>OX122889.2:2400000-3600000 GCA_944738655.2 Andrena hattorfiana | reverse complement strand
ACATATTTTTCATAATGCTCGATTAGAGTTCAAAAAAATTTTTTTGTAATGTTTACCTTTATATTTTCAATACCTTAAAAAATTACCGGTAAATTACCGATAAACCGGTTTTGAATGAAAATTTTACCGAATTACCGGTAATTGAAAAAGTCGGTAAATTTGCAATCCCTAGTAGCGAAGTCTCTGATGCGCATGTCTGAGGAGAAAATGGCCCTGGACGAGTTCCGCGGGGGTAGCCGTGAACTAGATTGGGGGTTCAAACGATCTAGCATCGAAGCACAACTACAAAAGAGCTAGACTCCTCCTTATATAAGCTTTGATATTGCTTGGCAGGCCGATATCTTTATAGAAAATCTTCCTCAGCTGTCGGTGCTAATGTAAGATCCTTTTCACAGGTTCCGCCATACGTGTGGGCCAATCAAACCATGTGGAACAACGTGACGAACAAAGCGACAGAGGCCAACAAGAAGCCGGCGAAGGCCGCAGCGACCGGGACCGCGGCCGCGGATGGCAAGGAGGAGCACGACAGCACTATCGGGGACATTTCCATCAGCAAGTTCTCCGACGTGACGAACACGACACTGTCCCAGCACAATATCACGAAGATCGAGTACGACACGCATCAGTATTACAACAGCACGTTCATCATCGACGAGGCGATGGGCAAGAAGTACTGGGTGGACATAGACAATCACCCAGACCTCAAGGTCAATCGTCTGCTTAGCCAGAGCCATCGCCGCGCCGCTGTGAGTCTTCGTTGTTTTGTTAATTCAGCTTGAACCGTTTAGAATTTCTAATATCAGACTTATATTAGAACCGACGCTTAATAGCGAAATTAATAACCCTTAATGTAAGCTAACCGAGTAACTTGAGCGAGTTTAGGAAGCCTCGGCTGACTTGAAAGAGGATTTCCCAAAGCCCCGTCCGAATCCACTCCCCTCCACTCCGCTCAGCGTAAATTTAATATTGAACAACATTTGCCCAGGATAACGTTTAAAGAAACCAGCACTGACGCCACAATTTTCTTCCCCCTTCTCGCAGACCGTCAAACTGAAGTTCGACTTCCCGTTCTATGGCCACAAAGTCCGCAACATCACCATCGCCACCGGCGGCTTCCTCTACACCGGCGAATACGTTCACAGCTGGCTGGCCGCCACGCAGTACATCGCGCCGTTGATGGCGAACTTCGATACGCGCCTGTCGAACGACAGTTTCGTCAAGTACGCTGACAATGGTACGTCGCCAGCCACGAGCCATACCTATTTTTATTATAACGTCCTTATTCAGTTCGCGTGATACGCGAGGGGGAAGAAGAATATAAAGAAGGACGGAGAGTGTTGTAACGAAGTATTTTGAAAAAAGTGTTTGCGGTATGACGAAGCGTAAATGTATAATGACTGTTCGATTGCAGGGACCGCGTTTACGGTTGTATGGGAGAACGTCGTTTTGCAAGATAAACAGGACGCTGGCGCCTTCACATTCCAGGTGACTCTGCATCAAAACGGCGACATCGTTTTCGTCTATTCAGTCATTCCCTTAATGGTCGAGCACATCGATGATTCGGCCCATCCTGTTAAAATTGGGCTCAGCGACGCTTACATCATGGACAGAATAGTGTTCTGTGAGTTAAACAAGGGGAGCTACTCTTGAAGACGTTTGACCCTTGGATAGCGGACAATTTAAGTTTCTGTTTTACTTTGTAGTATTATTCGTCTTTATCGCGTGGAAAGTATGGAAAGGGTTTTATATTATAAGGAAGTTCGAGCGTAGAATGTGTAAAGACGAGATGTTGTTGGAACCTGGGATATATTTGTACGTTATGATCTAAGAGCCTGATATTCTCTGAGATGTACTGCTAATAATCAGTAATACTCGTAGTTCGATCTTGAGGATGGGTTCAATTTGACCCCAGTGTCCGCCATGCGAGGGTTAAGGTAAGGGGTGGGTTTCTCGAAGCGTCGAAACCTCAAAATTCGTGAAAATTTCGAGATTCGAGAATTTGGAGTTTTTCAATTTTTTAGTGATTCGAAAGTCGAGTTAGATATTCCAGTTACAAAACAGAATCAGCGCTTCAAGTTTTGAGAGTTTCGAGTTCGGAAAATGTTTCGAGTTCCGAAAGCTTTGAATTCTAAATGATTTGAATTTCAAAAGTTTCGAGTTCCGAAAGCTTCTAATTCCAAAAAATTTGAATTTCAAAAGTTTCGAGTCCCGAAAGCTTCGAATTCCGAAAGCTTCGAATTCTAAAAGATTCGAATTCCAAAAGTTTCGAATTTCGAAAGCTTCGAATTCTAACAGATTTGAATTCCAAAAGTTTCGAGTTCCTAAAGTTTTGAGTTCCAAAAGCTTCGAATTCCTAAAGATTCGAATTCCGAAAGCTTCGAATTCCTAAAGATTCGAATTCCGAAAGCTTCGAATTCCAAAAGATATGAATTTCAAAAGTTTTGAGTCCCGAAAGTTTCGAGTTCCAAAAGCTTTGAATTCCTGAAGTTTTGACTTCCGAAGGCTACGAATTCCAAAAGTTTCGAATTTCGAAAGCTTCGAATTCTAACAGATTTGAATTCCAAAAGTTTCGAGTTCCTAAAGTTTTGAGTTCCAAAAGCTTCGAATTCCTAAAGATTCGAATTCCTAAAGATTCGAATTCCGAAAGCTTCGAATTCCAAAAGATATGAATTTCAAAAGTTTTGAGTCCCGAAAGTTTCGAGTTCCAAAAGCTTTGAATTCCTGAAGTTTTGACTTCTGAAGGCTACGAATTCCAAAAGTTTCGAATTTCGAAAGCTTCGAATTCTAACAGATTTGAATTCCAACAGTTTCGAATTCCTAAAGTTTTGAGTTCCAAAAGCTTCGAATTCCGAAAGCTTCGAATTCCAAAAGATTTGAATTTCAAAAGTTTTGAGTCCCGAAAGTTTCGAGTTCCGAAAGCTTTGAATTCCTGAAGTTTCGACTTCCGAAGGCTACGAATTCCAAAAGTTTCGAATTTCGAAAGCTTCGAATTCTAACAGATTTGAATTCCAAAAGTTTCGAGTTCCTAGTTTTGAGTTCCAAAACTTCGAATTCCTAAAGATTTGAATTTCAAAAGTTTTGAGTCCCGAAAGCTTCGAATTCCGAAAGCTTCGAATTCCAAAAGTTTCGAGTTCCGAAAGCATCGAATTCCGAAAGCTTCGAGTTCCGAAAGCTTCGAATTCTAAAAGATTCGAATTCCAAAAGTTTCGAATTCCAAAAGATTTGAATTTCGAAAGTTTTGAGTCCCGAAAGTTTCGAGTTCCGAAAGCTTCGAATTCTAAAAGATTCGAATTCCAAAAGTTTCGAATTTCGAAAGCTTCGAATTCTAACAGATTTGAATTCCAAAAGTTTCGAGTTCCTAAAGATTCGAATTCCGAAAGCTTCGAATTCCTAAAGATTCGAATTCCGAAAGCTTCGAATTCCAAAAGATTTGAATTTCGAAAGTTTTGAGTCCCGAAAGTTTCGAGTTCCGAAAGCTTTGAATTCCTGAAGTTTTGACTTCCGAAGGCTACGAATTCCAAAAGTTTCGAATTTCGAAAGCTTCGAATTCTAACAGATTTGAATTCCAAAAGTTTTGAGTTCCTAAAGTTTTGTGTTCCAAAAGCTTCGAATTCCGAAAGCTTCGAATTCCAAAAGATTTGAATTTCAAAAGTTTTGAGTCCCGAAAGTTTCGAGTTCCGAAAGCTTTGAATTCCTGAAGTTTCGACTTCCGAAGGCTACGAATATCCAAGTTTCGAATTTCGAAAGCTTCGAATTCTAACAGATTTGAATTCCAAAAGTTTCGAGTTCCTAAAGTTTTGAGTTCCAAAACTTCGAATTCCTAAAGATTCGAATTTCAAACGTTTTGAGTCCCGAAAGCTTCGAATTCCGAAAGCTTCGAATTCCAAAAGTTTCGAGTTCCGAAAGCATCGAATACCAACAGATTTTAATTCCGAAAGCTTCGAGTTCCGGAAGCTTTGAATTCCTGAAGTTTCGACTTCCGAAGGCTTCGAATTCCCGAAGTTCCGAATTCCGAAAGCTTCGAGTTCCAAAAGTTTCGAGTACCAAAAGATTCAATAGTTTCGAAGCCTCGCGAACTTTCAGATTCGAGAATTCAAGAATTATATTCAGACCCACCCCTAGTTAAAACTACTTCCGAAGTCGTTCAACCGAATCGCGATTGCGATCCGGGGGAAGTAACCATCTGACTTTATATTTCTTGCAGTCGTTCGCAGGAAAACGATATACGAGTACCATCGCGTCAACTTCAATCGGCAGGACATCAAGAATTGGACGGTGATCTACCTGAACGCTTTGCCCACCTGCTTGGAGATGGACAACTGCAGAGACTGTTTGACGAAGCTAAAGGAATTCGACTGCAAATGGTGCACCGAGCTGAATCAGTGTAGCACGGGGACGTTCCGGTCGCGACAGGACTGGCTGCTGAAAGGCTGCGACGTGAGGAAGATAAAGGACGTGGACAATTGCCCGCCGCCGTCGACTACAACGTACAAAGAGCAACAGGAGGAGAAGGAGTTCCATCAGGTTCTGCACGTGCATTCAGATGAGACTGTCACGGACAGTGAAATGAATGCGAAGCAAGAGAGATCGGGGCCGAGACCTTTGGAGCGTTGTAAGATTCAAATGCTATTATACAGCACTCATATAAGAGGAGGATCTAGATGATAATCTTTTGGATATAAATTAATAACTCTCCCTAATTCAAAACATAGAAGCTGATAAATATTAATGACTTTTAGAATATTGAGAACCAAATGAACCTCTGAACTAACGAACCTAATCTTAATTTCACCGTCTTAGAGTGAATTTGGGCAGCAAACAAAATTGCGTAACACATACCTATATATCTTCTACACATTCCCAAAGTTTCAAAATTTCCTGAATTTCCGGATCGGGTTCGGGATCTTCCCATCTACTGTTCTACACTCCCACGTAGCGAAAGGGTTGACGCTCAAAGACGCTCGCGAAATTAAACCGACTTCGAATTAGCTGCTGTTCTAATCAGAAGCAGTCTCTTCCAAAAGGCATCTAGTTCGTCACACCTCCCCTTTTTAAAACCTTTCCTCGACGATCATTGAAAGCATTGCTTTGAAAATTTGCAGCTCGGGACAGTAACATGAACATGGGAGTTTCTGGGATAATAGGAATTCTCCTAGTGATTGGATTAGCGATGGGCCTGGTGGCCTGGGCTGCGTACGCCTATCGCAATCCTCACAGCGCCTCAGGGCAAATGTTAATTAGGGTAGGACTCTTTGGTTATGCTCGATTATCCGATGGCCAACGTCGATAAACTAACGATTAATTTGTTGTACAGTACCGACCAAGTCAGTGGAGTTGGCGAAGAGGGGAAGCACGTTACACGGCGGCGACGATTCATATGTGAGATGACGTGTAGCTGAGACGCAGTCAGCAGTTAGTACAGGACTGTCGGACCAAACCTTCCTACTAAATGTATACTGTACCCCAAGTGCCTGCGAGTTTCTACGTGGCGGAACCGTTTTCCTCCTGCAATGACACGCTCCTGGCGCGTTCTGTTAATTGCCATACCGTACAGGGTGTTTCAGAATTGCGGCTGTAAATTTGACTGGCTCGTGGAGTCGTTAATTCTGAGCTAGCGGATACAGGGTCCACTCGGACCCTGCTACATGTCAATCTACTTGGGTAACATCTTATTACTATCGTTTCTTCAAGGAGATTTGGATTTTTAGATCGAAATTTAATACGAAAGCTTATTCCTGTGTATGAACAAAATTGGGGACCAAAATGGAGGACCAAATAATCGCCGTCTTAGGGTTAAAAGGGACGAATAAGTTACAGTGAACTACATAATTGGACTGATCGTTTTTGAGATATACAGCTTTTTAAGAATCACTAGGGGACTTCGCTATGAATACTAGGAGTAGGTTCGAAGCTAATTTTTAAATACTCGAATTCGAAAGTTTGTGAGGGCTTCGAAATTCTCGGAACTTTTAGAACTCGAAACCTTCAGAACTCGAAACTCTCGGAACTTTCAGAACTCGAAACATTCGGAACTCGAAACTCACGGAACTTTCAGAATTCGAAACTTTCGGAACTCGAAACTTTCGGAACTCGAAACTTTCGAAACTCGAAACTTTCGAAACTCGAGACTTTTGGGACTCGAAACTTTCGGAACTCGAAGCTTTCGGAGCTCCAAACTTTCGGAACTCGAAACTTTTGGAACTCGAAACTTTTGGGACTCGAAACTTTCGGAACTGGAAACTTTCGGGACTCGGAACTTTCGGAACTCACGGAACATTCAGAACTCGTAACCATCAGAACTCGAAAGTTTCGGGACTCAGAACTTTCGGAACTGGAAACTTTTGGGACTCGAAACTTTCGGAACTGGAAACTTTTGGGACTCGGAACTTTCAGAACTCTAAACGTTCAGAACTCGAAAGTTTCAGAACTCGAAACTTTCGGGACTCGGAACTTTCAGAACTCGTAACCTTCAGAACTCGAAACTTTCAGAACTCTAAACCTTCAGAACTCGAAAGTTTCGGAACTCGAAAGTTTCGGAACTCGAAAGTTTCGGGACTCGGAACTTTTTGAACTGGAAACTTTTGGGACTCGAAACTTTCGGGACTCGGAACTTTCGGAACTCACGGAACATTCAGAACTCGAAAGTTTCGGGACTCAGAACTTTCGGAACTGGAAACTTTTGGGACTCGAAACTTTCGGAACTCGAAACTTTCGGAGCTCCAAACTTTCGAAACTCGAGACTTTTGGGACTCGAAACTTTCGGAACTCCAAACTTTCGGAGCTCCAAACTTTCGGAACTCGAAACTTTCGGAACTGGAAACTTTTGGGACTCGAAACTTTCGGAACTCACGGAACATTCAGAACTCGTAACCTTCAGAACTCGAAAGTTTCGGGACTCAGAACTTTCGGAACTGGAAACTTTTGGGACTCGAAACTTTCGGAACTGGAAACTTTTGGGACTCGGAACTTTCAGAACTCTAAACGTTCAGAACTCGAAAGTTTCAGAACTCGAAACTTTCAGAACTCGAAACTTTCGGGACTCGGAACTTTCGGAACTCACGGAACTTTCAGAACTCGAATGTTTCGGGACTCAGAACTTTCGGAACTGGAAACTTTTGGGACTCGAAACTTTCGGGACTCGGAACTTTCGGAACTCACGGAACTTTCAGAACTCGTAACCTTCAGAACTCTAAACCTTCAGAACTCGAAACTTTCGGAATTGGAAACTTTTGGGACTCGAAACTTTCAGAACTCGAAACTTTCGAGACTCGGAACTTTCGGAACCGGAAACTTTCGCAACCCGAAATTCTCGAAACATGAAGAACTGATTCTGCTTTGTAAGTGTAAACTCTAACTAATCAACTAAATTTTCACGTAAATCTCTATTGGTCACAGTTAAACCAAACATAACAATATATAAATTCTCGGAGCACAGGGCGAACGATTCTTTATATGTACATTGATTCTGTACAATTTCTTATCAGACTTTCGAGATTTTCGAAACTTTCTTGGGTTTAGAAGTTTCAACGCTTCGCGAAACCCATCCCCAATAAATACCCTACGAAGGAGTAGGTCTTTCGATCCACAGTGTACAATTGTTTATATTTTGGATAACACATATGCACATTCTCTTTAATTATATCTTCTTTACCATCTGTATCAATTTGACCCGGCTCCCAAAGATTGAATATCTCAAGGAGCAATTACTTCGTACACTACGTTCACCAAAACCTGTTCGTTTCTTTTCATACTCTACCACCCAATCAACTTCTCATCCAAAGCTTCCGACCACTCTGTATATCCCAGACAAATCTATTTCCCAGTTTTACTGACCATGAGACACGTTACCTCTAATCGGTGCGTTGGATTATAGGGAAAAAGTCAATTACGTTAACTCACAAAATGATCGCGAGCGTTGCAAGAAAATGGCAATTAAACAGTGAGCGGCAATGGCGTGGAAAGAACTTTCTCGAGCGAGCTTTATCGAACAAGTACGCTTGGCAACAAAGATCTGTTAGAGGATGTTAAATCTCGGACAGCGTTGTATAGTTATATTACACAGGGTAATCCATATGACTCGTCCATCCACAATATTTTTATTAAACGAGCTTGAAATCTTAAAGAAGTAGATCGCTTCGCCGGGAGTGAAACTGAACGCGGTGGACAACCTTTATATATATGGCTCGCCCTGTGCAACGAATTTTATACTTGTACTTTTATCGAACAGAGGTTCCCCTTGAAATCGCACCGAACTGATCTCCGCCGAATTTCTCGCAAGGCGATCCCGAAGTCAGTGATTGCGCCCGCGACGTGAAACGTTTCCAGAACGAGCGACGGAAAGAGAAAGGGAAGGAGAGCCGGGGCGGACCGGTATTATTATTATTTCGTTGACATTCGCGGGGAACACTCGCGACGTTCCCCCGGGTCGAAGTAATCGTGTATCGTCAAAGACACCCAGGCGAAGAGACTCTAAGCCTGGCCATCGAGCGTTTATGTGATTCTAGTATCATGTGGTGTACACCTTGTTATTGTTTAAGAATTCGTTTTCTCTTTTTTAATCGTTATACGAGCCGGAACCATCGTTTATACGTCTAATCTGTCCACGGCGCGAACAGCAACGTCGCTAAAAGGAATCATGAAAATTCGAAAAACCAGCGGCTTCCGATCTAGCCTGTCGAAACTACAGTTCAATTGACGCGCGGAGTTAAAGTGGACCTTTGGTAAATCTTTTAAGAGACATTGTTGTAAATCTGTTCGTTAAGGATTGGTTCCAAAGCACCTAGTAATGGAACGAGAGAAATCGACGGTGTCTGCGAGCTGTAGTTTCACCATTTAAATTTTAATGAATTTTATATATATGGATATATAAGCAATCGTGTATATGTGCAGGGTGTTTCGCGAAGATAGTAGAAAGCGCAGTGGGTGATTCCGCGCGATAAGATAAGATAAGATCGAATTGCGGTGGATGCTTTGTTTCTTAATTGTCAACACGTTCTGTGCCGCGGTGGGAGTTTAGATACTTGGCGGAGCGATGAAAAGTGATGAGGAAAATAGATCGCGATATTCAGTTGCGGAGAAATAGTAGTTGCGTTATATTATTCGTAATTTCAGCTGCTTTTTTCCCTATTTCGATTTCGACGCGAAATACAGTTAGTTACGACGAATATCGTGTGCGTTGATGGTTGAATTATTCATTGATAAGAAACGAAGCCTTCGCTGCAATTTCGTTACGCTTCATTTCCACGTAGAATCGCTCGTTCCGTTTTCAATCATTTTTTGCCGAGCACCCCGTATATGTGTATACAAATATATTTTACTAAATGGACTTTTTGAAAAGAAAAACAAAAAAAAAGAATTACGAGCACCTTGTAAGATGCATGAGAAGGCAGCAATGGAAAAACTCATATGTATCGATAAACATTAGATCACCAGTGTATATAGTAGTACATTAAAGCAATATAATTTTTATGTAATTGTAAGTGTAATTAATGTCTGAAAAAGGTGCCTTCGATCGACTTTTTGATCCGTTTATTGGCGACAGAATATATTGGCGAGATATTTTCTCACTGATCATCTTTGGATTGAAGTATATTGAATGTTTTCGATTGTAAATGAATAGGGAGGGCCCGCGCGCGGGTCCGTTGAGAGCGGAGATAGCTACGAACTATGCGATTTGTAGAATTGTATGTATTTTGATGCATCGAATTTTTATCTTTGTAATAATATAGAATTGATTTTTCTAATTGTATTTGCAAATTACCTAAGGAACGAAGTAATTGTAAACATCACGGTTAATTTTTTCTTACATTATTGTGTACGATTTAACTCATAGTTTGTGATAATAAATATTACAATTATTACAATAAACGTAATAAACGTTGTTCCCCCTTGTAGGTATGATTCTGTTGATTTATTTATCGATCTTGACTTAACATTTCATCTGGCGTATTTTAGGAATTGCATTTCAAATGTTTGAATTTGAAGACCTGGCCCGCGTAACGTTAACCATCTAGTGGTGAGACCTTCGAACTAAATCGTCCCTTTCAATGCGTGCAAGGATAAATCAGTTTTAAGGTGCAATCAAAGAGGAGATATTGGCAAAGGAATCTACCACCGCGGGAACGGTGGCGCTAGTGTAACATAACAAATATGGACGACGCAAGTATACCTTTTACTATATGTTTATATGGATCCAGTAGTATAAAAGTTTATTTCAAAGTTATTTCTTACAGTAAAAGTGTTGACAATACATTTAGACACAATTTTGGAATATGTAAAAGTATGTAATGTGAACAATTTTGGTTGCTCCACTTTTTGGCCCTTTTATGAAAACTTAAATTGAAATAATTGTTCATTATAGTGTTACAATTTGCTACACTACATTTATTTCTACATACAGTTCGTCGATACTGTGAAAATTGGTAGACCGCAATAAATGGTATACTTGCGTCGGCCATTACTACTAGTTCGCATACCGACCGCTAGTGTCGCATACTAATGTTCTACTCCCAATAATAAGAGGCGTCACTCCGGGCCACGGTGAAATAGACAGGTGTTCCGACTCTATACCTTTTTACCCGAGCGATTTTGTGTGCCGATTTCTGTTTAGTTCCCCTGACCGTCGCGAGAGGCGTGGCGACCTACAAGGCATATACATATGTATTAATGAGACTGTAGTAGTAGAGACTTTAGTGGTATTACTGGGCTTGCCAGAAACAACAGGTCACACATGCGTGTGATGATCCCATCCACACCAGGCCTGTATATATATGTAAATGCCTTTACGACATCAACGAAATCTGCCGGCCGCCAGAAGAACTAGGACCAAAAAGTCACACATTCTGAACACGAGTCGGAACACCTGTCTATTTCACCGTGCTCCGGGCGGAACCTTTGAAG
Source organism: Andrena hattorfiana (assembly GCA_944738655.2). Lineage (NCBI taxonomy): Eukaryota > Metazoa > Arthropoda > Insecta > Hymenoptera > Andrenidae > Andrena > Andrena hattorfiana. The sequence continues at coordinate 3,589,101 of OX122889.2, read as the reverse complement.
TCCTTACTTGACCTTGGCATTTAAATTGGTTGTCTATTCGAGCGGGATATTCAAATCGACTGAATGTATCTTACCGCAGTTGGCTGATTATTGCCGAAGATTATCGATCATTGCCGAATGGGCATTTAAATTGGTTGTCTAGTGATTTCCGTAGTTTATTTCTGCGCTTGTCGAGTGACGCCTCTTATCATATCTCCTCTTTGGTGCAATTTCATGCTGACGCTCGAGGCTCGTGTCGGCGTCAAAAGCAGTGAAAACCACTCCGAGATAAAAGCTAAACTCGATTTAGCTATTCCGCTTGACGCTCGTTCACTCTGACTGGCTCTGACTGGCTCGTTCGTTGGTTGAGCGTCGGTCACGTGATTGGTTTTGACGCTCAAAATGAGGTCGACGCTGAAAGTCACGTGGACCGATCAGGTGTCAAGTTTTGACGCTCAAAACGAGCGTCGAACGTCAGTATGAAATTGCACCTTTATTATTAAAAAAATCTTTTTAATAAGTTTTGAAAAGTGTTATACATTGAATAGGCCTCATTGATTCCTGGGTTTCGCCGCTAGGTGGTTGAACGTTAGCACTGACACAAACCAAAACTGTTTACAGTGTTATCTCGTTATAGGCTCGCGCTCCGGGCTGGCGGCGAGCACTCAACGCATACCATCGACAATTCCGAGCCGCGAATGGCGCGAATAAAACTAGATTTTCCTATACGCGACTGAACTATTGTCAAGAATTTCAAAGTCGATTTTCTCGAAAATGAAGCGCGATATCAAAAAAAGTTACTCTTTCTTTTTGACATATAAGTAAATAAGTCGAGAAAAAGGAATAAAAATTTTTGACATTGCGCTTCATTTCCGAGAAAATCGACTTTGAAATTCTTGACGTTGCGTCTAGTCGCATATAGAAAAACCTATCTTAATGAAAATCACGAGCAATTTAAACGCAAATCCAATTCGCCCCTTCTTTTCCCATCGAAAAGAAGCCCAATCATTAAACACGACACAATTCGGGCTATAATTAATTACCGGACCTCCATGAAAAAGTGAATTTGCAGAATTATAAGTCAACTTCGTTAAAAATAAAAACAGTCCGACTCACATAACACTCAGTGTCTTCTAATCGGGAGATCGCCAGGAAATCGTAGGTGTAATTTTCGCATCGATACTCGACTTTCCGTAAAATTAATAGTTAATTTGCAGAATTTAAAGTCAACTTCGTTAAAAATAAAAACAGTCCGACTCACATAACACTCAGTGTCTTCTAATCGGGAGATCGCCAGGAAATCGTAGGTGTAATTTTCGCATCGATACTCGACTTTCCGTAAAATTAATAGTTAATTTGCAGAATTTAAAGTCAACTTCGTTAAAAATAAAAACAGTCCGACTCACATAACACTCAGTGTCTTCTAATCGGGAGATCGCCAGGAAATCGTAGGTGTAATTTTCGCATCGATACTCGACTTTCCGTAAAATTAATGACGCATCACCCGAGCGACACGTGCGCCTCGACGTCGACGCTCGTCGAAGACCAGAAGGCGCCGCGCCGTGCAGCAGCGTGTCACTGCGCGTAAATAGCGTCGATGATACAGAATGTTTGGCGGTTTAAAGAGCGAGGGAATCGGGAGCTTGAAAAGTGCCGACGCCGTCGAGAAGGAGCAGTTGCAATGTTTTCCTAGGGAGGACTGGATATCGAGGCGCGACGCATATCTCAATGCCACGGCGAGCAACAACAAGATCAAGATCAGAGCGATCTCGACCCGGAAGAAGCTAGAAATCCTGCAGAAGCTCGACAACAAAGTACCAGTCAGCACGATAGCTACCGATTACCATATCCACCCGTCCACCGTGCGGCGTATTCGACTAAATGCTAGCGCAATAACCCCGGACGCGGACCGAGGACATCGAATGCCGACGCGGAAGAGGCTACGGCGTTCCACGTACAAAGAATTAGAGAGTCGTCTCTACACTTGGTTCGTGGAACGAAGGAAGCTAGGCGACCAAATATCAGACTCTATATTACGCCAGAAGGCCGTGCAATTAATCAAGGAACTAGCCGCCCAATCGACGTTTAAGGCAACCGTAGACTGGTTGAGGAAATTCAAACGACGCTACAATATACGCTTGGTCAATCGTTTCAGAGAGAAAGGAAGCGCGGACGCGGCCGCCGCGGAAAAATTCAGCTCGGATTTCGCTCGGCGAATAGAAGAGCGAGGGATCGAGCACAGCAACGTTTATAACATGGACGTGAGCGGTCTGATGTGGAAAGCTCTTCCCTCGAGTAGGCTAGAGAAAGACGCGAACGACGAGAAAGGAAAGGAAGATCTGGTGACCGTAGGCTTCTGCGCCAATATGACGGGAACCCATAAACTGCTGCCTCTGTTCGTTCACAAATTTAAATATCCAAAGGCGATGAAGAAAATAAAGACTAGCCTGCCGGTGGTGTACAAGGCGCAGAAGAACGCTCGGATGGACCAGTTGGTCTTTACCGAGTGGTACCAGACTAATTTCAAGCCGGCCGTTAGGGGATACCAACGATGTAGCGGCACGAGCGGGAAAGTCGTTCTCTTGCTTGATAACTGTATAGCGCACAAATTAAGGTCGGTGCGGTTTCAAGAGGATCAGCAATTCGAGATTGTGTTCCTGCCCCCTAATACTAGCTCTATTATTCAACCGATGGACCAAGGGGTGATCTCGAAAGCGAAGAGAGCTTTCCACTGCAGAATGCTGCGCCGGGTGTTGACTTACTTCGGAAGCGTCCGAGAGTTCTACGAGAAATATAATTTTAAAGACTGCATCGATTTGCTGGATGAAGCGTGGAGGGAAGTAAGCGCCTCGAATATTTGGAACTCGTGGAATTATATAATGAAGACCGGCAGGGAAGGAATGCCAGAGGGGGAAGAGCCGACTGATCCGCTGGAACCGCAGTTGGAAGAAGTGATCGCTGCGATTACCGGCGAGGAGCCTAGCCCGGAGAGGGTTAAAGAATTTCTGACCAACTGCCACGATGCGGAAACCAATTTCTCCGAGGCGGAGGCCCTGAACGAGGGAGTGAAAGAAGAAGGGGAGGAGGAGGAGGGGGAAGCGAGCGAAGCAGCGGAACAAGAAGAAGAAGAAGCGACCGAAGCGGTGGAAGAAGGAGATGCGGTGGAAACCCATGAAGAGAAGATCAGAGTGGAAGACGCAATGGAAAGTCACGAAGAGAAGATCGGAGTTGAAGAAGACACGGTGGAAACCCGTGGAGAGGAAGTACGAGCAGAAGACGCAGGGGAAACGCGTGAAGAGAAATTCCGAGTAGACGGCGTGCAGCGGGAAATAAGAAGAGCGATAGAATTTTTGATGCAGCACGCTGAACAGTCGCCGCAGTATGTTCAACGATCGTTGGCAAATGTGAAGGACTATTTCCTGGGAGAAGGGACCTAAGGGGGAGGAACGTTCAGTAGCGGACGTCGGTGGAAACGCGAGAGCGCGCAGCTTCGCCAATCCCAGAAAAAGTTATGTTATATTTCTGAAGTATGTACGGCGATCTGTTTCGCTCGTGGCAGTAGGGATTAATACTAATCGTTTTACAGAATAAGGGATCCTGGGAAAAGGATTCAGGGCCATGGGTGATCAACAAATTACAAACGATGGGACAGCCTGGCAATGAGAGAACCAAAAGATTGGTAAGAAGCCGAAAGAGTGTATATGTATCGCTGGGACTCGCAGCGTGTCTGAATGCTAATTGCTGATGAAGTAATCCACCCTTTTCATTGTTTGCTTGTCCCCTGTGTGTCTAGAATCGGAGGACCTAGGTGGAATGAGGATTGATAAGGGACCGTAATTCCTCAACAGCCAAAGACTGAAACTAATATGACGCGGCATTGATTTGATATGTAAATTATTATTGTAAGAAACATACGATGTATTAGTAATAATATTTGTACGTAATTCAAGCGTGCAGTTTTATAATTTACCATGGCGTGACAGACACTATAGTCTGATTTTCGAGAGTTGGGACTTGAGGCGGGTTCCTCGGACCGAGCGTGGCTTATGGGGGAACCAATGGCAACGCCGCACGCAATCCGTAGCGTACCATTGGTTCCTCTTTAAGCCACGCTCCGCCCACGAACCCGCGTCAGGTCTCAACTCTCGAAAATCAGATTAGGGTAGATGTCCCAATTACCGTGCTTTGACGCCGACTTGCTCACGAAGGAATTAATTACTGACATCTCTCACTTTAATTTTGCTTGGTGAAAATTTATATTGGAATTTTGAACCTTTCTCTTTATTAAGGCATTTTTTCGGGTTAAAAATGTTATTTTTTCATATTTTTTTAATTGAAATAAAAATACATGTTTTTGTCCCAATTACCGTGCCCTAAAAAATGCGTTGGCCGGTATTCATAGTCGCTACTTATTATCTTAAGCAAATGCTTAAGCATTCGGCATGTTTTACTAGCTACTAGGTTAGCAGAGAATGCCGCATGCTTAAGCATTTGCTTAAGAATAAGTAGCAACTATGAATACCGGCCGTTGTTCCTATTTCCGTGCCATTTTTTGAATAGCGTTCCCGCGGTTAGGTTATGTCTTTCAACTTTGAACTGTTCAAAACATCTTTTTGCTCCACGAGAGGTGTTCTAATGTAATTTTAATATGACCTTTTCATTACAAAAGCAAAATATGCAAATATAAATTTCTGTTCAACCGTTCTGAGAAACGAAAGTAAGGTTAGGTTTAGAAGTTACAGGGGGAGCCAGTGGGCATCGAGGGGCACGGTCATAGGGAACAGTGTTAAATTCCTGTCCCAATTACTGTATTCACTTTAAAAATACGAAAACGCTTCAAAAGTGCTCATTTTGCTATTTTTTAAAAAAATTTGAACCTTTTATGATACAATAAACACTTTACATAAGTGCAAATCATGATAATTATCAATTTATTCACTTCTGTAAAGTACGTGTTTCTTACAGTTTCCGGTAAGGATTTAGGTAAATTCATCGAAATCTTCATATGCATTTTTGAAAATTTTTTTACTATGCATTAGTTGTTTAAAAGCGCAACCTTCTCATTTGTAACACATACATTAATAGTTTAACTTAATTAAAAAAATTTCTTTCCTTATTTATAAATATGCGGGTTTTTTTGTACGGCTTCTTTAAGTACAAAGGCACGGTAATTGGGACAGGGCACGGTAATTGGGACATTTACCCCATAGTTGCCCTACGAAGATGGTTGACAAGGGAAGATCCCGAACCCGAGAATTCAAAAAATTCTGAAACTTTGTGTATATGTAAGGGATTTCCTCTTGATTACAACGCAAATTTTTTTGCTGCCCAAATTCACTCTAAGGGGGTGAAATTAACCACTGCAGATTCGGATATTTTTCGATTTTATTTTGTAACACGCAATCTGTAAGAGATAGAAAAAAGTTTCAAGACAAAAGTTACTTCTTTTAATTAGATCTATCTAATCGTAAAAGTTGTATCAATTGTTTAAACAATTAGAAAAAAGTTATAAACAAAAATATTAATAATTTTATCTCAAATTCTTTTTTTCACGTGAAAACTGAGCTGGATGTTTAAATAATTATGAAACAGCATAATCCATATTTTTTTCCATACAATTTCAACTTTTGTTGAATTGCGAAACTGTGCTCCTCGACAATCGAAGAACTTTTGGATCCCATTATAATGTACCTTAAGCTGCACGACGATCAATATTCTTCTATCATTTATTAGGAAATCCTACGTGACTTGGTACAGTCTTCATTTTTTTATTTTTCTTGCAAACTAATGTTGTTACACCATTTCTTCGAACGGTAAATTGCTCGGTGCAACTACTACAATGCAGTACAATCGAGAAAATTATAATAATTATATATATATATATATATAATAATAATAATAATAATAATAATAATTAACAGAAGTAACTTTTGTCTTCAAAACTTTTTTCTATTTCTTTCAGATTGCGTGTTACAAAATAAAATCGAAAAATAGCCGAATCTTCAGGGGTTAATTTCACCCCCTTAGAGTGAATTTGGGCAGCAAAAAAAATTGCGTTGTAATCAGGAGGAAATCCCCTACATATCCACAAAGTTTCAGAATTTTTTGAATTCTCGGGTTCGGGATCTTCCCTTGTGAAACATTACCCCTCCGCCTTTTGCTTCACCCCCCCCCCCCCCGCAACTGTGCCCCGTCCTTCAGGCAGAATTGATCATTATTCGAATAAATTTTTTCGACAGATCTCGAATAAGAATTGCGAATAAAACGAAGTTATTCGAGAGTAACGAATAATTTTTCATTCCGAATACTGCAGATACCCCTTAACTGCCTATAAAATCTGTACCGTTAGGAATTTCGTTTCAAATTTTACCTAATCATTTCTAAGCTGTTATGGGCTGAAAATACGCAAAAAGAATTTTTTGATACTTTGACCGGGAAGTGCCCTTAATAACAAAATCTTAGAAACCTGTTTGCAATAAAAGAATAACTAATCATAAAACGAAGAACCCACTTCGTTAATTCCATAAATTTAAAACTCGCGCTCAAACCATTCACGCATGCGCACTCGTGCAACACTCAACAAAACCCCCCACGAACCAACACTGTTTAGTACTCCGCAAAGAAAATGGCGGCCCTCACGAAAGCCGTACAAATTTCGAAAAGTGTAAATAGCGTAACGAAGCTGTTCACGAATTTGTCTTTGAACCACAATGTCAACCCCATCTCCATTCCTCTATACGTTCGGAGGTTAGTCATTTATTTCTCCTCTTATTTATTTACTCACGCGTATATTCATCGTTTTCAGTGGTCACACATTCCGCACGACATTTCCGTTTTTATTTATCGATTAATGCGCATATAGAAATATTTTCTTATATTCCGCGAATATCCTTGCGAAGCGCAGAAAATTATTTTACGACGACCCGTATTTCACTATCGCCACATTCCGTACTTAATATTTGAGGTTAATTAATTGTTTACTTATTATTTGAATTAATTGTTTACTTATAACCTGCGAAAGTAACACTCGAGCTTGCAATCTAGGCTACCCATGCTCCAATGTGCCCTCATACACACTACGGCCAAGCAGAACGATCTAATGGAATTCTTTGACGACCCGAACAACTGGGGAAAGAACGAAGTGAAGGTCGGGCGTTCCTGGCGGAAGGAAGAGCTGAGGCTGAAAAGCAGCGAAGACCTTCATAAGCTATGGTACGTTCGCGGTGCGATCATGATGTTTAATCTACCGTAACTGTGGTTTCTCTCGATATATTCAGGTTCGTGTTATTGAAAGAGCGCAACATGCTTCTGACCATGGAAGACGCTTATAAAGAGAAGTTCGAGTACTTTCCTAATCCCGAGAGGCTCGATAAAGTCGAAGACAGTATGTGCAACTTGGAGACGGTGGTCCGCGAAAGGAACAAGGCGTATCACTTATTAGAAACTGGAACTACCGGGGAGAGACCTGTGAAGTTGGCATATAACGCCATTGGTAATACGCTGCATGTACTTCATGTGTATTAAGGCGGTATTCTGGTCTGACGAGGCGTTTTCGTCGCGTTATTTCAGAATTTTTTTTACAAAACCTGCTGATCGATATTTGAACTATCTTTACAATTTTTTTCAATTGAGAAAAATTAAAATCAAACGCAGTTGACTGCTTTAAAGTAATGGTGAAAAAAAGAAACTATGGGGTCACTGTGACCATGATTAGGCTCGTTCTAGTGATCGGAAACAAAAAATGTAAAGAGATTCTTTATTTGTATGCCTTTGGCTATCATCCCTGCCAGGATGATATAAAAATATTGAAAATTAAGCAAATGGCGGCGGTTTGAAAATTAAGCTTCGATTCTCGCACATTTTTTCAACTTTCAAGGTCTGTGAAAGTTTGAAAACAAAATATTTTATTTGATTTTAAGTTTTTTTTATTGATAAAATTTGTGAGGATAGTTCAAATATAAATAAGCATGTAGCAATAAACTAAATAATAATCGAATTTATGGTTTCTTTGTGAAAAATTCCGAAATAACGCGACGAAAACGCCTCGTTAGACTCAGAAGACCTCCCTACCTTGATGGACAAAAAATAATGAGAAATTTGGGAATTTTTTAAAATAAAACCATTAAATATATTTACTTCCAGCTTTGTGGCTTCATTTGTCAATCTTTAGAGAATATGAAAAAAAAATTGTATGAAAAAATAGTGGTTATATCCGGAGCTATAGTATTTCAAATAGAGCGCCTTACAAAAATCATATGCGCATTGTTAGCATAAATTCAGCCGTTGTAGCTGTCTGAAATACAATATTTAAAATTTTGTGTAATCTATATTAGTGTGGCTATCGTCTGAACTAGATTAAATGAGAAATACTGAAAATTAGAAAAAAAATGGCAGTATCGAAAATAGACATCGATTTCTGCAAACAAATTCGCTGGTTTTTTAAGTCGCAAAAGTCTAATTTTGCAAAAACCGACTTGGTTTTAGTACCAAAGAGAATGGGACATCTACTGAAGATATATGCCAAGTTTGAAGCAAATCGGGTGATTGGTTTTTGAGATATCATGTTAACCAATTCGAAAAACATGGTTTTGAGAAAAACGCGTTTAAAGTTTTAGGTAGTGTCTTTTTTAATTGATTTTTTTTTAAATGTGTAAATATGTACAAATATAAGCATAAAGTTTTTAATGTAATTTGAGGGTTTCTCTTTAAAAAAATCCCAAGTAAGGCATTCGTTTCGAGCCGTCAAGGTAGGGAGACCCCTTAAGGGGAGGTTCCGGTCTAGAGCCCATAAAAATAGGTGATCTTGAGGAATTAATTAAAGGAAAACTACTATATATAATTTAATGAGACTTTTTGCATTGTATTAAGGATGTCTTAAATTATAGAAATATATTTTTTGTTTTATAATTAATCATTGCAAACGGCACTGGGGAGTCTTTAAAGTCGAGGCGTTAAAAAATTCAACCAAATCAGTGGAACCTGTATCTCCGAAAGTTATTATCCGATTCGATTGAAACTTTTTTTTTAAGAATATACTTCTGGCTAGGGGGGAAACCAGAAAAAATTACAAAAATGACATTTTCTTAGAAAATGACGACACTTGAAGTTTGAAATCACTTTTTCCCTATATTTTTCGTCCTTTCAACGCCTTTGAAAATTATAAATTTCAATTTTTTGTAATTTTTTTCTGGTTTCCCCCTAGGCAGAAGTATATTCTTAAAAACAAAAAAGTTTCAGTCGAATCGGATAATAACTTTTGGAGATACAGGTCCCACCGATTTTGAGAACACTGTTTCGAGAAAAACGCGTTTAAAGTTTTACGTGAGCGCCGAGTGGCCATGCATTTGCCGCTACTCAATTGCTTATAACTTCGGAAATTTTACGAATTTCAACAAATCCTTTTAAACACGTATTCCTAAAAGGTTGATCATTTGGAAAATAAAATAAAAAAATCGATTTTTACACCGGAACCTCCCCTTAAGTGGCATGCAAAGATCGTCCTAAATACCGTTTTTCGATTCCATTTTACAGGTATACGTTCCCTCTATCGAATGTGCCAGTACCATATACCGAAGTTCATGAATAGGAGATGGCACAAGCGACACACGTTTAGTTACGGCGGATTCGCAGTGCAAAAATTCCTGCGATTTTACAGAGAGAAACTTTGGAACGAGAAACGCAAACGGCGCAAGTTCGTATTATTCCCTTTTTGTCGATGTGTGTTGAAATGCCGTCGCTCTAACACATTTCAAATTGCAGTCGCGAGAGGAATCGTGCTGGTATTCTGCTGAGAATGTTCCCGAATCTTGATGTCGAAGCTCTGAAGGAACAGTACCCGTCAGTGGACATAGCCAAGCTGAAGAATAGTAAACAAGCAGTTGGACACTTTACGAGCGACTAAATGCATGCTCTTTTTCTTTAGGTATTTGTTTAAAATCATAGATGAATCCAGCTTCGATGAAAATCAGATTTGAGATACGTAGACGCTCGCTATACTTCGCAAAATTACCACGATATTAGCAGCGAGTACAATTGACTATTTCTTAGTCGTCAGCCCCAATTAATCAGTAAATACTCCCACGTATTGTCTTACTCTGTGTCCAGTCTACTTCCGCTTAAACATTCTTTAGTACTAGAGAGTTTCGAAGATGTCACCCAGTCCAGTAGCAGGCGTACGATGTATATCCACCTGAATATTATAGTAGAGCTGTAATAACTGTACATAAAAAGAAATTATATTAGCAATAACATAATGACGTACTGAATTATATATCTTACCGTCGCTTCATCGATTTTTGGCCCGGCGCAGACGCGCGATGCGACGCCGTTGCGATTTCGCAGCGGTGACGCTGTGCGATTCGGCGGGTTAAAGGCTCCCCCAAACCAACGCGAATGTCGCGGCGCCGAGCGGATCTGACGCGGATCAGATAAGGCTGCCCCTAAGCCGACATGTACAGGGACATCCGTTAAAACTGCAACCTACGCGCGCGCGAACAGACGAAAATGGCAACACCGCCTCACGGACGCATTCCACTGCAACCATGCATCGGCCCGGCGTTCGGAGGGTTGCCAGTGACCGCTGGGCAGCGGTGATGCCCGAGCTTTGAAAATTTTAGGATGGTCTCTTTCAAATTAACGTCACAGGGAGCTATTTGAAATTTCCCGACCGGGGTTGAAGAATTTGGGGCCTTTTTCGTATAACTTTTGAATTATAAAAGATATCGGAATGCAATTTGCGCCGAAAAATGAGGAGAAATTATTCCCTCTTAATGATGGATAATTCAAAATATTTTACGTTTACTTAATTTTTCTTCTATCAAGTTTTTAACCATAATTGTTGTGAAAAGCTTTTGCAAACTGTTTATTTAATACCGTATTTAATGCTCTTTTTAAAAATCATGATGTTTATAAACAATACGCTAGTTGTTTCTGTGTAGTTACTTTCATAAATTGAGAAATTACATTTTTATTCAATTATGTGTTAGTTCTGCAGACCTCAGAATCTATTGTTCTGATTTTCTTTTTTTATAATTTTATCCTTATATGCAGTGCATGCATAGATCGGACGTAAGGAGTAACTAATGGGACGTGTCTTTGATAGTAGCGGTGTTTGAATCTCTTTTCTAGAATTTTTGTGTTTGAATGTTTAATCTTTTAGCTACTCAACGCCACGCATATACCGGCTTCCGTTAATGTCATTTTTTGGAACGATGCGTCGTTATTGTGGCTTTTACACGCAGGTGGCGAAAAATCTCTCCGTACAAGGGTATAGTGCCGCGGTCAATCCTGTCGTAGCTAAAATTTTTGAAATTAAAACGGGTACGAGATCAGTCGACATTGTTTTCAAACCTCATTACAGTAATCCAGGGTGCGAGTGGTAAACCGATCATAAAAGCGGAGCGTGCGGCTCGCTTACCTGGGCCGGGAAATTCTGCACAGCTCTTTGCGGCGTTAATTTGAAAGAGACCATCCTAAAATTTTCGAAGCTCGGGCATCACCGCTACCCAGCGGTCGCTGTTAACCCTCCGAACGCTGGGCCGATGCATGGTTGTAGTGGAATGCGTCCGTGAGGCGGTGTTGCCATTTTCGTGTCTGTTCGCGCGCACGTAGGTTGCAGTTTTAACGGATGACCCTGTATAAAAGACTGCTGAACCGTGGCGGAACCGCTGCCACCGCGAATATTCGCGTTGGTTTGGGGGAGCCTTTATCTCATCCGCTCCGCGCCGCGAATATCTGCGTTAGGGCTTCTCCAAACCAACGCGAATATTCACGGCGCGGAGCGGGTCCGACGCGGATCAGATAAGGCTGCCCATAAGGTCCGCTGCACACATCCGATTTTTTAACGTGCGGTGCCTTTGCGTTGCCGGAATTACGATTCAAGTAAAAGAGGTACACGAAAGTCCGTCGCCGCAAACAAATGTATATCGCCTAATTTAATTTATAGTACTTCAAACCGTAATTACGTTGCCGTACCATCGCTGTAACGTTAAAAAATCTGATGTGTGCAGCGGGCCTAAGCCGCCGCGTATAAAAAACTGCTGAACCGCGGCGGATCCGCTCCGCGCCGAGATTTTCGCGTTGGTTTGGGGGAATCTTAACCGTTTTAGTGCCACGCAGCGCGGTCGCGCTGTTCGCGTACTGTGGTGAACCGTGTCGCTTTTTTTGGTCACGATCGTCAATTCGATTACGCTCGGTTCTGAATGTATCTTGTCGCGAGTCTGTCAGAGTTTCCTCCCGTAATTACAAATTTTCTTTCAAATAATCGTAAACAACCTGCATGATTAGCTGTCTTTCTTTAACACATTGAGTCCCAAGGTTTATTTTTAACAAAAGCGCTATCGCGCTTCGTGGCACAATCCGACACGGATTTTTAAAAACCCCTGGCACTAAAACGGTTAAGGCTTCCCATAAGCCGACACGCATAAAAAATTGCTCAGCGGCCGTAGCCGTGATGGAAAACACCAGTTCTCGTTAGATCACCGAAGTTAAGCATCGCGGGGCGGGTACTGGGGAAAGATGGGAGACCACCTTTCTCCCGGTACACGCCGCTGCTGCTGGGACCCGAAGGAGAGGGAGGAGAGAAAAGATATGACTATAGTTCGTTGGGCAATATAAGCGGATAAAGCTTGAAACGCCATTCCTGTTTAACAGGAAAAACAATAAATACAAAATACAATAAAAAAACTGCTGAGCAGCGTCGGATTCGCTCCACATCGCGATATTCGCGATGGTTTGTGGGAGCCTTAAAGTTTGTCGCGCATTTTGGCGAAGCGCGACAAAGCGAATCGAAGAAATTAATAATAATTAATTGTCGCCTCGCTTCGATCATCAATTGTTCATAAACCATTCTCTTCGTGTCGCCGCGCTCTGCCTAAATGCGCGACGATCTTTATATTTCCAATGACGCAATGCGTACGAGCAATCCCATTACGAAATCGCCGCGTCGCTCTGCAGCCTCTGCACCGGGCCTTAACGTCTTCAATCGCGGCGTTTACGAGCTGGTGGAATTTCACGATTTGCGCGAAGGAGTGTGGACGTTGCGTGGAAGAGCTTGCGAACGATAGAAGCGAAATGAGGAACGCATGGTGTTGTATCTCATCGAAGATGTAATTAAAAATCAAGTGGACCGATACATCGTATCACAGAACGGGAAGGAACGAGACACGCCTTCCACACTTATTCTGTTGACTAGTCATAATTTTATTTCTACTCAGTTTCTTTTATAACTTTGAAGGTCATGTACGGCGGCGTTGACAATTGTGCAAAAATTCCGTGGCCATAGTACGCTTAACAAGCATGCCCGCGCGCGGCACGCGAATGATTCTCGCCGGGAACTAACGCAGGGAACGCATATGATCGAAACGAAGGCACGCCCCCGATCGCTCGTGGATCTCGCAAGCCGCATAAATTAATAACACCTTAATTCGAAAAAAAAGACGCTTCAACGTATAAATGCTTTATCACAATCATTTCGCGGCTACATGGGGCGATGCGCGCAGCGCGTTCCACTCGCGCCGAGAGTACACGCAGCGCCTATCCACGCAGCCTCTGGTAACGTAAATTATGACCTTAAAAACCCAAGGAAAGCATAGAGAGTTCGCGCGTCGAAAGAAACCCCTTTGGCGCGGAGAATCGCCCGTGTCCACGAGACACGGCTGACGTTTAAGAAAGATAAGAAAGACATTTGTGTATCTAGCGAACTAAACGAAGCTAATCCCACCCTACGTTTCCTCGACAAATTTACCTTAACGATCTCCCAGACCCCGAAGCCGCGCAAGGGAACAGGGCACTGGATCGTGAATTTAATATGCGCGTCGAGCAAATGAAATGAAAGCACTAAGATCGATATATAATTATATACCACGATTACCTTGTCGTACCTGTACAATTGGAAACGAAACTATTAATATACATAGCTCTAACTAAGTCTTACAAGCGATAAGACGCGTATATATATATTTAAAAAGAGAAGTTATTAAAAATAAAATTAGAAAGCTGCGTTCGTCGTTAAAATTACTGTCGTCATCGGTATCAACTATTAGGAATGTTTCGTACGTCGTACACTTGCCTCCGAAGCAATCTCGTCGAGTATTTGTCGTCGAAGCTGCTCTAACTGCCCATTTAGCATCGCTCTCTGTTTCGCTCGCCCCCTTTTTAAGAATATCTTCGTTCAATATCGATAATGCATTCTCCGATGCAGATATAATTCTTATAGTAAACGTGGTTACAGATATATATATAGACATCCATGGTAACTGGTAGAATGATCTCGCGCAATCGTCCATCGCGTTGCCAAGACGGGATTGTTCCGTGGCGACACTTACGCTATTAGAAAGATATTGCACCATTTTATTGAATCAGCACATCGATATTAAGGTATCGCTAGGTATCTAGACTCGCGCGGTTTCGCTTGTTCGCCTTCTCGCTCGACCAGAGGAACATGAGATGCCGGTTTCGGGGGCGGATCGTCGCCCCGATGCTTAGCGAGCTACTTTAGCCGTTGCGTACAGTTTTATCGTATCGCTGCTTGCGGGGTGGGACGCGAGTCGCGGTGCAACCGAGAGGGCTGATGATTCTACGTGCGAAAACGAGTCTAAAGTGGAGATTAAAAATGTTTCGAAAACGAAGCTTGGCTAAGAACCGCTCCGAACAGATTTCTCAATCGGTGTCTACAGATTTAGAGCGCGTTGCTAATAGTTGTGTTTTCGGTTCTCTCCAACGCTACGGTCTGTTTTGATTTCAGACACGAACTTTTTAGGTTCTATCGATCTATTGGCTCAGCGACAATTGTGGGTGCGTTAAGCGGGCACGCGTCGGAACTTATAACTCTTCGAAAGTCAACGCGCTGCTGTGTACCTCTGAGTTATTTATTTGCGTAGAATCGCCAGCTTTCTGATTGTACTGCCAGTCACGTGTCACCCTTACGTTTACAGTGACGGTCGAAAGAAAGTTTGATGATTCCGTTAATGGTGGACTGTATTTTATTTCTGTTCCTGTCACCGGGCGATTCTAGAGAATCATCTAACTGTGTGAGAAGGACAGAGATATGCTTCCGAAACTTTGCTGTATTTGTCCGCTTCTGAAAACTCGCTTTCGGCCAGCACTTTAGTTCTATTAAAGATTATGACGACGTCGTGACTATTGTCTATACCTTATGCTATTTAATCGATCTCCGAGGGTAACAAGTATCGCCATGCGAGCTCCAGCTCTTTGCTGGCGTCCGAGCAACGGCGGTGGAGCTTGTCTTCGGGGGGAAGCGTTACCATTGGAAACTCACCCTGCAAAGGCAATGAAGCGGTTAACCCTTGGATGGTAGATGAGAGATTAATTATAGTTTACAGCCATTTTGCGCAGCAGATGCTACTATTTTTTTCTTATGTAAAATGACCCGCTGATTCCGAAAATAAGGTCTACAATTTTTTCTATGGATACGTTTTCGAGGTATCGACAGGTGAAGTTTTTATCTGTCTGTCAAAAAGGTGGTCCCACTTAATTGCGAATATCTCGTGTTGCGAATGTCGGATTTCGTCGAAAATTATATCAAATTAAAGATAATTGAATTATCAACAAATATGCCTGACAACATTTTCAAATCGGCTCAATAGTTCGGGTGAAATCAGTGGAAATATGTGAAAAAAGTCATTTTTATTTGATCGAAATTGAGATCGACAATTCATTTAATCATCTGGGAAAAATCGAAATTGCGAAATGGGCCCAGTTTCTCATTTCTTGCGTTGAGTCTGCACTTTTACGAAGAAAATAAGGTGCTACGGAAGAAAATCTATAGATAAACACCGAAGCTAGAGACAATTGTGTGAAAACACTAAAATTTCATTTTTTCTCGGTTTTTGTTTTTTTTTTTATTTTATTGTGTTATTTCAATTTTAATTCATTCTGTACATTTTTCAAGTATTTTGTTAATATATGTGTGTTTTAGAAATAGTTCTGGCTCTTTTTTTGTTTTTTGCTCGTTTTGGTCAATTTCGACGGTGTTTTCTCACGTTAAATAAAATCGTGGAGCAGGATATTTCATAACAGAATATGAATCAATTTAATACGGCATCAAGCGTCGAAATGAATTTGTTGGGAGATATTCTGCGCCACGATTTTTTTTTAAATGAAAAAACACCATCGAAATTGTAGTTCAAGAAAAGAATTATTTTTTTAGTTTTTATTACATTTTTAATGACATCGTTTAATATAATTTATATATATATATCTGCTTGTATATAGTTCGTTTTGTATTGTATGGCTTTCATTTTTTATCTTTAATTTGAGATAATTTTTAATTTTATCTTTAATTTGAGATCATTTTTAATTTTATCTTTAATTTCAGATAATTTTTAATTTTATCTTTAATTTGAGATAATCTTCGACCATATCGATCATTCGCAACGCGAGATATTCGCAATTAAGTGGGGCCCACCTTTTTTACAGACAGGTAAAAAGTTCACCTGTCGATATCTCGTAAACGTATTCATAGAAATTTTTTTAGACCATGTTTTCGGATTCAGCAGGCCATTATACGTTGCGTTCGGGGTCCGTATTGACCCGTGTCACTCATCCGCATTTCAGAATATGCTTCGACATTACGATTTAAAATTCTTATATCCTCCAAATACCTAATACTAATAAGTGACACACGTGGTTTAATCTTTAGCGTGGGTGAAAACAGACTCTGCGTCTACTAAGCGAGGATTGAGACACCAGCACAGCACCTTCGAGGTACCTTTTCGGCGTATTAGGTTGGCGCATATGAAATTGCTGTTCGAGTGAAAATATTTTCTACTTTTTAATCGCTTTATTTATTCTATTTCTTTGAGTTTCTGTGATATTTCTCGAGTCGTAACCCAGCGTTAGCAAGTATTGCATTCCTACCAGTGGTGCGCTCAGGATTTAAGACTCCCTGAAACCAACGCGAAACACTTCCGCTGCGGCTAAGCCCCCGCGTATAGTAAACTGCGAATCCATCGCGGCGAAATATTCGCTGCTACCGCCACGTATAATCGCGGTGGTTTGGGCCAGAGACGGGCAAAACTTTAATTTAAATAAAATTTCGGACGGATGAAAGTTAAAAAAATTATTCGCCATTCGTTCGTTAATAATTTTTTTAACTTCCATTCATTATTCAAAATTTTATAAATAAAAATTTACCCATCTCTTTGAGCGAGCCGAGTTGTGTATTCGTCTTTCTACGTTAGACGTGATTTTCATCCATTTATCCTTCATTCATTATTCACTTTAAATAACAAACAATCCATGACAACATGTTCGATTTCATTTGTTACGTCTTTTTCATTTGCAATTCTACGCAATTTTCTTCGATGCACGCCGAGTGGCTTGTTCGTAGTCGCAGCGCGACGCGTAGCCACGCTAGCGCGGGAACTCAGCCGTCAGACTCGCGCTCTGATTGGTCGGTGCTTTTTGTTAATATCTTGTTAACGAAACCTCGGAGAGCATTTTCGCAAAGGAAAAAGTTGTTTGCAATCACCCCCCAAATCACCCCCTTCAAGGAACCGCAGCATTTTCGGGACACCTTGTATCTCCGTTTTGTCGCTACCTTGCGCTCCCCTCAGGGTGCGCCACTGATCTCCACCGCAAACGAAGAAACGCCCTCTATCCCCGATCAGCAATTTCATACTCGCAAACCCACTACCTTCAATTTTAAACCTTACCAAACTGGAATCAGCCCAGAGCGTCTCCAGCACCTCTCTGAAGGTGCACAGTTCGGTATAATTAGTAAAATATATCACCCAGTCGCCGCTGCTCTCGTGCACTTCCCTGCACGCGAATTCCTGCGAGCAAACAAGACAGCAAGGTAACGCCGAGCCGTATATATCTTACATCGCCGAGCTACTCACCAATATGCACCAGGACTGTTGCGTGAGAGGTACCCTGAAGGCGGTCAGGTCTTCCACAGAGGCGCAGGAGAGCGTTTGCCCGCGCTGCTTGCCAGGGAACACCTCCTTCATCGCCACTAAGTGCTTAGCGGTGGTGATAAGGCTACACGGCAGAGGCTCCCTCTTCTCCGAGACATCGAACAGCCCGGAGGCGCTCTGTACGAAGCTCTGCAGCCACTCGGAGGCGACGTACTCGTCCGGCGCGGCGAACTGAAAGGCCTTGTTCGGCTTCAGGAGTATCTCGAAGGTGTGCGGTCGATGCGAGTTTGGGATCCGCCTGCACCCTTGGCAAAGGCCCCCTTTCAACGGGATCGCTCGCTTCGGGAGGCGCTGATTCGCGTCCGTGAACATGTAAACCACCCCGCCTTTCAGGACAAAGTACCCGGCCTCCCACGGGTTCGTGGGAGCGTTCGAATGGAACTGCTGATACGCGTGGGGCCTGTACATGAGGTCGCCCTCCTTCGTGGGCCCGCAGGGTGTGCTCGGAGGCGACATGTACTCGTCCTCTATGTAAATCAGATTGTAGTGCTCGATCTTCTCGTCCTGAAACGTTCCATTGCCTTTAGCTTCGAGCGATTGCCGACGCATGGTCCTAAACTGTTTTAAAGGGGGCGATAGCTACGGTAGCGGTCAAAAGAAAATTAAAACTGTGGACGGTTAGAGAAATAGCATAGCATCGAGTCGCTTCGTCTGACCACCTAGTGGCATCGATTCCTAATCGCAGAGTTAGCGTATCGCCTCGATATCTGCTCTAACGATCACGTACAGGGTGCACGGCGGTGTCGCAGAGGATCGAGTGTCTCAGAATGTGCATGTCCTCGTAGTTGAGCTCCTTAACCGCCGGCAGCCTCGGCTTCGTAGGCGACCGTCTCATCGCCATCTCCAAATGCGCGATCAGCTCCGAGGTGGTCTGGGAGCTGCCAGTGGAGAAGAGATACTGCATCTCGTAGTCGGCGTTGGATAACAATATCGTTTGTGCATTCGGTCCGATCTGGAAAGCACCGTTCCCCGTGAAGCGCGATTATTAAGGGGTAGGTCACCCTCGATAGCCCTAAAATAGGCCTTTGTTCAAACGCAAATTGTAAAGTGGTAAGTAAAAATAGAGACAACGTTTTTTTCTAGTTTTAATCGTTATTCTATGAGCTTTGACATAAGAAAAGAAAAGTCTAAATATCTCTATGTACATAAAAGTTGGGAGTTAAAACGTAAAGGCGTGTACGCGGTGCACCGTTTGATGGGGTACATAAAATCTCGAAAACCAATCCAATGATTTGGATGAAAATTTAATGAGAGATGCAGAAAAACATTCCCTAAGATGTGTTAGGAGCAGAATTTCGAACAGAAAAATAATACAACTTTTATGTTGAAAAATATGATTTTATCGATTTCTTGTATGAAAAATATTTTTTATTTTTTTTTAAGAATTTATCTCGAAATTCTGCTCCTGACACATCTTAGGGAATGGTTTTCTGCATCTGTCATTAAATTTTCATCCAAATCATTCGAGTGGTTTTCGAGATTTTATGTACACCATCAAACGGTGCACCGCGTACACGCCTTTACGTTTTTGCTTACAACTTTTATGTATATACAGATATTTAGACTTTTCTTTTTTGTGTTGAAGCTCATAAAATAACGATTAAAACTAGAAAAAAAACGTTGTCTCTATTGTTATTTACCACTTTACAATTTGCGTTTGAAAAAAGGCCTGTTTTACGGCTATCGAGGGTGACCTACCCCCTTAAAACCAGGGCTTGAAAACTGTTATAATATCGATTTCGATTCTGCAAACGATTATGAAGAATCTTCATTATAAATAACTGTTATGAAGAACCAAAATTTCCACCTATTTTATTTATTTCGGTTACGGTTCCCATTTCCCTCCTCATATCGGTTCCATTACCGTTATTTTTTCGGTTCTATATCGGTTCCGAAACGGTTCCAGAATCAATTCTTGTATCGACTTTTCGCTAATTGATATCATTAATTATTATTGCAGCTGCAGATTACTTTATACATATGTGCATATTTTTTAGAAAATCCATATAGAAAAAGGAGAAACACTTATGCGTATCATTGATTTCTAATAAAGCGTTGAAATAAATAAATCAGTTACATATTTTTTACATTCACACACACACTATATTACTCAGAATAGTAAGTTAAAAGTTTCTCCTATTTCTATAAAGATTTTGTAATAAAATATGCACATATACAGTAATCTGCAGCTATAATAATTAATGATATCAATTTGGGAAAAGTCGATACAAGAATTGAATTCTGGAACCGTTTCGGGACAGATGTAGAACCGAAAAAATAACGATTATGGAACCGATATGAGGAGGGAAATGGGAACCGTAACCGGAACACAAAATAGTTGAAAATTTCGGGTCTTCATAACAATTATTCCAAATAAAGGTTCTCTATTAGGGCTGGGATTATTCGAATCATTTAATATTCGAATATTATACAAGTATTCGAATACTACGAATAAACTTCGAATATTTAAGTATTCGAATGTTATTATTTGAATGCTATTCGAATGTTATTGTTCGAATACTATTCCAATGTTATTATTTGAATGCTATTCGAATGTTATTATTCGAATGCTATTCGAATACTGATGTATTGAAATAGTATGGTGTGAAATGGGTCAAAATTAGCTTACAAGATTTCATCCTGATAAATGAACCTAAAGGACTTAATTTATAATTCACACCATATTATTCGAATACTAATGTATTCGAAAACTTGGATATTCGAATTATATTCGCCAAATAATTGAGCAATTGAAGTATTCGAATATTCGAATACCGAAAAATTCGACAAATAGTCCCAGCCCTAATTCCTAATTCGCAGGAGTATACTAATCTCGCTTTCTACAAAAGATCAATTATGGACCAAAATTATTAAAATCCCGGTGGATCAAAGTTGAAAGTAGCGAAAGTGGCGCTTCTTTTCTATATTTAATTGATATAGAATGTGTGAAAATATTAAAAATCTCAAGATATTTGTGATTAGCGAGATAGCCATACTCCTGCAAATTAAAAATATGTTTGGTTTTTTTATAAACAGTTTGGCCAGTTTTGGCCACTTCTTAAAAAATATAACATTTTTCCATGTAAGCAATAAATGTAACTTTATATTTCGGGCGGTATACTAAATAAAATATTTATGCTGTGAAATTCTCCACAAATTCATGATTTGCAAGCAATTTAAAAATAAGATAATTATGCACATGGCCAAAAACAGTGTAATGGCCACGAACGGTACATCTACCCTACTATTCGAATGTTATTATTCGAATACTATTCGAATACTGATGTATTCAAATAGTATGGTGTGAAATGGGTCAAAATTAGCTTACAAGATTTCACCCTGGCAAATGAACCTAAAGAACTTAATTTATAATTCCCACCATATTATTCGAATACTGATGTATTCGAATACTTAAATATTCGAATAGTATCCGAATACTTGGATATTCGAATTATATTCGCCAAATAATTGAGCAACTGATGTATTCGAATACTTAAATATTCGAATAGTATCCGAATACTTGGATATTCGAATTATATTCGCCAAATAATTCAGCAACTGAAGTATTCGAATACTTAAATATTCGAATAGTATTCGAATACTTGGATATTCGAATAGTATTCGAATACTTGGATATTCGAATTATATTCGCCAAATAATTGAGCAACTGAAGTATTCGAATACTTAAATATTCGAATAGCATTCGAATACTTGGATATTCGAATTATATTCGCCAAATAATTGAGCAACTGAAGTATTCGAATACTTAAATATTCGAATAGCATTCGAATACTTGGATATTCGAATTATATTCGCCAAATAATTGAGCAACTGAAGTATTCGAATACTTAAATATTCGAATACTTAAATATTCGAATACTTAAATATTCGAATACTTAAATATTCGAATAGTATTCGAATACTTGGATATTCGAATAGTATTCGAATACTTGGATATTCGAATAGTATTCGAATACTTGGATATTCGAATTATATTAGCCAAATAATTGAGCAACTGAAGTATTTGAATACTTAAATATTCGAATAGTATTCGAATACTTGGATATTCGAATTATATTCGCCAAATAATTGAGCAACTGAAATATTCGAATACTTAAATATTCGAATACTTAAATATTCGAATAGTATTCGAATACTTGGATATTCGAATTATATTCGCCAAATAATTGAGCAACTGAAGTATTCGAATACTTAAATATTCGAATAGTATCCGAATACTTGGACATTCGAATTATATTCGCCAAATAATTCAGCAACTGAAGTATTCGAATACTTAAATATTCGAATAGTATTCGAATACTTGGATATTCGAATTATATTCGCCAAATAATTCAGCACCTGAAGTATTCGAATATTCGAACACCGAAAAATTCGACAAATAATCCCAGCCCTAATCTCTACAACCGTTTAAATCAGAACCATTATATAAGAGTTTTAAATAGTTATTTTCGGACCCGTTTCAAGTCCTGATTAAAACCTCCTCGTGCAAACTTACCATGATCACGTCCAGCTCGTTGTAAGGGATGACGAACTGATTGCTGTAAGTGTGGTTCATCTTCGAGCCAGTCAAGTACAGCGTCTTATCAGTCAGCAAAGCTATCATAGGCCTGCTCTCCCCGTTCGTCATGTACGAGCTCCTAACTTTGTATACTTTGTACAGCTCCTCCGTCTTGTCCCTGTAGATGTGCTTCTTGAACATCTCGCGCAGCTTCAGGCTCACCTTCTCCCCGCTGAACTCCCGCTTCTCCGCGGCCACGTTCTCCTGTATCTCCCTATCGAGATTGTCGTTGAAGTCCTTGAAGGAGTCGTAGCTGGCCTTCGCGCCCTTGATGTACAGAGGGTTCGTTCTCTGCGGCTTCTTGCCCCGCTTGATCTCGAACTTCCTCTCCGTGATGGACTTGAGGAATCTGCTCAGCAAAGAGGCTTTGGAAGGCGGCTGCCTCAGAGAAGGCGGCGACAGCAGCTTGCTGCTGCTCTCCCCGGTCAGTATCGACGTCATATTGCGCTTCTTCGACGGGGAGGCCAAGTGTCTGCTGTTCCTGCGCTCGTCCGCGTCCGACGCGGTGCTGTCCACGTCGGACCAGTCGCTGGAGCTGTTGTGCTTCTTGGAGCTGGACGGGCAAGGCATCTGAGCTTTCGCCGGGGGATCCTCGACGATGTTCCCGCAGGCTTTCTCCACCACGTACGCCTCTCGCGCCTCGTTCTCCTCCAGCTCGATCTCCATCCTCGGTCTCAGGGCCTTTCCCGGATCCTCCTGACCCTCCGGCACGCCTCTTTCGGACAGAGACAACCCGCAAGCGCACTTGCAGCTGCTCTGGCACACCGACTGCCCGCAGCTCTTCGGCGACGCTTTCTTCTCCGTGTCGCTGTCGAACACGCTCGAGGAAGAGGAGTACGAGTAGTAATCGGAGTGCGCGTTTCTCGTGTTCACGTTCTTCTGGACGTACGGGGAGTCCCCGTGGGCGCACCAGCTGTACCTCCCCTTCTGAGCGTCCTTCTTCTGCACCGAGTTCGGCGCGAGGAAGCTCATCGAGAAGTCCGCGAAATTCTCGTCGTCGTCCAGCTTCATGGTCTTCAGGATATCCTCGTGGAAGCTCACGCGCTTCTTGCTCTCCCCTCGCTTCTTCTTGCGCTGCCTGCGCTGCACCAGCGCCTCGGAGCTGGACGACGATAGGATACTGGCGTCCGTCATGTTGATCGTGTTCAGGATACCGTACGGGGCTTCCATATTGTCGCAGTCGGAGATGGTCATGCTCAGCTCCAGTAGATTCGTGTCGTTGTTGATCACGTAGGAATTTCGGGGGTCCAGGTTCCTCTTGAAGCTGTAGCTACCGTCGCTGTAGTAGGTGCTCCGTTTGTTCAGCTCTTTCACCGCGTTGTCGATCTTGTTGTTCGTCTTCGACTCGTCCAGGCTCTTGCTGTAGAAGTCGTAGTCCTTCAACGTGTCCAGGCTGGAACAGTTCAGCTCGTTGTCGTCCAGCTTTCTCGTCAGATTCTGGTTCGCTATGTCGCTCTTCGTCACCGTCGACGCCTGGAACTTCGCCACCATCCCCGGCGACTGCGTCGGCGTCTTTCCATCCTCGCTGGAGTCGCTCGAACTGAAGTTCTTGTTGTCCTCCATGCAATTGTTCAGCATCGACTTGTACCTATTGTTCCGGTACTTCGGTATCTCCACGAGATTAAAGTCTTCCTGAGAAAGCAAATGGATCCTCCGGTGTATGCTGGTTAACTCTAGCTGATTTCCTTGCGGAAGGTCTTACCTCTTTGTAGCTACTGGCGTCCGTCTCGTTCGCAAGGTCCATGTCGCTGTCGAAAGCCACTCCACTGTCGCCGGGCGAAGCTAGGCTCGAGGAGACGCTGGACGATCTAAGGTGCAACGATAGTATGGTTCCGGAGGGGATTACGCTCATAGGCCTCTGGGGCATATAGTTGCAGATGTCCAGATACGTTACGTCCTAAACAACAAAGAGGTTTCCTGTTAAAAGCTAGCGGTCCTTTCTAAAGTAGTTCCATCGAGCGTTTAAGGGGAAGTTAAAAACCGACTTGGTTTTAGTACCAAAGAGAATAGGACATATACTGAAGATATGTGCCAAGTTTGAAGTAAATCGGGTGATTGGTTTTTGAGATATCATGTTAACCAATTCGAAAAACATGGTTTTGAGAAAAACGCGTTTAAAATTTTAGGTAGTGTCTTTTTTAATTGATTTTGTTTTAAATGTTGTCTAAATATGTACAAATATAAGCATAAAGTTTTTAATTAATGTAATTTGAGGGTTTCTCTTAAAAAAAATTCCAAGTAAGGCATTCGTTTCGAGCCGTCAAGGTAGAGAGACCCCTTAAGGGGAGGTTCCGGTCTAGAGCCCATAAAAATAGGTGATCTTTAGGAATTAATTAAAGGAAAACTACTATATATAATTTAATGAGACTTTTTGCATTGTATTAAGGATGTCTTAAATTATAGAAATATATTTTTTGTTTTATAATTAATCATTGCAAACGGCACTGGAGAGTCGTCAAAGTCGAGGCGTCAAAAAATTCAACCAAATCGGTGGGACCTCTATCTCCGAAAGTTATTATCCGATTCGACTGAAACTTTTTTATTTTGAAGAATAATACTTCTGGCTAGGGGGAAATCAGACAAAATACAAAAATGACATTTTTTTTAGAAAATAACGACACTTGAAGTTTGAAATCACTTTTTCCCTATATTTTTCGTCCTTTCAACGCCTTTGAAAATTATAAATTTCAATTTTTTGTATTTTTATCTAGTTTCCCCCTAGCCAGAAGTATATTCTTCAAAATAAAAAGCGTTTCAGTCGAATCGGATAATAACTTTTGGAGATACAGGTCCCACCGATTTCGAGAACACTGTTTCGTGAAAAACGCGTTTAAAGTTTTACGTGAGTGCCGAATATCCAGTTCTTACCCATGCTTCTACCGCTAATCAAATGCCTATAACTTCGAAAATTTTCCTAATTTCAACAAATTCTTTTAAACACGTATTCCTAAAAGGTTGAACATTCGAAAAATGAAATAAAAAAATCGACTTTTAGACCGGAACCTCCTTAAAGAAACGCGTCGAATATAGCAGTTGTAGATTGAAGCCGCTCGGCGAATACGCGACTGCTAATTGCTCATAAAGGATTTTCCACGAGCAAACAAAGAAGGTGATATATAATGAATGAAAAATAGGTGTACACAGGCGATAACTTATTGCCCCTTAAATTCATAAAAACAGATTCATCTCGACACGCAACTCTTACTACGTGACAGACCGTTATTTATCATCGAGATAATTGTAACCAGGGGGTGATACTGATATCAGCATGGGGGAAACGAATTAAAAAAACTCGCAAAACACGTTAATGCAAAACGGCGACGACCACGCAGATATCGTCGCTGTAACTCTCCGAGATAAAAAAGGAGCAGAGCAGATGCCCGTTGCGTGCGATACGGGCTATCGGGAGTTTCCAGTGGAACTTTGTTAGATGCATCTGGTCAAGGAATAGCAACCAAATCTTCCTACGCACAAAGCAGATATTTAAAAATAGAACGAGACACGTTTAGCTACGCGTTAACATTTCGCAAGCGTATTCGTAACTAAGTAGTTCTACGTACCAGTTGCAGCGTGAAGGACACATTTTCTAGACCGGCGAGTAGATTAACTAGCTGGTTGGTCTTATCGGCGTCCCGAACCAGTGCATGCGTGAGGTACTGTTTCTTCAGCGTTTTCGTGTCCCGCAGCAAACAGGCCAAGTAACTTTCGAAACTGCCCTCGCTAAGGGTGTGGTAAAGCCATGCTCGACCTAGAAAACAGAACGATGCGATTCTTCTGCTCGAAGGGCAACGGTTCGATCTTACGTTCTGCGAGAGCAAAAATGCAGGACTCGTAAGTGAATTAAAGTGTGAGAACGAGAGGATATATCGATCGAAGGATGAAAGACTGTCCGCCGACGAGTAGAAAGTGGGTGGAAATCGATATTCTACTCGAATAGATACCCACGAGTTGGCTATACGTTCTCGACGATTACTCGTCGAAACGCACCTTTCCCGATGGAAGTCAGTACGCTCTGGAGAGCGTGGATTACTACGACGGTGTCCTGATGACTGAGTTCACGAGCTGTGCCCCAATATCCGTGGCGTTCTATGCGCAGGCCATGGCGCAGGGCTCGATCCAGCCAGTAGACCAGCCAAGAATCTCCATCTAAGACTACCGTGCCGTACAGACTCTGAGCGAAGACCTGGTAAAAGAAACGAGCGTTACTTTTCGGTTAATCTCGCGAACCGATCGATCGACGGATAAAATCGATGTTTCGTCGAAACGTTCCACCCGAATTTTCCCTAACCAAAGTAGGAGGCACTCGTAAATATGTAAAAAGCATTCGAAAGGAAAGGGGAAGCAGGGATACCAAAGGCTCGCTTAACAGCTGAAATATTTACACACACTTGATCCTGCGACTCGTTACCGTCATCGCGGACCCGCTAGAGAAATTCAAGGACCCTCGCGACGAAAGCGAAAATCAGCCTCGAGATAAAGAGCGCATTCGCGATACACGGGGTCGCGGGAGAAACGGAAGGTGATTCAAGGAGTGACGAAACGGACTGATCGATCCGCGTGAATCGCAATGTGCAGCGGCGGAGACGTCACAGTCGACTGACAGGTGCACGGATAAACAGCCAGGAGAAACTCGCGCGGCGTCAGGAGTCGCGCGAAACGAGCCGCAGCGAGGGCTGAAAACCGTGACGACCGTGCCACGCGCGTTGCAGTCGAGTCGAAAACGAAGAGAGGCGACAAAAAGCGCGTTGAGGAGCTACGTTGCGCGACGGACGCACCGAGTCGCGCGTGTACGTGCGCTCCGCTCTCTCGTGGCCGGAGATCTACGGGAACTCGTTCTTACCGACCGAGGGACCAAGAATCTTTGACCCGGTCGAAAAATCGATAGCGAGATCCGAGGCGTCGCGAGAACGGAGTGGGGACCGTGGGACGTCTGTGTGGCGCATTTAAATCCCCCCGTTATGCGCGTGTATAGGTGCACGGCCTTGGTACGCCGTCCCTGCGGTCGAAGCGGAGAGAACCACTCACCAATTTCACGGCTTTCGTCAGCTCCTGGAGGATTCGCGACTTGGACAGTACCTTGTCGGTACAGAGGTCCATGTCTTCTTGGCTCGGCATCGCAGCGTCTGATATTACATGGTTCTTATAGCGCGACGAACACCGAGAACCGGGCAGCGACGCGAGAAACACCGGGGTACAGGGAAGAACGTAGCGGCGAGTCTGACGCGACGTCGCCGGGAGTCGCACTGACACACTCGCCGGGTGGGCTCATTGATTTTAGCTGGGCGCAGGCCGCGCGCCAATATCAAACTCCCCTTGCAAATGCAGTCCCCCCCCCCCTCTTCTTCGATTCCCCTTTTCTTTGTTTTTCTTTATTAGTCGCGCACAGGCCTCGGTGGTCCCTTCTGCTTGATTATCGTCTTCCTCCGGCTATTTCTCAACGTATCGATGAAGTAAACAAGCCTGAGCTTACGGGCGAACAATGGGTGGCTCTTTTTATTCCTGGCGGAAAGTGGTTGTTTTGTATTGTTGGGTTTAATAGTGACTTCCTGCTTGTATGCGGAAACTAAATGGGTTGAGTAAGTGCGGTTTTTGTAGTTGCTTTTGATTTTGGGAGGCTTTTTATGGAATTCGCGGGGATGCGTGGTTTTCAGTTTTGTTGGGGAATAAATGAGATTGCTTCGTTACCGACTGAGTTGCTGGGGTGGTTTTGAATTGGAATGTTTAAATTTGAGGAGTTGAAATTGTAAGTTATGTAAGTCTGGATGAGATGTAGAAATATTCTTTTATTGGGAATGGATGTAGATTCTGTGCTGAATGCGGTGGTAAGCGTTGTGAGTGCGGAAATAATTTGTTTTAGTGTGGAGAACTGTCGCAAGATAGGGGTGAGATTGTAAGTACTTTGGACGTGCGCGTTGTATCTGCGCAAGAAACTGATTTTTGCCACGAAATTTGATTTGAAATATTCCATTCCGTCTTTTGTTAGAAAATTTGCTTGCTCGGACAAGCACGGTGACATTATCGACCGATCTGAAGGGAAAAAAGAAACACGATACGGGTCGATAAGTTGCAAGTCATTTTGTCGCTGCATGGTGTTCCTGCTGAGTCGATAATCATTTTTGATTATTAAGAGATAAGTTGATTTTGCATTTTGCAAGATTGTACTTGGAAGTTTTCAAATGAATTCCCTGTTTTGTTAAAGAATCGAAATTTACTTAGTTATGCGAATATTGCGATAGTAGCAGCTGGCTGCTTTAGTAAAGAGTAAAATAATTTTGCCATTGTAACTTACCTACCGTACTATGTGGTTCTGTCCACTTATGTGGCAGATAAGGCACTGATTTATTACGCAGGCGAGTAGAACAGCTCTTTTGCAGCGTGATAAACGGTACGATTTTAATGGATCAGTGCAACTCATCAGGGGAGGTCAACTCCCTTATCGCAGTGAAATAACATGAGCTTTTTTTAAACGTACGCGCATATATATTGCTTTTCTTGACGCTAATTTATGCTATCTTTAAACTCGACACGTGTATCGGTGAATTGCCTGAGCGACAGGGAATGTCGAACATATATAATTGTTTGAAATGATAATTAAGAAAGTATAAGGTATGATAAACATTAGACGGGATCTATTTTTGTCAAGAAACTGAAGAATAATAAGTCATATAGTTCATTGCTTATCTACTTAGGCATCAATGGTACAGTATAAATTTATTACATAATTAACGTATCTTAAATCAAGAATTATGGAATAATAAATGAGACTATAATTTGAAAATAATTTACCGATCGTCGGTAAAGAAATCTAACTGTCGTTATCGATCGGGGAAGCTGAGTGTTTGAAATTTGAATTCAGATTAGTGTTATTTTATGTAATTTAGATTTCTGTATTTTGGATTGTAAAATGGCACGAGGTTTTATTATAGTTTATTCATAATGTAATGTATACGTTCATTTTTAGATGTGAAAATTGATTTCCTTACCTGTTATGTGAAAAGTAGGGATGGATTTGTCGAAGTTTCGAAATCTCGAAGCCCAAGAAAATTTCGAGTCTCGGGAATTCGGAATTTTGCACTTTTTCGTGATTCAAAACTCGAGCAAGATATTCTACTTACAAAACAGAATCAGCACTTTATGTTTCGAGAGTTTCGAGTTCCGAAAAAGTTTCGAGCTCCGAAAACTTCGAGTTTCGAAAGTTCCGAGTACCGAAAGTTTCGAGTTCCGAAAGCTTCGAATTCCAAAAGATTGGAATTCCAAATGTTTCAATTTCTGAAAGCTTCGAATTCCAACAGATTTGAATTTCAAAAGTTTCGAGTTCCGAAAGCTTCGAATTCCAAAAGATTTGAATTTCAATAGTTTCAAGTTTCTAAAGCTTCGAATTCCAAAAGTTTCGAGTTCCGGAAGCTTCGAATTCCAACAGATTTGAATTCCAAAAATGTCGAGTTCCGAAAGCTTCGAATTCCAAAAGTTTCGAGTTCCGGAACCTTCGAATTCCAAAAGTTTCGAGTTCTGAAAGCTTAGAATTCCAACAGATTTGAATTTCAAAAGTTTCGAGTTCCGAAAGCTTCGAATTCCAAAAGATTTGAATTTCAAAAGTTTCAAGTTTCTAAAGCTTCGAATTCCAAAAGATTCGAGTTCCGAAAGCTTCGAATTCCAAAAGATTGGAATTCCAAATGTTTCGATTTCTGAAAGCTTCGAATTCCAACAGATTTGAATTTCAAAAGTTTCGAGTTCCGAAAGCTTCGAATTCCAAAAGATTTGAATTTCAAAAGTTTCGAGTTCTGAAAGCTTCGAATTCCAAAAGTTTCGAGTTTCTAAAGCTTCGAATTCCAAAAGTTTCGAGTTCCGGAAGCTTCGAATTCCAACAGATTTGAATTCCAAAAATGTCGAGTTCCGAAAGCTTCAAATTGCAACAGATTTGAATTCCAAAAATTTCGAGTTCCGAAAGCTTCGAATTCCAAAAGTTTCGAGTTCCGGAACCTTCGAATTCCAAAAGTTTCGAGTTCCGGAACCTTCGAATTCCATCACATTTGAATTCCAAAAGTTTCGAGTTCCGAAAATTTCCAGGTCCAAAAATTTCAAGTTCCGAAAGTTTCGAAGCCTCACAAACATAAATTATCTTCGAACCCACCTTCACTAAAAGCTACACGATTAATAATTCAAAAAAAAGATACGTGATACAAGTAACCGACGTAGCTATTCCCATTGAAACTTCGCCCGCTGCCATCTGTTAACAACTCAGTCCAATACAGTTGCGATCTGCAGCCACCTACCATTAAAAAAGTAAATGAAATGAACCACAAAAGAAAGTACACTAAAATTACAACTTTAGAATTTAAATTTACACTTATTTAATAATCAAATTCCCTCAGTGATAATCACATTATTAAACAGAAGTATGACAATGTCGCCAACGATACTTAGCTCGCTAATACCAAACACATAAAGCAGCTTCGCAAGCTCGAGACGGTATTTTGATCCAGTAGCGTCATTCAGCGTTAATGTCAAATTAAGAATCATAGAAACCAGCACATTTATTTATCATTAATTCCACAATCATTTTATCTCCGTCCCCGGTTATGCAATTTTCTTCACGCCACCCCTTTTCCCCGTAAATAAAAATTTCATTTCGAACTATTGCTCCGTACAGTACCGTTTTCCAACCATCGCAGCAGTTCCTTTGCAATTCCTAACTACACTTGAAAAGCTATAATGTCAGAACCCGGATTGTCATTCGACGAAGACACACTTTCGCCAGACATCTTCAACCACACAGAGAATGCGACGAGTAACCCCGAAAATTCCGACGACTGTAAGCCATTCTGCATTTAATCTTGCCAGATTGCTATATTCACGAAAATTACAACTGCACGTATATTACCTGTATAACATGTTTTACTTTTCCCCTCAAATTTTTTTATCCGATCGTATTTGACTTCACGAAGCAAGCTCAATGTCCATTGATGTTAACGAACCAGAACCAGCGGACGACGTACCTGAATGGAAAGGCGTGAGCATGGACGAGATTCATAAAGGTTTCGGCGCGTTCGATCGTCGAGAGCTACCTCCTATTTGCCCATCCGCGTCTCACGTAGTATTAGTATCGGTAGGTACTCGATCGACTAGAAGTATCGTAGTAACACGCCCAGATTTTAATTAGAGAATTCTCTGAACAGCTACCGTTACCCGCGCACGGAACGCCGAAGCCTTATCCTACGCACCAAGTGGATAAATGGTGCCAGGGTTACGTAAGAATGCCGCATTCGAAGCACAGCTTGTACCCGATGGACCAGGCACGTAGCGACGATTAGAATTGATATTCCCTGTGTTTTATAAACGACTCGATTATTGAACTTGTGTGTCCTCGTAGAATGGGACTCGTCGTTGCAGAAACAGATGGGAAGTAATACAAGAGTCTCTGCTTCAAAATTTCGTCTCCACGCAGCAGCTGGAAAGCGCGATTCTTTCGTATAATCACATATACGCGCAGCGCTGGGACTTCGCCGCGCTACACCATTTCTTCTGCGAGGTAGTGGTAATTCCGATGTGTGTTAATTGAAATCTATGTGCTAAATATTCTGATTGTGCGATAATTTTAAATTCAAGGTAGTTGACGAAGAAGAGAGAACTATTTTCTTCGAGACGCTGATGCCCAAAATGGTTCAACTCGCTTTGCAACTCCCCGTTCTGGTGACCGGGCCGGTGCCTCTTCTGAAGCGCCACACTAACGGAACGATCAGTCTTAGCCAATTGCAAATAGCCTCGTTGTTAGCTAACGCGTTCTTCTGTACATTCCCTAGACGCAACTCGACTAATCCACAGTCTGAATATGGAATGTACCCGTACATCAATTTCAACAGGTATTTTCTCACGCGATTAAGGTTCTACGGCTTAATTAAAGTAAACACTGTCGGAAAGAGTAATTGTAGATACTTTAAGTGATTACGAGCTCGTGCTTTAATCTGTACACTCGTGTAGATTGTTTTCAGCGTATAAAGAGGAGAAGTGGAACAGGTGCGAGTCGGTAATGGAGAAGATGAAGTGTATATTTCATTACTTCAGGAGGGTAACATCTAAAGGTGGGTACGTTAAGATATTAAGGGGAGGTTCTGGTCTAAAATTCGATTTTTTTTATTTCATTTTTCGAATGTTCGACCTTTTAGGAATACGTGTTTAAAAGAATTTGTTGAAATTAGGAAAATTTCCGAAGTTATAAGCAATTGAGTAGCGGCAAATGCATGGCCACTCGGCGCTCACGTAAAACTTTAAACGCGTTTTTCTCGAAACAGTGTTCTCAAAATCGGTGGGACCTGTATCTCCAAAAGTTATTATCCGATTCGACTGAAACTTTTTTATTTTGAAGAATATACTTCTGGCTAGGGGGAAAACCAGAAAAAAATGACAAAAAATTGAAATTTATAATTTTCAAAGGCGTTGAAAGGACGAAAAATATGAAAAAAAGTGATTTAAACTTTCAAGTGTCGTTATTTTCTAAAAAAATGTCATTTTTGTATTATTTCTGGTTTCGCCCCTAGCCAGAAGTATATTCTTCGAAATAAAAACAGTTTCAGTCGAATCCGATAATAACTTTCGGAGATACAGGTCCCACCGATTTGGTTGAATTTTTTGACGCCTCGACTTTAACGACTCCCCAGTGCCGTCTGCAATGATTAATTATAAAACAAAAAATATATTTCTATAATTTAAGACACCCTTCATACAATGCAATAAGTCTCATTAAAAAATATATAGTAGTTTTCCTTTAATTAATTCCTAAAGATCACCTATTTTGGGGGACTCTAGACCGGAACCACCCCTTAAGTTCGATCAGCTGAGTTCTATTCAATTTCAACTGTACCACAATCTTTCCATAGAGCAGCCCCGGAAGGTGTGATAACGATTCAACGACGTTACATTCCGAAATCAGATTGCCCTAAATGGGACGAACAGGTGCAAAAGCTGCCACCATTGCACATCACGTGTAAAGGGACCATAGAAACAGAGGGAGCCGGACTGTTACAAGTGGACTTCGCCAACAAGTAATCCCTGAACGCAGTATTACACAAAATTGGGACTGGGACTATTTGTCGAATTTTTCGGTATTCGAATATTCGAATATTTCAATTACTCAGTTATTTGGCGAATATAATTCGAATATCCAAGTATCCAAATACTATTCGAATACTATTTGAATATATCAGTATTCGAATACTATTTGATGTATATACTGATGTATTCGAATAGTATGGTGTGAATTATAAATCAAGTTCTTTAGGTTCATTTTTTTACAAGCTTTTATTTAGTTGCAGTTGTGAGTTCGTTAGTTTGTCAGGGTGAATTTTGTAAGTTAATTTTGACCCACTTCAACATATCCAATCGACTTGAAACCGATGACAATACAATATTTTCACTAAAAAGCATGAAATTCTTTCTAGTAAACATTTTTTTTAAAAAACAAGCTTTTATTAAAATGTACTAAAAAGGAACCAATAATTTTGATACCGACCCAGATGACTGCCTGAGAAGAATTCCCTCATATGACTAAAAATAATCGCGTGAAAATATTTAAATGTTTAGTATTCGAATACTTAATACTCGAATAGTATTCGAATACTTAATACTCGGATAGTATTCGAATACTTAATACTCGGATAGTATTCGAATACTTAATTCTCGAATAGTATTCGAATACTTAATACTCGAATAGTATTCAAATACATAATACTCGAATAGTATTCGAATACATAATACTCGAATAGTATTCGAATACTTAATACTCGAATAGTATTCGAATACTTAATACTCCAATAGTATTCGAATACTTAATACTCGAATAGTATTCGAATACATAATACTCGAATAGTATTCGAATACTTAATACTCGAATAGTATTCGAATACTTAATACTCGAATAGTATTCGAATACTTAATACTCGAATAGTATTCGAATACTTAATACTCGAATAGTATTCGAATACTTAATACTTGTATAGTATTCGAATACTTAATACTCGAATAGTATTCGAATACTTAATACTCGAATAGTATTCGAATACTTAATTCTCGAATAGTATTCGAATACTTAATACTCGAATAGTATTCGAATACTTAATACTCGAATAGTATTCGAATACTTAATACCCGAATAGTATTCGAATACTTAATACTCGAATAGTATTCGAATACTTAATACTCGAATAGTATTCGAATACTTAATACTCGAATAGTATTCGAATACTTAATACTCGAATAGTATTCGAATACTTAATACTTGTATAGTATTCGAATACTTAATACTCGAATAGTATTCGAATACTTAATACTCGAATAGTATTCGAATACTTAATTCTCGAATAGTATTCGAATACTTAATACTCGAATAGTATTCGAATACTTAATACTCGAATAGTATTCGAATACTTAATACCCGAATAGTATTCGAATACTTAATACTCGAATAGTATTCGAATACTTAATACTCGAATAGTATTCGAATACTTAATACTCGAATAGTATTCGAATACTTAATACCCGAATAGTTTTCGAATACTTAATACTCGAATAGTATTCGAATACTTAATACTCGAATAGTATTCGAATAATAACATTCGAATACTTAAATATTCGAATAATAACATTCGAATACTCAAATATTCGAAGTTTATTCGTAGCGGTCGAATACTTGTAAAATATTCGAATATTAAATTATTCGAATAGTCCCAGCCCTACACAAAATCTAGCAACGTCCTTCTAAATGTTTAAATTCTTTCAGATACATAGGTGGCGGTGTTCTCGGTTTAGGCTGCGTACAAGAAGAGATAAGATTCGTGATCTGCCCTGAATTAATGGTGACAATGCTTGTCACAGAAGAACTGGACGACACAGAAGCGTTAGTTGTCAGTGGTATAGAGCGATACAGTGCGTACAAAGGCTACAGCAACACTTTCAAATGGGTGGGAGACTTCATCGACGAGACACCCAGGGACAGTAGTGGAAGGCGACTAACATCCATCGTCGCCATCGATGCACTCTATTTCAAGCAGTCGCAGGCACAGTTCAGTATAAGCAACGTAACGAGAGAACTTAACAAGGTCCACGCTATTAAATGCCATCGCAATAATTGCTTCTCTGAGCATGCAGAGTATGATAATCTTATTCCACGCAGGCCTACGTTGGATTCATTGGTTGCGAAAGCAATAAGAACAATCTCCCAGCTATTGCGACTGGAAACTGGGGGTGTGGAGCTTTCCGCGGAAACCCAAAATTGAAAGTGCTACTGCAGCTGATGGCTGCGGCTGTAGCGGGTCGATCCGTGGTTTATTTCACTTTCGGAGACACAGGCCTGCGCGACAGTGTCGCCGAGATGTACTCGCACTTTGTGAAGCACGAGACAAACATAGGTATTGGAACGAGAATCGTCTCTGAAAGATTAGAGCTGATCGTGTCGTTTCCCTTTTAGCGCACATTTTCTCCTTGTTACAACAATATCAAGAGTTCGCGGCCGAGGACTCGGATTTTTACCGTTTCTTGTGTAACCGCAGCAAGATGAAACCGCTGTCGCAGTATTTGAAAGCGCATTTTCAGACGAAGATCCCAACGACCAAGGAAGTTGTGTTTCGAAGGAGTAAAAGCGTTAGCATCGATGACAAACGAGTTTTCCACTCGGACGTTAAGCACCACGATGCGGAAGAGGAGAGGATACAAGGGTGGCTGGCTAATTACAACGGAGGAGTGAGCGAGAAGAGGACAGAGGTCGCGACGGAGGAGAGTATAGAAGTGAAAGGTGTCGCGGGGAAGGAACGAAGCCAAAGGGAAGATAGCGCACAGAAGAAAGACGAAGAGGTTCGGGATAAGGACAGCGCGCAGAAAAAGAGGAAGCCGTCACTGTGGAAGATTTTAGAAGACACGGCGCAGACTAAAGCTGTTCACGAGAATCGATTGTCTGGCCTTGAATTGTTGGACGCGAAGCAAGAGCTTATTTCTCATCGAACCAGCAATGATTGTAATACATTGACGAAAGAAGAACATCGATCGGTGCTGATATCCACGGAACTGCGTACTGCGTCTGAACCGGTTCAAATCTCGAACGAAAATTCCGCGGTGCCCCCGAAACGCGAGTCGCCGGTGAAGAAAACGGGACAGAGAAAGATCTCGGACTTCTTTCAGCGGACGTCTTGAAAGCTTTAGGGTATTTAGAACTCTCTTTGATCGGATACGCTTCAACGAAAGACTCTCCAATCACGCGTACTTTGTACATAGCAGAACACTACGGGATGAAGAAGTACTTGTAAATAACTTTGCGAACATCCTCTTCTCTTTAATTGGAGCCACACCAGCGATTGGATATAACTGCAAATGTAAATGTATAAGATAATAAAATACATTCAACGTCCTTTTGAAAGTTGTGTAATCATTAATAGCTTTGAAATCGAACAGCGAAATATGTCTATTTTATTACTACAACTTTATTTCAGATGGTACCATTGTATCCTTTGAGTGCCATAGCGCGCCTCGGCAGTCCATGGTGAACAATTCTTAAACACGAAATAGACGTTGAAATAAATTAAACAGTATCCCAAGTATAAGCCCCTGAACACAATAATGAATAGTGATAAAGTAAACTTCAGTTATCCTCGGTTAAACCTAAGTTAAGTGAGCTTTTGCGAGATCGGTTCCAAAATTGTGCAGGCCCGAAGAAACGCAATCCTATTTACATACTTCTAAATTTTATAATAATAAATATCTATGCATAGGGCCCCGCAAAATTTACGAAGAGCTTTTCACGGACCGCGGGGCCTTTTAAAGAAATTTTATAGAAATAAATATCTTTGCGTAGGGCCCTGCGAAATTTGCGAAGACCTTTTCACGGACCGCGGGGCTTTTTAAAGAAATTTTATAGAAATAAATATTTATGCATAGGGCCCTGCAAAATTTGCGAAGAGCTTTTCACGGACCGCGGGGCTTTTTAAAGAAATTTTATAGAAATAAATATTTATGCATAGGGCCCTGCAAAATTTGCGAAGAGCTTTTCACGGACCGTGGGGCTTTTTAAAGAAATTTTATAGAAATAAATATCTATGCGTAGGGCCCCGCAAAATTTACGAAAAACTTTTCACGGACCGCGAGGTCTTTTAAAGCAATTTTATAGAAATAAATATCTTTGCGTAGGGCCCCGAAAAATTTGCGATGACCATTTCGTGGATCGCGGGGTTTTTTAAAGAAATTTTATAATAATAAATATCTATGCGTAGGGCCCCGCAAAATTTACGAAGAGCTTTTCACGGACCGCGGGGCCTTTTAAAGAAATTTTATAGAAATAAATATCTATGTGTAGGGGCCCGCAAAATTTACGAAGAGCTTTTCGCGGACCGCGGGGTTTTTTACAGAAATTTTATAAAAATAAATATCTATGCGTAAGGCCCTGCGAAATTTACGAAAAACTTTTCACGGACCGCGAGGTCTTTTAAAGCAATTTTATAGAAATAAATATCTATGCGTAGGGCCCTGCAAAATTTGCGAAGAGCTTTTCACGGACCGTGGGGCTTTTTAAAGAAATTTTATAGAAATAAATATCTATGCGTAGGGCCCCGCAAAATTTACGAAAAACTTTTCACGGACCGCGAGGTTTTTTAAAGCAATTTTATAGAAATAAATATTTATGCATAGGGCCCTGCAAAATTTGCGAAGAGCTTTTCACGGACCGCGAGGTCTTTTAAAGCAATTTTATAAAAATAAATATCTATGCATAGGGCCCCACAAAATATACGAAGAGCTTTTCGTGGACCGCGGGGCCTTTTAAAGAAATTTTATAGAAATAAGTATCTATGCGTAGGACCCCGCAAAATTTACGAAAAGCTTTTCGTGGACCGCGGGGCCGGGTTCGGGAGAACCACCTCGCGTCGGCTCTGCACAGTGGGCCCACTACTACCGTCCCAAACACGGGCCCAGTCACCGACTTGCACCGCCCGCGGTGCAATCAGTCTAAAAAATATCGCAATTTAAAATGTTCCTGTAGCCGGACTTGAAGGACATTTGAAATAGGAATGGATCTAGGATTATTACCAGTCACGTGACGGTTATCGACGTATCGCGGCCGGCCGTGGACCGAAGAAATCGGTCGAGCACGAAGATGGCCGCCGCCACTGAAATATTAAATACTCCCGTCGAAAGAGCGATCTCTCGAAAGAAAATGTAGAATATCCCCGGCTTGGGACGCGCGTTTCAGGTAATGATCGATCAGCTATCAGCGTGTCTGACGTGCGTGCCGCGCGACGATGCCCGTGTGGTTGCGGCTCGGTGGGAATCGTGGGCGGTTACGGGCAGCCTCGCGCGCGCTTCTCAGCCAGCCGTCTAGCTTTGACATTTCGACAGCCGAGACGCAGACGTAAATATTGAGCCGAGCGGTCCGCTCGGGCGGCCAGTGTCACCGATCGGGGGGCCGCGAGTCGCCTCTCGCTGCACGCGCACGGGAGATTGATCGCCGCGCTGAATGGACAGGGAAACAACGGTCCGCGATCCTCGCTGATGTGCCATTTTCACGCGCTAACACGTCCGCCGATATGTTAGCATTTAACGAATGACAGCGCGATAAGCGCTCGCCGACGTTTACTCGATCCGCACAGCTTCTCATTTCCAATCGTCGTTCACGCTCCTCGAGTAAGGTACACAACGGCGCACGGGATATCTCAGGATTCTTAATATCCGTCGCGGTGTCGACGTACATTTAACATCCCTTGCATCTGCGTATAGAACTTTAATACACGACACCGTGGATTAGTGGCTCCGGCTTGGATCCAACTAGAGCCACTGTCCACCTGCGAATAAAACTTCTGTACGACGTAGTTGACGACTAGAGTTAATGGAATATGGATCTATGTTTCGTATAGCTTACGCAGGAATATGTAACTTCGAACGGGGCACGGGCGTAGGGTGGTCCGAGTCGGCGGAGTTTAGTATGAATCCGTCACTCCGCGCCGTCATTCCGTCGTTTAGTAAACGCCTCTCCTACGACACCCGAGAACTCGCAATCTTAACGCGTCGTGTCGTCGAGTCTCGCGAACGCTATCGGTGTGGTGAAAATGTAAGCGTCGATTCGCGTGACGCGTAAAATGTAAAGATTCTAATCTGTGTAATATCCATCCTAACATGGATAACGTAAGTTACAAATATATTAGCGTTGTACGTTTCGTTCGACGGTATCGTGGGCTTTGTAGTCGACGTTACGAGTGACGCTTGTATTTATGCTCCTTTTTAGCAAGTATTAAGTATGAATATAATGCGTAAATTGCGAGGGGGCACCAGCGTCGGAGGCATGGGTTCCAGCAGTACGAGCGGCTCGGACGATCCCGCCGGAAGTACGAATCCTCAGCACACCGCTCTGGGGCTTATGCACCTTAAGAAACTCTTCTCCGAGTACACCCATCCTCCGCACCCCCCCTCGAACACTGAGCGCGACGATAAGCTGTATAATATGTTGCCATTATTTTGCAAAGTAAGTTTCTATGGGCAAAGAGAGCGCGCGAGACTTTACGCCTAATAAACGTGCGCTGTGCTTGCAGGTATTTGGATCTAGTCCAGCGGGAGATATGAGCGAGAAGTTCTGGGACATCTTGGCGTTTACGCAACAAGTGTCTAAGTTAATGGTGTTCGAGATCAGGAGGAGAGCGAGTAACCAGAGCACCGAGACGGCGAGCTGTGCCATTGTAAAGTTTTTAGAAATCGAGAATAGCGAAGAGTCGAGTAACGGCTGGATGTTATTGTCCGCGCTGAATTTACTCGCTGCGGGCGATACCTCTCTGATACAGGTACGAGTGCGCTTGCGCTGTGTCGTCGAGGCGAGGGCATTTTTAACGACCGTTGCGTTTCGATAGGCAATGACCACCGCGTCTGTTCCATCGACGCTGGTAAAATGTTTGTACCTGTTCTTCGATCTGCCTGAAATGGTCGAGGACGAAGCTGAAATTACAGACGTGGCTAGTGAATTCACTCCGAAGCAGCGTAGGATACTGTTACAGAAGATATTTGTTCAAGTAGGTATTTTAAGTTCTCTGTGGCCTCGGTAAAACTTCAGCGAACAGTTTATTTAGAAAATTAATACACGTTAACCCGCAGTTGTTGGTGAGATTGTGTAGCCATCCTTATCCACCGGAGGAACTCGCGCGCAAGGATGATCTGTCGTTACTATTCTCAGCGATAACCTGCTGGTGCCCTCACTACAACGTGATGTGGCGCAAGAGCGCAGCGGAAGTATTAATGACTCTGTCTCGACACGGGCTTACCCAGAATGTAGTGAGCTACATCCACAGTAAGCGTCGCTCGAAGCTCCTTGTGCGATTCTACCGAGTGTGGAGATGTCTAATGTAACTCAATTGCAGACAAAGGGTGCATAGCACTTTGTGTGGATAATATGCAACGTGTACCTGAGCTGGCACCATTGGAAGTAGTGGAAATGTTCGTCACAGTATTCTGCTTCTTAAAAGACTCCAGCGAAGTGTCTCAGACGCTCCTGGACGACTTTCGCGCCTGTCAAGGATATATCTTTCTGTCGGAATTTTTATTGAAGTAAGAAACAAGGATGATTCGCTCGCTCGAAGTTCCGTTCATTCTTACACGTTCTTGCGCCTTTACAGACACGCTCCGTCGAGATTAGAACAAGACAGCAGAGCGGAG
The DNA here is from genome assembly GCA_944738655.2 of Andrena hattorfiana. Taxonomy (NCBI): domain Eukaryota; kingdom Metazoa; phylum Arthropoda; class Insecta; order Hymenoptera; family Andrenidae; genus Andrena; species Andrena hattorfiana. The sequence goes on along the minus strand of OX122889.2, from coordinate 3,547,935 downwards.
GCACAGGATGCCATTCGGAATCTAGTTCTAATGCTGGCGTCTTTGACCATGTGTGGCCACACAGAATTGAAGCCGAGCCAAGCTAGCATGGGATCCTTGTTTCAGATGCTCGGCTTCACTTTACCTCAACCAAGTAACAGAGGTACGAACGTTACGATGTGCGAGCATCGTTTCGACGTGCGTTACAAAAAGTAGCAGGTTTCAATTTTCTTGAGAAAAGCAGCACGTTTGTCTTCGTTGCCACGAAAACTATCACGTTTCGGTTTTCGCTGCGAAAACTAGCACGGTTTGCCGTGAAAAGTAGCATGTTCCGTTTGTAGCGACGAAAAACAGCACATTTGGATGGTTAGCTACGAAAAATAGCATGTTTCGTCTTTCGCCGCGAAAACTAACACGTTCGAGTGATTTGTCACGAAAAGTAGCATGTACTTACCATTTTTAGCGATGAAAAGTAGCAACTTTGAATGGTTGGCTACAAAAAACATTTATACCGCAGCAACCGACGCGATTTTTATTTACACTCGTCCCTCAATTTACGCGAATATCCGGTTCCACGTGGATTTCATTTACGCGAATAAAAATCGTGTAAATTGAATCTGTCAGTATAAAAGGAAAAACGTTGGAAATAAAAGCTAGTAAAAGTTTTAGAAATACGTGTGTACATATTTATTCCATAGAACTTAACAAAAAAATAAGTAAGACATTACAGAAAACAGAAGTACTATGTAATTTCTATTCGATGTCACTATCGCTACTGTAATTCAAAACAATAAGCCTTTTCTTTTTAATTGGCATAAACACATCATCTTCGTCGCTTGAAATATTTGGAAGTTCGCCTTCGTGTTCATTGTGAATGTAAATTTGGTCGGATGCGTAAAAAAAGATCGCGTAAAATCAATTCCGCGTATAAAAAGTTCGCGTACATCGAGGTAAATTTGCCGCGTAAAACAAATACTCGTGTAAAAAAAGTGCCGCGTAAATTGAGGGACGGGTGTAGTACTACAGGTCGATAATTTATTAAACATTAAAATACTGTACTTAAATTATGTAGATTAAAATTTTCATATGTGTAGTCTTTTGGAGATTAGATGGAATTATTATTTATTAAACAATATTTTCAACAGTTGAATTCTTTTAAACTGACCACGCGCTGAAACGCGATAGTTTCTGCATTCTGCAATGTAATCTAAAACGTGCTATTTTTCGTGGCCAAACCGGATAATATTATTAGTTACTTTTCGCCGCAAATTCCCAAATGTGCTATTCTTCGTGGCGAAACAGTACAACATACTAGTTTTCGCCGCAACAGTACGAAATGTACTGTTCTTCGTGACGAAACAAGTGTTAGTCTTCGCGGCGAAAGGCCAAACGTGCTACTATTCGTCAGAAACGATGGAACGTGCTTCTCTACGTGGCAAACTGAAACGTGCTGTTTTTCGTGAGAAAAACGAAACGTGCTAGTTTTCGTAACGCGCGTCGGTTTCATCACACTTTAGAAGCTAAGCGTACTTTTCTGATCAGCAAATTCTATCAAGCATCGTTGTTCTTGCAGGAGGAAGCGTTCGAAACATCCAAGCGTTCCAAGTATTACAGTCTGTATTCGTAAAGTCTAACTCGCCGCTTTTGTGTTGCACGATTCTCGACGCAATATCCAGCGTGTACCACAGCGACAATGCCAATTATTTTATACTCGAAGGGCAGAACACGTTGTCCCAATTCGCAGAGAAGATTCACTTGAAGAACCGCGAGATACAGGAGAAGTTCTTTCAGCTACTGGAATTTATAGTGTTTCAACTTAATTTTGTGCCTTGCAAGGAACTTATATCTCTATCTATACTACTCAAAACGAACAATTCAACTAGCTGCAGTATCTTGTGCATGGAAACGCTCCTCAATATACTCAGGTAACGCGCTGCCTCCTCTACGGACTTCCCCGCGAACAGATTCCTGCACTGACTTCCCCACTGAGCTTAACGCGTTCTTTCAGACATAATAATATATTTAAAGACGTGTACAGAGAAGTAGGTATGTTAGAGGTGTTCGTCACGTGTCTCCACCGCTATGCAACTCTGCTTAAAGATAAGCAAGCTGCGCACGATCAAGGAATAGGTAAGATTAATATTTCCAAACTCTTTCCACGAAAAAATCGTTGTACCGTGTATACAAGACAAATGAATACTTTCTTGCAGAATACAAAATATGCCCAGAGGACGAACGATTGGGTGCCTTAGTAATGGAAGCCTTGACCACATTATTAGCAGGCAACGTTCAGAACGCAAACGTGTTCAGGGAGTGCGGCGGAGCGCGGTGCGCTCACAATCTCGTGCCCTACATGGATTGCCGGTATCAGGCGCTCGGGATCGTCAGGGAATTGATACTTAGTGCAGGGGGAGACGATGACATGGCCACGCTGCTCGGCGTCATGCATTCGGCACCTTCTAATGCCTTAGTCTTGAAGACGCATATATTGAAAGTTCGTTTCTGGATAATACGTCTGTAGCTCGAGGCTTGAACACTGTTGTGAGATATCGTTGTTCCTTCTAGTCCTTACTGGCTTGCTTGCGAGAATCTCACAGGACCAGGACTGTCTTTCGGAAGGTGGGAGGCTTTGTCTACGTGATGTCGGTTCTGGTGTCTTTGGAGGGGCAACTAGGCTCGCAGAGATCGGAAGGCGTAGAGCCTTGCAATGATATAGTGAAGAGAACGCCGCAGGAAGAAGCGCAGCTGCTGACTCTTCTGCACGTTGTATTTCACACGATCAGCACGGCTATGAGATTCGAGCCAGCGAATGCGAAATTCTTTCACCTGGAGGTGCGTAATACGGGAACTGCTTCTAGTGATGGGATCTGAAGCACTTCGAAGCGCTTCGAATTTATATGTATGACGAAAACTTCGAAGCGCTTCGAACATGATTCGAAGTTTAAAACTCTTGAACGTCTTGAAAGTCTTGAAATTCTTGCTTCGAAGTCTCCTTCAGCGACGCCTATCAAAGAGATGCCGCCTGATACCTCGTGGCGAGGACAACCCGCCGCAGTGCCTCACCGAATTTTATAGCTTTCGACCCTCGAAGGGGTTTGAATTCTATTAAAAAGTGAGTAATGTCCAGGATTTTCAAATTTCTCATCAGATCTTTGCGAAAACGACGCCAATCGATTCCTTATGTTTCGCCGATGAAACTAACACCAAGAACTACGTAATTCGGACTATAATGAAGGAAATCACATGAAAAATTGATTTATATCATTTGAAGTTGACTTCGTTAATAATAGTCCGATTTACATGAAATTTCATACGATCTTCATCGGAAAAATATAAGGAATCCATCGGTGTTACTTCCATATCGATACGATAAAGAATAAAGAATTATTTTATTTCTGAAACGGGTATGAATCCTCGGCCGAGCGCAGCGATTTCAGGTCGGCGCCCCGCTGTCGAGGGTGAAAATGTGAAATATTCATTTCAGCGTAGGATAGATGTACCAGTAAATGAACACGTACTAGTGAATGGACATTTTTTATTAAAATGGGTAAAATAAGTTATTAAAATGAGCAACTAATTAATTAGAGACTTCTTTTAATTTCTTGTTCCATATGCAAACAATTTTTGCAGCTCGTGAAATCAATTGCGCTGCAAACATAATTTTATAATAGTGTTCATTCATTAGCCTTAAGTGTTCATTTATTGGTGCGTTTACCCTATTATGAAGTTCTTTATTCTTTGCGCGAATTCCACTTACGCCCAAATCGCCCGTGATTTTCATTAAGATAAGTTTTTCTATACGCGGCAGGACGCAACGCGAAGAGTTTCAAAGTCGATTTTCCCGAAAATGAAGCGCGATATAAAAAAAGTTACTCTTTCTTTTCGACTTGTAACAAGTAAATAAGCCGAGAAAAAGGGATAAAATTTTTTGTTATTGCGCTTCATTTTCGAGAAAATCGAGTTTGAAATTCTTGACGATGCGTCCAGTCGCATATAGGAAAACCTACCTTAACGAATTTCGGAATATAATTTTAATTTAGGGCGAATTCATTTTCATTAAGGTAGAATTTCAAAGTAGATTTTCTGGAAAATGAAGCGCGATATCCAAAAAAGTTACTCTTTCTTTTCGACTTATAACAAGTAAATAAGCCGAGAAAAAGGAATAAAATTTTTTGTTATTGCGCTTTATTTTCAAGAAAATCGACTTTGAAATTTCTGACGTTGCGTCCAGTCGCGTACAGGAAAACCTACCTTAATGAAAATCACGGTCGATTTGGGCGTAAGTGGAATTCGCTCTTTATCGTATCGATATAGAAATGACACCGATGGATTCCTTATATTTTTCCGATGAAAATCATACCAAATTTCGTGTAAATCGGACTATTTTTAACGAAGTCAGTTTCAAATGATATAAATCAATTTTTCATGTGATTTCCTTCATTATGGTCCGAATAACGTCGTTCTTGGTGTTAATTTCATCGGCGAAACATAAGTAATCGATTGGCGTCGTTTTCGCAAAGATCTGATGAGAAATTTGAAAAACCTGGACATTTCTCACTTTTTAATAGTATTCAAACCCCTTCGAGGATCGAAAGCCATAAAATTTGGCGAGACACTGTGGAGTGTTGTCCTCGCCACGGGGTACCAGGCGGCATCCCGTACATACGGCTCCGAAACCCACCAAGGCTTCGAACCAAGAGTTTCAATACTTCAAAGACGATCAAAACTTTCAAGAGTTTTAAGCTTCGAATCACGTTCGAAGTGCTTCGAAGTAGTCGCCTGATACTCAAAACAGATTCGAAGCGCTTCGAGTCCCATCACTAACTGCTTCTAATACTTATAATTTTCATAAATGTAACTCACTGGCGTAATAACTTGTACAGATATGCCAGTCGAGTTTGTGCGACACTTTGCGGCTTCTTGGGTGTTTCTCATCGGAGACAAAGCTTACGGAAATAGACCTAATACCAACCACGAACTATCACAACATGTTGCTGTCCCTCTTTACTGGAAGCGTATTAGAGCCTGTGTTCCCAGACGCTATGCCAAAGACTCTAGCATACGCATGTCTGCTGCTGCGACTACTGTACGACGTAGCGCTGGACTCTTTCGACAAGCCAAACTTGGCAGGCTTAGGAATGAGATCGCCTAGCCACAAGCAAAACAGTGTGGAGGTGACTTGCGATTTATATTTCATAACACAGAACTGGCGCAATAAACAACCTAAATTAATTTCAGCACCAGAAGTCTTTCGACTCCCCTGGAAGTGGGAAGCGAAGTATCATTAACTCGTTAAATCTGAGCCCTCCTACCCCCGAGGCGATAGTAGTTCACCCTGGCATAGTCGTCGGGATGCTGCACTTGCTCCCATCGATCGCAGAGTCATCCAATCCACAGGTGGCTCTCGCTCTGCAATTATACGTGGCTGAGATCGTGAAAAGCTTAGTGCGCTCGGAGAGAAATCAGCAAATAATGTGCGACGCCGGGATGGCGGGTGAATTACTATTAGTGGGTAGAATCGCTCTGCAAGACGAAACGCATCCCTTGCATCAGCCTTTGCAGTACATCATAGAGAGACTCGCAGCGCAGTCTTTGGAGCCGCGCGACTTACGGTAAGACGAAAATTAAATTCGTTGAAAAATGACGTACGCAGAGTTTCTTATATCCAAGCTCTTTGATTCCAGAGAATTCCTACGACTGGGCGACCCATTGTGTTGCATCTCGCTGGACGACATCGAGCCAAATAAACCTCGAGGTGGGCCAGTGCCGCTGACGCGTATTAAAACTTTGGTATCGATGACCACGCCGAAGGACTTTCGAGCGCACGGATCCTGCACCTTGCCGCCCTTCGTAGAGCTCGACATGAGCGCGGAAGGGTTCGCATGCTTGTATTTACCCAGCGTTGCGCCGCAAAGTACAACTCCGCCTACGGTGGTAGCTGCGGACAGTAGCGTGCTCGGTGGAATTGGGTCAGGTAGATCTTAGACCCTCGATACACAAGCGTCTCTCTGTAGATTTGAGAAACCAAGCGATCGTGCGAATTATTTCCAGGCGATAGATTATTCCCACCTCAAACCGGATTAACGTACAGCACATGGATATGCGTTGACAAATTCAGCGATCCCAGAACCGATCCTCACTGCGTACGATTACTGACGCTAGTGCGTACGCCGCAGTCGACGAGAGACTTGATATGCCTGACTGCTGTCCTCAGCGCCAGGGACAAGGCTATTATCGTGTCCACGCAGGAAACACCAATGCCCCAAAGTAAATTTCGTCAGCGTATAGATATGTATCACTTACGTACACAGGATGGAGTAATTTTTGTAGATTGGGCTCCGTCGAGGTCATTCTAATAAGCGAAATTATTATTTAGATGTAGGTGAGTGGGAGCCAGAAGTGACTGGTGAATGCGGCGCGAGAGTCTGGTGTCCCGACCTGCTCCACGAGGGACAGTGGCATCATATAGCTATTGTACTGAACCGCGCTGTTTTGAAGAACTCGAGCTTCTCGTTGTATTTGGATGGCCAGCATATTCACAGTCAGAAGCTTCATTATATCACGCAAGTCCCTGGAGGAGGCGCAGCGAACTTGACGGTGGCCTCGCCCGTGTATGGATATATAGGCACGCCACCTTGCTGGCGACGGTATTCCAGGCTCACGTGGAAGCAGGGGCCCTGTCATCTGGTGGAAGAAGTATTTAACGCGCAGAGTATAGCGACACTTTTTAAATTAGGGCCGCATTACATGGGGAGCCTGCAGGCTCCGCAATTGTCAGGTATCTATGTAACATTTTAGGTAACTTTTACTGTATTCATTTCAGGTATCTGTGTTAATTATAATATTCCTCTTTTCATTCAAGTACAAGAACCTTTGATACCTCTCGTCGCAGAGGAGAAGGTTGTGTTTGGATTGAACGCCAAGGCAATGTCTCAGTTAACGTTAGCTAAAATTAGGAAAGTTTATAGCCGGGCTGACAATAAATCCATTGCTAAACAAGTACGCAGAATTCTTTCTGTCCAACAGAGCTGGGCATTATTCGAATAAATTCTTATTCGAATGATCTTGAATAAGAATTGCGAATGAAATGAAGTTATTCGAGAATAACGAATAGAAAATAAATAATGATTAGTAAATAATCTGTATATATAAAAGAAGAAGTCCTGACTGAATCATCAGCGTCCAGTTTAAATCGTTTAATCTAGGAACGTGAAAGTTGGAAGATACAGTGTTTTGATAACGTAGGCTCCCGCTAAGGAAGGGTTTTTGGAAAATTCCCCCCCCCCCCCTCCCCCAAAAAAAATTGGTGAAAAGAGATGAAATGTATTTTCTCGGATTATTTAATATCTCTCAGGCCCGATTAGATATCAACTTGGTTCTGGCTCACAAAAATTGCTCACACATATGCCTGAAAATCAATTTCAGGATTTTGCACTAATCAATCCCTAAGGGGGTGAAAAAGGGCGAAATGTATTTTCACGGACTTCTCAATATCTCTTAGGCCTGATTAGATATCAACTTGGCTTTTGCATACAAAGGTTTCCCACACAAATCCCTAAAAATCAATTTCAGGATTTTGCACTAATCAATCCCTAAGGGGGTGAAAAGGGGGTGAAATGTATTTTCACGGATTCCTCGAAATCTTTTAGATATCAACTTGGTTTTTGACTTCGAAAGGTTACCCACATAAATGCCTAAAAACCAATTTCAGGGGTTTGCCCTAATCAATCCCTAAGGGGGTGAAAAGGGGGTGAAATGTATTTTCATGGATTCCTCAAAATCTTTTAGGCCCGATTAGATATCAACTTGGTTTTTTACTTCGAAAGGTTTCTCACACAAATCCCTAAAAATGAATTTCAGGATTTTGCCCTAATCAACCTCTAAGGGGGTGAAAAGGGGTAAACTTCGTTTTCATGGACTGCTAAATATATCTTAGGGCCGATTAGATATCAACTTGGTTTTTGCATACAAAGGTTACCCACACAAATCCCTAAAATTGAATTTCAGGATTTTGTCCTAATCAACTTCTAAGGGGGTGAAAAGGGGGTGAAATGTATTTTCACGGATTCCTCAAAATCTTTTAGGCCCGATTAGATATCAACTTGATTTTTTACTTCGAAAGGTTTCTCACACAAATCCCTAAAAATGAATTTCAGGATTTTGCCCTAATCAATCTCTAAGGGGGTGAAAAGGGGTAAACTTCGTTTTCATGGACTACTCAATATATCTTAGGCCCGATTAGATATCAACTTGGTTTTTGCGTACAAAGGTTACCCACACAACTCCCTAAAAATCAATTTCAGGATTTTACCCTAATCATCCTCTAAGGGGGTGAAATGTATTTTCACGGATTTCTCAAAATCTTTTATGCCCGATTAGATATCAACTTGGTTTTTTACTTCGAAAGGTTTCCCACACAAATCTCTAAAATTGAATTTCAAGATTTTGTTCTAATCAACCTCTAAGGGGGTGAAAAGGGGTGAAATGTATTTTCGCGGATTCCTCAAAATCCTTTATGCCCGATTAGATATCAACTTAGTTTTTTACTTCGAAAGGTTTCTCACACAACTCCCTAAAAATCAATTTCAGGATTTTACCCTAATCATCCTCTAAGGGGGTGAAATGTATTTTCACGGATTCCTCAAAATTTTTTATGCCCGATTAGATATCAACTTGGTTTTTTACTTCGAAAGGTTTCCCACACAAATCTCTAAAATTGAATTTCACGATTTTGTTCTAATCAACCTCTAAGGGGGTGAAACGGGGGTGAAATGTATTTTCACGAATTCCTCAAAATCCTTTATGCCCGATTAAATATCAACTTGGTTTTTACTTCGAAAGATTACCCACATAAATGCCAAAAAACCAATTTCAGGATTTTGCCCTAATCAACCTTTAAGGGGGTGGTAAAAAGAGGTGAAATTTGTTTTCGTGGAGTCCTTAATATCTCTTAGCCCCCAATATATTTAGCCACGGGTATATTTTGCTAGTTAATAAATAATAAACAAATACAAATTTATTCGAATAATGCCCAACTCTGCTATCAAATAGATACATCGTAGAAAAAATCTTTCTATACTTAATTGAACCCCCGGTTTTTTAACAGCTTGGTATGTCGTCCCATGAAAATGCCACGCCTATCAGAGTCCTCCACAATTCAGCGGGGCATCTGAGCGGACCAGCAAGAGCACTGGGTGGCGTAGTCGTTGGCTACCTTGGTGTTAGAGTTTTCAATCCTCGGCCTGTAGCTACGATGATTGACAATGTGGGAGGATGTTCAGTGTTATTAGGTAACATTTTGAAAATAACACATATACGAATAAAACTGTTTAAGAGTGCCTCTAACTCATGATTTGCACTTCCATCGACAGGTTTAATAGCCATGGCTCAAGACGTAGAGTCTCTTTACGCAGCTGTTAAAGCATTGGTCTGCGTCGTGAGATCCAACCAGGCAGCCCAGCAGGAAATGGACCGTCGAAGAGGATACCAAACCTTGGCAATGCTGCTGCGAAGGAAATGCCCTCTCTTGAACAGCCACATCTTGCATCTAACGTTCAGTCTTGTCGGTACAGTTGACAGCGGTCGAGAAACTAGTGCAATACCTAACGTTACGGCTTTCCAAGATCTCCTGTGCGACTTGCAAGTACGGCTCCTTCTCCTCCCTAAATATTACCTTATTTAGTCCAGTAAAAATTAGGATCTGTCTTCGGAATAATTCCCACCAAGCTAAATTTTGGTATGAGCCTTTATTTGGTCGTTTTAAACAGTATGTCAAAAGTCCCCATCGATCCGACTGCCGCTAAAAATTTTACAGAGGATTGAAAAACAACAACTGTTTTTCGCGAATATCTCGTTATCTAGCAGTTTCGCGAGAAAAATAGTTATTATACAATTTATAGCTTAGGAAATTCTTTATAAAAAAGGTCCTATGAGTTTTTTCGTAGGAGTAACCATTTTCACGTATGTTGGGTTACCAAGTTTCAACCCCCATACTTTTGACAAGGGAAGATCCCGAACCCGGAAATTCAAAAAATTATGAGACTCTGTAAATATGTAGGGGAAGTCCTCCAGAGTACAACGCAATTTCGTTTGCTGTCCAAATGCACTCTAAGGGGGTGAAATTGACCCCTGAAATCTTTTTTATTTTGTATTGTTACTCGCGAACTGTAGGAGATAGAAAAAAAGTGTTCAGGAAGAAGTTACTTCTTTTAATTAGAACTATTATTTGGTAAATTATAGTTCTTACAGTTCTTATGATGCGCGAGTTATAACACAAAATCGAAAAAACGACGGATTTTCAGGGTTCAAGTGCACCCTCTTCGAGTGAATTTGGGCAGTAAACAAAATTTCGATGTACTCAGGAGGACATCCCCTACATATTTACAATGTTACATAATTTTTTGAATTTCCGGGTTCAGGACCTTCCCTTGCCGAAAGTATGAGGGTTGAAACTTGCTAACCCGACATACACGAAAATGATTACTCCTACAAAAAAACTCATACGACCTTTTTTGTAGAGAATTTCCTAAGCTATAAATTTCATAATCACTGTTTTTGTCGTAAAACTGCTAGATAACGAGGTATTCGCAAAAACAGTTTTTTTTTTTAATCATCTGTAAAATTGGGACTTTTTACATATTTTTTAAAATGACCAAATAAAGGCCCATACCAAAATTTAGCTTGGTGGGAATTACTCCGTACATTGGGCAGATTTCCGTCTAATTTCACTGGACTATGTTCTGGTAATAAACGCTATGAAAGAGCACTGCATTGCTTTCAGGTTTGGCACGAGGCGCCAGGAGAACTGTTAAGATCGCTTCTAGAACATTTGTACGAGTTGATAGCTGAATCGAGCGAGAAAAGGACAAATTTACGGTTGATGAGGGATTTGCAATTGGTGCACAGGCTGCTGCACATCTTGAGCGATGTGAAACAAAGCAGCACGCGCCAGATTTTGCTTGCGTTACTCAGTATTCTGTTGAGTCAGCCGAGACAAGCTGATCTACTTTGGTAATTTTGTTGTATTTAGTACGTCGTAGAATTGTATTCTCATTATGCGACGATATTTAATCGTAACAGTATCTCTTTCCACAGGTTCGGACAATTTATTGTAGCTACGCTACCCCAGAGCTCAGAGAAGCATTTGATCCTTCGAGAAAGCGAAGGGAACAAAGAAGGGGAAGGGGAGCACATACTTTTACGTAACCGTTGTCTACAACTTTTACACTCTTTGCTGTTTAATGGCCCCAAAGTGAATGCAAAGTAAGAAGTCGTTCGAATAGCTTAACCCTCTATGGGCCGAATTTTTGTTTTAACTCCAAAAAAATTGTGGGAACGAAAAATCAGAAATTATAAACCTATATATGCAAATGAAAACAAAATTTTGCGATAAATTAAAATGTGACCTGAAAGTTACACGAGCCCATAGAGGGTTAAAGGGAGGTTCCGGTTTAAAAGTCGATTTTTTTTATTTCGTCTTTCGAATGTTCAAACTTTTAGGAATACGTGTTTAAAAGGATTTGTTGAAATTCGTAAAATGTCCGAAGTTATAAGCATTTGAGTAGCGGCAAAATTAAACGCGTTTTTCTGAAAACAGTGGGACCTGTATCTCCAAAAGTTATTATCCGATTCTACTGAAACTTTTTTATTTTGAAGAATATACTTCTGCCTAGGGGGGAAACCAGAAAAAAATACAAAAAATTGAAATTTATAATTTTCAAAGGCGTTGAAAAGACGAAAAATATAGGGAAAAAGTGATTTCAAACTTCAAGTGTCGTTATTTTCTAAAAAAAAATGTCATTTTTGTATTATTTCTGGTTTCGCCCCTAGCCAGAAGTATGTTCTTAGAAATAAAAAAAGTTTCAATCGAATCGGATAATAACTTTTGGGGATACGTACAGGTCCCACCGATTTGGACGAATTTTTTGACGCCTTGACTTTAACGACTCCCCAGTGCCGTCTGCAATGATTAATTATAAAACAAAAAATATATTTCTATAATATAAGATATCCTTAATACAACGCAAAAAGTCCCATTAAATTATATGTAGTAGTTTTCCTTTAATTAATTCCTAAAAATCACCTATTTTTTGGGGGGGCTCTAGACTGGAACCTTCCCTTAAGGGGACTAGGCAGTCGAAAAATCGATTTTTTATTGCATTTTCCGAAAGTACTATCTTTTCTAAAAAAAATGCCGCTTGGTTTATAGTAAAATTCGCAAAATTGTAGATTTGGCAACCTATAGCGTCGCCTTTGGCCAGAAACTTTAAACGCGTTTTTCTCAAATATCTTTTTCTCTTCATTTTTTCCTGATTGCGAACGAATGGAGGTTCAAATCGACTTGGAAAAAATTACAGGATGTATAAAACACATGCCATTTTAGCGCAAACCTCTGATATGGTCCGTAAAAATTCGAGATTTTCATAAAAAAATTAAGAAGTCACCAGATTTTAGTAGATTTTAGTACTTCTTAATTTTTTTATAAAAATCTCGAATTTTTACGGACCATATCAGAGGTTTAGGCCAAAATGGCACATGTTTTACACATCTTGTAATTTTTTCCAAGTCGATTTGAACCTCCATTCGTTCGCAATCAGGAAAAAACGAAGAGAAAAAATATTCGACAAAAACGCGTTTAAAGTTTCTAGGCAAAGGCGACGCTACGGGTTGCCGCTTGACGGTTTTTAGCTGCCAAATCTACAATTTTGCGAATTTTACTATAAACCAAGCGGCATTTTATTCAGAAAAGATAGTACTTTCGGAAAATGCAATAAAAATCGATTTTTCGACTGCGTAGTCCCCTTAAGCTAAGCTGAAATAGAAAACTAGTTTACCTATGTGTATTTAAATTCAACGATACTTTTCAGTATGTGCGAGGAATTGTCCAAAGTGTTGGGTTTAGATTGGATACTACTGTTCCTTCAATCCGGCCTGCATAGCACGACAGTGATATGGGGGCTACGAATTTTAGTGGCCGTTTGCTCCGTGCAACCAATACTACAGAAATTTAAAGAAGGAACCAGTAACGGTGGCTGGCTGCGCCACACAGACCACAATAAAATGGCCTTGGCGCTAGGTACGCTTGTGAAGAACGTCTGATTAAATCTGCGGTAAAATCATTTCCTACGCTTTTTAATTCTCCGCAGGTTGTCACCAGCAAATGTCAGGCGGCGAGAGTAAACCATCGAGTCTTCACGTACCCGGATTTCAGCACTTGGGATGGTTGTTACCGCAGCACGTAGACCTTGTTCCAGAGCTGTACTTTCTCTTCATCGCTCTCATGATGGGACAGCCGGTGAAGTTATTGCCGACTGATTCAAAAGTCATTTTAAAAGTTCGGTGTTTGAAGAGTATCCTCGTATCCTATTTTATTCCATCGACAGTTAAAGTAAACGTAAATGTGACGGGTGTTTTGTAATCAACAGCTCGACTTGGACAACGTCTGGAACTTCTTGTTCGGCGTCCCAGCGAATCATACGCTGTCCTCCTTCGCGAGCAGGATCAATCTCTGCCCCGAAGCTGTGGTTACTCTGTTAGCCATGGTGCGAACAATGCTGAACAATTACTCGATCAAGTGAGCTCTACGTCTAAGTTACTTAATGGATTATGTCCAGTCAGCTTTCGGAAAAGAACGCGATTTTCGGGAATTTTTTGTGGAATATCTACTATATATATTTTACAACTATTTGCTTATTTTAGAAGTACATATATACAGCAACTCTCAGTAGTTTTGTTATAGAAAAATATTAAAAAATGAAGGAATAACGATCATTCTCGCGGAAGCTGTGTTGATATCGATGAGCAGGATATTTCGGAAACCGCTGTATCGATTGGCCTGGACTTTTGCAGGCTTCTTTTATATACCAAAGACTAGTAGATGAACGAAGGATTTTTTATTTTAACAAAAACTCTATTTTTAATTAACGAAAAACGAACAATTGAGGCATAAAAAAAGCGTGGTTTTGCGCTAAACGGCCGTCATTTTGTCAAAAATCAACTTTTCGAAAAAACCTTCGTTCATCTACCGAATTCAACCATATATTAACAGAATGTTTTCGAATTTTTAATTTTGGATGATCCGGCTCAGAGAAAACTTTCTCGCCACACAGCGCGTTTATCGAAACAGCTTCCGCGAGAATGGCTGTAATTCGTTCATTTCTCAATGTTCTTTTATAACAAAATTACTGAGAGTTACTACATACATGTACGTTTAAAATAAGCGAATAGTTGTAAAAAATATACAGTAGATATTCCACAAAAAATTCCCGAAAATCGCGTTCTTTTTTAAAGCTGACAAGACAATACCCCTTAACGTTGCCTTGAAACACTGCTCCGAGAAGTAAGAAATTTCCATTTAACAGCCCCGAATCATTGCCCGACTGGCTAAGCGATTATCCGGTGACAATAATACAGTTCCTGTTCTTCCTCTACCACAATTTCACCGACTTCATGCAAGTGTTCATGTCCGCGGAAGTGTTGGGCGCGTTGGCTGGCACTTTGTTTCCGAAGCCCGCCAGCTCCAGCCAAGATAGCAGCGGAGCGAGTACTCCGGCGGATGAGGTGAGATTCTTGCAGATCGGTAACAGGCGCGAGAGTAGAATCAGCCGTTACGATAGGGTTTCGTTGTTTCAGCAAGAGCCAGTGTTAGTGAGGTCTCCGTCAAAGGATGTTAGCTTGACGAACCATCCGGCGAAAAAGTTTGTTATGGACTTTTTACGAGTTATTGTAGTAGACTCCCTTTCGCTGCCAGTCACCGCTAAATCTCCACCAGCCATCGATCTGGTTCTGGAGGCATGGCCAGAGCATGCGTCTACGGGGCAGCAGACGCGCTATCAAACAGAAGTATTGTCTATTCTAATGGAGCATCTGTTGGCTGCGGATGTTCTGATCGGAGAGCAAGCTGCGTTGCCCGTAGTCCCTGGCGGATCGGTTAATAATATAACTAACAATGTGTGCTACGTCGCAGCCAGGATAGTGGACAAATTGTGGCAAGGTGAGTGAACTAGACTTGTGTTCTTAAGGGGAGGTTCTGGTCTAAATTTTTATTTCATTTTTCGAATGTTCAACCTTTTAGGAAAATGTGTTTAAAAGGATTTGTTGAAATTCGTAAAATTCCCGAGGTTATAGGCATTTGAGTGGCGGCAAATGCATGGGTCACAACCGGTCACTCGGCGCTCACGTAAAACTTTTAAACGCGTTTTTCCCGAAACAGTGTTCTCAAAATCGGTGGGACCTGTATCTCCAAAAGTTATTATCCGATTCGACTGAAACTTTTTTTATTTTGAAGAATATACTTCTGGCTAGGGGGAAACTAGATAAAAATACAAAAAATTGAAATTTATAATTTTCAAAGGCGTTGAAAGGACGAAAAATATAGGGAAAAAGTGATTTCAAACTTCAAGTGTCGTTATTTTCTAAAAAAAATGTCATTTTTGTATTTTGTCTGATTTCCCCCTAGCCAGAAGTATTATTCTTCAAAATAAAAAAGTTTCAGTCGAATCGGATAATAACTTTCGGAGATACAGGTCCCACCGATTTGGTTGAATTTTTTGACGCCTCGACTTTGACGACTCTTCAGTGCCGTTTGCAATGATTAATTATAAAACAAAAAATATATTTCTATAACTTAAGACATCCTTAATACAATGCAGAAAGTCCCATTCAATTATATATAGTAGTTTTCCTTTAATTAATTCCTAAAGATCACCTATTTTTTTGGGCTCTAGACCAGAACCTCCCCTTAAGGGCTAGGTCACCCTCGGTAGCCCTAAAACAGGCCTTTTTCAAACGCAAATTGTAAACTGATAAATAACAATAGAGACAACGTTTTACCTCGTTTTAATCGTTATTCTATGAGCTTTAACACAAAAAAAGAAAAGTCTAAATATCTCTATGTACACAAAAGTTGTGAGTAAAAACGTGAAGGTGTGTACGCGGTGCACCGTTTCATGGTGAACATAAAATCTCGAAAACAACTCCAACGATTTGGATGAAAATTTAATGACAGATGCAGAAAACCATTCCCTACGATTTTCGAAAGAAAAAGTAGTACAATTTTTATGTTGAAAAATACGATTTTATCGATTTCTTGTATGAAAAATATTTTTTATCTTTTTTTAAGAATTTATCTCGAAATTCTGCTCCCGACATATCGTAGGGAATGTTTTTCTGCATCTCTCATTAAATTTTCATGCAAATCATTGGAGCGGTTTTCAAGATTTTATGTTCACCATCAAACGGTGCGCCGCGTACACGCCTTTACGTTTTTACTCACAACTTTTATGTACATAGAGATATTTAGACTTTTCTTATTTTGTGTTAAAGCTCACAGAATAACGATTAAAACTAGAAGAAATCTTTGTCTCTAGTGTTATTTATCACTTTACAATTTGCATTTTAAAAAAGGCCTGTTTTAGGGCTAGCGAGGCTGACCTACCCCCTTAATTGCCAATTTCTTGGCGCAACGTTTGTCATTTTCATCGTCATGCGTAGGTGCTTTGACGAAGGACCCACACGAGGTGTTCGACTTCATCGTGAAGTTGATCGGGCAGGCGAAACGAAGACCTGGTGTCGTCAGTATGGAGGGTCTCCACCACTGTTTAAATCGAACGATTCTGTTCTTGCTGTCTCGGGCGACAGACTCGATAGCCGATCAAATGGGTGTACTAGAAGCATTGCACAAGCTGACGACTCACAGGTACAGTGGACGCTGTTCGCTACCAAAGAAATTAATGGCTGCGTTCAGCCGACAAAACCGGTGAGGCAACGGTTGCGAGGTCACCAGCGATCGCTGATCAGTATCTGCTGAACGACATTTGTGTATATCTGGCGGGAATACCAAAAAAATGGATCCAGTATTATTAAAGGTCGTCGCTCGCTAGGCCGAAGCGCGGCGAAGCGAAGCGCGGCGACCGAAGCCAACTTTACGTCGGAAGCGCGGCGACCCAAGCGAAGTTTTCGTTGAGAATATTTTCGAGTCGCTTCGCGTCGCTGCTGTTCTGTCATATGAGCGATGCGTGGCGATTTGTGAAGGCCGTTATGCACGCTTCTTCTTGCCAATTAACCAGTTAATTTCATTTCTTTGGCAATTTCCGACCAACAGTTGCCTTTAATCTCTTGGTTACTATAATTTTTATCAGAGAGACCATACAATTCCTTGTGCTGTTGAACTAAAAGCGCCGATCTCTCTTCTTGTGCGGACATTCTAACGGTAGATGTTTGTATCAGGAATATTCTGTCTATATAACAAATCCGTCGCCACGCATCGCTCTTATGACAGAACAGCAGCAACGCAAACCGACCCGAAGCGACGCGAAAATATTCTCAACGAAAACTTCGCTTGGGTCGCCACGCTTCCGACGTAAAGTTGGCTTCGGTCGCCGCGCTTCGCTTCGCCGCGCTTCGGCCTAGCGAGCGACGACCTTAATTGGTCTGAATAGTGGATTGGATTTCAATTTAATCAAAATATTAGTAGATAAACTGACTGAACTTACAAATAATGATTTACTAATCACAGAACGCGGCGTTAGATCTAGAAATGCAAATTATGTAGAAGGTATAGTTCCTTATATACTAATAATTTGTTTAAACAACATTTTCAAATGCCACGCATAAGTTTGCTAGGTATATACTCCAATATAAATTGTGGTATTTGTACTTGTATTATTTTGAACTGGTCCCGACATCTTGAAGAACCATTTAACTGATCGCTGATCCCAAATGTACCGTAGTTTATTTCCGGTACGAAAAATGGCGACCGGTTACTAAACATGTTGAGTAGGTGGTAAGTGAGCGGTTGCGTTCAGAGTAAAATCTAGGGAAATCAGTCATCGGTTGCTCGCCGATTGTGTCGGCTGAACGCACCTATGGATGTTATAGATTCTGTGGTAAATCAGTTACTTCTTCGCAGACTGCTAGTCTTCGGTGCTGGCAATCACGAGTTAGACTTCATCGGCTGTTTGACTTACTGCCTACTGCAGCTGACAACAGACGTAAAAATCATGCTCGATACTAACTTGAAGACAATGTGGCACGTGAATCCGCAAGTGGAAGCTAGCGACGACAGGCTAACGTCTCATCAAGGCCATAATTTGATGGCTGTCGCTGCAACCAGAGTTTGGGAGGAGTTGTATGCGTGTAAGAAGCCTGCTATAGAGGAGGTGTTTAAAATCACGCTTCCAGCGCCCATGGGTCATGAACGAGCTCCTGAGTTGTCGCTGGTCAGAGACCACGTGCACGAAGCTGCTACCAGGCTCTGGTTGAATTATGTTGTTATTGAGAGGAAGGCTTCGTATAGAGTTCCTTGGGAGCTCCACAACCAGATACAATCGGCAAGTATTCCTAATAGTTATCGTAGTGTAACTAGTAATCTAAGACAGTGCTTCGTAAGCTTCTCTCAACCTTGGGCAGAAAACTTTTATCCGAATGATCTCGAATAAAAATTGCGAGTAAAATGAAGCCATTCGAGAATAACGAATAATTTTTTATTCGAATAATTTCGAATAAGATGTGCGAATAAAACGAAGTTATTCGAAAATAACGAATAATTTTATTGTGAAGTTATTCGAAAATAATTAAATAATTTTATTGTGAAGTTATTCGAAAATAACGAATAATTTTATTTGTGAAGTTACTCGAAAATAACGAATAATTTTATTGTGAAGTTACTCGAAAATAACGAATAATTTTATTGTGAAGTTATTCGAAAATAACGAAAGTTTTATTGTGAAGTTACTCGAAAATAACGAATAATTATATTGTGAAGTTATTCGAAAATAACGAAAAATTTTATTGTGAAGTTATTCGAAAATAACGACTAATTTTATTGTGAAATTATTCGAAAATAACGACTAATTTTATTGTGAAGTTATTCGAAAATAACGAATAATTTTATTGTGAAGTTATTCGAAAATAACGAATAATTATATTGAGAAGTTATTCGAAAATAACGAATAGTTTTATTGCGAAGTTATTCGAAAACAACGAATAGTTTTATTGTGAAGTTATTCGAAAACAACGAATAATTTTATTGCGAAGTTACTCGAAAATAACAACTAATCTTATTATGAAGTTACTCGAAAGTAACGAATAATTTTATTGTGAAGTTACTCGAAAATAACGAATAGTTTTATTGTGAAGTTATCCGAAAACAACGAATAATTTTATTGCGAAGTTACTCGAAAATAACGACTAATCTTATTATGAAGTTACTCGAAAATAACGAATAATTTTATTGTGAAGTTACTCGAAAATAACGAATAATTTTATTGTGAAGTTACTCGAAAATACCGAATAATTTTATTGTGAATTTATTCGAAAATAACGAATAATTTTGTTGTGAAGTTACTCGAAAATAACGAATAATTTTATTGTGAAGTTATTCGAAAACAACGAATAATTTTATTGCGACGTTACTCGAAAATAACGAATAATTTTATTGTGAAGTCATTCGAAAATAACGAATAATTTTATTTGTGAAGTTATTCGAAAATAACGAATAATTATATTGTGAAGTTATTCGAAAACAACGAATAATTTTATTGCGAAGTTACTCGAAAATAACGAATAATTTTATTGTGATGTTATTCGAAAATAACGAATAATATTTATTGTGAAGTTATTCGAAAATAACGACTAATTTTATTGTGAAGTTACTCGAAAATAACGAATGATTTTATTTTGAAGTTATTCGAAAATAACTACTAATTTTATTGTGAAGTTACTCGAAAATAGCGAATAATTTTATTGTGAAGTTACTCGAAAATAACGACTAATCTTATTATGAAGTTACTCGAAAATAACGAATAATATTTATTGTGAAGTTACTCGAAAATAACGACTAACCTTATTATGAAGTTACTCGAAAATAACGAATAATATTTATTGTGAAGTTATTCGAAAACAAGGAAACCCTTATTCGCCGATTCGAATAAACTTTTATTCCGAATAATTAATTTATTTTCGAATAAAAATTTATTTGAATAAAATATCATTCGTTATTCTCGATTACCTTCGCTTTATTCGACATCCTTCGAATAGAAATTTACTCTTTAAGGCTCCCACAGGCCAACGCGAATATTCGCGACAGCAGCGAATCCGCCGTGGTTCAGCAGTTTTTTATACGTGGCGGCTTAAGGTCTAAACACACTTATCAGTTCCGTGTCAGTTCCGTTCCGTCGTACCAGCGGTAAGAAGAAGAGACCCTCTACGCTCCTCTTCTTCTTACCACTGGCACGCCGGAACGGAACTGACACGGAACTGATAAGTGTCTTTAGACCTTTATGGGCAGCCTTATCTGATCCGCGTCGGATCCGCTGCCGCCGCGAATATTCGCTTCGGTTTGGGAGAGCCTTTACTCTCGAATAACTTCATTTTAGAAAACTTTATTAAAAAAAGAATCTTGTGCTTTTCCTCCCCTTGGAAGCATTGCGCCGCGGCACACTTAGCACCGTCTCGCATCACAGCGTTTGCGGAGCCCCGATCCAAAGAAACCAGAATACAAAAATACCTAATTCCAACTACTCCACCCTCTCTAAACCGTTCCATTGCTTTCCAGAAAATACAAAAGGTAACAGGAGGGCTGACAAGGCTGGCCAGTCGAACGAAGGTGAGAAAAGAGGAATCCGTGCGCGTGAGGCTGAGACTGCACCAGAACACAGTGGCGCAGTGGACGGAGCAGCACGTTGCTCTAGTGCGCGAGCTGGCTGCGGGGAAGCGACTGCAGTACATACAGACCAACCAGCACACGCAGCGATACGTGTACCAGGAGTGGCTGCAAACAGAGACCGAGTTGACCAGGGAGCGAGGCCTGTGGGGGCCACCGACGCCTACCAGACTAGACAAGTGGATGCTGGACATGACGGAGGGTCCCTGCAGGATGCGAAAGAAGATGATGAAGAACGAACTGTTCTACATACATTACCCGTACCGACCCGAGCTAGAACACCCCGACAACAAGCAACTGAAGTACAAAGTGGCGACCAGCACCGACAGCAAAGAGTACTACTTGAAGCAGCTCGGTAACTCTTCAGGAATGTTCGAGCGGGAGCGCGACCCTGTCATCGACGACACTCCGCTGAACGTGAACGAGACTTCCACGGACAGCGAACCCCCCATGGTGCCGTGCACCCTGGAGCGCCACGCCAGCGAACCGGACGAGGCGCCGGAGGACAACGAGCAGGAGGAGGAGAATAACCAGACTGTTCCAGACAATCAAACTTTGATACGATTATTAGAGGAGCACGAGAAGGTTCGTCGCTTTTCTTCGTTTGGAAATTACGCACGGAGGAGTGGTTTAATAGTTTAACGCGCTTTCAGATAAGCCACATGTTCAGATGCGCCAGGATTCAGGGACTGGATACGACCGAAGGCTTGCTGTTATTCGGGAAGGAACACTTCTACGTGATCGATGGATTCACGCTGCTGAAGTCCAGGGAAATTAGAGACATCGAAAGCTTGCCGGAAGCTTACGAACCGATCCTGCCGTCGCCGGGGTCGCCTAGGAGGTCCAGGGCGATGAGGCAGTGCTCTAAATTTAATTATGAAGATATCAGGTTCGTTAAATGTTCATTCAGCGTGGAAGGTTTATATACACTGCGTCAAAATTAAGGGAACGCTATAATTTACCGAAAACTTTGATCATTTTCAAATGGGTATATCTTCGCGAGGAATGGTTGAAGAAAATATTGAAAATACGCATTTTAACGCTTGATGTTTCTAGTTTTTGAATCGGGAACTCAAATTCTTTTTTCATCCATTATGGTAGTGTTTTATCGAGATGAAGCGCAGGAAACGAAGTTTCAGAATTTTTTGCCTTGTTTGAACGTATGCAGGGGCTAAAAGATATTTTTTTTCGGTAAATCGAATGAAAATTTCTTATACAGCAAACAGTTCTCTTTAATTTCGTTTTTTTTGGTTTTGTTGTGTGATTTTTATTGACCGAGTTATTCGCGATCAAAGCAAAAAAGGTGCTTTTCACTTTGAACACTTATAACTTGCGAACTCATGATCGTAGACAAATTTTCATGATTGTTCTGGAAAACTAAGAAAGTTTTCTTTCAGAAACTTTAGTTGCCAATTTAATGAGATTTTTTTTAATCGTATTAAATCCATTTTAAAATGATCTCAAAAATTTCAAATTTACCAGTTTTTAGAAAACATAATGCCACTTAAAGGAAAATCATGGAATCATTCAAGTGTCCATGTTTTTTTGCGTGTTAAAACTACCCTTAAGCACTGTGCAAAAGGGTTGACCGATCAGATTGTTTTTCCGTATATCCTCGATGGTCAAACCTGAAAAATTGAACGATCACCTGTTTTACGTTATGTTTCTCTTCAAAACCCTTTTTTTGTTCTCGCGGCTTTTGGACGATTGTTGTACGTTTTTTTTTTGTAAATTCAATGTCATTTTAGTAAAAAAAAAACTCGTAAAACTCGAGTTGGCGCGTTTCGGTGGTGCCAATGCCAGTAATTGAAGTTAATTGAAGTACAGTTTTTGTCATTGCGAAGAGTTTGGATAAAAAAGTTTTTCTTAAATTTTTGACTTCTTTTTTTTTGTAATAAAATGCCATTGCGCTTACAAAAAAAACGTGTAACAATCGTTCAAAAGCCGCGTGAACAAAAAAAAAGGGTTTTGAAGAGAAGCATAACGTAAAACAGGTGATCGTTCAATTTATCAGGCGATATCGCATGTTTGACCATCGAGGACACACGGAAAAAAAATCTGATCGGTCCGCCCTTTTGCACAGTGTTTAAGGGTAGCTTTAACTCGTAAGAAACGTGGACACATGAATGATTCCATGATTTTCCTGGAAATGGCATCATGTTTTCTAAAAAATGGTAAATATGCAATTTTTGAGATCTTTTTAAAATGGATTTAATACGATTAAAAAAAATCTCATCAAATTGGCAACTAAAGGTTCTGAAAGTAAACATTCTTAGCTATCCAAAAAAATCATGAAAATTTGTCTACGATCATGAGTTCGAATATTATAGGTGTTCAAAGTGAAAAGTACCTTTTTTGCTTTGATCGCGAATAACTCGGTCAATAAAAATCACACAACAAAACCAAAAAAACGAAATTAAAGAGAAATGTTTGCTCTATAAGACCTTTTCATTAGATTGACCGGAAAAAATATCTTTTAGCCCCTGCATACATTCAAACTAGACAAAAATCTCTGAAACTTCGTTTCCTGCGCTTCATCTTGATAAAACAGTATCCTAATGAATGACAAAAAAAATTGAGTCCTCGATTCAAGAACTAGAAACTTCAAGCGTTAAAATGCGTATTTTCAATATTTTCTTCAACCATTTTTCGCAAAGATACAGCCATTTGAAAATGACAAAATTTTCGAGAAATTATAATGTCCCCTTAATTTTGACGCGGAGTGTAGCTTCAGGGGAATAACAGCTCTGATTTGGATCCCGTTTCGCAGAGAGGTGCATAAAAGGAGGTACCTGTTGCAGCCGATGGCATTAGAAGTGTTTAGCGGAGACGGTAGAAACTATTTGCTAGCATTCCCGCGTAAAGTGCGGAACAAGGTTTATCAGAGGTTTATGACGTTCGCAACGGCGATCGCTGACAGTGCGCAACAGTCTGTGGCTGGTCAGAAGAGAACTGCGAACGTGGAGCAGGCTACAGGCTTGCTTTCGAACCTGATCGGCGAAACTTCGGTCACTCAGCGATGGGTGGTTGGTATTTCGTGCGATATTGAATGCCCTATGTTTAACGTAGCATGTTCCTGTTATCGTTATTTACGATTCACGAGACCAATCATTTTTCAGAGAGGAGAGATATCCAACTTCCAGTACTTGATGCACCTTAACACTCTAGCAGGCCGTAGTTACAATGACTTGATGCAGTACCCGATATTCCCGTGGATCTTGGCTGACTACGACAGCGAGGAGCTGGATCTCACCGATCCAATAACTTTCAGAGACTTCAGCAAACCTATGGGCGCCCAGAGCCCCGAACGATTGTTGCAGTTCAAGAAGAGGTACGCGAGATTCGTTAATAGTTCGCAAGTGAGTAGCTAGGTGATCTAAATTCTCGTTTACATTATTTATTAGGTATAAAGAATGGGACGATCCGCATGGGGAGACGCCTCCTTATCACTACGGAACGCACTATTCCTCTGCGATGATAGTGTGCTCCTATTTGGTCAGGATGGAGCCATTTACGCAACACTTCCTTAGGCTACAGGTTCGTAGACGCCTTATTACACTAGTTTACAGCCATTTTGCGCAGCAGATGCTACTATTTTTTTCTTCTGTAAAATAGGCCACTAATAATCCGAAAATAAGGTCTAAAGGCGATATTCTCTGTCGTTGGTTAATTCTTAAGATCGTCTTAAGCATGCGGTAGCCTTTACTAGTTTACGAGGTTAGTAGAGGATGCCGCATGCTTAAGCATCTGCTTAAGAATAAGTAACGACTGAGAATACAAGCCTAAAATTTTTTCTAGATCGACAAGTGAACTTTTTACCTGTGTGTGAAAAAGGTGGTCCCACTTAATTGCGAATATCTCGTGTTGCGAATGACCGATATGGTCGAAAATTATCTCAAATTAAAGATAATTGAATCGCCAACAAATTTACCTTACAACATTTTCAAATCCGTTCAGTAGTTCGGGTGAAATCAGTGGAAATATATAAAAAAAGTCATTTTTTTTTCGATCGAAATTGATATCGACAATTCATTTAATCATCTGGGAAAAATCGAAATCGCAAAAATGGGCTCAGTTTCTTATTTCTTACGTTGAGTCTGCACTTTTACGAAGAAAATAAGGTACTACTGAAGAAAATCTATGGATAAACCCCGAAGCTAGAGACAATTATGTCAAACCACTAAAATTTCTCTTTTTCTCGGTTTTTTTGCTTTTTTTTTCATTTTATTGTTTTATTGATGTGTTTTAGAAATAGTTCTGGCTCTTTTTTTGTTTTTTGCTCGTTTTGGTCAATTTCGACGGTGTTTTCTCACGTTAAATAAAATCGTGGAGCAGGATATTTCCTAACAGAATATGACTCAATTTAATACAGCATCAATCGTCGAAATGAATTTCTTGTGAGATATCCTGCGCCATGATTTTATTCAAAGTGAAAAAACACCATCGAAATTGTAGTTCAAGAAAAGAATTATTTCTTGGTTTTTATTGCATTTCTAATAAAATCGTTTAATATAATTTTTTTTATACACACACATATATATAATTATATTAAACGATTTTATTAGAAATGCAATAAAAACTAAGAAATAATTATTTTCTTGAACTACAATTTCGATGGTGTTTTTGAAAATAAAAAAGAATGAAAGCCATTCAATAGAAAATGAAATACGAGCACGATTTTCTTCATTGAAAAAGAATGAAGAAATATATATATATATATATATATATATATATATATTCATTCTTTTTCATTCTTTTTTATCATTCTTTTTTATTTTCCCAAAAGGCGTAAATATGTCTGAAAATTCATTTCTTGTATTCTCACTCCAATTTTTTCGCGGAAAATCTTGGTGACGTAAATGTCCAACACGGAGAGACTTTCCATCAGGATATGAATCGTATTGAACGGCGGTATCATAGATTTTGGAATGAGACAATGATTGGAGACTATTTATATTTGGTTCCTCAGAAGAGAAACGAATCCCAAAACGAACAAAAGACAAAAAAGGAGCCAGAGCTATTTCTAAAACGCACATATATTAACAAAATACTGGAAAAAATGAACAGAATGAATTAGAATTGAAATAACACAATAAAATAAAAAAAAAAACAGAAAAGCTGAGAAAAAAATTAAATTTGAGTGTTTTCACATAATTGACTCTAACTTCGGTGTTTACCCATAGATTTTCTTCAGTAGTACCTTATTTTCTTCGTAAAAGTGCAGACTCAACGTAAGAAATGAGAAACTGGGCCAACTTTAGCGATTTATATTTTTCCCAGATGATTAAATGAATTGTCGATGTCAATTTCGATCGAAAAAAATAACTTTTTTTCTCATATTTCCATCGATTTCACCGAAACTACTGAACGGATTTGAAAATATTGTAAGGTAAATTTGTTGGTCATTCAATTATCTTTAATTTGAGATCATTTTCGACCACGTCGGTTATTCGTAACACGAGATATTCGCAATTAAGTGGGATCACCTTTTTGACAGACAGGTAAAAAGTTCACCTATCGATATCTCGAAAACGAATCCATAGAAAATTTTTTAGACCTTATTTTTGGAATCAGCGGTCCATTTTACACAAGAAAAAGAATAGTGGCATCTGCTACGCATTTTTCCTTTATTTTGTAAACTAGTGTTATTTAATAATCCAAATCGAGCCATTTATTAATTCCTGGTTTCTGAAATTATTCAGGGCGGGCACTTCGATCTGGCGGACAGAATGTTCAACAGCATAAAGGAAGCTTGGCTGTCTGCCTCTAAACACAACATGGCTGACGTAAAAGAGCTGATACCGGAGTTCTTTTATCTCCCAGAGTTTCTCGTCAACTCCAATCACTTTGACCTAGGTGAATGTCGCGTAATTATTCTCTATCCTGTTATCCGTCGAATTCTCGAGGTTCACGCTGTAAATTCTTGCCTCAGGCTCCAAGCAAAGCGGCGTGCAGTTGGGAGACATCGTGCTGCCGCCTTGGGCGAAGCAGGATACACGAGAATTCATACGCGCGCACCGGCTCGCCTTGGAGTGCGACTACGTGTCCCAGCATCTTCATCAGTGGATCGATCTGATATTCGGTTGCAAGCAAAACGGCCCCGCTGCTGTCGAAGCGGTCAACGTGTTCCACCATCTGTTTTACGAAGGGAACGTTGACATTTACAAGTAACAATCCCTTTCCATCAATCGCTCTTCGGTAATTACTCCTCGGCCAATTTCAATCGCGATGCGAATCCTTGCAGCATCGACGATCCGCTGAAGAAGAATGCTACTATAGGGTTCATCAACAATTTCGGTCAAATACCGAAGCAACTGTTTAAGAAGCCGCATCCGGCTAAGAAGATGACGCAGAGGACCAGCGTCATCGATCCTGGACCGATTACCCCTGGCCTGAGCATCACCACGTCCGACAAATTGTTCTTCCATAATCTCGACAATTTGAAACCTTCGCTTCAGCCTATCAAAGGTTCGTCACCTTCGCTTATCTCCTACTCGATCTTGTTACATTAAAGTCGATGAACTTTGCAGAGCTGAAAGGCCCCGTCGGGCAAATACTTCACGTGGACAAAGCAGTGCTGGCCGTGGAGCAGAACAAAACCCTGATCCCTCCAACGTACAACAAGTACGTCGCGTGGGGCTTCGCGGACCACTCTCTCCGAATAGGGAACTACGACAGCGACAAAGCGATATTCGTCTGCGAGGCCATGATGCAGAGTAGCGGGGAGATAGTTGCCTGCGTTTGCCCGTCTTCCAAGTCGATAGTGACTGCTGGCACGAGCTCCGTAAGTGAACGCTTGAAATTAGGGGGCTCAGTGGAAAACAGGAGGCTCACCGTTTTATGATTTCTTTACATCGCCGGGACGAATGAAGGCCGTTACACATTTTGGCGAAACGAGTGGAAGAAATTAATAATAGTAGCTTTTTCAGTGTTCCCCTCAGGGCTACAATTGAGGGCTCGGATGCAATAAGGGGACTAGCGCTCGAAAATGCGAAAAAGTATTGTCCAAACGCTAAGAAATATTGGAAAATGAAATGTTAAACTGTGTTTTAAAAAATACAGTGTTGTAAAGCTCGTCACAACACACATTTTTTCTATTTACAGTTTTTTTTTATCGAATCATTACTATTCGAGAAAAAAATATAAACAAAAAATTTTTCATCGTCCAAAATCATTATTTCTTTAAACATAAATTGCGATAACTTAACGTATTTTAAACAATATAGTGTTATAAAGCTCGTCACAACACACATTTTTTCTATTTACAGTTTTTTTTTAACGAATCATTAGTATTCGAGATAAAAGTTATAAACAAAAAATTTTTCATCGTTCAAAATCATTATTTGTTTAAACATAAATTGCGATAACTTAACGTATTTTTAAAAATATAGTGTTGTAAAGCTCGTCACAACACACACTTTTTCTATTTACAGTTTTTTTATCGCAACATTAGTATTCGAGATAAAAATTATAAACAAAAATTTTTCATCGTCCAAAATCATTATTTCTTTAAACATAAATTGCGATAACTTAACGTATTTTAAACAATATAGTGTTGTAAAGCTCGTCACAACACACATTTTTTCTATTTACAGTTTTTTTATCGAATCATTAGTATTCGAGATAAAAATTATAAACAAAAAATTTTTCATCGTCCAAAATCATTATTTCTTTAAACATAAATTGCAATAACTTGAGTAAATATTAACGGATCGTTATGAGACTTGATACATAAAACTCAGAAAACTCTAGCGAAGCCGTAAGATGTATGCACAAAACTCTTATGATAAAAAATGTAATAATATTTCATTAAAAAGTAACATTGGACATAACACATGTTTTTCAACGTTCGCCGTTAAAAAGTATCGAGGCAATTTTGAGGTACATATAACTTGCAGCGACATAGTTTTTCCTTAATATACAATGAAGTTTTTCAGCAATTTTCACACTGATTAATAAGTAATTGTAGAAGATATAACGATATATATATATATAAATGTCGCGCTAACAGTCAGCAGCTACGTACTGCGCTTCTTACCACTCCCGTTACACTGCAAAGACATGACTTTCTCATTATTGTATGATTATATATTACAAAAAAATATTGCGATATTATTTTCGAAATATTTATTAAAATTTTTATTATAGTATTTTCACGCAATATTTACAATATTTACACGTTGTAAGGTGTCTACACCATGTTACGGTTCTGTTCTTTTATAAATCTTTCTTTTTCTCCTTTTTTCTATCTGATCACCCTCTATTTCAGCGGTCTAGATGGTTATATATGAGACAGAGATGGATACTACATATCTGCTGTATTACGTTTAAGTTACTGACCTCTCACTCCCCGCCCTATCTTTATTCTTTAATTCGCACAAATTCTTCTTTTCATTCCAGCAATGCTCCTACTACACGATCCCAGTCGCTCCTTTCTATTCCCTTACATCACACGTCGAAGTTCCAAGCTTCCTTTCCCTATCTCTCTGCTCGCTACTACAACTCCCTTCCTTTCGAGATTCGCTCCCTTCCTACTATTTCCTCGTTCAAGCGCGCCGCTGCCTCCTATATACGCATATACCATGAGTAAGTCTAATTCTAGATGGCAATAATCTTTTAAAACTTTTCCTCTTTTCTCTTCTTTTCGTAACGTTTAGTATCTTGTTATGTTTGTGTTTGTGTATATGTTGATGTTACTGTATTTCTTTGTTGTTTATAAGTAAGGTCAGGCATAGTAACAGCTTACTAGCTGCGCCTCGCCTTTTACTGGAGTAATAAAGACGTTTAATAATAATAATAATAATAATAATTAATTAATTAAATCCGGCTCCATAAGAATGAATTTTCTGCAAAACGTGAAAAGAAACGAAAATTAATGAATAAGTAGCATGTGCCTGTTTTCCACTGAGCCCCTCAATTACACACGTGTGCGGGTTATTTTTTAACTACAAAACTGTCGCAACAGGTCGTGACCGTTTGGGAGTACACCAAGAGGCAGCTTTCCATTAAACAGTGCCTGTACGGCCACACCGACGCTGTCACTTGCCTGTCATCCAGTCCAGCGTATAACGTGATCGTATCGGGATCCAGAGACGGTACAGCGATTATATGGGATCTATCTCGGTGCCTGTTCGTTCGCCAGCTCAGAGGACACGCGGGACCTGTGGCTGCGGTGGCTATAAATGAATTAACGGTGGGTTTCAGCTTACAGAAGCGTGGCGACAGTCGCGAGGTTTGAAGTAGGGGTGGGACTATTTCTCGAATTTTTCGGTATTCGACTACTCGAATACTTCAGTTGCTCAATTATTTGGCGAACATAATTCGAATATCCGAGTGTTCGAATTATTCACACCATACTATTCGAGTACTGAAAGATTCGAGTAGTAATATTTAAGTATTCGAATAATAACATTCGAATACTTAAATATTCGAATAATAACATTCGAATACTTAAATATTCAAATAATAACATTCGAATACTCAAATATTCGAATAATAACATTCGAATACTCAAATATTCGAATAAAAACATTCGAATACTCAAATATTCGAATAATAACATTCGAATACTCAAATATTCGAATAATAACATTCGAATACTCAAATATTCGAATAATAACATTCGAATACTCAAATATTCGAATAATAGCATTCGAATACTCAAATATTCGAATAATAACATTCGAATACTCAAATATTCGAATAATAACATTCGAATACTCAAATATTCGAATAATAACATTCGAATAATAACATTCGAATACTTAAATATTCGAATAAAAACAGTCGAATACTCAAATATTCAAATAATAACATTCGAATACTCAAATATTCGAATAATAACATTCGAATACTCAAATATTCGAATAAAAACATTCGAATACTCAAATATTCGAATAATAACATTCGAATACTCAAATATTCGAATAAAAACATTCGAATACTCAAATATTCGAATAATAACATTCGAATACTCAAATATTCGAATAATAACATTCGAATACTCAAATATTCTAATAATAACATTCGAATACTCAAATATTCGAATACTCAAATATTCAAATAATAACATTCGAATACTCAAATATTCGAATAAAAACATTCGAATACTTAAATATTCGAATAATAACATTCGAATACTCAAATATTCGAATAAAAACATTCGAATACTCAAATATTCGAATAATAACATTCGAATAATAACATTCGAATACTGAAATATTCGAAGTTTATTCATAGCATTCGAATACTTGTCAAATATTCGATTATTAAATTGTTCGAATAGTCCCAGCCCTAGTTTGAAGTAGGAAAGTCTCTGATAAGAAGATCACAAATCCCTAACTTCTTACTTTCTTATTAAGGAGGTATTATCGTCTAGACACTCGTTTTCAAAGGTCATATTTGGAAATTAATTCTGAAGAACCTATCGCACCTACAGGGCAGGGGTTTTGCACGCGTATTTAGTAGTGTTTGAACTAATAACACAAATTTTTGCAATGCATTATATTGAAAATTGTACAAGTTACACGCCGAAGCGCAGGTCGTGTCATCAAACACCGGCCCCATCGGGCGCACGAATTGCGACCGTCCTAGTCATCTGAAACGAAAGTACCAATAATTTTTTTAATCTATATGAGTGTAATTATCGCCCGAAGCAGATGTAACCAAGTCCGAACATTGTTACCGAAATCGCAGCTGTTTAAAAATTTATATTTGATTTTTTCGACTTTTCTTGAGCTAAAACAAGGTGTGGGGGTAGTTGTATTAAAACTATTGATATAATTCTGCTACGGGCTATATTAGGTACACATTCACTTGGAATGTGTGTAAAATTTTAGCTCAATCGGTCCAGTAGTTTTTGAGAAAAATGTGCGCCCGATCTAAAATTTGTTTCGAGAAAACGCGTTTAAAGCTTTTCATGCAGTTACGACATATTCGACTGAAGTTACAATAAATAACGACTAATTTCTATAACTTGCCCCCAATCTGCTATACCAGGACCGTAGAGGAAACCTTCCTCAGCTTCAAAATAATCATGTTGGGCAGCCCTTTCTTCTCTGTTGGCAGTCATAGCTTCTTTAGATACAAGGGTCGAGGGAACGATTACGTGCTACGCTGCGGCTTAAGAGCCCTTATAACTCTGGAAATTTTACGAATTTCACCTTAATATTTTAGAGACATATTTTCGAAACCCTAAACTATTAGAAAATCAAAAAAAAATCGAATTTTTGGGTATAATACCCCCTTAAATGAAAGAAGACCGCGAAGTGGTGTCGAAAAATTTAACGATGTAACGTAACTTCTCTCTGCAGGGAGACATAGCTACTTGCGCGGCCACATGGCTGCACGTGTGGAGCATAAATGGCGAGGAACTTGCGAGCGTCAACACATGCGTCGGTCGAGCTGACAGGATGCAGCAGATTCTGTGCGTTGCCTTCAGCCAAACTCACGAATGGGACTCGCAAAATGTCATCATGACTGGGTCCACCGATGGCGTGGCTCGGGTAAGAATATCCAGAGCGTCTCCTAGCGGGGGTGCAAAAGGTGCCCTGGGAGGCCAAAGCTAGGGGTGGCTGCAAGCCGTTTATCATATATAAAACTTTGACTAATAAGAATCATAATCATAACTTTTATGACGATTATTAATGATATCATTCCTTTTACCATTTAATTTTTTTTTAAATTATCTAACGTTGATTTTCGAGATAGAAATTCATAAGTACAACCCATTTTCACGAAAATAGGCAAGAATCGAAAAATCCAAGGCCTTGTACTTTTTAAACAAATTCGAAATCGGCAAAATGATGACTTAAACCTCCCCTAAATTCGCGAGGACTAAAACATAATTAAATTAATATGTTATACTGTGTTACATTGAATGGTAATAGAGAATTGTAGATGAATAAGAGATAAACGGTTCGCAGATGTGGTCGATGGATTACGTGCAAGTGCCTGCAGAGGAAGACAAGCCGGAAGAAGTAACCGTGGCCAAGGAGAAGAATCCGAAGTTGCACGGTAGAAATAGCGAGGAACAAACCGAAAGTACGAAGAAACGAGTACACGAGCTGGTGAAGCAAATGAGCATTTCTGCCGAGGGATCAGGTACTTTAGAAATACTGTCAGTAGGCTCGTACAGGTTCGTTTACTTGTCATACTTTGCAGCCATGCTCGCGAAGAGCGGTTCGGAGAGCAGCCTATCGGAAACCGAGAATTCTAAAGAGGCGTCGAGGCTGCACGAAGAGAAGGAAGAGTGCTCGGACAATGAATCGAGCAATGGCTCCAGTAGCAAACCATCGCCACAGAATAACAACACGCATGCTGTCGTGCTCCGAAGGAAAAGTCGCGGGAATCCGATGTTTAGGAAGAGCGAAGGTGGTGGACGCGCGGACAGCGAGGGTACTCAAACGAGGTACCGTAATCTTTTGTAGTCTTGAGTATACTGGGTGAAAGAATTTATTTTGTTCAGAAAATGTGGACCTAAGGAATTTGGTCCTTTGAATTTCGACGCTGCACTTCTTCCAGTCAGTATACTTTCTGATTTAAACAAATGTTGGCATTTTTTGTGACGGTAAATGATCTCTTAGCGAGTCGTCCAATAATCCTGGGGACTCCGAAGGAGCACTACGAGCGAGTAAAAGCGACACGAGCTTAACAGACAGCTTTGTCATGGTCACTGAAGCTGATACAAAGCCTAAGAGGATCAATCCGCAGAATATTCTAAGGGACGGTTTCAAGTGGCAACGGCAGTTAGTGTTTAGAAGCAAATTAACGATGCACACTGCGTACGACCGGAAGGACAACGCGGAACCGGCTTCTATAACAGCCCTAGCAGTGTCGAGGTAGAATTTTCGGCAGGTTTAATTTCGTAGAAATTCGTTTGGAGGAATTGGGGAGATGAAGTGGTAAATGATGTGTGTGCCAGAAGCGGAAATTTAGAGTATTTTCCAGGGGCGGATTTATTGAGGAGGCTGCAGCCTGGGGCGGCAAGTTTTGGGGAGCGACATATTTTGGAGAACGATAAATTTTGGAGGGCGTCAAATTTTGGGACGCAATAAATTTTGGGGAGCGGCAAATTTTGGGGAGTGATATATTTTGGAGAGCGACAAATTTTCGGGAGCCTGAAATTTTGGGAAGCGATAAATTTTCGGCAGCGCTAATTTTGGGGAGCGTCGCATTTTGGGGAGCATCACATTTTGGGGAGTGACAAATTTTGGGAAGCGACATATTTTGAAGAACGATAAATTTTGGAGGGCGTCAAATTTTGGAGAGCGACAAATTTTGGGGAGCGATAAATTTTGGGGAGTGATAAATATTGAGGAGCAATAGATTTTGAAGAGCGGCAAATTTTCGGGAGCATTAAATTTTGGAAAGCGATAAATTTTCGGCAGCGCTAATTTTGGAGAGCGTCACATTTTGGGGAGCATCACATTTTGGGGAGTGACAAATTTTGGGAAGTGACAAATTTTGGGAAGCGACATATTTTGAAGATCGATAAATTTTGGAGGGCGTCAAATTTTGGGGAGCGACAAATTTTGGGGAGTGACAAGTTTTGGGAAGCGACATATTTTGAAGATCGATAAATTTTGGAGGGCGTCAAATTTTGGGGAGCGACAAATTTTGGGGAGCGATAAATTTCGGAGAGCGATAAATATTGGGGAGCGATAGATTTCGAAGAGCGGCAAATTTTCGGGAGCGGTAAATTTTGGGGAGCATTAAATTTTGGAAAGCGATAAATTTTCAGCAGCGCTAATTTTGGGGAGCATTAAATTTTGGAGAGCATCAAATTTTGAAGAGCAACAAATTTTGAGGAGTGGTCAATTTTGGGAAGCGACAAATTGTGGAGAGCGATAAATTTTGGGACTCAAAAAATTTGGGGAGCGGTAAATTTCGAGCGAAAGAAATTGAGAAAACTTTAAACACAGAGACTTGACGTAACTTTAAGAACAATAGAGTCTTCTTCATATAAAAAAATTGCAATAATTCACTCTCGCTTTAAATCCGCCCCTGGTATTTTCTCTCACATTTATCTTGCGACAGTCCTAGGAAGTGAAATAGATTATCCGAGCACTTACAGCGTTTACCACTTCAACTCCTGAATAGAGCCAATTTCTGCAAGTTATCTAAATTATAGAAGAATAGCTCTTGGAGAGCTTTCCTCCAGAACTTCCGATTCCCAAACTAGAATAGCGGAGTTAGTAGATTATCGGGAAGAGGAAGTGAAGAAACTTATTCAGTTGAAGGAACAGAAGCAAATTAGCATACTACTGATTAAATTTCAGGGATCACAGAACAGTATACGTAGGAGACACGAGGGGCAGGGTGTTCTCGTGGAGCGTTTGCGAGCAGCCAGGACGCACGGTCGCCGATCACTGGCTTAAGGACGAGGGAGCGGATACCTGTGTCGGTTGTGGAGTTAGGTTTAACCTTTACGAAAGGAGGCACCATTGTCGCAATTGTGGACAAGTATTCTGTTCAAAGTAAGCCTCTACAGTGTCATGAAGACTATACAGGGTGTTCCTCTATCTATAGTCAATACTCTAGGAGGTAATTATACAGGCGAAAATCAAGAATGACGAAATTGCGGTAAAGGCTTCGTTTTCGAAAGCTTATACAAACAAAAATCAAGAGGGACGAAATTGCGGTAAACGCTTCGTTTTCGAAAAAATTGACTTTCAGCTAAATTTATCTTAGCATTTAGCTGAAAGACAATCTTCTCGAAACAAATCCTTTACAAAAGCTTATACAAGCGAAAGTCAAGAGTGACGAAATTGCGGTAAAGGCTTCGTTTTCGAAAAAAATTGACTTTTAATTAAATTTAGCTCAGCATTTAGCTGAAAGTCAATTTTTTTCGAAAACGAAGCCTTTATCGCAATTTCGTCACTCTTCATTTTCGCTTGTATAAACTTTTACCGCCATTTCGTCACTCTTGATTTTCGCTTGTATAAGCTTTTGTAAAGACTTCGTTTTCGAGAAAAATGACTTTCAGCTTAATGCGGAGCTAACTTTAGCTGAAGGTCAATTTTTTCGAAAACGAAGCCTTTACCGCAATTTCGTCACTCTTGATTTTCGCTTGTATAAGCTTTTGTAAAGACTTCATTTTCGAGAAAATTGACTTTCAGCAAAATGCTAAGCTAAATTTAGCTGAAAGTCAATTTTTTCAAAACGAAGCCTTTGCCGCAATTTCGTCACTACTGATTTTCGCTTTTATAAGCTTTTGTAAAGTCTTCGTTTTCGAGAAAATTGACTTACAGCTAAATGCTAAGCTAAATTTAGCTGAAAGTTAATTTTTTCGAAAACGAAGCCTTTACCGCAATTTCGTCACTATTGATTTTCGCTTTTATAAGCTTTTGTAAAGGCGTCATTTTCAAGAAAATTGACATTCAACTAACTGCTGAGCTAAATTTAGCTGAAATTCAATTCTCTCGAAAACGAAGCCTTTATCGCAATTTCCTCTTATCTTTGCCTGTATAATCCCCCCCCCCCCCCCCCAGAGTATCTTATACTATAAAGCAGAAAGTGTATCGTATGTTTGTGTCTGTCTGTCGCCTAAAAATTTTCGAACGATAAATTCTGGGGTCACAAAATGTACGTCAGCTCATTATGCCTGGCTAATCCAGATAAATGTGACTATTTTCACCAAACAAAAAAAAAAATAAAAAAAAATTTTCTTTTATAAAATGAAAATCTAAATTGCGGGCGAAGCCGAGTAGTAAAGCTAGTTGACTATAGGTAGAGTAACACCCTGTATACAAAGTGTTCCTTCATTAGTCCTCCATCAGTCTAGGATTCAATTCTACTTGAACTATGTTCCTCTACTGTAAAATACAGTGACACATGTTTCTATTAGAGCTGGGACTATTTGTCGAATTTTTCGGTATTCGAATATTCGAATACTTCAGTTGCTCAGTTATTTGGCGAATTTAATTCGACTATCCAAGTATCCAAATACTATTCGAATACTATTTGAATATATCAGTATACGAATACTATTTGATGTATATACTGATGTATTCGAATAGTATAGTGTGAATTATAAATCAAGTTCTTTAGGTTCATCTTTTTATAAGCTTTTATTTAGTTGCAGTTGTGAGTTCGCTAGTTTGTCAGGGTGAATTTTGTAAGTTAATTTTGACCCACTTCAACATATCCAATCGACTTGAAACCGATGATAATACAATATTTTCACTAAAAAGCATGAAATTCTTTATAGTAAAATTTTTTTTAAAAAACAAGCTTTTATTAAAATGTACTAAAAAGGAACCAATAATTTTGATACCGACCCAGATGACTGCCTGAGAAGAATTCCCTCATATGACTAAAAATAATCGCGTGAAAATATTTAAATGTTTAGTATTCGAATACTTAATACTCGAATAGTATTCGAATACTTAATACTCGGATAGTATTCGAATACTTAATACTCGAATAGTATTCGAATACTTAATACTCGAATAGTATTCGAATACTTAATACTCGAATAGTATTCGAATACTTAATACCCGAATAGTTTTCGAATACTTAATACTCGAATAGTATTCGAATACTTAATACTCGAATAGTATTCGAATACTTAATACTTGAATAGTTTTCGAATACTTAATACTCGAATAGTATTCGAATACTTAATACTCGAGTAGTATTCGAATACTTAATACTCGAATAGTATTCGAATACTTAATAGTCGAATAGTATTCGAATAGTTAATACTCGAATAGTATTCGAATAGTTAATACTCGAATAGTATTCGAATACTTAATACTCGAATAGTATTCGAATACTTAATACTCGAATAGTATTCGAATACTTAATACTCGAATAGTATTCGAATACTTAATACTCGAGTAGTATTCGAATACTTAATACTCGAATAGTATTCGAATACTTAATAGTCGAATAGTATTCGAATAGTTAATACTCGAATAGTATTCGAATACTTAATACTCGAATAGTTTTCGAATACTTAATACTCGAATAGTATTCGAATACTTAATACTCGAGTAGTATTCGAATACTTAATACTCGAATAGTATTCGAATACTTAATAGTCGAATAGTTAATACTCGAATAGTATTCGAATACTTAATACTCGAATAGTATTCGAATACTTAATACTCGAATAGTATTCGAATACTTAATACTCGAATAGTATTCGAATACTTAATACTCGAGTAGTATTCGAATACTTAATACTCGAGTAGTATTCGAATACTTAATACTCGAGTAGTATTCGAATACTTAATACTCGAGTAGTATTCGAATACTTAATAGTCGAATAGTATTCGAATAGTTAATAGTCGAATAGTATTCGAATAGTTAATACTCGAATAGTATTCGAATACTTAATACTCGAATAGTATTCGAATACTTAATACTCGAATAGTATTCGAATACTTAATACTTCAATAGTATTCGAATACTTAAATATTGGAATAATAACATTCGAATACTCAAATATTCGAAGTTTATTCGTAGCATTCGTATACTTGTAAAATATTCGAATATTAAATTATTCGAATACTCCCAGCTCTAGTTTCTATGAACTCCAAGTATTCCTTTTAGGTACTCAATTGAAACCAAAACTGATTTCTCGTCAATAAAATAACACTTTCTGTATACAATCCCATAGTGTACTATCCGAGCCAAACTAACCAACTCCACGAAATAGAAAATAGAAGAAATTCACACACTTGGCATTAACATATTTTCAAGAACTACCGCTGACAAATTTATAAAAAGTAGAGTTGACTAGTTTAACTTCTACGAAGCTCCCTTGACCAATACACAGACATCACACATCCCGCTAACGCTTTTATATATTTCTAACCAGATGCAGCCGCTTCGAGTCGAAAATATCGAGGCTGGGGATCCTGAAGCCCGTGAGAGTTTGCCAGGGCTGTTACTCGTCACTACGCTCTCAACATTCCGCCGAGAGCAGCACTTAATATAGCAGGATATACGGTTTCTTATAAGTGATCGTCTCGAGGGTGGGTACAGCTGGAATGTACATAATCACCGGTACCCCATTTACATCTACCCTTGAATCTTCGTGCGAGAGAAACGAAAGCGTGCATTCCCTTTCCTTTCCCGTTTACTTAGACACCTCGTCTCGTATAAGGGCCCTTGCATTTGCACGAGCGAGGCAGACGAACTGGCTGCTGGCATTTCGACTGTTTTCTTTTTCTTTTTTTTTTGTAAAACCGTGGATCTTTTTAATTACGCGGAGCGAAGTTACTCCACGCGTCTTTCCTTCTTTCCTTTCTTAGACGCTTCGAGTTAAAACGCATTCCTGTCGATCGGGGCATTCCCCAGGAAATATCGGCCTGCTCCATCGACAGGCTTGTGCTCGAATAGGATTTCAAACTGGCACTCGAACATTTGCACGACAATTTCGAGAGTGGCAACACCTCGCGAAACCTTCGTTTTTTCATATCCGAATCTGGACCGTTCTCCGATACTTTTCTACGTCACGTGTGTGTTTTTACTCGAGAACGATGTGTACAGTCGACCTTACGCGTCTCTTTTTTTTTTTTGTATATTTCCTTTACACGCGCTGCGCACTTCCCTTTTCTTTTTAACGATCACGAAGGGACTTCTATATATATATGTACGTAAAGAATCATTCGTAGCAGAATTAATTTAATATACACTTAAATCTGTGATTTCGTTTTTCCTAATTTAAGTTAACGAATTCCTCGAAGGTGATCATTGACGATTATATATTGTATAATGTTGGTACTACGTACGCGATTGATTTCCCGGTCGGACCCGTTCACGCCGTTCCCCACTGCGTCCGACGTATATATTAGAAGAATATTGTTAATATTTATTTTAAATTATAGTAGAATAGTATATGCGAGATGTCAATATTGTTAATGGAAAAATATAAGATTTAATATAATATTTATCAGATTTACCAAAAGAAATTATATATCTATACCGTGTATTATTTGTACTGCTCTCTCTTTTTGTATTCCGTTTTACCCGATCGCCGTTCGACGACGCCCCATCTTTCTCCCCTTTCGCGGCAAACGTGCGTGTACATAATGCAGCGGTAATATGCGCCTTGATTCTAAGGGCTGTCGACGGCGTGATAATTTATTATCGTACCACGAGAGGCACGTCTTTTATTTTTCCATTTGGTAGAATCGAACGCATTAAGGAAACCAAGGGCCTTTTCAGATGGGACACTGCTGGCTCTGGGTATCAGAGTCGCGCACTTTCCTCTGCTTTCAGGCTTTACGTAAATGTCCCCTTCAAGCGGGAATACCGACGGACACGGTGATTAGTGTCTTACTAATAAGGGAGCAGTACAAAGTATCCTTCGCGATACTATTTTGCGAAGATAGATGGAAGGCGACGATTCCCTCGCGAAGCGAAAGGCAGACGAGACACGGCGGCTTAGCCTGAACGGAGGCCGTTTATTAAATTAGTCCGTTGCCCTATTAAGTGTCTCATCTGATACGAGCCTAACATAGTCTGGGAAACACAGGAGTATATGTGTACTAACGGTTGATAAAGAGAAAGACACGCGGTCAAGCAGTGCACCCTTTGTGAACCGCTGCAGTAAAACTACTCGTAAAACTTTATAATAGACAATACCTTGACTACGTAAAAGTGTTATTAACTGTAAGGCGGTTAAACGGAAAAGCCATAGACTCTAAAACCAGCAGTAACGTATCGTAAGCAATGTCGTAAATGTGGAATACCGCTCGTTTGTTCACAAATTACTATTGTATATCGTGTCTGTAAAATTAATCGTGGAGAACAGAAGTGAATTTAGAAACACGAGAGAGAGAGAGAGAGATAAGCGCGTGGTTCTTGGATAAACGTTTTATAGAATTGTAAACGCATTCGCCCAGGCAGAACAGAGTTCGCCGAACTGGCTTAGGAAGAGTCCACGAACGCTGGCGAGAGGCATGCAGAATTTGTATAGACGCGAGGATCGCGACATTGACGAAGCAAGTGACCGTCTCCCTGTGCGAGTAACAACAAATTCTACCATTTGTATTCTATCGATACACTTCCATTTTTCTAAAGGCACAAATTTTGTAAAGAACGATGGCTAGCGCGATGACTAAAAGCTGAAATGCAGGCGAACGCAGATTAAACGCATTCGGGGTGTTGTCGCATGTTTGACGAGCATTCTTTTCCGGAAAGGGTGCGTTTGATACGAAGGTGAAAATAAATAGATGACGCTGGTAAAATTGTTGCGGACGAAATGAGTATTATGAGACGGAGCGGGAATCACCACGTATCTTATGCGAATAGTATCTGTGTGTCATTATTACATGCCAGTTCTAATAAAACATTGCCAATTATCTTTACTTTTGTACTCCTACTTATATACGAATGAGGAAAAGCTTATACTGAGTTCTGCCAGAGATGGGCGTTATTCGAATAAATTTTTACTCTGAATGAATTTTATTCGAAATTATTATTATTTGGATATATATTTAATCCGAATAAATGTTATTCGAAATTATTATTATTTGGATAAATATTTATTCGGAATAAATGTTATTCGAAATTATTATTATTCGGATAAATATTTATTCGGAATAAATGTTATTCGAAATAAATGTTATTCGAAATTATTATTATTCGGAATAAATGTTATTCGAAATTATTATTATACGGATAAATATTTATTCGGAATAAATGTTATTTGAAATTATTATTATTCGGAATAAATGTTATTCGAAATTATTATTATTCGGATAAATTTTTATTCGGATAAATATTTATTCGAAATTATTATTATTCGGAATAAATGTTATTCGAAATTATTATTATACGGATAAATATTTATTCGGAATAAATGTTATTTGAAATTATTATTATTCGGAATAAATGTTATTCGAAATTATTATTATTCGGATAAATTTTTATTCGGAATAAATATTATTCGGATAAATATTTATTCGGAATAAATGTTATTCGAAATTATTATTATTCGGAATAAATGTTATTCGAAATAAATTATTATTATTCGAATAAATATTTATTCGGAATAAATGTTATTTGAAATTATTATTATTCGGAATAAATGTTATTCGAAATTATTATTATTCGGATATATATTCCGAATAAATCTTATTCGAAATTACTATTATTCGGAGTAAATGTTATTCGAAATTATTATTATTCGGAATAAATGTTATTCGAAATTATTATTATTCGGAATAAATATTATTCGAAATTATTATTATTCGGACAAATTTTTATTCCGAATAAATCTTAATCGAATAAATTTTTATTCCAAATAAATCTTATTCGAATACATTTTTATTCCAAATAAATCTTATTCGAATAAATTTTTATCCCAAATAAATCTTATTCGAATAAATTTTTATCCCAAATAAATCTTATTCAAAATCATTACTATCCTGATAAATTTTTAATCCGAATAAATCTTCGAAATTATTATCGCTCGAATAAATTGTATTTGAAATTCTTATAATTCGATTAAATTTTTATTCCGAATAAATCTTATTCGAAATTATTACTCGAATAAAAAATTTATTCTCAAAATGCCCACCTCTGAGTTCTACAATGGAATTGGAAGGCTTGCGATTAATTCTACATGGAAAATGTGTACGTTCGTTTCACGAAAATGTATTCCTTTGCTAATAATTTTCTCTCTGAAGTAAGCCAAAGTGATTTACAAAGATCATTTCTAAGGGCAGGACGAACTTGATTACAAGAGAATGCAATATTTTATTAAGAAGAATTGTAAGGTAGACAAGTATATGTAATTCGAACGAAGTGATCGTTTCCATTGCGTAGAAGAGTAAGCATTATTTCTAGTCAGGTGTATAATCTGGTGCCTTTTACGTTCACTTTGACCTCGACGGAACCCTAATCTTATGATTTTAAGCAGTATTATTTGTAACCGTATCGAAACGCGTCGGTGTCTGTGTACCACCTGTATTATAAAATAGATCTTTACATACAAGTAACTGTGTACTTTATTACAAGCAATAACAGCAATGCTATATTTTGAAATGTATTCCAAACTGCGCTGTTGTTATGCTGCGTAATATCTGAAACGGGAGGAGCGGCGAGGAGCTAAGCTCGCAATATGTATTCGCATAAACATTATAACTCGTACATATTAGTTTCATTTCAACACTTAACGTCACGATGTTTCTTCGACGACATCGCGTTTCTCTTATGTATGTACAATACTTTCGTTTCATATCATTTAACTTGACCTGCCTCTCTTTACTTCCACTGTCGTACCAACTTCGATTAACCGCTATAACAATCGTACAACTTCTCGAGAGACTGTCAGACAAATATTCTTTAAACGAAACTGTATTTTCTTCGGTGTTAGAAGAGAAACCCCAGCTGGTATTAATTTCTCAGTGTCGCGTATCACTGTCCGCGTAGCTCGGATAGATCGAAAAAGGTGTACGCGCGTTGCACAATTTCACCCCAAATTGTACATACATAGAGGTGTAAAAAAAAGAAACAATACAAAAGCAAACATTGAAAAGTATTAACCGCGTAGAGGTGTACGATAACTAGAACCTAGGAGAAGAGAAGTATATGGAATATTCTAATAACCAGCGTCGAGTACAGGGTCACGCATGGGTTCGCGCGTGTGGTTCCGTACAAGTTTCCCACTCGCACGCATACACACCATCATCATGTATACATACAATTGTACGTAGGTAGTTCTATTGTACTGTTAGTTGGATATTTCAGAGACA
This sequence comes from Andrena hattorfiana, assembly GCA_944738655.2. NCBI lineage: Eukaryota > Metazoa > Arthropoda > Insecta > Hymenoptera > Andrenidae > Andrena > Andrena hattorfiana. The sequence goes on along the minus strand of OX122889.2, from coordinate 3,504,579 downwards.
CTGTATAGTAGATTCTGATCGATACAATTATATTGAATGGGCCAAAGTTAAAACGAGCTTACTTTATTTTGGAACCTGTCCACAGATATAAAAGTACTGTACAAAAATGTAAGATATAACTTAGCCGATTACGAATGGAACGCGAAAACCGAAGGCGCTCCTCGAGATCTCGCGGCTGTTACAGCTTCTTGCAGCAAGCCTCGTGCTTCGCGATTCTAAAGGAATGGAACTTCCTCTTGCATTTCTTGCAAGCGACCAGCTGGGACTGGTGCTCGTCCCAGTTGACTTCCGGTCGGCTGAGCTCTGGTGGAACGAGATCGTGGTGATTACTTCGTCGTGAAATTGGGGACAGTGGAAATTTTAAGTGCTTTGCGGCGTACCTGGCGGAATCGGGAGTTCCTCCATTTTTATCGTGAACACCGGTGTGAGCGGCAGTATATCGGATAGTATACCGGAGGAAGTGTTACCAGAACTTGAGTCGCTGTTCTGTGCTGGTGTTCTTAATAATTCGTGTTGAGGTCTCATTGGATTAAACTCGGAGTCCTGGAAGAATAAAACAGATGCAGTCCGATCCGACGAATCCTCGTTTCGATGTCACTTTAAATGACTAATGTGTTACTTGAATTACATCGCTGGAGCCACTGTCGTGAAGGTCGTTTGATAAAGGAGAACTCGTTTGCTCTTCGTCAAGCGATGGAGAAGCCTGGACTGCCGCATCTTGCGATGTTTCCGTTGCATTGTCTTCGACGGGAGCAGGGCTGGTTTCTTTTAGAAATTGTTTTAATTAGATGGTTAAGTACAGCCGCTGTCTGAGTATTCTAATCGAATCGCTGGTAATTATTAGTTTAGGGTTTTATCGCCGATTTTGATGAAAGAACGGTAGAAATTGAAGTTCTTAACAGGATATGTTTCTACGGGTCTTAAGGGGACTAGGCAGTCGACGAATCGAGTTTTTATTGCGTTTTCTGAAAGCACTATCTTTTCTGAATAAAATGCCGCTTGGTTTATAGTAAAATTCGCAACATTGAGGGATGCAATAAGGGGACTAGCGCTCGAAAATGCGAAAAATTATTGTCCAAACGCTAAGAAATATTGGAAAATTAAATGTTAAACTGTATTTTAAAAAATATAGTGTTGTAAAGCTCGTCACGACACACATTTTTTCTATTTACAGTTTGTTTATCGAATCATTACTATTCGAGCTAAAAATTATAAACAAAAAATTTTTCAACGTCCAAAATCATTATTTCTTTAAATATATATTGCGATAACTTGAGTAAATATTAAGGGACTGTTATGAGACTTAAAACATAACTTGAGAAAACTCTAGCGAAGCCGTAAAATGTATGCACGAAACCCTTATGTTAAAAAATGTAATAATATTTAATTAAAAAGAAATACTGGACGTAACCCATGTTTTTCGACGTTCGCCGTTAATAAAAAAATTAAAAAAATTTTAAAAACCCAACTGCTTAAAAGGCGAACTAAAATGATAAAAATAATAATAAGATGACAATTTAAATTAACTCAATTGCCTGCAGTCGGAGGCCTTAAATCTTTTGATACGAATGATTTGATGTAATTACATTCGAATATTTATTTCGAAATAAAAAATTACATATTGTCTTAATAAATATTATGTATCGCTGTTCGCCCTAATTCGATTTGATGGGCTATTAACAACACTAACAGTATTTCCCACACGGACAAAAAGAGAAACATATAAGTTACAAAATACGCTGAAGTTGAAGTGTGACTATATAAGCTTGAATTTGCATTGATATTGTCCACCTCTTTTTGTTATCAGCTTGAAGCACTTTCTTTAGTCATTGCGGTACATGTTTGGGGTAGAAGAGCATCAAAAGATTTAAGGCCTCCAACTGCAGGAGGCAATTGAGTTAATTTAAATTGTCATCTTATTATTATTTTTATCATTTTAGTTCGCTTTTTAAGCAGTCGGGTTTTTTAAATTTTTTAATTTTTTTAGTTTTACTTTTTTTGAAAATTATATATCCTAAAACATTCGGAACGTTAAGACAATTCCAAAGACACCTCTTTTGCGTGCGGCAGTCGGGTAAAAAGTATCGAGGCAATTTTCAGGTACATATAACTTGCGGCAGCAAAATTTTTCCTTAATATACAAGGAAGATTTTTACCAATTTTCACACTGATTAATAAATAATTGTAGAAGATATGATGATATATATCAATCTCGCGCGCCACCAACAGTCAACGCGAGTGCTAAAACTGCTAAATAGCGCATTACACGTGGCTACTAACTGTTGGTGCCGCGCGGGATTTATATGTATCGCCATATCTTCTACAATTACTTATTAATCAGTGTGAAAATTGGTGAAAATCTTCCTTGTATATTAAGGGAAAACTTCGTGACTGCAAGTTATATGTACCTCAAAGTTGCCTCGATACTTTTTAACGGCGAACGTTGAAAAACATGGGTTACGTCCAGTATTTCTTTTTAATTAAATATTATTACATTTTTTAACATAAGGGTTTTGTGCATACATTTTAAGGCTTCGCTAGAGTTTTCTGAAGTTATGTTTTAAGTCTCACAACGATCCGTTAATATTTACTCAAGTTATCGCAATTTATGTTTAAAGAAATAATGATTTTGGACGATGAAAAATTTTTTGTTTATAATTTTTATCTCGAATACTAATGATTCGATAAAAAAACTGTAAATAGAAAAAATGTGTGTCGTGACGAGCTTTACAACACTATATTTTTTAAAATACAGTTTAACAACATTTAATTTTCCAATATTTCTTAGCGTTTGGACAATACTTTTTCGCATTTTCGAGCGCTAGTCCCCTTATTGCATCCGAGCCCTCAATTGTAGATTTGGCAGCTAAAAACATCAAGCGGCAACCTATAGCGTCGCCTTTGCCCAGAAACTTTAAACGCGTTTTTCTCGAATATTTTTTTCTCTTCGTTTTGTCCTGATTGCGAACGAATGGAAGTTCGGATGGACTTGGAAAAAATTACAGGATGTGTGAAACATGTGCCATTTCGCCGCAGACCTCTGATATGGTCCGTAAAAATTCGAGATTTTCATGAAAAAATTAAGAAGTCACCGGATTTTGGTAGCGCACAAACAAGAACGAATTTTTCTCGGAAAAAAAAAACGCCGTTTTTCAGCCACCAATGGCATAATTGTGATTTCATTTTTGTTTTTATAGGTTCGCGCGGAAACTATGAATCCAACAAACAAGAATCTCACCTTTGAAATCGGATTAACGTCAAATTCTATGACCGATATTGAGGCAAAACGACAGAAAAACGTCAAAAAAAAACAGAGAATCACAACTTAAGTAATTAAATCCAATAAAAGCAAACCATTATTATTATTTTAATAAAAAATTTAAAAAACCCGACTGCTTAAAAAGCGAAATAAAATGACAAAAATAATAATAAGATTAAATCTTTTGCTGCTCTTCTACCCCAAACATGTACCGCGATGACTAAAGAAAGTGCTTGAAGCTGGTAACAAAAAGAGGTGGACAACATCGATGCAAATTCAAGCTTATACAGTGACATTTCAACTTCAGCGTATTTTGTAACTTATAGTTTCTCTCTTTGTCCGTGTGGGAAATACTCTTAGTGTTGTTAATAGCCCATCAAATCTAATTAAGGCGAACAGCGGTACACAATATTTATTAAGACAATATGTAATTTTCTATTTCGAAATAAATGTTCGAATGTAATTACATCGAATCATTTGCATCGAAAGATTTAAGGCCTCCGTCTGCAGGCAATTGAGTTAATTTAAATTGTCATCTTATTATTATTTTTGTGATTTTAGTTCGCTTTTTAAGCAGTCGGGTTTTTAAATTTTTTAATTTTTCTATTTTTTACTTTTTTGAAAATTATATATCCTATGACATTCGGAAGGTCAAGACAATTTTAAAGACACCTCATTTGTCCAAATCGGTGTATCCGTACAGACTCTAGAGCGTAACATGGACATTAGGTATTGCAATACCGGTAAATCGGTTTACCGATAAATCGTGAGAAATACCCTGAAATTTTTACCGGTAATCCGCCAAATATTTACCGGTAATTCGATAAATTATGTATAGCAATGTAGCGCATATATGCATTCATTAATTCCGTCGAAATCTACTCTGGTATCAGTGAAAAAAACTTCGATTAATAATAGAGACGAAAAGCGAAGTATCTCAGGAAGAACCAACTTTAAACCAAAAGAAAACTAAAAATCTGAAGCCACCAAAGAATAGACGTATTTTCAAGTAGAAAAAGTAAAAAGAAAATATCTACAAATGACATATGATTTCTTAATGACTACTCGAACAACAAGCGTAGAATCTACGAGCGCTTTATCAGGAGACCAAAGTTTGGACAAATTATGTTTTTCGCGTGCTTATTTATTAAAAAGAATTGTTAAATAAAAAACATTTAATTATGTATATAAGTTAAGATTCTTTTCATTGTTTTCGCGGTGAAGATCCATATTAATAAGTAATGTCAATAGTTATACAAATATATCTATTTTGTGTTATATCATTTCATATTTTACGTTTAGAACAGTTTTATTTGCATATATTTTTTATAACGCTCGATTAGAGATCAAAATTTTTTTTGTTATGTTTACTTTTATATTTTCAATACCTTAAAAAATCACCGGTAAATTACCGATAAACCGCTTTTAAATGAAAATTTTACCGAATTAAATAATGGACATACAAACGTAGCCTGATGAACACAATACCCTCCTTTGCGTGCCGCAGTCGGGTAAAGATCAAAACTGTGATCAACTATCCCACCTTTTCCCTACTCTAAAAACCTTCCGCTGCCAGCCAGGTCCAAAATCGACCAATTTCTATCCTCCTCCTTTCATCAAAATCGGGGATGAAACCCTACTGTAAATTCCTACCGAATTCCTTACCTAGGGTATCAGGCTCTCCAATATTTCTCCTTCTTTCTTTAACAGAACTTGTTTCCTTCTTCTGCCTCCGTCGCAGAGGTGCAATACCATCAGCAATGTTCCGGCGATTGTTATCTATCCGATTCTTTGTTTTCCCCAGCTCCTCGGGCGATTGAACTGGCATTTCACTCGAGCTGCACCTCCTCAATGTTTCCTTGCCGACGTCCACGTTATTCCCCTTCTCTTCATTCGAGCTAGACCTAAGCTTCCGAGTGTGGTCAGTGTTCACTTCGAGATGATTTCCTCTCATCCTAGGTCTTTGTACTCTTTTAACTCGGTCCAATCGATTAACTCCGTCAGCGTTCAAATTTTTCACCGCTTTCCTTTTACCTCTTTTGTCTTCCTCTTTACCTTCTTCATCGACCTCAAACGTTAGCTTCTTAGGACTACCGAAGTAAATAGTCGAGGGCCTGGATGATTCTAACGTAGGAGTCGAATGCAGCGTGCCGTCGGGGCTGAAGATACTTTTGTGCGCAGCTACATTCGCCAATGGTTTATTCGTTATTTTGTCAGGTTCTGCACTCGTTCGTTCGTTACTTTCCTCGTTTTCCTTATTCCCCTGCGTATCTCTTTCCTCCTGAAACACGGTGCACATCTTTTAATCCTTTCCAAGCGAACAGAAGGGCGCCCAGAAAATTTTATCGGCAATCATCGCGACGATCTTCGATTTCATCAAAATTCCGTGAACTCCGATTGAAAAAAAAAATGCAGAGCGCAAATGTGTATCAAACTCTGCCAACGCGATTGTATATTTATGTACAATAAGAAATGTTGTAGTTACAATTGTAAAAGCGCGAGAAAGTTATGTACCTGATTTTGGCAAAGGGTATTATTGCAACGGCAGGATTCCGCGCACTGCAGGTCCTTTTTCACGCAGCCGCATGTTCTGTTCGAGCAATTCCCTTTGCAGCTACAACCTCGCCCTGCAACTTTGCCGTTCTTCGTTGCTTTGCTCCTTAATTGCGCGGTCCGCTGCTTCGACGCTTCCGTCGACGGAGTGTTCGCCGCGTCGGTACCCCTGGGCGTCGCTGGTATTACAGGGCGGTTCTCGGTGATGTGCCTTCGTAAGTGATCGTTCTCGATCGTTAGGAGGGTCACTTGCTCTTGCAAGCGCGCGATTTCCAGCATGGAATCGAGGTGGCCTGTTTGAGTTTCAGCATTTTTCTTCGCGCTGTAACGGAGGAATGAAAGTAAAGTAAATAGAATTCGTTGATTTCATTTGTTCCATCGTTCCTCTGTTTTCCTTTAAACATAATGCTGTTTTTTTTTAGTTCCGTTAGTTGTAGGATTATGTTGGCTGGTGTACTTGATTAATATTCGAGTAAAAGTTATTTATTTGGACTGCAAACATGTACAGAAAGGGGGCTTATAATATCTGAAGCGATGTAAGAAATTACGTCTCTGAAAAATAAAAGATTCACTTATAGGCAATGGGGTTTCCCGATTTGGAATATATACTTTTAAAGTAATCATTAGCGACTAAGAAACCCTGAAAATTATATCTGCAATGGACCTAGTTTACTCGTGTTATCAATAACATTCAATATCGCCTCAAGGCGTCTGCGAAAAATGGCAAAATCCGCTTATATAAGAATAATTGGCTAAAGCACGGCGTCGGTATGTTTTTTGTGGTGTTGAATTCGAATGTGACGTTATTGTTTGGGTAAAAAAAATTCCTAAGGTAGTTCTCTTAACAAAAAATCCATTTTTTGGAGATTACTCAAAAAGGAAAGGTTGGAGAATTTTTTTAAATCGACGACTTCGAAGTTAACATGGGAAAACATGACTTACAATTTTATTTGAACATGGTAGAGCAGTCAATGTGAGTTTAACAAGGATATTGAAGTAAATTGGTGCGAGGAAACCGAAAAAAATATTTAAAGAATTCTTCGGCCTCTCTTTTTTGAGTTATCTCAGAAAAAAAGATTTTTTATTAAGAGAACTACCTCAGGATTTTTTTTTTTACACAAAAAATAACGTCATATTCGAATTCGGCACCACAAAAAACATATAGATGCCGTTTTTCGCGGACGCCTCAATAACACGAGAAAAATAGGTCCATTGCGGATATAATTTTCAGGATTTCTTAGTTACTGTGAGTACTTTAAAAATATATATTCCAAATCGGGAAACTCCGTTCCCTATAAGTGAATGCTTTTTTGTAAGATGAGGAGCTCCGACAAAGCGAGTGCCGAGGCAGAAGAGAAATGATATTTCGAGGGTTTATGAAAGGTTTTGAGGATTCCTGGATTACATACCGTTTGGTCCTCGTCGACATTTTACGACGTTCGGAATCGATCGAGGAAGAACATTAAACCGCAATGCACCGCAATGGGCTCCGAATTCCAAGCTGTTGCAAACTGGCGAGTGCTGGCAAGTGACGGTTAAATTAACAGTTTCTTGGCGTTCAAATTCTCGACCGTGGAGGTAGGGGTGGAAGTGCCGCCATACCGCTTGTCATGGTGGTCCTTTTCCACCAATCAGCATCTACTTTTCTGCGGGTAAACAATGGGTGCGTTCAGAAGACTCAACTGTTGAGTGATCTCACTAGATTTTACTCTGAACGCGACCGCTCACTTGCCAACTACTCAACACGTTTAGTGATCGGTGTTGCGACTGCCGTCTAGCGGCGTGTAGTATAAACTTTAGAAGCGCGAAGTTCGAATCGGATCACACGAATGTAATAGGAAAGGGAGACAAAGCGAAGTTCGCACAAGGCCGAGGGGTTTGAAATAGTTAGATATTCTTTTAATAAGAGGACTTCAAGATTATAAATTAATCAATACCCACTTGGAAACGGTTGTTTAAATAAGTGAACTTCTCCTTCCTCCCTTCTCCTAGGTGTGTAATTCCAGCGGAATGTAGTTAAACGCTTGTTTTTGCAAAAATCGATAACCGAAAGGAATCGGATCGACGAATAGGAATTTAGCTAATTAATTAGTAAATTTGCGATTGGCTCTTAGAATCTAAGACATTTTGTAATTAAGAAAAAAGGTGTAAAACCGGCGGACCTTTTGGAAGCGTCACTCGAGCCCCGAAAGCAAAAGTGAACGGACGTACTCATCAATAAAATTCTCAAAGATTTATTTTGTGTTAAAATCGTTGTTAGAATTGATTAAAGTTATAAGTTATTGTGTTCAAATCGTTTATTCAATTATTATTATCGTTTTCATTATATTTATTATACAAAAATCCGCGTCCAAGGAGCAGAGTGCTTAGCGCTCCACGGGCATCGTCCCGCGCCCGAATTCCCTACGAAGGATCCAGAGGAACCAGCCGGCCACGCAACATCGGTCGCCATTTTTTGTAGCGGAAATAAACTACGCTACCTTCGCTCAACATGTTGGGGCCAGTTGGGGAATCACCAAATTCGAAATGTCCGGACCTTTAAACTCAGTTAAAAAATGTATACTTCAAAACTTCGGCGTGACATTCGAAAATACTCTTTAAACAAATTATGTGAAAATAAGGGAACTATATTTTCAAAATAGTTGTCATTTTGTGTTCTCACTCCGCGTTCTTTTATTTCTAATAAATCATTATCTATAGGTTGTCTTAAATCATCTACTACTATTCTTATTAAATTTAAATCTAACTCATCATCGAAAGCAAATAATAATAATAATGCTGGATCCATTTTTTTGTATTGCCATCAGATATGTCGTTCAGCAGACACTGATCACTGATCACTACTGACCTCACAACAGTTGTCTCAACGGTTGAGTCTCCTGAACGCAGCCAATGCCTCGACATTGAGGGCCACTGAGACTAGTCTTCACTAGAACCGTGAATCACGAGTAATCCGATCACGTTCGTTCCCGATCACGGTGATTTTTCACAGTAATCCGTGATTTTCGTGATCGCTTCTGATTGGTGCAGACAGAACAGTGATCCGTGATCGCTTCTGATTGGTGCAGACAGAACAGTGATTCGCGACTTTTGTGATCGCTTCTGATTGGTGCAGGCAGAACAGTGATTCGCGACTTTTGTGATCGCTTCTGATTGGTGGAGAGCATAACTGATCTCTGCACGCGCCACATAACCTCAATTTCTACTTTCTCTCGAAACATTCTCAAGTCCTCACTGTTCCTATAGAATCTCAGTTGTACATTTTAAATCAATGTAATCGTTCTTGATGTGTTTAAAATAATGAATATTTCTTCACTTTAGTTAAAAAGTATAATGTATATATGTGAATACTTTAGTCAATCAAATCAGTGCGTGCATGCATTGACTATTTATGAATGTATATTCTATATATTCGCTGAATTAGCACGCTTTGACTGTAACAGAAGCTATATTGAAGTAGTTTATAAAAATAATTCAATCAAGATCAAGAATTACGATCACAGTAAACAATTCACTCAAGTTAAAAAAATCACAATCACGGTCGTGATTTAACTTCAATCACGACCGTGATCGTGATTCTGCGATCACTGTGATAAATCACTGTTAGTGATTTTGCACTCCATCCCTAGCTATGGCCTACCGTCGTCTCCTACTATGCCCTACCGGCGTCCCCCGCTTTCTTCCCACCGCACTGCACACAAGCATATTTTTACTCCTGTCCGTGTGAGCTGCCTGTTGGGCTGCCGATCACACGGGACAGGGATAGTGATATGCTTGTGTGCATTGCGATGGGAAGAAAGTGGGGGAAGACGGTAGGTCATAGTGGGGGTAAGCGTTTGGTCAAAGAGGAGATATAATAAGAGGCGTCACTCGACAAGGACAGAAATAAACTGGGGAAATCACTAGACAACTAATTTAAATGTTCATTCGGCATGGATCGGTAAACTTCGGTATGGATCGGTAAACTTCGACAATAATCAGCCAACTGCGATAAGGTAGATTTAGTTGATTTGAATATCCCGCTCGAATAGACAACCAATTTAAATGCCAAGGTCAAGTAAGGACTTCAAACGTTCCGCCCGGAGTGACGCCTTTTATTATATCTCCTCTTTGCTGAGGAGTTACGCGGAGACAAACATACAAAAAAAATTCCTACGTGTCGAATCTATAACCTCCATTTTGAAGTCGGTTAAGAAATATTATTCGAGGATATTCTGTATCCGCGAAATGAGCAGTTCGTGCACCGAATTAATTTGTGTGAATCTATCAGAAACGCGTCCCATTCGTTTGCGTGTTTCAGATTAGAGCACACGAGCATCAATCAAGCGGCTCTTTGCATATACTTGTGTACGAATCTTCGATCCGATGAATTGTCGTACATACATAGTAAGGCAAGGAAGTAAGGACATTAGACAGAAATGGTAAATTAGACAAATATAAAAGATACGTTTCGACTTTATTAAAATATTGTTCTTCGATCACTGAGAAAGCGTGTCGCATTCCAATGATGTGCGCGACAAACATGGAAAGATTACAAATAAATCGCGCAAGTACTATTAAACCGCGAGGGAAGATTTCGAGGAAAAATGTTAACGAAAAACCACAATACTAACAACCTGGGCGGAGAAGTATTCCTGTTAACCGTGCTTAACTTGGTAGTATACTCATCACTGCATGAATATTCTCCGCTCATGTACAAAAAGCGACATGTACATATCATGTACTCGAGTAAACACACACACAATACACACACACACACACACACACGCACCGCAATGAAGAATACATTCAGCTGATTAACGTTAAACGTACAAATATCCTACCCAAATAGTAATCCTACTAATAATCCAATCCAGGTACAAGGAAATCATAATTATGTACAAATCGGCTATACTTGCTACACATATACTCGCGTGCGTGCGAAGGCACGCGCGTACACGTACCACAGAGCACAGCAGAGCCAACACGAGCGTACGTACAGAAGTGGATGCTATATGTACACGCATAATACACATATGTATACATATGAGATACGGATGATTATGCATGCTGTATACGCGCGTATACAGCATGCATATTCAAGTAAGTACACGTGTATGTACACATGTGTATACATACACTATGTATTAATATGCTTATAAATGGTAGGAATATCCAATGCCAACGACTCTAATACTCGGCTAAGAATACCAGTAGTCTGACTTGGAAATTGAGCAGCATTTCCCTGAAAAGTTTACGGTGTGAAAACACTATCGTACACCTGTTCGCCTATACTTATCCTATATCACATTTGTAATTCGTAAAGCATCGCTCTTCCCTTTCTTTCTTCTCTCTCCTCCGTTTTCTCCCAACCCTATTGCATTCGTTCCCCTCATCTTCCCGCCCCATCCATCCACTCGGTTTCTCCTCTTCTCCCCTCTCCGGAGGTATAAAACGTGTGTCGCAATATTTATCGACGACGTAGCGATTCGCCGGAATACTTTGACAGGATAATCACGAGCACATGGAAACGTAGCGGACAAGCTACTCGTTGTCACGTCACAAAAGGAATCGTTTCAGGCTGTGGTAAACAGTCGGACACCCGGGTTCCTTTCAATCGACAACGATTTTGGTTTTGTTGGTACGGTCATCGTCTATCGTCGGCGGGCCAGACACCATGATTTTCTCCTTCAAGTACTGATAGTTTTTTAATCTAGAAACTGCGTAATCCTGTAACGAGAATTGCGTTGTGATGAAAATCGGGACAGAAGCTGATACAGTGAAGCCTCGTTATAAGCCCGTTTCTACGATGCGTTGTACGCCCGGAGCACAGATATATTACACTGGATGCGACATCGCCTCCTGCAGCGTCTGAAGCCAGAAAGCGGGCAGCCATCTTTGAGAATGAACTACATGCGCCGCCTGAATAGTGTCTCGAGAACTACGTTTCTGGAATCCAATGGATGTTATTTTCTTACATACTTCGTAGATGTAAAGTCTACGTCGTAGAGTACAACGTCTCGAACGAGAACGAGGAAAGGAGTCCTTTCAAAGGACGCCAAGAAGGACGCCTTCGAAAAGCTGCGTAGTTCTCGAGACGCTATTCAGGTGGCGCATGTAGTTCATTCTCAAAGATGGCTGCCCGCTTTGTGGCTTCAGACGCTGTAGGAGGCGATACTGCATCCAGTGTTATTGGGAAGTGACATCCGTCACCATGACATCTGGTGGCGAAAGTAGAAACGCTCGTTGGGTACACATCAATCCCTCGAAATACATGTTCACCTTCTATAAAATTCCGCTGGGCAGGATTTGAATCTCCCCAATCACATATACTTTGCATAAGAAGGAACATTTTCGCAAATAACTACAATATCGCATATATCTTGTACCCATATCGGCACCATCTTGGCAAGGCCCCGCCCCCATGTCACTTCCCAGTATATCAGTGGCCCGGCGGCTTATCCCCACCATTTCTTGGAATCCTTCGGTCCGGAGTGAGAGAACCCGAGAACGCGCGAGAGGGAACGAGAAAGTCGACGGCTCTCTTGGGTTTTCTCACTCGCGGCATTGGCCGCGCGGAATAGAGTAGATGTCCCAATTACGGTGCCCTGTCCCTATTATCGTGCCTTTACATTTAAAGAAACCGTACAAAAAAACTCGCATAAATACATAAGGAAAGAAATTTTTTTAATTAAGTTAAACTATTAATGTATGTGTTACAAATAAAAAGGTTGCATTTTTATATAATTAAAGCGTAGTAAAAAAAATTCAAAAATGTATATGAAGATTTCGATGGATTTACCTAGATCCTTACCGGACACGGTAAGGAACACTACTTTACAGAAGTGAATAAATTGATAATTATCATGATTCGCACTTATGTAAAGTGTTTATTATATCATAAAAGGTTCAAATTTTATGAAAAAATAGCGAAATAAGCACTTTTGAAACGTTTTCGTATTTTTAAAGTGAATACGGTAATAGGGACAGGAATTTAACGCTTGTCCCTAATACCGTGCCCCTCGGTGCCCACTGACTCCCTCTGTAACTGCTAAACCTAACCTTACTTTCGTTTCTCAGAACGGGTGAACAGAAATTTATATTTGCATATTTTGATTTTGTAATGAAAAGGTCATATTAAAATTACACAAAAACACCTCTCGTAGAGCAAAAAATGTTTCGAACAGTTCAAAGTTGAAAGACATAACCTAACCGCAAGAACGGTATTCAAAAATGGGCACGGGGATAGGAACAACGCATTTTTCAGGACACGGTAATTGGGGCAAAAACATGTATTTTTATTTCAATTAAATAAATATGAAAAATTAACATTTTCAACCCGAAAAAAATGCCTCAATAAAGAGAGAAGTTCAAAACACCATTATAAATTTTCCCCAAGCAAAATTGAAGTAATAGAAGTCGGTAATTAATTCCTTCGTGAGCAAGTCGGCGTCAAAGCACGGTAATTGGGACATCTACCCTAGTGTCCGGAACGCGTTATACGCTCGCCGCCAGCCCCCTTAGTCGTGCTTAATACGAGTATCTAGCGTGTTAACGTAAATTGTACGCGCTGCTTACCCAGTAGCCGAACGGAATTTCCGATAGTTTAGCGTTGACGATGCTCCACAGGCCCCAGAACAAGTGACTAGCCAGAGAGAATATCTTGATCTCCATCATGACACGCTCCTCTTCCGACTGCCCTTCTTTGCCGACCGTCTTCAAGTAACTTTTAATGAAATTGAGCTGCGAAAGAAAGCAAGTCGGTTACACGTGCGATACGATTCTTGCATCGAGTGTAATTAAACGATACGGGGGAATAACAAGTAGTATACATACATACGCATACATATACATCAATGGGTGCGTGTAAACGAGTGTAAAAATTCGTTGACTCCTAAAAGAAGCAGGCACGTGTGTATATATGTATAACGTATATATGTATGCACATGTACATTTATTTATGAAAAAATTGGTAGAGTTTTCAAAGAAACTTGATCTGAAAACGAAGAGCATAGAAATAGTACGCGGGAATGGTACGTAAATAGCACCTGTCGGTCGGAAAGAATTCAGTGAATTGTGTAATCGGAACTACTACGCGTTCGTAGGGATATTATATCTTAATACGTCAAACGGGCATTTAAATGTGTTGAGTCAAGTGTCTTAATTGGAAATAACGCGGTTTACCACCCATAAGACACTGTACATTTTTATCAAGCATTTGTAGATTATGGATCGACTATCGAGAATGCATGTGGAGGTGTACTCTATAGTCGTAGATGCGCAGGTACGGGACTGATGTTGCAAAGGTGAGTGGTGGCACCGGTTGTTCTGGTTCCACAACGTTTGGTGCGAGACAGGATCCATCGCACTGGCAGATCAACATGCCTCCCGTTATTCCGATTAGTCGATCGCAGGCATCAGCCTTGTCTCACCGAATCGTGGTCCTGTGAAACTAATATATACACACGCAGCACACGCCAAGTAGTCCTCGATCTCCTGTCGATAACTCTCGAAATCGCTCAACCGATCAACCGATCGCGTATAGGTACATACGCGCATTTTCGTGTACCGCATGCAATCGAACTTGGTCTTGCGCTTGTAATTTTATACTTTTCTTGGGGATGGAGAAGATGCAGAGAGGGAGAGAGAGAGATTTTTCAGTGGTAGTGGTAGTAGTAGTGTTAGTAGTAGTTAGTGGAATGCCAGAGAATTCGAAGATGAGATCCGAATGCCAGGGAATTCGAATTTGAGATTCGAATGCCAGGGAATTCGAATTTGAGATTCGAATGCCAGGGAATTCGAATCTGAGATTCGATTTTCAGAGAATTCAAATTTGAGATAGGAATTTCAGGGAATTCAAATTTGAGATAGAAATTTCAGGGAATTCAAATTTGAGATAGGAATTTCAGGGAATTCAAATTTGAAATTCGAATGCCAGAAAATTCAAGTTTGAGATTCGAATGCCAGGGAATTCGAATTTGAGATTCGATTTCCAGAGAATTCAAATTTGAGATTCGAAATCCAGAGAATTCAAATTTCAGATTCGAATGCCAGGGAATTCGAATCTGAGATTCGATTTTCAGAGAATTCAAATTTGAGATAGGAATTTCAGGGAATTCAAATTTGAGATAGGAATTTCAGGGAATTCAAATTTGAGATAGAAATTTCAGGGAATTCAAATTTGAGATAGGAATTTCAGGGAATTCAAATTTGAAATTCGAATGCCAGAGAATTCAAGTATGAGATAGGAATTTCAGGGAATTCAAATTTGAGATTCGAATGCCAGGATATTCGAATTTGAGATCCGAATGCCAGAGAATTCGAGTTTGTTAGTATTAGTGGTAGTAGTAGTGATAGTGATAATATGTGAGGGGAGGGGCATAGGCATTCCCATTCGGAAAAGTTTTCTCCCAGCGAGCCGCGATAATTTCAAGTACAGGGTCAGTACTTTATCTTGCAACCCGCGCTCGCGCGAACAGATAAAGTGGCAACAGCGCCTCGCGGACGCATTCCACCGCACCATGCACCGACTCGACGTTCGGAGGGAGAACTGACAGAGCGACCGTTGGACAGCAGTGATGCCCGAGCTCCGAGAATTTTAGGTTAATATCTTTCAAATTAACGCCGCAAAGAGCTAATCGGTATTTCCCTGCCCGAATTGAAGATTCGTATAACTTTTGAACTATAAAAGATATCGGAATGCAATTTGCGCCGAAATATGATGAAAAAGTATTCCCTCTTAATGATGGATAATTTAACATATTTTACGTTTACTTAATTTTTCTTCTATCAATTTTTTACCCATAATTGTTGTGAAAAGCTTTTGCAAACTGTTTATTTGATACTGTATTTAATGCTGTTTTTAAAATTCATGGTGTTGATAAACAATAGGCTAGTTTGTTTCTGTATCATTACTTTTATAAATTGAGAAATTAAATTTGTATTCAATTATGTTACTTTCGCAGACCTCAGAATCTATTCTTCTGGTTTTCTTTTTTATAATTTTATCTTTAATGCATGCATAGATCGGACGTAACGGGTAACTAATGGGACGTGTGTTTGATTCCAGCGGTGTTTGAATTTTTTTTCTAGAATCTTTGTGTCTGAACGTTTTAACCTTTTAACTACTCAACGCCACGTCTATGCCTTCTTCCGTTAATGTCATTTTTTGGAACCATGCGCCATTATTGTGGCTTTTATAAGCAGGTGGCGAAAAATCGAAAAATTATAAGCAGTAGCTAAAATTTTTTAAATTGAGACGAGTACGAGACGTGTCGACATTGTTTTCAAATCTCATTACAGTAATCTGGGGTGCGAGTGGTAAACCGATCATAAAACCGAAGCGCGCGGCTCGATTATCTAGATCGGGAAAATTCCCAGTAGCTCTTTGCGACGTTAACTTGAAACAGATCAACCTAAAATCCTCGAAGCTCGGGCGTCACTGTTGCCCAGCGGTCGCTGGCAGCTCTCCGAACGCCGGACCGCTGCGCGGTTGCAGCGGAATGCGTCCGTGAGGCGCTGTTGCCACTTTACCTACTCGCGCGAGCGCGGGCTGCAAGATAAAATGCTGACCCTGTACTCGTTTAACCGTCTCTCCGAGACTAGAAAGTAGAATAACGAAGCAGCGAAAACTACGAAAGTTGAACCGATGAATTTTCCGATGATATAATGCGCAACTTTTCCCCATAACCGTATAAAGTTGTTTGATCTTTGCGCCATCAGCCGGAGAGAAGCCCACGCGTTTTCGGTCGTTTATTTTTTCTCGTAGTGAAAGCTCCGAACGCGCTTGAGAACGCGTCTAAGACGCGCATGTTCCTCGGTTAGAATGGAATAATTCGCCCGCTGAATCGGGCGATGGCGCGCAAGTGCAAGTCGAGCGATACTCCAACATATATGTAAACATAATTGGACAGGATAATAAAACGCGATACCTTACCCGTGTTGAAATTTCTACGAATGTTTTGAGGGTCAGAGTCGGAGCCCAAGTTCTCCGAAACTTACCTTCTGCTCTTTTGTGGATCCAGACCCTGGCCGCTCGTGAAAGAATGGATACTCCGCTGCCGTATAATCGTACTGCCATTCCACGAAGTGATTCGCTATATCGAATCCTCGGTAGTTGTAAGAACAGTATTCAAAATCGATAAGGACCAGTTCCGGTTTCCGCGTGTTTTGTCGTAACAATATATTACCTTCCTGCATATCGTTGTGGCAAAATACAACCGGATATTTCTGTTGCGCGGCGAGAGACCTGGAAATAACCGTACGGATCTCTTATCGTGCATTTACCACGAATCGAAATCGCCATCACGAGAGTTACGTGTTGTGAGAGTTATTTTTTGGATTTTTTAACACTTTTTAGTCAAATTTCATTAACATTATTTGAAATCTTCTTCGATTTTTTTGGATTTTGATGAGTTTTTTGTCGGAGGAGCTAAATTTGAGTAAATTTAGATGAAATTAACTTCTATTTTTTCGATTTTTTAACAATTTTTAGTCAAATTTCGTGAAAATTATTTGAAATCTACATCGATTTTTTTGGATTTTCATGAGTTTTTTGTTGGAGAAGCTAAATTTGAGTGAATTTAGATGAAATTAACTTCTATTTTTTGGATTTTTTAACAATTTTTAGACAATTTCCTGAAAATTGTTTGAAATCAACTTCGATTTTTTTGGATTTTGATGCGTTCTTTTGTCGGAGGAGCTAAATTTGAGTAAATTTAGATGAAATTAACTTCTATTTTTTGGATTTTTTAACAATTTTTAGTCAAATTACGTGAAAATTATTTGAAATCTACTACGATTTTTTTGGATTTTGATGAGTTTTTTGTCGGAGGAGCTAAATTTGAGTAAATTTAGATGAAATTAACTTCTATTTTTTCGATTTTTTAACAATTTTTAGTCAAATTTCGTGAAAATTATTTGATATCTACATCGATTTTTTTGGATTTTCATGAGTTTTTTGTTGGAGAAGCTAAATTTGAGTGAATTTAGATGAAATTAACTTCTATTTTTTGGATTTTTTAACAAATTTTAGACAATTTCCTGAAAATTGTTTGAAATCAACTTCGATTTTTTTGGATTTTGATGCGTTCTTTTGTCGGAGGAGCTAAATTTGAGTAAATTTAGATGAAATTAACTTCTATTTTTTGGATTTTTTAACAATTTTTAGTCAAATTACGTGAAAATTGTTTGAAATCTACTACGATTTTTTTGGATTTTGATGAGTTTTTTGTCGGAGGAGCTAAATTTGAGTAAATTTAGATGAAATTAACTTCTATTTTTTGGATTTTTTAACAATTTTTAGTCAAATTTCGTGAAAATTATTTGATATCTACATCGATTTTTTTGGATTTTCATGAGTTTTTTGTTGGAGAAGCTAAATTTGAGTGAATTTAGATGAAATTAACTTCTATTTTTTGGATTTTTTAACAAATTTTAGACAATTTCCTGAAAATTGTTTGAAATCAACTTCGATTTTTTTGGATTTTGATGCGTTCTTTTGTCGGAGGAGCTAAATTTGAGTAAATTTAGATGAAATTAACTTCTATTTTTGGGATTTTTTAACAACTTTTAGTCAAATTACGTGAAAATTGTTTGAAATCTACTACGATTTTTTTGGATTTTGATGAGTTTTTTGTCGGAGGAGCTAAATTTGAGTAAATTTAGATGAAATTAACTTCTATTTTTTCGATTTTTTAACAATTTTTAGTCAAATTTCGTGAAAATTATATGATATCTACATCGATTTTTTTGGATTTTCATGAGTTTTTTGTTGGAGAAGCTAAATTTGAGTGAATTTAGATGAAATTAACTTCAATTTATTGGATTTTTTAACAATTTTTAGACAATTTCCTGAAAATTGTTTGAAATCAACTTCGATTTTTTTGGATTTTGATGCGTTCTTTTGTCGGAGGAGCTAAATTTGAGTAAATTTAGATGAAATTAACTTCTATTTTTTGGATTTTTTAACAATTTTTAGTCAAATTACGTGAAAATTGTTTGAAATCTACTACGATTTTTTTGGATTTTGATGAGTTTTTTGTCGGAGGAGCTAAACTTAAGTGAATCACTTACCTGAACCAATTGATCTCGTGATTTAGGTCAATCGTCCGTATCGCGTTCACGTTCTTCGATTGCCGAGCGTCCACGTCTTCGGTGTTCTCCAAAATGTCCGTGGCTGTGTCCAGCCACTTGGCCATGGTGTCCCAAAGCCAAGTAGGCTCTTTGCTTATTGGAACTTGCATCAAATGAATCTGACCCATCTTCTCGGCGATCATAGTACTCAAGATAGGATCCGCTAATTCTTTGGTAAGCAACGGTCTAGCTGGTATATATTCCTCTATGCGACCTCCGGGGAATATGCCGTGCAACTTGGGCCCGAGTCGCCTTTCCGACAGCAGCGTAAATATCACCGACTCGGTGATCAGACCTTCCAAAGCTCTCTCCCCGTGTACTTGGCCGTATAATCGTAATAGAACTTGCCTCGGTTCGCCTCGAACCGGAACAGTTCCGTCTGGTAATTGAACGTTGTACAGCCAATTACTCAGCCCGCCACTACAAATTACAATGAAACCCAGTTATATATCTGCGCAATTTTTTTTCAGCGATTGCAATTTGCAAGCGACTATTGAGTTTGTTGTTGTTGGCGGAACGAAAGGAAAAACCCGCAACGATGAATTTCCACTTTTTAATTACACCAGTTTACAGCCATTTTGCGCAGCAGATGCCACTATTTTTTTTCTTATGTAAAATGACCCGCTGATTCTGAAAGTAAGGTCTAAAAAATTTTCTATGGTTACGTTTTCGAGATATCGATGGGTGAACTGTTTACCTGCCTGTCGAAAAGGTGGTCCCACTTAATTGCGAATATCTCGTGTTGCGAATGACCGATATGGTCGAAAATGATCTCAAATTAAAGATAATTGAATCACCAACAAATCTACCTCACAAAATTTTCAAATCGGTTCAGTAGTTCCGGTGAAATCGATGGAAATATGTGAAAAAAGTTATTTTTTTCGACTGAAATTGACATCGACAATTTATTTGATGATCTGGGAAAAATTGAAATCGCAAAAATGGGCCCAGTTTCTTATTTCTTACGTTGAGTCTGCACTTTTACGAAGAAAACAAGGTGCTACTGAAGAAAATCTATGGATAAACACAGAAGTCAGAGACAATTGTGTGAAAACACTCAAATTTCATTTTTTTTCTCGGTTTTTGTGTTTTTTTTTCATTTTATTGTGTTATTTTAATTTTAATTCATTCTGTACAATTTTTCAAGTATTTTGTTAATATATGTGTGTTTTAGAAATAGTTCTGGCTCTTTTTTTGTCTTTTGTTCGTTTTAGTCAATTTTAATAGTATTTTCTCACTTTAACTCAGTTCACCAGTTGAAAATAATCATTTTAGCCCCCTTATATACAAAGTATATACTTCCAAAACAGTTTCTCTGTTGATAGTAGTAACTTCGATTAAATGTGATGGGAAAATATTAGCAGTGTATCCAAAAATGCAGTAAATGTATTTAAAAATACAAAAATAGTAAAATTAGCTGGCAAAAGCATCATAGGATTCTTGAAACATACCACGATCGCGTGGAGGGAATGTTTGTCTTACCGAGATGTAATGAAGAAAATACGCGGATCGGCGAACGGAGTTCAAAAAGTGCTCCCGCTCGAGGGTTAAATAAAATCGTGGAGTAGGATATTTCATAACAGAATGTGAATCAATTTAATACAGCACCAAGCGTCGAAATGAATTTCTTGTGAGTTAACCTGCGCCACGATTTTATTTAAAGTGAAAAAACACCAGCGAAACTGTAGTATAAGAAAAGAATTATTTTTTAATTTTTAGTGCATTTTTAATAAAATCGTTTAATATATATATATATATTTACATATATATATATTTCTGCTCGTAGTTCATTTTCTATTGTAGGGCTTTCATTTTTTTATTTTTCCGACAGGTGTAAATATGTCTCTGAAAATCCATTTCTTGTATTCTCACTTGAATTTTTTCCAGGAAAATCTTGGTGACGTAAATGACGAACGCGGAGAGAGATTCCATCAGGATATGAAGGGTATTGAACGGCGATATCATGTTTTTTTAGATGAGACAATAATGGGAGATTATATTTGGTTCGTCATAAGAGAAACGAATCCCAAAACGAACAAAAGACAAAAAAAGGGCCAGAACTATTTCTAAAACACACATATATTAACAAAATACTTGAAAAAATGTATGGAATGAATTAAAATTGAAATCTTAATATATAAAGCAGAAAGTTTCTATATGTTTGTGGGTTTGTCTATCCTCAAAAAAACTTTTAAACGATAAACTCTGGGATCACGAAATGTGCGCCAGCTCATTATGCCTGACTAATCCAGATGAATGTGACTATTTTCACAAAAAAAATCTAAAATCAGAATCTAAATTTCAAGCAAAGCCGAGTAGTAAAGCTAGTAACACAATAATAAAATGAAAAAAAAAACGAAAAAAAAAATGAAATTTTAGTGTTTTCACACAATTGTCCCTAGCTTCGGTGTTTATCCATAGATTTTCTTCAGTAGCACCTTGTTTTCTTCGTAAAAGTGCAGACTCGACGTAAGAAAGGAGAAACTGGGCCCATTTTGCGATTTCGATTTTTCCCAAATGATTAAATGAATTGTCGATGTCAATTTCGGTCGAAGAAAATAACTTTTTTCCACATATTTCCATCGATTTCACCGGAACTACTGAACCGATTTGAAAATTTTGTGAGGTAGATTTGTTGGTGATTCAATTATCTTTAATTTGAGATCATTTTCGACCATATCGGTCATTCGCAACACGAAATATTCGCAATTAAGTGGGACCACCTTTTCGACAGACAGGTAAACAGTTCACCCATCGATATCTCGAAAACGTAACCATAGAAAATTTTTTAGACCTTATTTCCGGAATCAACAGGCTATTTTAGACAAGAAAAAAATAGTAGCATCTGCTGCGCAAAATTTATTTTAATTTTGTAAGCTAGTGTTTTTGGTGAAAAAGATTTTACAGCAGCCAACGGGATTTGGTTTAACCCTTCGTGGTCACACGGGGTGTATTGTACCCCAAGAATAATTTTCGAGTTAAAATGTCGTGTCTTTACGACTTCCAAAGGGGATTTATCACAAGAAAAAAAAAATAAAAAAAAATTTTAAAAATCGTTTTTTCCCACAACCGTGGAAAATCGCTCATTTTCAACTACAAATTTTATCATATCAAAATTTACATTTCTAAAAAAGACTATTAAACCATGATTGTATAAGTATTACGAACGTACAATTATCACTGAAAAATTAAAAGATTAAAAAATACGAAAATGCTAACTCAAAAAATGACGCTGCGGTACTGTGAACCCCGTGTGACCAACTCGTGATTATAAGGTGTGACCACGAAGGGTTAAAAGCAACGCCTTGGTAGACTCGAATATTATTCGCACACCCCGACTTGTCGTTTCAGAAAGCATGCGAAAGAAAAAGAGTGTACTAACCTGATACGTTTTAGCGCGATATTATCCGCGGTAACACGCTTCCAGACACCGTGAAGGTAATCGCGACATATACGCGCTGCCATTTCCCGCATCTCTGGATTCTCCTCTGACATCTAGTGTACAAAGTACACACACAATACCAATTTAATAATCCTGAATAATACACGTAGGTATAAGCGCAACGAATGCAGAGAACACGAAAGATCGAGAATACCCGAAAGCTTTATTCGTCGAGCTACTCGTCGCTCGATCGGTTTTACCTTTCGATCGTTCGAGTTCGCCGGTGGCCGGCATCGCATTGCACTTGTAACCGGCGAAGTTAAAATCGTGATGCATGTACTCTCACCAATATCGATCTTACAGAGGTTTGCGGAACTCGAGGATTTCGGAAAGCGGTAATGAACGCGCTTACTTGCAACCAGTGTTACATACGGTAGGTTGTATCGGTGTCTAAATTAGGAAAAGGAGATTCGCGCGTTCGCGGATCTGTGTTTCATATAACCACTATCGAGCGCGACGCATTGCGAATAGGTATACATGTAATTATGTACTGTACAGAGGGCTAGCCGCGGTGGTGGTTTCATTACAGTGTTAATTCTCCTTGTTCACTGTACGCAACACCTATCGCGTCTCTCCTTTGCTCTTCTACTGTGCAACGGGCGTGTTTCGCCAATCATGTAATACAAGCACACATTACGTTTCACGGTGGCAACGGTTCGATGCGCGGTGCTGCGAGTATACTTGGCCTTCAAAACGCACATGAACGGGAGCGCTCGATCGCCGGGAGTGTATGTACGCGCCGTCGCCGCCCGCCGCCGCTACACGACCAGTTGTCTTGAGATTGCGCGAAAATAACGATCGATATTTCGTCCTGCGTACTACAATCATTCCTCATTCCGCGCATTCCTCGGCACGGCGGTCCCGCTTACAACAAGTGATGAACACGTGAAACATGAAACGCTGACACTGCTATCGCGAGTAAATATCCAAGTACATATGTATCTCGTATGTATGTACTCGAATGGTCGGGAGTTGAGAAACGTTTCCATCGCTTAATCGTACGATATTTCGATAAGCATACTCTTTCAACATTCCTTCCTCGTGCATATCCTGTACGGCTACTCTCTCTCTTTCTCTCTCTCTCTCTCTCTCTCTCTCTCTGTCTCCTCTGTTGCTGTTTGAACATGCCGCTTATCGACGTGACGAAGCGACGAGAAATCTTGACGAATGCGTTTGCCAAATTATTCAACAAGTCCCCCAGTTTCCTTTCAAATCCCCTATTCCGGCACGATCGACTAAATTTCTAGGCACGATACGTAGGTAGGTAGCATTGTAGGTCTCGCGTATTTTTCGGTCTGCATCTATTATTTCTCTTTTGTGTTTACTGCGTGCATACATGTGTCACGGTCATTGTTGAACGAATCGCTGGCTTCGTCACAAGGATGCGCGTACCAGTCACCACTCGGATACAACAAGAGCATTCGGATCTCGTAAAAAATGCACCGTTCCTTCGCTTATAAATAAAGCGCATTTTCAACCTTTACTACGTCAGCCATAGAACGTTTCGCACACAACCAACGAAATGCTCGTTAACTGTGTACACTGTACATAGGGGAAAGGTGTTTAAAACGACCCCCTTAAGGCGTAATTCATATAAAAAATGCAAATGTACATTATTTAAGTAGTTTAAGTAAAGTAGTTTTTGTAAGTTAGTTTATCTACCTTCGCGGACTAGATAGGAAAAAAGTTTCAAGACAAAAGTTACTTCTTTTAATTAGACTTATCATTTGGTAAAAAAAATTATTTTACAGTTCGTGAGTTATAACACAAAATCGAAAAATAACCGCTTTTTCAGGGATCAATTACGCCACCTTCGAGTAAATTTGGGCAGCAAATAAATATTACGTTGTAGTCAGGAGGAAATCCCCTACATATTCACAAAGTTTCAGAATTTTTTGAATTTCCGACTTCGAAGGACTCCCTTGATACATCAAATTTAGCTACCTGATTAATTATATTTTTTATTCGCATTTTTGTGAAGGCATACTGAAGGATCATTTTGTCCACTTATGTATATAAAACAATTCCTACGAGGGATCCCTAGAAAAATGACCTCTAGGATCATTTTATACCTACTGATAATAAATAAGACGAACATTAAAAAGCATTGATTTATTTAAATAAAAACAGAAATTAAACTCAGTCACAAAATATGCGAACATAATAGATTAAAACAATTTTTTTAAAAAATCAAATCTTAGATAATTTTTAGTACATAATCAATGAATAGAAATACTTAAAATCAACTAACAGACACAAGAAAATCAGATCACCTTCGCAGACTCAAATCAAGGGCGTCTGGAGACTTTTTTCCAGGAGGGGGGAGGGGGCAACTTTGTGATGATGGTAAAGAAAAATATACCCCTCTCGCTTTTTTTAACCCATTTTATAGTGCCAATTTAATGAAAAATTTAAAACCGAAATTTAAAAATATTCCCTTTTTTAATATAAACTTAATAAAGATCAGTTTTGAAAAATAAGCTAATTTTTTCTCAAAAGCCAGGGGGGCAACTGCCCCTTTTGAAGTGGTTGAATCATAACGTCAAATTATTACATTCGGTAACGAAACATATATTAAATTACTGTTAAATTGTCATTAAATTCGCGAAAAAAACTGCTGTCACACTAAGCCGTTTGATAAAAGCCAGTAATATTGATCTTTTTTCTTTTTTATAACGCACGCCGCCCCGATATTTACATGGCACTTCGTGCGACACTTGACGACGTACAGGCTGAACTTTTGTACATCGATATTAAGAAATAGCAGTAATAATAGCCGCCGAACAGCCAGGAATTTTTTTACCCCCTGGGATCGTTTTAGACACATTTCCCCTACATATGTATCTACTACGATGCATGAGAAATTGCATGAGAAGGATTTGTCAACAATCATACATGCCACGGATACGCTTTACCTTATGCGAAAGTAGGCATTAGAGAGTAGAGACGCCAGTTTTAAACGTCTACCGAATCAAGTTTGCACATTCGTTTGTTATCTTATTTGCGTTGCATAGTAACCACCTTTTCTATCCCATCTTGCGAGTAACGAAGAACGTTGGATTTGGCATTGGTTTACCCGCCTGAGCAACGGCGTTATCGCTCGCTGTATAAACGCAATTAGCAGCTTTCAAATTGTACGATCGATAAACGCGCCTGGCAAGCGAGTAAGCTCTGAGCTTAAATCAATTGTTCAGTGCGATTGTAGAGTATCGCGACAATTCTGATTACGGTATGCACATATGTACTTGTGTATATGTAGATATGTACATATAATTGTGCACCATTTAAGAATTCGCCGCGAAACTTCAGAACATCCGTTACGTAACCAAGATTTGCGAACTGTAAAACTTTAAAATAAAATCCACTCGAGCAGAAAAATGCTATTAACCTTTAGAGGGCCAGAATTTTTTCACTGAAATTGTAAATTTTATTTACTTAAAATTTATGCATGTATACCACGAAAATAGCCGGCAAAGTATCCAAATTCTTAGGTGGCCACTATAGTGAGCCTCTGAAGGTTAAGGATAATAGCATATAGATATTTAAAAAAAAATTAAAACCGACTTCAAAAAAATAAAATTGCGCAGTAAAAAGTGGAAAATAATTTTTTTCCTTATTTATTCTACGACTCTCATATTTTTTTAAGTCGCCGCCAGATTTACGCAGTACAAATGATGAAACGCCAAATTAAAAAATATGAAAGCCGTAGATTAAATAAGAAAAAAAAATATTTTTTACTTTTTAATGCATTTTTATTCTTTAGAAGTCGGTTTTAATTTTTTTTTTAATTTTTTTATGAGCGGTGTATTAAGTTATGACGCTCACGTTCGCCCGAAATTAGAAAAGCCATGATTCTAGTGTTCATTGATAAAATATTTAAAATGTAGCGTACCAATTTGAGGAAAAAAAAATGTATTATACAAATGAGAGCACGATGAAAATTCGTATTATTTTTCACGTAACAATGCGAAAGTGAAACATTTATTATAAACAAATGGGTTATCGCATAAAAAAAGGCGTATGCTACATTTTAGATATTTTATCTACGAACAATAAAATCATGGTCTTTCTAATTTCGAGCGGATCTGGGCGTCATAATTTGATGCACTGTTCACGCGAAGGAGCTTCGTGGGACAACGCAATATTTATACGATATATTCACTAATACATGCCCTAAACATAAAAAAAAAGTATAGAAATAATTTTCAATCTCGTAGTATCAAAAAAAAATTCTGAAATTTGACGCTAGCTTCGAGCGTCTCGGTGGTGGCGGTGAGAGGAAACAAGTAGCCATTGATTCTTGATTCTTGAGAAGCTTTACAAATTTACACACTCTAATTTTTGTGTAAACTTTAACAATTTTTTGCGTCGAAACTTTTTTTCCTTCTCGTGAATATCAAAGGGAGAGACGCATAGGTACACACGAGAAACATACGTAATTACTCGTGTGTAGTCGAGTAATCTTTACAAAGTCCTCCTATACATAGTATGGTTCACCTTGAGCTTGAGGAGGAAAATACCAATGGAATTTCTATTATCCACGACGCAATCGCCTCAGTTCTTGACACGAATTCCAATTGTGAGTCACGCAGAAAAGAAACAAGCGACAATTGTTTGGGACTAAAAGCTTGCGCAACTCGTTACCCTCGACGAGATAAAATGTACACGTAGTATGTAAATACACGGCGAGCCTTACATACTTTTAGACTATATGTACATACATGTGTACTCGTTGCGTAAAATTCGGAGGGCGTTTAGTAAAATAAAAACAAAGACAAAAGTTTGAAAATCACATCCTCGATGAAGCACATGGGTAGAAGGAGAAAAGTCTACACACCTTATTTCCCAGACCCATCTTGGGATATATGAGCAGTAAAATCTGCAACGTCGATAGATCTTGCGGAAATTCTCAACTTGCGGCACTCTCCTATAGATGTCTTCTTAGCAGCTTCGATGGTACGATCGTCGGCTCGATAGGAGCTCTCGTTTCTACCAGCGTTCGCGCACGTAGGTGCGTATATAGGTGTATGTGTGTATAATAGGGAAACAAGGTTAGGATCGCCACACGCGTTTGTGCGTCTTAATAAATTTTAAATAGAAAAGGGTGTGCGTCTCGTGGACGCGGAGTCAACTATTGCGTGGGAACAAATTCACTGGTGATCCTTGTAGAGATCCTTGTTTGATATCGATGGTTCGTGAGTCACCGTCATTTATTCCCACGTACGGGATATCTGCTCGACGGTGGGTCTCGGTTTCGGTCTCAGTTTCCCCTCAATTTAGTCGCGACCCGTCACGTTTTCGAAGAAACTGCCAAGAATTACCACTGTTCTAAAGGCATGAATTGTCCCCAAGATTCACCACTACTGCACAGAAATGTAATGGCAAGTTCCGCGGAACAGAAGCCAATAAATCGCTATTCTTATTCCTGGCTTTATTTAATTATTTATTTATTTATTTATTCATATACACTGTCTATGCGATTCTAAATGAGAATAGGTTTGGACACAGTCACAAAGTAGGGACGGAACGTGTATGCGTACGCGCGCAACTTCTCGTGCACAAATCGACACAAATATGCTAAGCAATCTGCAGAAGAGGTGTGACACGTAACGCGCGCTAACCAATGAACGTCCACGTTTGCCCCTACTCTTTGTTCGTACTTAGCGACGCTGGCGCCGCTACGGTTAATATAGCTACCATTTCTCGCAACATAAACCAAAACCACCCACTGGAACAGCAACTGGCAGTGCTGACACTGTTTACCGCTTTCGACCTTACGTGCATGTACGCACACAATGCTTACTGCATGCACTTGCAAACACGTAGTACGTCACTGGCGTCGTCGTGTAGGAAATAAATTTCGCAAACATGTTTGTCGTATAATTAGGTTATTTGCAGCACTCGAGTCCATTTATCGAGTTGTCGTTTAAAGCAGCTTATACTCTGAAAATCTTTTCCTCAAATCGATATTCTCTGTCGTTTTTCCAAGTTTTAAATAATCTTAGTTTCAACGGATGCGAAATGGGATATTTGTGTGCGTGTGAAGCGCCGCGTGTTTTCCTTCGCGAACACAGAGGTGCGGCAATATGACGAGACCCGGCGGCGACAGTATCGAACAGTGTTAAGAATACTTGCATGGTGTTACATGTGCATGTACGACGCTGCAGTATTGATAGGAACTTGGTATATAGATAGTACTTGTGTACCTACATACGTTTTTTAGAAACGAATCGCACTATTTACATACTATTCAGAGATTAACCTTCAAATGGTGATGTGACGTGACGAACGTGACGTCAAAGGTAACTATGTAAATACGAGGATTGAACTATATGTACATATTCTTCTTTTTATTGGATATTTATAATATACAAATTATATTACGATTGGAAAATATTATAATATAATAAAATCACACAATAAATAAAAACATGACAACATTAAAATAACTAAATACATAATTGCGATAAACCTGTATTTCAAATGCATTCGAGTGGACGTCACGCATGTCGCCACTCACCATTAATGATAGTAAAAGTTGACCTCACCAGTTGAAAGTTAATCGTTTTTCAAAATTACACAGCATACAGTATCCTCCTTAAGGATATTTAACTATGGATATATGTACTTGTAAATTACGGTGGCTTTTATTTACCGTTGGTAAAATTTTCTTTCGAGATTTCTTCGGGGCACCCCCTAGAATAGTTCCAAATAATAAAAAAAATCTGTGTAAAGTTTGAGCCCGATCGGATAACGGGAAAAGGTGCTACCGGGCTCTTAAACATTTAAATAATTATTTAACAGCTCACAAAGTCGATTTTCTATAATATCCTACAAGTTATTGATTAAATAAAAAAATATGTCAAACAAAAGTTGTAGATTCGGGCAAGGAGCATCTTTTATGTTTTATTACCTTTTTTCATGCGACAAACGATTTTCGAAAAAAGTCCGAAACATTAAAAAAAACACTTTTCTTCCACTCAAATTTTGAAAGTTTAAATGCTTCTCGAATATTTTTTATTTATGAAGGTGATAAAAAATGGAATTTTTATCTTCGAGGACTATTTTTTAAACATTTAAGGGGGGCATATACCGTGATATGCCAAAAAGATATTTTTTTCCCCATATTTTCAGTGTTTGATATGTCATAAATGTTTCCTGAAAATTTGGTCCGAAATTTGCGAAAGTATCGAAGATATTAGACATAATTTCGAGAAAAATGCATTTGAATACCTCACTTCTGATGTCTATATCTTCGATATTTTTGCGAATTTCGGTCGCAATTTTTCGAAAATAAGGAAATCTTTTTTTATCTTTACGTCCCCCTTAAATGTTTAAAAAAATAGTACTCAAAAATAAAAATTCCATTTCTTATGTTCGCCTTCATAAATAAAATGTGTTCACCAAACATTTAAGCTTTCAAAATTTCAGTGAAAAAAGTTTTTTTTTTTTTAGTTTTTCGGTCTTTTTTCAAAAATCGTTTGTCGCACGAGGAAAGGTAATAGAACATAAAAGATGCTCCTTGTCCGGAACTACAACTTTTGATTGACATTTTTTTTTTATGTAATCAATAACTTGGAGGATATTATATAAAATCGACTTTTTGAGGGACTTTTTGGCCCAGAGGCACATTTTCCCGTTATTCGATCGGGCTCAAAATTTACACAGATTTTTTTTATTATTTGGAACTATTCTGGAGGGTACCCGAAGAAAATTCAAAAGTCGAAAATAAGAGCCACCCTATTGTACATATATGTATAGAATATACATATTACCTACGTAAATATACGTAAACGACCATGTGGAATGAAGACAAAAGAAAGTATA
Organism: Andrena hattorfiana; assembly: GCA_944738655.2. Lineage (NCBI taxonomy): Eukaryota > Metazoa > Arthropoda > Insecta > Hymenoptera > Andrenidae > Andrena > Andrena hattorfiana. The sequence goes on along the minus strand of OX122889.2, from coordinate 3,474,385 downwards.
TGTACAACTTGTTATCTTGAGTAGCAAGTTAACGACGAGGTCATTCGAGACGACGAACCGCGATAGCGAGTCGTTGTCATTTATTGTGCTCGATAGATTGAACGAGTAATATATGTATTTTACTCTTGTTTACTTCAGTGATTGATCTTCCTTCAGCAAACTTTCTTCCATGTTGGAAGAATATGTACAATGTATAACAAAATGGGATATCGTATTCTTCGGTCATTCTTCACTCTGTGTAAATAGAATATAGTTTAAAATCGCGTAAATGGGAGAAATTCTTGCTAAATGATATCGGGAACGCGATATACGATCGGTATTTCGCGTAATGGATAAAAGAGATTAGATAGGTTATTTTCTTCATAAATATGGGCCACGCGTGGCCAACGTTACGAAAAATGATACAGTTACATGATATTATACGGATATGGCTCGATGTGTGATTTACATTTCGTGAGTTTAATGAAACTCGTATTTTTATTGGTTCTGTGTTTAGATCGATTTTAGAATATTTCCCTAATATGTGAGAAACATATGTACCTATATACTATTGACACACATTGATGAATATTTGAATACTGAATATTGTATTCTCTTCTCCCCGGCGAGATTCAGCCGAGATTAGGTTTAAAAAAACACACGCAATTAGCGCGCGCGCGCGCTGATGCCAACGACCGAAGGACGAGGCGAGACGAGACGTGACGTTAAAACTTTCGCTTCCAGCATAGTACCTTGTACATATTGCTACTTACATACGTAGTAGATTCGTCGTTAAGCTGCGTCGCGTCGTCAACATGGTCATCAACGTGCATCTCTCCTGCATAGCGCTAATAGTTCTACATTTGTTCGGGTAAGGTTAGATGGCGTCTCACTTCATACAACTTCATTACCTTCATAGATAAAAGCAAAGTGTGCGCCGTGTTTGTGGAAAATATTTTCTAATGCTGCGTGGTACGGTCCGTTTACAAAGTACCAATTGTATGTACATGTATATTTCGAAATCGTTTACATCAGTTTCGCAATACGCATGACTGATTACGGAAGATAATATAGATGTCCTTACGCGTTAACATTGGCGTAACTAGGATTTTATATCTCTCTCTCGCTCTCTCTCTTTTATATAGGTAGAGTTACCTACATATACCTACATTTAGCAGCAGAATTCTAACAGTTTTAATTCATAATTTAACGTAATAAGAACATTATTGTTTTTTTTTATTTAATTGCCCTGCATCGATAGCATTTCGATCCAAGTATTTGTTTCTTTTCAAATAGGATTTTACGAACAGGCGAATGTGTTTTACTTATTTCGATAGTTTCTAGGGAGAGGCCATTCCGCGTCTGTGTGTGTGGGGGGGGGGGGGGGGGGGGGCAATCCGCAATTTGGAGGAGCCAGGCACACCCGGCCCCCTAACTAGTTACGCCAATGCGCGTTAATAAGACATCGATAGCAGAGTTGATACTGTTCTCAATTGTGATTACACCTATATAACGTAACAGGGACAATAATAATGGCAAAATGACGACGACGGTGAAAATGTTATGTACATAGTGTACACTATAAATCACAGTGGATTATAAGATCACCGATGCGGACCGTTTGTCCCCGATCGTAATGGATCATTCAAATGGCGAATGCATCTGCTGATATAGTATGTATGCACTTGTGTATGTACGTGTATGTCATACATTAGCACACACTTACCATACTTACCTAGACTGCATATATGTCTACCTACACAAGTACATACTACGATTTCTGCAACCTTTGACTTGATTGGGAAACGATATTATCAAGCGATTCTGTCAAATGATTACGATATCGCGTAAAAGCCGTAGTTTTGTTAAATTCTGCGCCACACGAGTTTCACCGCAGTCGAGGTATACATAGAATAGTCTGCTGTGCCGTCGGGGCCCAATCTAGCTCTTATATATTTAATTATAAATAATTATTTTAATATACAATTTTTGTCAGTGCGTGAAATTTCTCGTAGGTATTTGTTGAATAACAAAAGCATTTTATTAAAAAAAAATAATATTCATAAAAAAAACAAAAACAAAGTAAAATAAAATATATATATATAGGTAGGAGTAGGTATGTATCCAAGTAAATATTTTTTAAATCTAAAAAAGAACAAATCTTATAAAATATTTTAAAAAATCTATAAAAAAAAATAACATAAACACTTTGATTGATTTTAATTTCCTCTTTCCACCAATTTTGCCGCCCCGAAACTCGCCGCTCTGAACAGTTACTTGCCCCCCCTCCTAGATCGGACTACTCTTATATACAGTACGTGTCGTCTGTGGTTTCATACGATATCATACCTGCGAAATCATGCGCTTCGCGGCTCCCATCTGACGCGCATTCCACCATTCTGAACTGAACCATTCGTTTTGCAACGTTTAGATCGATCATGGATTCGAGCGGTGAGGAATCAATAATAATGGAGAAATGGGGATCTATCGATGGACGATGCATAGAAAAGTACACATTAAAAAACAAAGCTGGTCAAGAGGTGGATATTGTAACATACGGTGCGACGATAACGTCCATTAGAACACCAGATAAACAGGGTAGAATAGCGGACATCGTCCTAGGCTTCGATAACGTCCAAGGTATCGTATCATAGAATTTTTCCGAAACAAACTGCACTCTGTCGGCATGTCTTGTAAGTTATAGTATAGATATATGAATGAGAGATACTTACTCGGGAGGTACTCGAGTATAGTCTAGGGGGCGTTCTTAAATTACGTAAGAGTAATTTTGGCGATTTCTTACCCCCTCCCTCTCCCAGTAGAAGAATTCGTAAGATTTGATATTCCAACCTCTTCCTTACGTAATATTTTTGCATTGAATCTTTTTAGTTATTCAAATTCTTTTAAATAATTCATTTAACTTGGTTTCGGGAAATTTAAAGTAAAACTATTGTACTTTTCTGGAACATTTTTCTGGAGGATTTTTATTTATTGAAAATTAGGCTAAACAATATTACGCAAGACGCTACCTGACCCCCCCTCCCTCCTCCTTGTAAGAAAACGTAAGAAATTCACGACCACCTCCCCCTCCCCCTCAAAAAGCCTTACGTAATTTAAGAATGACTCCTAGGCGCGAAGCACCGTCCTTCGCAAATCGAATCTATAGACGCGATGATTCGTACAGAACACAAGTATTACCTACCTATTTATATATAGTTTTGTTTCAATCAACAAGGCAGTACTATAGCCGGGAATCCACCGGGAAGCTAAGCTATGCTATGCGATGCTATGCTATGCCATGCTACGTTTTAAAAAAATTAGCTTCAATAAATTCTTATGGAACCGTTTCCACCAAAAGCTACGTTATGGTTTATGGTTATTTATTTATTCCTTGTACAATACAAAAGAAACGGAGTTTCAAGACTTTTTATCGTCTTATATTGCCCAACGAACATTACATCTATGTAGTCTTTATTCTCCCTCCTATTTCGAGGTCGACTACCCCCTCCATACTCTCTCTCACTCATCCCCTCCTCAAAATATTATTCTATTTTACATTGTTTTACATGTACCCGACTCTCTTCACATTCCATTCATTCTTCTATCTCTAAAGATTTTATTAAAATAAATCTCACTATTTATGATCCCCTTAATGGCCATCTTATATATTACATAAAAGCTACGTTAAAACATAGCATTGCACAGCATAGCTTAGCTTAGCTTCCCGGTGGATTCCCGGGTTATATCTCTTGCCGAGCGGGTTCGCTTGAAACAACGTACAAAAGTAGGGAACATACCTGCAAGTACATCCAGAACAGAATCGTTTTTCCAGGGTACACGGGTGCGAGCAATCCGTATTTCGGCGCGACGATAGGGCGAGTTGCGAACCGTATTGGTAAAGGTGAATTTATGTTAAATGGAATCAAGTATCAAGTGTCCAGGAACCAAGGGCAGAACAGTCTTCACGGTGGTGTGAAGGGTTGGAATTCGAAAATATGGAACGCCACTGTTCGAAACGACTGGCTCGTATTGTCGCTATTAAGCGAAGACGGCGACGAAGGTTATCCAGGGGCTGCTATAGCTTCTGCAGCTTTTAAGCTAACCTCTAACGGCGAGTTGCGTGTCGTTATGAAAGTTTTCGCTACCAAAGCTACCCCGATCAACTTGACCAATCACAGTTACTTCAACTTGGCTGGCCATGTTCGTAAATCAATTCTTATTTGTCTTTCGGGGCTAGGGCTGCCATCCGTCCGGGTTTCCCCGCATTTGTCCTCTTTTTTTTTTACGGCGTCCGGGGGATTTTCTGTAGTGATCCGGGTTTTTCGACGCTGCTCGCTCAAAAAGTCATAAATATTTTGTCTTTATTTCTCGATTGCGGTTATAGTCTGTAATTTACAGAAATTTTTGCCTTCAGATATCGTACCTAATATAAGAAATAGTTTACACTGTCCGGGTTTCAAGTGCAAATGTCCGGTGTTTTAATACCGAATTCGGTACCTCGCACTGACTCTGCACTGGTGCCAAAAAATCACTTGGATTGGTTGATTCTTATAGAGCTATCTTCGTTTCTATCAGAAACAACCAATCCAAGTTATTTTCTGGCACCAGTGCAGAGCAGTGCGAGGTACCGAATTCGCTATAATACCCTGTCCTAGATCAGTGATTTTACAGATGGCAGCCCTATTCGGGGCATGTACAGTGAGTAAAAAAAGTATTGGCACACTTTTTAAAATCGCATAACTTTTTTAGAATTGATCCAAACGACATGAGATTTTTTTAGAAGGTAGAAGGATTAGTTTTCTAAGTGACGTATTTCGTAGTTTTGAAAAAAAATTCAATTTGTCGGAATAGCAAAAAAAAATAGTAAAGGCCGTTTTTTTTCAACTTTTTTTCTGAGCCTGTAACGAAAATTTAAAAAACCCCTTTTGTAGATTTAAGTAAGCTGTATACATGCTGAAAATTTCATCAAAATCGGTTAACAGTGCTCTGAGTTACAAACGTTTAATGATCGCACAATAAGTTCGAAAATCGCGAAATACCCGAAATCAAGCGATTTTCGACCTTATTGTGCGATCATTAAACGTTTGTAACTCAGAGCACCGTTAACCGATTTTGATGAAATTTTCAGCATGTATACAGCTTACTTAAATCTACAAACGGGTTTTTTGAATTTTCGTTACAGGCTCAGAAAAAAAAGTTGAAAAAAACGGCCTTTACTATTCTTTTTGCTATTCCGACAAATTGAATTTTTTGTCAAAACGCAGAAATACGTCACATAGCAAACTAAACCATCTACCTTCTAAAAAAAACTCATGTCGTTTGGACCAATTCTAAAAAAGTTATGCGATTTTAAAAAGTGTGCCAATACTTTTTTTACTCACTGTATGTAAATACCTGTTCAGGTAGAAACTACGAGATTTGGTAGTTTTTACAAGAATTCCGTCCTCCCATATCTCGGATACGCGGAAAAAATCGTATTATTCGATCGACCGTGTCGAATTTCTCGTCGTTCATCTTTCCACTGCCGTCCCGACAAAAGTTCTGATTATACACGTTTCAGGAGAGTAATGCTACCGAACTGTATAAACATCGAGTCACATTAAATGCGAATAGTTGGACCGTTACCGACGCCGAAAGTATTCCCACTGGTGAAATTCGATCGGTTGAGAATACTATAATGGATTTGAGAAGCTCGACGACACTTGGGGACGTTATCGATAAAGTGCCTGGCGGTGGTTACGATCATAATTTTTGTATCACGGCGAATACCGCCGCGAACGATACAGAATTCGTTGCTAGAGTATTACATCCGACTTCTGGAAGACACTTGGAGATTTATTCCAATCAACCGGGCGTACAATTTTATACATCTAATTTCCTGCCCGAGCAAGGAAGCCCGGGTATTCGAGGAAAGAATAACAGCGAATACTTTAAGCACGGGGCATTCTGCTTGGAAACACAGAATTATCCAGACGCTGTGAATCACGTGGGTATAGCGACGGGTCATTCAGCTTGCGTTTGACTAGCGCGTAGCATCCCGCTTTGTATTTAATACGCAAATCCTATTAACATTTGCAGAAAAACTTTCCCAACAGTATACTCGAACCCGGAGAGATCTATCGTCATACTGTTACTTATAAATTTGGAGTAACAGCTTGAAACGAGCCTACGCCATTCTTGGAAAGCAAGTTGCTGTCCGTGTTCGCTAAATGTATATTGTAATAATTAAACGTGTCACTTGCTCGACCAGCAAGCGGCGATAAAATGATGCTTTCGCTTGCGCATTCTAGCGTTCGAAGGCAAATATTGCTCTACACTTTATTGTATGCCTGAACACTCTCCCTATGATACTTAAGTACGGTTATACAGATAACGAAGGAGGCAGATTAACTTCCAGCGGATGGTGCCGTTGCTTCCCGGGCGTAGAATCTATTTCCTCTAATAGCCTATCGTCGCGTTGCTGCGTTATCGATGCGGTCGCGGGTGTGTAACGATCAGACATCAATCCTTCTAAATGATATCCAAGAAAGCCGATAACGCAAACGATCGGGAGTTGTATAGAAGTGCCAAATTTAGTTAAAACTCTGCTCAACAGTGGCCACATCTTCTGAAATCAAACGACCACGAATACGTATTTTACTCTCTTTCCTTTTCGTTTCGCACATTTACAATTTGCCCCCACCATTCTTCGGGGTAATACCAATCATCGAGTTTTGATATCAACGACGAATATTAAATAGAAAAGGTTTCAAGTTTTAACGTTCAGTTGAATCGCGTTTTTCTACGATTTAATTCTTACTGTTCACTAGGCAATTTTTTAACATTTTAATTCACGCATTCCATCCATGCCACGGAATTCTGGTGAAATTCCGTACGATTCGATGGAAGATGGGTTAGGTTAGAATTAAGGTGGCCTTAGTGTATCGGGGGATTCTTAGAAATCGAGTTTGCTCCGACAGAGACGCCATTTACAAAATTTAATAATATCTAACTAAATCATTCACATCTGTTTTGCTTACATAAATTGTTTTAATCGTTTGCACAAAATATTTCTGCGTGGTGTCAGATCGTGAAGGTACATGCAACATACATACGGTGAAGCCACGGTGAACCACGGTCAACGTTGGTCAACTGACTAAATAGGTTTCGAATGATTTGACATGCAAGATCCACGGTTTCACTTTCATCTTATTCTCATTAGTGCGTTTTACTTGAGTGAGTTGGAATACGATGCGATTGGCAGTAGTGAAGAATATAGATTTTTACGCTACCGCTTGAAAATGGTTGGGGAATTGTATGTAATCAATATGTAGAGTACAGGTCGCGCATTATAATAGCGAATTCGGCAGGCACGCACTAGACTACACTGGTGTCAAAAAATGACTTGGATTGGTTGATTCTTATAGAGCTATCTTCGTTTCTGTCAGAAACAACCAATTTAAGTAATTTTCTGGCATCAGTGCAGAGTCAGTGCGAGGTACCGAATTCGCTGTTTGCCTCCGAGCAGCCAATGAGTATAGGCCGTGCGTGTGAGAGAGTCTGACCGTCGGCGTTCTTTTAATTCGTTTCGAAAAACATGCGATCGCACACAAACGAGTATCATACAAAGTAACAGGGGCGAATTCCACTTACGCCCAAATCACCCGTGATTTTTCATTAAGGTAGGTTTTCCTATACGCGACTAGACGCAACGTGAAGAATTTTAAAGTCGATTTTCTCAAGAAAGAAGCGCGATATAAAAAAAAGTTACTCTTTCTTTTCGACTTGTAACAAACGAATAAATCGCAAAAGAGGAATAAAATTTTTTGATATTGCGCTTCATTTTCGAGAAAATCAGCTTTGAAATTCCTGACGTTGCGTCCAGGGAAACCTATCTTAATGAAAATCACGGGCGCTTTGGGCGTAAGTGGAATGCGCACCAGGTGGCGTGATACTCATTGTATGCGATCGTATGTTTTTCGATTCAAGTTAAAAGAACGCCGACGATCGGACTTTCTTACACGCACGGCTAACTCACGGCCTACTCATAAGGGAACACCGCGAACCCGAATTCACCGATTGGAACGCAACTTTGTGGGTTTTTAGAGTGACTCAAAACAAGAACAACGGTGTGTCTCAAAGTCAAATTGGCACTTCCACTTTTTCGCATATAACTCCCAAAGTACAACAGACAGAAAAAATGTTTCAAACAAAAGTTTACTGGTGCAATAAGCGCTGCAAACTTGCGTTAACAAAATTTTGAAAAAAGTTTTTTTCGTTCAGGTATTTTTTTTAAACTCTTTTGAAAATTTTGTTAACGGAAGTTTGTAGCGCTTATTGCACCATTAAACTTTTGTTTGAAACATTTTTTTCTGTCTCTCGTACGTTGAGAGTTATGCGCGAAAAAGTGGAAGAGCTAATTTGACTTTGAGGTTAGTTTTCACCCCCTTAAAAGGCGATAGGACTCAAATGAAACACACCGTTGTTCTTGTTTTTAGTCACTCTAAAAACCCACAAAGTTGCTTTTCAATCGGTGAGTTTGGGTTCGCGGTGTTCCCTTGTCAGTGGCCGCTCGGAGGCAAAGTTGTAATGCGCGATCTATACGTAGGAGCAAGATTTGAAAGCGGGCATTTGCATATGCTTGCGAGTATGCATGATTATGAAGGGCACGTGATGCGGGTAGCATATGCGTGGGAAAGATCTTGGGTAGAGCTCGAAAGTAGGAAGACTACACCAATTAACAGACCCCGAGATGAATCGCCGAGGTCTACATAGTTTAAGTCACGAATATCTTGAGATGTCCCTGGCCTTTATTAGCTTTTACGAGTGCCAGCTCACTCCAAACGAACGGGCTATGTCGAGGAAGTCATAAATTTCCTTCGAGGGTTGTTTTCTCGATCCTCGGAGCAGAGCCTACTTTTTCTTCCCACGCGCGCACCCCGCTGTGTAACGGAAGAGCGCGCTTCCATCGAGTTCCCACCACCACCCGAAGATCGAAGGAAAGATGGACGCCGATTCGCGGGGACGGAGGAACTCCCAAAGGACAACCTACTGCTTGGATCAAATGCAGCTTCCATCCTGATTGGACTACAAGGATCTATGGGAAGACCAGGAGGATCTTGTCGTCGACTTGGTCGACGAGCTTGGAGCTGATTCTGTAACGCTACTTACATTCTCTCGCTAACCAGCTTCCTGAACAGTTCGAATAAACTTCAAAGTTTAACTTGCAAATAGTTTCCTTGTACTTTGTTTTATTCATACTCCACGGGCACCAACCCGCGTCCGCATCCCAATATCCCCGCTAAATTACGTAACAAGATAATGGAAGGAATATTTTGTATCGAGATACGTAACAATACGAACATAAAAACGCGAAATTATTCGCAAATAGGTGCTCCGTGCGCGTAGTACTACATGCATACAGTGGCGGATGAAAGAAAGTTTACAACTTTTAAAATCGTAAAAATTTTTTAGAATTGGTCCAAACGATATGGTTTTTTTTAGAAGCTGGAAGGATTAGTTTGCTAGGTGACGTGTTTCGTCGTTTTGAAAAAATGCAATTGGTCGGAGCAGCAAAAAAATAGTAAAAGTCGTTTTTCAAACTTTTTTTTTGTGAGCCTGTAATGAAAATACAAAAAACCCGTTTGTAGATTGAAGTAAGTTGAATACATGCCTAAAATTTTATCAAACTCGATTAACTTTGCTTTGAGCTATAAACGCTAAAGATCGCAGAATAAGGTTGAAAATCGCTGATTTTGGGAATTTTGCGATTTTCGACCTTATTCTGCGATCATTAAACGTTTGTAGCTCAGAGCGGCGTTAACCGATTTTGATGAAATTTTCAGTATGTATACAACTAACTTAAATCTTCAAATGAGTTTTTTGAATTTTCATTACAGACCCAGAAAAAGAAGTTGAAAAAAACGACATTTACTATTTTTTAACCGACTTCAAAAAGGAGGAGTTATAGATTCGACCCGTTTGTATTTTTTTTATGTTTGTCTCCGCATAACTCTTCAGCATATGGACCGATTTTGATGATCTTTTTTTTATTCGAAAGAGGGCGATGCCCCGGTGGTCTGATCCTACACTACATCAAGATTGGCCCAATATTTTGCCAGTTCTGGTTAATAATAAAGATTATTTTCACCTAATTATTATTATTTTATGTACGTACGCGCATATCTTCTCACCATGTTGTGTAAATATATATATAAAACTAAAAAGTGAAAAATAAAAAAATTTTAAAAAAATTAAAAAAATTAAAACCGTCGTCAAAAAAATAAAATTGCACTAAAAATTGAAAAATAATTTTTTCCCTTATTTAATCTACGACTCATATTTTTTAAGTCGACGCCAGATTTACAAAGGGCAAATGATGAGGCACCGACTTAAAAAATATTTGAGAGCCGCAGATTAAATAGGGGAAAAAATTATTTTTTACTTTTTAATGCAATTTTATTTTTTTGAACTCGATTTTTTTTTTTAAACTTTTTTGCTATTCCGACCAATTGCAATTTCTTTCAAAACGACGAAACACGTCACTTAGCAAACTAATCCTTCTAGCCTCCCAAAAAAACTCAAGTCATTTGGACCAATTTTAAAAATGTTACACGATTTTAAAGAGTGTACGATTATGGCTGAGAGCCACTGTACATATAAATAGTTGGCGGTGAGCCCTGATCCGAAATGTTCCTAGACCAAACATGTGGGTCAAGAAGTATGTACATGTAGCGTCAAAACAGACAATGCGGTCAATGCTGTCTCGACCACGGCGTAAAAACTGGTGAAAACACCTAGATGTCAGCTGCTATGTTTGGGATCGTTTGGACGTGAAAACACACGTAGCGGCTAAAAGGTTATTAAAATGTAGGCACGCTTACGGAGACATACCACTATGGGCGAATTCCATTTACGCCCAAATCGCCCGTGATTTTCATTAAGTTTTTTCCAGTACGCGATTAAACGCAACGTCAAGAATTTCAAAGTCGATTTTCTCGAAAATGAAGCGCGATATGAAAAAAGTTACACTTTCTTTTCGATTTATAACTAATAAATAAGTCGAAAAAAAAATACAATTTTTTTATATTGCGCTTCATTTTCGAGAAAATCGAGTTTAAAATTCTTGACGATGCGTCCAGCCGCGTGTAAGAAAACTTACCGTAATGAAACTCAAGGGCGATTTGGGCGTAAGTGGAATTCGCCCTAGATGAAACTTGAAAGTTGAGATTTAGGGCGAGTTTCACTTACGCCCAAATCGCCCGAGATTTTCATTAAGGTATGTTTTCCTATACGCGACCGGACGTATCGTCAAGAATTTCAAAGTCGATTTTCTCGAAAATGAAGCGCGATATGAAAAAAAGTTACTCTTTCTTTTCGATTTATAACAAATAAATAAGTCGACAAAAAGGAATACAATTTTTTGATATTGCCCTTCATTTTCGAGAAAATCGACTTTGAAATTCTTGACGATGCGTCTAGTCGTGTATAAGGAAACTTACCCTAATGAAAGTCACGGGCGATTTGGGCGTAAGTGGAATTCGCCCTAGATGAAACTTGAAAGTTGAGATTTAGGGCGAGTTTCACTTACGCCCAAATCGCCCGAGATTTTCATTAAGGTATGTTTTCCTATACGCGACCGGACGTATCGTCAAGAATTTCAAAGTCGATTTTCTCGAAAATGAAGCGCGATATGAAAAAAAGTTACTCTTTCTTTTCGATTTATAACAAATAAATAAGTCGACAAAAAGGAATACAATTTTTTGATATTGCCCTTCATTTTCGAGAAAATCGACTTTGAAATTCTTGACGATGCGTCTAGTCGTGTATAAGGAAACTTACCCTAATGAAAGTCACGGGCGATTTGGGCGTAAGTGGAATTCGCCCTAGATGAAACTTGAAAGTTGAGATTTAGGGCGAGTTTCACTTACGCCCAAATCGCCCGAGATTTTCATTAAGGTATGTTTTCCTATACGCGACCGGACGTATCGTCAAGAATTTCAAAGTCGATTTTCTCGAAAATGAAGCGCGATATGAAAAAAAGGTACTCTTTCTTTTCGATTTATAAAAAATAAATAAGTCGACAAAAAGGAATACAATTTTTTGATATTGCCCTTCATTTTCGAGAAAATCGACTTTGAAATTCTTGACGATGCGTCTAGTCGTGTATAAGGAAACTTACCCTAATGAAAGTCACGGGCGATTTGGGCGTAAGTGGAATTCGCCCTAGATGAAACTTGAAAGTTGAGATTTAGGGCGAGTTTCACTTACGCCCAAATCGCCCGAGATTTTCATTAAGGTATGTTTTCCTATACGCGACCGGACGTATCGTCAAGAATTTCAAAGTCGATTTTCTCGAAAATGAAGCGCGATATGAAAAAAAGGTACTCTTTCTTTTCGATTTATAAAAAATAAATAAGTCGACAAAAAGGAGTACAATTTTTTGATATTGCCCTTCATTTTCGAGAAAATCGACTTTGAAATTCTTGACGATGCGTCCAGTCGCGTATAAGGAAACTTACCCTAATGAAAGTCACGGGCGATTTGGGCGTAAGTAGAATTCGCCCAATATACCCAGATAGCACACGACGTCTATAAGCCGTTTTTAAGACGTCTTTCAGACTTTCAAGACGTCTTAAAGACGGCTTATAGACGTTGTGTGCTGTCTGCGTAATTTCGTAAGTATGGTCCTTTGGAATTCATCGAGACCCGTTACCTTATAAATACTGCGAATAAACATCGTACTAATGAGTGCTAGTGAGAACAATCTCTATTTATATACTTTCGAAAACAAAACACTTTTTCTTTATTTTCGTGAAGGTGCGATCTTTTAAAGTGAATCATACGAGTATACTATGATGCCTTCTGATTATAAACCTATGTAAATTTAAAATTATAGGAGACACGTCGAATGAGCTGTATTATGCGTGTTTGTTTACATTCAAACGTACATTTGATCTTCGATTACAGATCCATTACCGACATACACCAAAATTTTACACGCTCGCGCGCTCCATTTGCCTTCACATTATAATTCGCGTAACGCCCGCGTAAAAAACCTGGCGCAATATTGAGTTTTCAGAAACAGGCGCGCGCGCGGGGACGAGTGTGTTGTTGATATACACAGATTCATAAACACTTGTAGACTCATATCAGTCTATCGTTTGCAGCGTCTACGACGATAACTCGGCTGTTCTTCTTCGCTCGTTCATTCTGCACATTATTTCTTTTATATTACGAAATAGTTTTCGCAATGTCAACTTAAAGCTACTTCATCGTATCAATAACACGTCGTTTCGATCATTGCACAAAATAAACCCTTAACTACTTTGTACAAGTACAATATGTATTACTCTATGCGCAAATTTGGTTTCAGTAATAGGATACTAGAGGATTCTACTTGACTAGTTTTATGCATCACTAGATTTCCTTCGACTGCGGGTTCGTAATTGTTTGGAGAAATCACGTTACCGGGAAGTGCAAGACAAATACGCGTGATTATGTGTATCCTATTTGCAGCTCGCGTCGAGCACTTGATCATTCGCTGAAATCCTGATGACGATAACATCTTCTTTTTTTTCGTTGCACATGCATGAATCGCAATCCGCGTACTTGGTCAAACTCATCTCTCTCTCTCTCTCTCTCTCTCTCTCTCTCTCTTTCTCTCCCTTCCATCCTCGCTCCTGACAGCTTTAGTACATACAATCGTTCCTCGAATACATACGCGATATATCCGTAACACGATAATTCAGCCGATATACTTATCCTTAAAAATTAAACTAATAATTTTCCCATTACAAGTTCCGTCGATATTATTGTTGCTGCACCTTGTCAACGATAACGGCGTGGCTCTTCGAACCGATTTCTTATCGTTCTCATTCAGTACTATTTACCCGAAACTCGTGTTCGAGACTCTACAATGTACATAGAACGCAACAAAGTATGCTATCCTATGCTCTTGATACCGATTCTGCATTCAGGAATTTGTACGTTCTACTCGCTTCTTCGTTAGTTTTATGTAAAAAAAAAAAGAGGAGGCGGAGCAGGAGAATAAGAAGAAGAAGAAGAATAAGAAAAAGGAGAAGAATTTCTACAGAAAATACTGAAACATGTCCCGGACATTCGTTTATAAACGAAACAAGAGTAATAATATCATAGTTCTTCCGCCTTTATCCTTTTTTTAACGAAAAGAAAGAAGGAAACTAAATTGCAGTGTACTACGTAATTTGTTACATACGTAGCCAATAAAATTTCGATATCTTCGACGGCAGAGGAAAAATAGCTATTAAAAGTTCCAGGCAACAGAGAGCTGAGAGAGATGCAGAGAAAAATGTTGGGGGGAAAAGTGTTCTCTTATTGCTAACGGATCTTTCCCGACAACTTTCGCGCGACAATAGCACGCTTGACCGCTTGCAAGCTTGTAAGCTCAGAGCACGAACGATGTAAACATTCAATAATATTCATCGCGTCGTCTGATATACATTTATGGACTAGGAAGTGTAATCTTTCAAGCACCACCAATTCGGATAGCCAGTTTTTATATAATAAAGCTCTGCATCGGAAATAAATATGCGCGCGTGGAAACGGTGCGTCGCGCGTACCCAAGTTTTCCCAAACGTCTGACCCCTTAACCGTAATCGTTCTCGACGAGAAAAAAAGCAACGGTCTTCCACGTATCGAGAGACCTTGCGTACTTCCCTCGGGCGAAAGTCTTGAGAATCGTTACGCGGCTTCGACTCCAACGGCCGACAGAATGCTACTTCCTTCCGCCTACGTAGAAAGAAGGGCTTCGGTACATTCGAACGAGCGGGTTACGAAGCTCTGCTGACCGTGATGCAAGCAAAAACTTGTTTTCCTTCTCGTAAATGCTGTACCTCACGATTCCCGGCTGGCTATTGTCGCGTCCGGTATGGGGCGAAATCTACGGCATCTGTAATCGACAAATCGTTAATTCGGCTGGATAACGAGCGACGGATCGTACGTGACAATTACACGAGGCCTGTAATACCTGGCGTTGTTTTCCGCGATATGAGGTGGTAAAGACGTAGGAGGTGGCGGAGGTTGAGCATTTTGCGGGCCGGTGCTATCGGAGTCATTGTCACTGCTCTCTTCGGTTTGCTTGGCCGCTATTCCCAACAGATGCAGGGGTATGCCTCTGCGGGAAAGTCTAGACAACACTTCGGAATTCGGTCTACTCCTGCGCTGCGGTCTTTGGAATCGCAGATTTAGCTGGCTAACGTCCGTTACGTATTTCTCGCTTTGCCGCCGGCGACGTAACGCAGGCGTGCATCCGGTTAAGTTTTCGTCTTCTGTCGAATTAGCCGACGATAACGGTGAAAAGATCGGTCGTGCGTCGGGCAAAGTCGCGCAGCGTCGTAGTGCCAGCGGCTCCAAGTGCACTGTCAAGGGTTTGCCTTTAATAGCTAAAATTTGGCAATATTAGTATCGCTAGGTCGCTATAGTCATCATTGATTGCGACAAATCAGCTTCCAAAATATCATAAATATAGAATACCGAAGCGCGGAGTTTCCTCTCCATTCCATCTCACCCCCTTCGCCCTCCCTTTTTTTTTAAACTTTCCGTGCCCTTGTCAACGTATACGTATATACAATCGTAACGATTCTACGCACATAGCACTATTTAGCGAACAACGACTGCACGGGAGACTCGAACGAGATAAGTTAACCGAACAGTCTACGGTCGGTGAACAGTGAAACGTTACGTTAAAACGTCTCCGACGGGGCGATCTTCGATTAGCCGAAGAACAAAGAGAAGGGTGTGCGACGATTCGAACGTGACGCGACGCTACGTGATTTCTTACCACGAATCGGACGGAATTCTGGTTATTTTCTCGTGTGTAATGTTACCGTTATTACTTGTTACTCTCTCGTAGGAATGTTGTCTTTGTTAAAGCCGCGATTTACGAAGGTGCGTTGTAGCAGAGGCAGGCGCGAAATGGCCGAGTCCGAACCATTCTCGTACTTCTCAGACACTTGATATATGTACGTAGTAAGGATTTCGAATAATGGACATCGGGACAGAGGATAAACCGTGTTAGGGTCGGTTCAAGTAATCCCGTTAGCCCCAGAAAGAGTTGAATCGACGGGTGTCGTTAAACAGAAACGTACAATGTTAAACATCGCCGCAAGGATTCATAGGAGAATCGTGAAAGGTACCGTTTAAGCGAAAAAAAAAAAAAGTCTTACTAACTAGTATCTTTTTCCCTGGTTATAGCCACTGGCGCGGGCGATTTTTCTATTTCGTTTCCAACGGCAGTCCTGGCATTCTGAGTATTGGTTTCCGGAGTCGACTCTGATAGCGAACATCTAGGGCTTTTAACCGGAATCGGTATTTTACTGACAGCGTTATATGTCCTGCAAGGAGCTTCTTTTTCTTTATTGTCCTTATATTCACGAAGCGGTACTATATTCGGTATAGCGGCCGAGGCAGTGGTAGTACTGTTCTCCTTCTGCGCGGCAGTGTCGACGGGTGCCCGACTTTCGACAGCGTCGTCGTATATGGATGGCTCTTCCAATCCTAGATTAGGACTAGCTGGACTATCCGCCGTACCGTTTATCATTTTCCCTATCAAATTACATTAGTTTTCCTCGTTATCATGGTAAAGCTTTCCGCAGAGGAGAAGAGAGACGGGAAGCGAAGCAAGAGAAAAAGGGGAGCACTCGACGAGGCACGGGGAGCTCTTCGCTTCTCGTCTCGCGCAGATCGACAACGGATAGAAACGTGAACGGCGTGAAGAACGCGAAGAGAATTATCAAGTCGGACGGGGGCGGGTGGACGAGCAGCCGAGCTTGCGTCCGGCTCTTCGCACTTACTTTGCAACGGTTCTCTGTCAGCGGTGGTTTGCACGACGGTGGCACCGCCGGTCGCATCTACCACCCTGATCTCCAATCTCCCTGCTACCGCCGCTTCCTCTTCTTCGTCGCCTCCGGGTGTACTGGGCGTCGTGTTCGCCGGCGAGAAGGCAACTGCGGGCACGCTTGCTCGTCGCGGCGGAGGGCTCTGTCTCGGTTCGTCGTGGCGCGTCGCGATATTTCTCATTACATCAACTTCGTACAACAAATCGTCGAACGCGGCTTGCTGAACCTGTTGAAAACCAGAGAAGAATCTCAGTTGGATTCGCTTGGATTAAGGGGGGAGCCTGGTGTAACGAGGCGAAGAAACTGATTTTTTTTTTTGCATAAATCGATAGTTGAACGTCAGGACAATATCTTCCCAAAGCCGCGAAACGAAATTCGAAAAAATAAAGCGGATATAAGCTGGTTTTACTACGGAGCACTTGTTACCAGAAAACTTCAAACGTTTTTCTGGAAACGATGTACAATTGGCGGGCAATGTAACTTCAAAAATATTCGATCAATCGACTGGACCTTGTGCACGGATGTTGGTGAACATTTCCTTCACAGAGCTTAGCTATTGGTATAATGATATTGTTTAAATAAGTAACTTTTTTTACACATTTAAGGTAAAATTTCGTTGGAAAAAGTTATCTTTTTTCAAGAGGCTTCAATTTGTTCAATTTTGCTTCTTTTAAGTTACGAATTTATACGATTTGTGCGCGCACTCATAAACTAAACAGAAATTCTTGAATTTTTGGTTTCAGATTAATAGAGTAGACGGCCACGTTGCCCGCCGCGGAACAATTTCGTCGCCAACGGACCGGACATAAGCCCTTATAACTCCGTTATTTGCCGCTGTTTTTGAATAAAAATTTTGTTTTATCTACCTTAATCTGACAATACAATATCCTGAGAGTTTCAGGAAGATCGATTAAATACTTTCTTTAAAAAAAATTCCCGATAGTGCCTCGGTTTTCAGTTAGTTACACCAGGCTCCCCCTTAAAGAGACGGATCCACGGACCAACGGTGCTTCGAGGAAAGCTCGGACATGCGGCGCCAAGGCCGGGACGCTCCAAGCGCGTGGGAGCGCTCCTTGAAGATCCGGGTACTTCTCGATGCCGGCAATGTTCAGGCACCTGTGATGAGCGGCCGGTTTCGGAGAGTCCTCGCTTATTCGAGACAGGGCAGTCGGTATTACGGTGTGGTGATGAGACACGGCCGATGAGGCCGACTGAGCCATCGCCGTTTTCGCATCGACGGACGCAGGCACTGAGGTTGCGGCTGAGGTCACAGCGTCGCTCACAACTGTCGACTGTACAGAGAATTTTTCGCGCATCAAAAGCCGCTCGTATCGCGCACCCGCCGTGGGCGTTCGCCATTCAAGTCGAGGGGAAGATGTAGGAGAAATCGACGAACCTACTGATTAAACACGCGCACAACCGTTTCGTCCGGTTTCTAGTATATTTCTTCTTTGGTTTTATTCCCATACAGCCTAGTAGTCAAGCATGCGTCACTACCAACTACGACAGAGGATAGAAAGAAATCGCGTTCTCCGAGGAACGAGCGCGCCTCTCCACAAGCTTCCGTTTCGAAGCTTGAAAGTTTTACAAGGTTCGGAGACGGCGATCGGGAACTCTAATCTCTATTCGGTAAGTCAACTCAAAAGTGGGACGAAAAATGAACGTTTCACAGAGCAAAGAGTAAAGAGGCAAACGTGGTAAAAAGACAACAATACAGAGTTGAGAAAAATGTGTAAAGCTCGTAACGACGATGGAGAAAGAGGTCGGTTTCTGGGGCAGGTAACTGGCGCATCGAACGAGGACGTCGGTCAGTATGTGGCGAGATGCGGCTAGAATTTCAAACATATCCTGCAAGTTCTCTGCATTCGCGACGAATCCAGATAATTTCTCCAAATAATTTCGCATTTACTACGCGTCACGGACAAACGAGCGAAGCGGAGTTTTTTTAAAATTGTGCGTGTGTCTCTCTCGTAAATTCCGCGGATATCTCGCTTTCAAAATGACTTGACATCGCGCACAGTGGTCGGAATAGGGATAGTAGATTACATTCGGCTACAAAATGAACTTTCTTCTATCGAAATCTACTCGATGTATAATACTTCCTAAATGTCCAACAGTCCTGAAACTGAAAGTATTAATAAAATTTAATAAAAATTGTAATTGGGACGAACACTTAAAGTTGGACATTTCAAAGATAGCAGTTTTTACTAGAAAAAACTGCTCCCTTCTTAGAAATGCCCTGACGACCCTGTTTAATATTTTCTGTCCGTTTTTTTTTCTAGAATGAAGAGCATTCTTTTGCGTTAAGAATTAACACCGTTAACTAAACGATACTGTTCATAATGTATTAAAAAAGTAATGGTCAATGAAATAAAGAAAATTGTCAAAGTTCTTTACAATTGACAGGGAATATCTTTCAAGTTCCATCGAGTTGCACTTTCTAACCAATTGGAATATTTGCAGCACACCTTCTTCTACAGAATCATGCAAAAATCATTTTCCCCTGCAGCCCACTCTTCAAATTATTAATGTTTAAAACTGTCAGCGTTACGTCATTTCACGTATATACGTTCGTATTCGTCGTATTATTATTGTATTACAAAGGGTTTTTACAAATATTTATGTCTATTGGGTTCTAGTCCGTCGAATAAATTAATAATAAATGAATAATAATGTTGAACTAAACTGTAGATTTCGTCACAATTTCTCATAGTACTATTTGATTTTTCCTTATAACTCGGAAACGAATATTTTCCTTAACATGAGATTCAAATCACTTAAAGGAGTCGTCCTTAAATTGCGTAAGGATTTTGGGGCGGAGGCGCGAATTTCTTACATTTTCTTACAAGGGGGAGGGAGTCAGGTAGCGTCTTACGTAATATTTTGTAACCTAATTTTCAATAAATACAAATTCTATTATAAATGTTCCAGAAAAGTAGTTTTAGTTTAAATTTTCTGAAACCCAGTTGAATGAATTATACGAACCTTTAAAAGAATTTTAATAACTGAAAAAATTCAGTGCAAAAAATATTACGTAAGGAGGGGGTGGGAATATTAAATCTTACGAATTCTTATACTGGGAGAGGGGGGGGGGGGGGGGGAGTAAGAAATCGCCAAAATTACCCTTACGTAATTTAAGGACGGCCCCAAAACTCATTAAATGAGGTACCAAATAAACAGAATTAATTTTTTTGTCACAAATAAGTTAAAAAAAAAGAAAATAAATAAATTTAAAAAAATTAAATTATACATCGTTAGAAAGAGATAATTTTTCCTGTTTTTTTGGCGCAAATTTCACAATTTTAATAACTGCAAAAATTCAGTGCAAAAAATGTTACGTAAGGAGGGGGTAAGAAATCGCCAAAATTACCCTTACGTAATTTAAGGACGGCCCCGAAACGCATTAAATGAAGTACCAAATAAACAGAATTAATTTTTTTGTCACAAATAAGTTAAAAAAAAAAAGAAAATAAATAAATTTAAAAAAATTAAATTGTACATCATTAGAAAGAGATAATTTTTCCTGTTTTTTTGGCGCAAATTTCACAATTTTAATAACTGCAAAAATTCAGTGCAAAAAATATTACGTAAGGAGGGGGTGGGAATATTAAATCTTACGAATTCTTATACTGGGAGAGGGGGGGTAAGAAATCGCCAAAATTACCCTTACGTAATTTAAGGACGGCCCCGAAACGCATTAAATGAAGTACCAAATAAACAGAATTAATTTTTTTGTCACAAATAAGTTAAAAAAAAAAGAAAATAAATAAATTTAAAAAAATTAAATTGTACATCATTAGAAAGAGATAATTTTTCCTGTTTTTTTGGCGCAAATTTCACAATTTTAATAACTGCAAAAATTCAGTGCAAAAAATATTACGTAAGGAGGGGGTGGGAATATTAAATCTTACGAATTCTTATACTGGGAGAGGGGGGGGGGGGGGTAAGAAATCGCCAAAATTACCCTTACGTAATTTAAGGACGGCCCCAAAACGCATTAAATGAGGTACCAAATAAACAGAATTAATTTTTTTGTCACAAATAAGTTAAAAAAAAAGAAAATAAATAAATTTAAAAAAATTAAATTATACATCGTTAGAAAGAGATAATTTTTCCTGTTTTTTTGGCGCAAATTTCACAATTTTAATAACTGCAAAAATTCAGTGCAAAAAATGTTACGTAAGGAGGGGGTAAGAAATCGCCAAAATTACCCTTACGTAATTTAAGGACGGCCCCAAAACTCATTAAATGAGGTACCAAATAAACAGAATTAATTTTTTTGTCACAAATAAGTTAAAAAAAAAAAGAAAATAAATAAATTTAAAAAAATTAAATTGTACATCATTAGAAAGAGATAATTTTTCCTGTTTTTTTGGCGCAAATTTCACAATTTTAATAACTGCAAAAATTCAGTGCAAAAAATATTACGTAAGGAGGGGGTGGGAATATTAAATCTTACGAATTCTTATACTGGGAGAGGGAGGGGGTAAGAAATCGCCAAAATTACCCTTGTAGCCTTTTGGATTGTAAGGAATATGGATATTTCTGGACAGACAAGATTTATTCGGATTGGGAAGGAATACATGGTTTGATTGACAGGATGGGGCTACAAATATCGAAGGTCAGACGTTGCGTCTCGATGTATTTATACAATTTTCAAAGATACTATGGTGCAAACGGCACTTGACTTTACTCTAATGAGGCGTCCAGGAGTTACTCCGTACTCTCCCGTTCGATTGGCGTCCAGGTATCGTCGCCGAACTCTCCATACCGAACAGGCGTCCAGGAATATTCTCCCGTACTCTCCTCTCTCAACGATTGGGTATTTAAGAAGGGGGCTTTGTACTTTCGCGACTCTACTCTACCGAGGCGTCCAGGAGATACTCTGTACTCTCCCGTTCGGTTGGCGTCCAGGTATGATCGCTGTACTCTCCATACCGAACAGGCGTCCAGGAATACTCTCCCGTACTCTCCTCTCTACGTTAACGAGGCGTCCAGGAGTTCCTCTGTACTCTCCCGTTCGATTGGCGTCCAGGTATCGTCGCCGAACTCTCCATACCGAACAGGCGTCCAGGCATATTCTCCCGTACTCTCCTCTCTTTTCTAATGAGATGCTCTGTACTCTCTCGACCGATAGGCGTCCAGGTATTATCGCCGTACTCTCCATAGCGGTCGAGCGTCCAGGAACAGACTCTAGTGCCTAGTCCCTCCAGCAGGCGTCCAGGTCAGTGTTGCCAGATTTTTGACAAGAGTTGTCGCCAATCGAGTTGTCTAAAGTCGCCCAAAATCGCCGAAAGTTGCGACAGTGCTGCCAATCTCAGTGAGAAAATATCGAAGGTGTTTTTAACGCGGGAACTTTAAAACTAAGTACCTTTGTCAGTATAATACATTTAATACGTACGCATATCTAATAAAGATAATGTTATAATTTTATACGTATGAATATTCTATATGTATAAAATAAGTAATAACCGTAAACGGAATGTCAGAATGCCTTGCGAATGGGATCTGACGGCACCACGAGATTCTTTAGCAATTTGGAGGAAGAAAATGCATACACCAATCGTAAATTCGGCTACCAACATAAAATGTTAAAACATACAATTTACCAACATAATGAATACTAGCTTAAAGTACCCGGCGTTGCCCGGGCTTCTCATATAAGCTTACATATAATCGGACTCTCCCCCCCCCCCCCCCCGCGGTATTCGCACCGCGCTACGTGTCTGAACTGTCAACCGTGATCCCCACCACCGTGCGGGGAACCGTACGCGCACCGCGGTGGGCGCCACGTAAGATTTATCTGCCTCGCTTCACTATTTCGCTTATTACTCAGTCCCATTTAGTAATATCGAGATGATAGATAGCCTAAAACCTTCCCAAATGTTGTCTCTACACATCTGTGAAAACCGCAAAAGCATTGGTTAAGTACTTTCCGAGTTTACCCGTTGCAGACACAATAATACTTTCCGCTTTATATATATAGAGAAGATTCATCACCAAACCCAGATAAACGTGTATTGAAATATTAAATTGCACTGAATTTCTTCTAAATAGTACCAGAATTTGAAATCGCCCAATTGCAACTTTCGATTTCTTCAAAATCGCCCAATTTGCGACTTGCGATTTCTTCAAAATAGCCGTCGCAATTTTGTTTCAAAAGTAGCCCAAGTGGCGATAAATCGCCCAATCTGGCAACACTGGTCCAGGTATTATCGCCGAACTCTCCTGCCGGAGTCCCTAAGCTGTCTGCGAGCGGCCGTGTGTCGTACCTCGTCCTCTCTCTCTCAGAACAGCGACGAAGGAAATGCCATTGCGGGCCTCTAATTTATACCCGATCGTTGCTATCCGCGGCCGCAGAAATCAACAGATGCGTTGTCAAGCGCGAGCCTCGCGAGACGCGGTCCCGCGCCCGCACGTCTCTCCTCACGGGCGGCCTACAAGCGTGTTCTCGAAACGTCTCGATGGTCAGCGTTTCTCAAACTTCCTTTTCTGCATGCTACATAATTATAATTAATACGGCAATACGAACCGATATATACTTAGCGCTTTTTAAATTGTTGCTGTATTTTGATTAGTATTGGTACTAATTTCACGAAACTTGCATTTGGGCGTTCACTAGCAATTTCATTGCAGGATGGAAAATGGTAGAATCCCGACGCTTTTAATTCTAGTATGTACAGTTGCAATTGGTTTTGAAATCCGTTTATATGCCCAATCAAATCAGAAATATTTTGGCCTTGATTTTGCAATTTCAAATTTAACGTATTCAAATGAAATGTCGTATCTGTTGAAAGTGCGAGCTCGCATAAAAACTTAGTGTTTTCAAATTTTCAGCAACAATTTAAAAAGCGCTTTACAGATTTCGATTTCATTAATGAAAAATGAGCTTATAATTTTTAATAATCCAAGCAGCAAGACCAAGGAGAAGACCAAGGAATTTATTATCGAGTTGAATTGTGTAATTTGCAAGCAGATCCGTTCGTACTCGCCAGGAATGAATATGGGCAGGAGTTTTTTAAATTATTATCAGAAGAAAAGTATCCGAAATTGGTGGATTTGGGTTTAAAAATTTCAGCAATGTTTTGTGAAAGTGCGTTTTCCGTTATGAAAAATATAAAAAGTAAATATCGGTCAAGATTAGCGGACCATTCATTATCTTCGCTGTTAAGGATGGCTATAACAAAAATTGATGTATACCATCCCTTGTCAATAATATGACGCGGCCTCAATGTGCACGTTCAAATTCACAGAGACGAGTAAAAGTAAGTATATATCAGTTCGTATTGTCGTATTAATTATAATTATATGTAAACGTATGGCCGTGGCAATCGAATGTATTTATGTCTGTGTAGGGACGGACGAATTCGACTGCGATCGTCAATATTTAGTAGGTATGAGCTATTCCACGTGAAAACAGATAGAGGGAAAATTTAGTTTCACCGATTCTCTTCAAAATTACAGCATTTGTCGATAACCTTGCAAAAACAAAGTATATTGAACTTTAAAGGCCTATGTCAAATAGTTTTCGAAATATTTAATGTTAAAGCCTTAAAAATTGGAACAAAATCGGCTGTCGCGTCATCAGTTAAACTCTAATACCGCGGTTATTTTAAAAGATAATGTCTCCGCCATGGACTCATTTTAAAGCTGAAGGAATGCTTTCTCAACCAATATTTAGAATATTTTGTTTATTGTTAATAAACTTGATGGCAATCGATGTCAAAGTTTCAACTCGCGATTTTACGTCGTTCCCACCCACGGTCCGGTTTGAAAAGAAATACCATTCTATTCGTTGAACCCCCGGCTAATAAATGGGATTTTGAAAAAAGTGGAGAAATTGTGGGAACAGTCAAGAAAAAAATAAAACTTACGATAGTGCACGCCGCTTGGAACTGCACGGATCCCATGGTCAGGCCGCACGCACGCGTTTTCAAAACAATCGCCTAGCGTAGGGAAGTATTTATATACGATGCGACAAAACAAACGTTTGGTTCAGTATTTTCAGTATTCTGGAGAAAAATAATAGGAATATCTGCTCACCATATAAAAGATTAGCAACACTAGGTAGCTTTTAGTGATTCTTCCTTTTCTTTTTTGTCTTCACGAATACCGAAACAACTGAACGAAACGTTTGTTTTGTCGCATCGTATATAAATACTTCCCTACGCTAGGCGATTGTTTTGAAAACGCGTGCGTGCGGCCTGACCATGGGATCCGTGCAGTTCCAAGCGGCGTGCACTGTCGTAAGTTTTATTTTTTTCTTGACTGTTCCCACAATTTCTCCACTTTTTTCAAAATCCCATTTATTAGCCGAGGGTTCAACGAATAGAATGGTATTTTTTTTCAAACCGGACCGCGGGTGGGAACGACGTAAAATCGCGACTTGAAACTTTGACATCGATTGCCATCAAGTTTATTAACAATAAACAAAATATTCTAAATATTGGTTGAGAAAGCATTCCTTCAGCTTTAAAATGAGCCCATGGCGGAGACATTATCTTTAAAAATAACCGCGATATTAGAGTTTAACTGATGACGCGACAGCCGATATTGTTCCAATTTTTAAGACTTTAACATTAAATATTTCGAAAACTATTTGACATAGGCCTTTAAAGTTCAATATACTTTGTTTTTGCAAGGTTATCGACAAATGCTGTAATTTCGAAGAGAATCGGTGAAACTAAATTTTCCCTCTATCCGTTTTAACCTGGAATAGCTCGTATGGAGAGGGCCGTTCAGCGTGGCAGCAAGGCGGAGGAGCCCTCGGCAACTCGTGAGTCGCCAGTTAGTCAAGCCTGTTATACATCATTAGAAAGGGATAATCTTTTCCTGTTTTGTTTTTTGGCGCAGATTTCATTCCGATATCCGTTATAGCTTAAAAGTTATACACGAGTGTCCCCTATTACCCCTATTCCGACCACTGCGCGCCGCGTCGTTGGATTTGGTAACAACAATTATCTCCTTAAACGCGTACCTGCGGAACAACAGATGGCAAGGTGGTCGTCCCTTTGTGCTCGGGACTCTGCAGGTTCTCCCCTTTCCATTCATTGTCGGTCTCTTCGGAATCATCGAACTGCGATTTCCACTGAGAGGCCAGTGTCAAGCCACCGCCACCTTTGGTCACTTGTTGCAACGCCGAAACATTGTCGTCGTCTATCTGCGCGAACTGAGTGATGGAGCAATCTCTTATCGCGGCGCGACTGGCTCTCGTCTGCTGCCGGCCGTCCGACCTTCGTCGTGGCTCCCGCTTCAGTGGTTCTCGCTGCTCCGTGACCTGACGCGTCAGATAAAAATCACCGCTTGCGATTAAATTATTTTACATATACACACATCGAATGGACTCGTTGAACCGAATCAAATGTCTCTACATACAGGGCTCTGATTGCCGAGGTATTTCGGATTGGTGACGTCGTAGGAGCAGTAAGAAGCGTCGACTTCAGTCTGCACTCGAGGACTGGGCGGTTCGCCGGCCGTTGTTTCGGAGGCGGGCGTAACGCGTAGTCGAGCGAACGTCGCGCCGCTTGCCGATTTTCTCAACGGCGCTGCCGCGTTCGCTCCGATTTTATTGCGGGGGACTTCCGACGCGGAGCGGGCCGATGCCATCAGTGCATCCCCTTCGTTGTCCACCGGCTTCTCCGCTGTTACCACGCCCGTCTGTGGTTCCGCAGCCATCGAGACTGCGCGCCTCTTTTTAGGCGAACCTGTGCGGACGAAAAGAAATTTAAAAAAAAATGCACTCTGAAACGAATTAAACGTGATATCGTAGAATATTATTAATTTGAAATGGAGTTGAGAAAGCGGGCAAGACCTATCGACCTTGAGTAGTGGGCGGAACAACGGTCTGCTGTCCGGTTTGTTGATGAGTATTGTCCATCGTAGGTATCGTAGCGTTGCAGTTCTTATCTCGGCCATGATTGCTGATTGTTGACGTAAACGGCACCGGGGATCCCTCCACTCCGCGCTGTTTGTTTCTTCTAAATATGCTCTCGTAATCCATTTGTGCCTGTAAAGGAAACAGAGTCGTAAATAATACGCGCAGCGCGCAACTGCCGCGCGTTTCGTCTTACGTCCAATTCCTTTCTGTTGTCGGGTTCGACGTTCTCTTGGTTGTTCGTGTCGACGTTTGGCGTGACCGGTGGCTGATTGATCGTAGTTGCGGTGGTCAGTACCGGAGGTATAGTGACCGTGGGTAGAGACTTGGTGGTTGGTAAGCTTTCGTTCACCATCAATGGCCTTTCCCAGTCGTAAGGATCGGTGGTTTTCACGCCCCTGCGTTTCATACATCGCTCGAACAAGCCAGCGAGCATCACGTAGTCCGGTTTATCCGCGTACTCCAAACTCTGTGAAGAATCTGCTTTTTATAGGCGGTCGCTATTTTGAATAAGCGTGTCACTTTTACGAATAGTATTTTCAACTAATTGTAAATCGCGCACACCTGAATATGTTCGAGAAATACTCGAAGGTCCGATGGAAGGTGCTTTAAGAGTAGCCGGTGATCGTACTTCTCTTTCATCAGACCCACCTGCGGCAGAACCAGCGGTGCATTATCGTTTGAATCTTTTTCCAAAACGAAGGTGGAGGCTCGGAAATCCACCGAGATTATAATACGAGCTTGTAACACGCGCATACCTGCTCTTTATCCTTTATTTTCCGCCACGGAAGTTGACCATTGACAAATTCTACCAGCATGTAAAACAGTGACCACAAGTCATCGTGTCTGCCCATTTCTTTGTTTTTGTGTGCATTCACCGATGCATACCGGACGGTTCCTCTGAATCCTGCTGCACTGCGAGGCGGCCTAACGTCGCCGGTGAGCGTGGTAAATTGACGAGCTAGACCGAAGTCTAGCATGTACACCAGCCTCGAGTTGTGCGGAAGTCGACCGATTGAGAAATTTGACTGCAAACATAATATCGTTTCTGAAACGAGGCGCAACCAGATACACGATTAATCTCCGTGTGTCTTGCATCATAAAGAAGAATACAAGACTCGATATGGCGAACAACAGCTCGGCAAATACTGACGCGACAGTAACGGTGGTACAGTTGATAAAGATTTCATAAGCAAATATCTTTTGGGAGTTAGTTAAGGTGAGATTCCGGTCTAGAGCCCCAAAAAATAGGAGATCTTTAGGAATTAATTAAAGGAAAACTATTGTATATAATTTAATGGGACTTTTTGTATTGTATTAAGGATGTGTTAAATTATGGAAATATATTTTCTGTTTTATAATTAATCACTGCAGACGGCAATGGGGAGTCGTTAAAGTCGAGGCTTCAAAAAATTCATCCAAAACGGTGGGGCCTGTATCTCCGAAAGTTATTATCCGATTCGACTGAAACTTTTCTTATTTTGAAGAATACACTTCTGGCTAGGGGGGAAACCAGAAAAAAACTACTAAAATGTCATTTTTTTAAGAAAATAACGACACTTGAAGTTTGAAATTACTTTTTCCCATATTTTTCGTCCTTTCAACGCCTTTGAAAATTATAGATTTCAATTTTTTGTATTTTTTTCTGGTTTGCTCCCTAGCCAGAAGTATATTCTTCAAAACAAAAAAAGTTTCAGTCGAATCGGAAAATAACTTTTGGAGATATATATCCCACCGATTTTGAGAACACTGTTTCGAGAAAAACGCGTTTAAAGTTTTACTCAGGTGCCTATAACTTCGTGGATTTTACGAATTCCAACAAATCCTTTTAAACACGTATTCCTAAAAGACTAAACATTCGAAAAATGAAATAAAAAAATCGACTTTTACACCGGAACCTCCCCTTAATTCAAAAAGAGAGAGAAACTACAAAATATGCGTAAACTTACCGGTTTAATGTCTCTGTGAAGAAATCCTACTTGATGTATACTCTCTATCGCTCTAAGTATCTGAAGTCCTAAACGCAGCGTGGTGGACAAAGAGAAAGCACCTCGCGGCTGAGCCCGTCGCAACTCGGCCAAATTTTTTCCTTGCAACTGCATCACGACATAATTAAATCGATCGTTGCGGCCGCAACCGATAAACCTGCACACGTGTTCCTTCCCTAAAAGTACCAAGAACACAGCTGTCGGGAAGCGGACGTAATCTCTTACTTCGTAGTTTCGCACGGCGAAAAAGCTCGTACGCGCTATATATATCCATCGAGGCTAGCATACAAATATATATAGCTCCGAGATACCTTGAAGCTTCTTCAATACCGCCACTTCCATCTTGAGAACTTGCTTCGGCTGACGAGCAGATTCGACTTTTAACGCGACTTGCTCCCTGGTCATTAAATCTAGGCCTTCGTAAATCTCGCCGAATCCGCCGCCTCCTATTTTTTTTACCTGCAAAGTAACGACGTTTCGTAGCGGCGTTGAAACACAGGGGAGTACCATCGCTATTGCCATTATACTACTCGGTTCGCTGTATGAAAAAAAGCGGGAAATAACGCGAAAGGAGAAACGTTCGCTGAGACTCACAACTTTCCAGCGTTCTTTGACCACATGGCCAGGCTGCAGCAGATCCTCGCTCGACATGGTTATATTATTATTCTGATCCGTGCTTTCGTCGCCTACATTCCTTGGCAACAAACTGGCGGAACGATCGGGATGCCTGAAAATCGCGTGCGATCCCTTGAATGAGGTTTGTCGAGAGAGATTTAAAGAAACGTTGGAGGGAGCATGCTGAATGTTTCGGGGTCTCCGCTGGCCTTTGCCCGGTAGTCCCGGTACGCGACTACGCGACTACGCTGCTACATGACTGCGCGAGAAACGACGAAGGGTGCGATCAATCGAGCGTAGACAGAGATATGAGAGAAGAATCGCCGCGATGAATGGGCACGGTGACGGTAAATAGCACGAGGAACGCGGCCCGATAGAACGACTTTCTAGCTGTCAACGCGAAACAAGCGACACGCCCCGAGGCTAGGACAGGTTAGGTTTTTAACCTAAAGCGGTGTTACGGTAGAAAATTGGTCGATACTGGGCGCCCTGTGTTAGGCAGCCATGATTGCGTGCAAGCAAAGGGTGCAGTGGGTAGAAAGGGGATTGTCTGCTCTGCCCGTCGCTCGCGACCACGTTCGATCCGTCACCAAGTGTCACATTTCCTTTCCTCTTTCTCCTCCGTCATTCTCATTTAGTATAGCCTCTGCTAGATTATTCCGAACTTCCCGACCCCTCGAGGGAGCTTGCCCGAGCCGCTAACCTGCGCGAACTCGCGTTAATTGTAAATCGTAAGCGACACGACCGAGGAACATCGAGGCGAGCGATTAAAGGGAAAGATTAAGTGTAGTTAGAAGAAGTAGAAATGGGTCTGATCTTTTCATTTCGATGCTCATTCTCGTTGCAATTTCGTTGCGATTCGTGTGGCAGAGCTGTTTGCAGAGGTCCGTGACGCGCGCGCACACCAACCGATCCAAATTCCAAATATGTAGGTATAATGGTATTTTTATTTTTACTAACAACGTCGTCTGCTAATCGTCGATGGCGTTCCTTTACGATCCGAACTTTTATTCCCTCGGGCAGCGCGCAAGTTCCTTCACGATCGCGCACTTTCCGCTCGCGCTCGCATCTCTCCTTTTCCCCTTTTTCTCCAATACTTGGTATCACTATCCTTCCCCTTCCAGTTAGTTTAACGCCATCTTCGCCTCACCCTTTCGCCTTCCGTTCGCTCCTTCGCACTCCTTTGCTCACCCTTCCCCACTAGCACCCACTAGCACCCCACCCCGCCCGGTGGTAACTGGTAACTGGTAACTCTCCGCAACTCCCGCGACTCTCCTTTTACTCTCTTGCACGCTACCTGGGCACCTAGTCGATCGCTCGCTACTTTACATCTCTCCCTTTCGATCGCGCGGATCCCATCTACTGGTCCGATCGCCTTCCGCGGAGCGAATAAAACGTAGCGGATGCATCCGTGCCAGCCGTATGTATATGTATCAACTATTTAACCGAGTAGTGCCCATCAAACATCGATAGAACGGCCATTTTTCCATTCCGTGCACGGCACTCGTAATGCCTGCGAACGCCGCAAGATGGCGACCTGAATGCTGGATCGATGTCCGCGCACTCCGCCTTCGTCTCCTTTCTCACCATCGTTTCGCTAACGTATCACGGCCTAATCAGTTACGTTTAGCTGCATTTAGGTGTGTGCGACCATTACGTTACAAATTGTTAGAAATTGCGCAAGCTACAACGCCAACTAAACGCAACTGAACGTTACGCGTACAACCGAATCAACTAAATGCCAAATAAACTCAACTGAACGTTATGTGCATGTGCACGCGGTAGGTGCCTATTCTTCCTTTGTGTAAGTATTTCGTGTTTATCAAGGCACTTGTAAAAGATGCAATGTAGTGCGAGAATACGCGGACTCGCGCGGATTTAAGCACGACAGACCCCCCTCCCCTCCACACTCTTGCTAGAAACTTTCACTCGCGATGTCAAGTTTTGCACACGTGTGTATGTTTTGTATATATGTACGTACATATATAGTTATTCATAAATACAAATATATACGTTTGGGCATCCTTCAACCGGCGGCGTCAAAGAAATCGTAAAGTGCCGACATGAAAATCAATGAAATATAATAAAACATTACCGGTTTCCAACGAAACCGGAGGAATCGATAAGACGGCATAAACCGTT
Source organism: Andrena hattorfiana (assembly GCA_944738655.2). Taxonomy (NCBI): domain Eukaryota; kingdom Metazoa; phylum Arthropoda; class Insecta; order Hymenoptera; family Andrenidae; genus Andrena; species Andrena hattorfiana. Next base: position 3,442,931 of record OX122889.2, on the reverse strand, counting down.
ACAGGACATATGCATGTATATATGTATGTACTTTCTTAAAAGATTGAGGTTATATGTATATTGAATTCTATTTCGCATTTATTCAAATTTAAGATCGTTACAGTTGGAATCGACTCTTACATTTCAAAAATAATACATGATTATGTAGAAAAGCGATACATATATATATATATATATATTACGTATGTACATATATTTTAAACATTAAATCCACATTGCGGGTGATCTTAAAAGATCTTTGGTCCTTTGTTTTTTTTTCACATTCGACGTAAAGTTTTATAAATTTCATTCTTCTCACGAACCGAGAAATTAAAAGACAATTGAGGGAGTTGGCCCATTTTCGCGATAATAGGTGTATACATTATATGTACATATATATACATACAGGCGTTGCCAGAGTTATCTTTAACGTATCTAAAATGATGGACAAGTTTTATTTGTCTCCTCGAACTATTGTTTTCATAAATGCGCTTGTTCGAGTAAAATGCAAAATTTTACATTAAACGCAAATGGTTTTTCCTTTCACTTTAAGAAATCGTTTAGCCTAAAGGTATGAAAAGCCATGTGTTTACTCGTACAATCATTTCCATGGATGGCTCGCGCGGTTGCAAGGAATGATCCGCAGCTGCCACTTTTTCTAATGCCGCAGCATTACTCTTCGTTATCCTTGTATGTAGAGTGTTATATATAGAATGAGTGTACACCGAGAGTGCTTGATTCTCCGAGACCAACTATACACCGAGGAGAAGCCTGCTCTTTCGCTGTATAAGCACGAGCAGTGTTGTTCTCTAAGAATCAACTGGACTCGGTCTGTACATCCAGAGTCCCGATCAGTGATACCAGATCGGGGACGGGTTTCCTCGAGAATTTCCCCCACCTCGCATGCACACTATGCAGGAGTCGCGTATGTGATCTACACGCACGTGATTGGTGCATAGTGTGCATGCGAGGTGGGGGAAACTCTCGAGGGAACCCGTCCCCGATCTGGCATCACTGGTCCCGATGATCGTTTGTGTCGATCGTGTACGTATGAACACCGGAGAAGGTACCCCCCTTCCTATAGTTCCTAGGTGTCTTCCAACCGAAGGAAAAGAGAGCACGGAGGGAGCAAGAAAGGGACACGTATTCAACGTGTATATGTATATTTTAAGGGGAGGTTCCGGTCTAAAAATCGATATTTTTTTTTTTTTTTTTCGAATGTTCAGCCTTTTGGGAATACGTGTTTAAAAGGATTTGTTGCAATTCGTAAAATTTCCGAAGTTATAAGCATTTGAGTAGCGGCAAAACTAAACGCGTTTTTCTCAAAACAGTGGGACCTGTATCTCCAAAAGTTATTATCCGATTCGACTGAAACTTTTTTTGTTTTAAAGAATATACTTCTGGCTAGGGGGCAAACCAGAAAAAAATACAAAAAATTGAAATTTATAATTTTCAAAGGCGTTGAAAGGACGATAAATATAGGGAAAAAGTGATTTCAAACTTCAAGTGTCGTTATTTTCTAAAAAAAATGTCATTTTTGTATTTTTTTCTCGTTTCCCCTCTAGCCAGAAGTATATTCTTCAAAATAAAAAAAGTTTCAGTCGAATCGGATAATAACTTTTGGAGATATAGGTCCCACCGATTTGGATGAATTTTTGACGCCCCGGCTTTAACGACTCCCCATTGCCGTCTGCAATGATTAATTATAAAACAAAAAATATATTTCCATAATTTAACACATCCTTAATACAATGCAACAAGTCCCATTAAATTATATATAGTAGTTTTCCTTTAATTAATTCCTAAAGATCACCTATTTTTTGGGGCTCTAGACCGGAACCTCCCCTTAATATATAAAGCAGAAAGTGTTTGTGTGTTTGTCTGTCGCCTAAAAACTTTCGAACGATAAACTCAGGTATCACGTAATGTGTCCCAGCTCATTACACCTACCTAATCCAAATGAACGTGGCTATTTTCACAAAAAAAATAAATAAATGAAAAACAAATTTTTTTATAAAATCAGAATTTAAATTTCGGGTGAAGCCAGAAGCAAAGCAAAGCTAGTACATATATATGTACCTACATGTGGTCGACCAGATCGAATCAACGGGACGTCGCGTGTATGCGCATCCGCATCGCGATTAATATATTCAATATTGCATCTACGTAGCGTGTAATCGTGGGATTTGCGCTTTCCGAAATCTGCCTCTAAAATTTCCCTATTTCAACAAACTAAAAGTATTTATGATAGTAGATACGTATTGTATCATCGCTTGCTACCAAGCGGTAGAGACAAGATGTACGCGTATACATTAGGGTGGCCCTTATTTATACGCGTCGAAATTTTTTGTGTATTACTTTTCTCTCACCCCCTAAAACGGTGCCATTTGCTAAAAAAAATAGTCCCTGAAAAAATTTATTGCAATCGGACGACAGGAAAAAGGGGACATTCTACTCTCTCGGCCGAAAAATCGGGCACTTTTCGGTGATAGTTTTTATAATGAAATAAACACTGAAGGTTTTCGAATTTCTGGGGGCACATTCTACCACTCTTGAAATACAAGAAAAAATCTTTATTGAAGTTGGTGGTTTCAGAATTGCTGGCGGTTGAAATTTCGGAAGACTTTATCATTGGAAATAAAAAAACCAAAGATATTTTTAATTTGCAGTTTTATGCAGCAATTTTATATCAATTAAATATAGAAAAGAAGTGCCACTTTCGGTATTTTCAACTTTGATCGACTGGCATTTTAATAATTGTGGTCCAAAATTGTTCTTTCGTGGAAAGCAAGATAACCATACTCCTGCGAATTAGAAATATGGTTGGTTTTTTTATTTCCGATGATTCAGTCGTCCGAAATTTCAACCGCCAGCAATTCTGATGTCACCAACTGCACTGCGAAATATTTATGTAAACAAAAGAAATAAACAAACAACAAAGATTTTTTCTTGTATTTCAAGAGTGGTAGAATATACCCCCAGAAATTCGAAAACGTTAAGTGTTTATTTCATTATAAAAATTATCACCGAAAAGTGGCCGATTCTTCGGCCGAGAGAGTAGAATGTCCCCTTAAACTATAGAATTCACTTATGGTTTGAATTTAAAAAATTTCTCAAAAGTGGTAAGCCTATCGAAATTTTGTTAAAATAATATTAAAAGAGCATTAAATTTTCTACAATTACTGTATATATAATTTTTTCGTGCTTCCAACCATTTTTTAGATAATAGCGTTTGAATACAGAGAGGTCCGCACTACGCGTGTATAGACAATACGTCACGCCTACAGGTGGGTCGCGCGGAGTGCGGAACTCTCTATATTCAAACGCAATTATCTAAAAAATGGTTGGGAGCACGAAAAAATTATATATACAGTAATTGTAGAGAATTGAATGCTCTTTTAATATTATTTGAACAAAATTTCGATAGGGCTTACCGTTTTTGAGAAGTTCTTCAAATTCAAACCATTGATGAATTCTAATCTTTTCTTTCTGCGAAATTATAGTATTTCGAATCTACTGGGAGAAGTGCATCAAATCGATGGCTTAGTGCAATAATATTGTATGCCCACTTTTCGAGGTTTCGAGAAAAACGACTTTAACCCTTCGTGGTCACACCGGAGTGTCTCGCACCCCAGGAAATTTCTTTTTGCTTTGCCAATATTTCTGTAAATTTTTAGACCTTTCATATTAAAATTTAAAAATTTGGTGAATTTTAACCAAAAAATCCCTTTCTCCCACAGCTATTTTTTCAACTGCATATTTCATCATATCAAAATTTATTTCTAAAAAAAATACTATTGGAGCATGAATGTACAATTATCACTCAAAAGTTAAAAGATTCAAAAATACGAAAATGCTAACTGAAAAACGACGCTGGAGTGCAATGAACCCCATGTGACCAATTTGTGATTATAAGAGGATGTGATCGCGAAGATTTAGTGTCTACTGGTGGAATAAAGAATTTATTTATTTATTTATTTATTTAACATATAATTATTATTATTATTATTATTATTATTATTAAGTTCACTAATTTTTTAGTAATTCCTAGAGACACTTAAGCAAGTAGAATAGGGGTCTTCTGGCTACTAACTTTTGCACCCTTTCCTGTTGCCTGATTGCAATAATCTTTTTCAGGGACAATTTTTTTAATAAATGGAACCATATTAGGAAGTGAGAGTAAAAGAAATCGCAGGTTGAAAATAAGGGTCACCCTAGTATACATATACATATACATGTGCGTGATAAAATATTATCGTTTAAATTAATTGAACATTTTCAACGAGGTAGTCGATGGTCTTGTAAAGACACAAATCATTCTTCCTCACTCGGAAGAAGTTATAAGCACGCGTAACACGCGCGAGCCAAGTTTTATTCAGAATACAGAACTCGTTAATAAATTAATTCGGATCATTTAATACTTGATGGCCAACTCAAAGATGTGGAAACAAACGTAATTGTAACTTTACTTTGGAACATCGTGTGTGGTTGCGATAATAGATACATGGTTGCAATGTAGAAATTGGGAAATTTCGATATATAAGGTGTGAAGCGACGCTGGGGCGTCCGGAGACTTCTTTTCAGGGGGGGGGGGGGGGGGGGGCAGCTTTGGGATGATAGTAAAGAAAAATATACCCTTTTTGCTTTTTTAACCCATTTTATAGTGCCAATTTAATTAAAAATTTAAACCCGAAATTTAAAAATATTCCCTTTTTTAGTATAAACTTAATAAAGATCAGTTTTGAAAAATAAGCGATTTTTTCTCAAAAGCCAGAGGGGCAACTGCCCCTTTTGCCCCCCCCCCCCCCCTGCGGACGCCCATGGAGCGACGAGACTTTACCGAATCGCATGCAGTTCAGAATCTGTTAATCGCACGAGAGTATTTTCTCAAGTGCTCAAGCTAAATGTTAGTCTAATCGGATAGACTCGATCTGCCCTTCAAACACGTGTTTAACCACCATCAGAAGAGATAAAACTTGGTTGCACGCACGAGCACAATTTTTATCTACGCGCTGTACGTGCATGTGCATTGTGAATTTTGGAAAAAATAATATTTATGAAATCCAGGAATTGAAAGAATGAAAAATAAACTTGGCGAGAATGGATTGAAATGCTGATCGTGTACAGTATATACATTCCCGCGGCGTGACCTAAACTACGAATTTCGATTGTTTCGAGTTGTAAACGATTGTTGTAATAACACTGATAACAGAACAATTCTGGAAGAGACAAGTAGGAGCAGAAAAATCCTTGCCACGGCGCTCTTAACCAGGGTACAATCTACTTTAAAAGGTTCCGGGAACGTTTTCAACTGGCATTAAAAGACTCCCCGTTATGCGGCGATAATTGTACTCGTGTATTCGTTGGAAATAGTGTTTCCGTTTCTGTTATTTTTGCTTATATACTCGGTAAGAAGGGGAACAAGTGGCTAATGAAATTTCGAAATGCTTAAATTACCAACTCCATTCGCCAGAGGGCATAATTTAAGTTTAAACATCTATTTTTAAACGACCCCACTCTGTATGAGTATATGATACGCAAAGTAGCATCTTTCTCTGCACCAAGGTAGCTCTTCCAAGTGGCTGTTGTTACTCACACGTTTTAGCACTTTAATTCATATTAGACTGTCAATTCTCTGTATGTATAACGTAAGAAAACTACACACATGTGAATAAACTTGCTTAGTGAAAAGAGAAAGAAAGAAATGATGGGAGGTCGAATCATGAATTTGAAAAAGTCTCGAAATAGATGGTCACGTACCACTTCATGGCTCCGAACAAGAGAGGGACCGGACGACAAGTAAAGGCAATGACAAGATTGTGCTCGGTAGGAAGGTGGTTACACGAAGATGACGTTGCGTAGAATGATTACGGTGGCGGTGATGGTAGTAGTAGCAAAAGTAGTAGTAATTGTAGTAGTAGTAGTAGAAGAGTAGTAGTGTAGTGTGGTGGTGGTAGTGGTAGGGTAGTGGTGGTGGTGGTGGTAAAGGCAGCAGCAGCAGCGATGATGATGGTGGACGGTAGCAGCTGGTAGCAGCGGCGACAGCAACGGTGACGGCAACGGCGCCGATGACGGTGACGGTGACGGTGGTAAATCGACGGGTCGATCAAGATTAAACACAAGGAACGAATTGTAAAGGGTTCGTGATAAGCCGGAGGAAATTGCCACGGGTGTAGTACCGCGGACAGTCCTACGGTCTCACCCGTGCAGAGCACAAGAAACTGTGATCGAGTAAAATTCGTCGCGCGACCCAGAGGCGAGCACCGAGTGCGTTGGTTAGCGAACAGGGTGACCGTAAGTTCTCTCGAGCCGAGCCAGAGCTAGAACTGGCTAGAACGCGACACACGACCCGTCGCGTTCCACTGGCATTGGACTGACACGAGTCGTGTACTATATAATGTTCCTTTTCTTCCATCGCCTCCTTCTCTTCTCGATCCTTCCTCCCTCCACTAGTAGTCAACCGGGTTGAACCGAGCCGATCGCGGACACTGCTTCGCGTGTACTTGGAGCAGACCTTGGCTCTTACCTACCACACTTTTATACATACAACAGACGTTGTGGTATTGCGTGGGCTCTTCAGACAATCGCCTCGACATTTGTGCGAGGCGTTGGAGGTAGATATAAAATTCAATTTCTTCTTTAGGACAGGGACTGACTGTTTGATCATATTCGTCTGTTATTTCGCGCGAGCACGCGGGTCCGAGTTAATGGATATACCTATATGATATATTCGGGAATCGCATACTCGTTCTATTTTTTTAGTGATAAGTATCTACCAATCTTCCACTTGAACGCGTTCAATGAATTCTTGAAATGTTGGATTGTACTTTCGTTGAATTACACTGTTACACGTGGACGTCTACACACGTTTCCTACATTTATGAATGTCGCGTCCGTCATTTGAGGCGCATAACTCGCCAAGTGTATGTACAAACTACGTCAAGTAGTGGTAAAAATGGAAAATGTTTATGCTAAATTTGAAAGAGTTAAAGAGGTGGTGGAATTACGCTACGTTGCAAGAAAAATTTATTTACATGTGGCATGTGTCTGTTTTCAACCGAGCCCTACGATTATTGGTGTAATTTTTCGCGTGTTCCTCGGGTAGGTATTATGCGATTGTAGTCGGAGGCGATTAAACCTGGAGTTCTAAAAGTACGATTGTCTCGAAATTCTCCGCGAGAAAATATATGTACATGGATACATGGATATTTTGCGTATCCTGCGCTCGTGTTCGAGAAAGTTGTTATTTTGGTACCGCATTGGTTAAAGTTCAAGCCTAGCATATTCGCGTGGCCCGCGTGATTTCAGAGTTTCTCGACAAAGGTGATTAACAATAAAATATCAGAATCGAGTGCAGAGAGCAGAATGAAGAAGACAGGAATATGGGCGTGTATAGGTAACCGACATTTTACGCTGAAAACTATGAAAAAATAATTCTGATGATACCGGTTCAACCACCGATTGTTTCACTACAGCTTTAGGACTAGATAAACGGTCGCGCGACTGTGTTCTACTATGCCAGAATCGAGAATAGCATCGGTCAAACGGAATACCGGAATAATACCAGACGTTGATTGGATACAGGCTATGGAAAATAGTTGATAACATGTATGTGCATTGATGGTGACACGTGACATGTGCCCGAATAACGTTAAGTTCGAGTTGAACGGTTTGGTTAAATAAGAATCTACGAGCTATACATGTACGTGTATACTTTGCGTAGTAACAACTTCGAAATCTGATTTGGGTCAGAGACATGGTAATGGCTAACCTCTAACGGAATTCCCTTAGCTCATATACCTACTCATTCCATATAAGAACGAACCTACGCCTCTACCGATTTGCAACCGATCTGCGCAGCTCCCACGTATCTGACACACGCGATTGGTCGTAGCACTTTTGCGATTGGTCGTAGCACTTTCGCGATTGGTCGTAGCACTTTCCCTGCCGGTTTCCTACCAATCAACAGTGTATCCCTGCGCGGAATAAGTCCGTTTTAAAGTGGAATGCAGTGTACTCGTATGTAGAACAGATCGCCGGATCTTACATATGCGTCTCACGTGTACACATTTAAGAGCATTTCTCTCCCCGATTGTCACAGTGTTTTTTCTCTATTTTCTACAGGCCCTTCTCTGAATATTAAAAAAAAGTAATGAAGCCATCTGATATTGCGCAAAGTCGATTTGCTTTGCTCATTGATAAGATTTTAAGACTACTTATTTCAATTGTTTTTGGTGCAACCGGCGCGGCGACAGCGACGGCGCGCGCCGGCCGGCGATCCAATGCGATGAATATTTGTGTTACCGTGTGTAATACAGACACACGCGCGCACAGTACACATACGTAGGTATGTATTTTGTAAATATTAATGCAAAAGAATATGAAATCGATATACCCAGGTACCTTTTAGATTCGACTGCGTTAATAAATTAATGCATATGAATGTACACAAGTGCGGGTAAAAAACAACTCTTTGCAGACGAAGAGGCCTGTAGGTAGGGTTGCCACCCGTACTTTAAAATAAAGTATCTTACGTTATTACACGTAAATTCATCTATATAAATCTTTATAAAAATGATAAAAAGTTGTTCTGTAATGCTAAAGCAATAAGAAATATGTTTGGAAGAAATAGAAACTAATAAGATTAAAATGTACTTTTAGTTTTTTTCGAAGGTACTTTTTTGTACGTTATTTTCCTGTAAAAAAGGTGGCAACCCTACCTGTAGGATTTGTATCATATAAGATGACTCATTACATATAAGTAGGGTAAATTGAAATAAAGTTTAAAGTTTTTCTATTTCTACTCGACGATTATAGAGTCGTAATTGGAAATTCCACTTAATCAAGCACCTACCTATTTTAAGTTATTTTCTAAATATTCAAATACAATATAACGAAGTATATACTTACTAAATAAAAAAATGTACCACAAGATCGACCTTCACCTTGAAACTCAGGGCTGAGATTCTTTTTATCTTCTAAAAATCTAACGTGTTTCACTCACTAGAACGAGAAACTGTGTGACACGAAGATCATTTTCCCGGTAGATTCTTTTATTTAACAGATCCCCGTCGATCCAGAATCCGGCGTGGAATCACCTGTGTGAATCATGACATGTAATATTTTTACACCCTGTGCATACAGACATAGGTATCTATGCACGTTTGCCGCGTGTATGTATGCTAAACACATGCGCGCGTGCGGACATTACGGCGGGCAGCTGTGTGGATGCGCGCGGCTCGAGAATTCATGCACAGGAGGTCGCTGCGTTCGCCGACCTTCCTTTGACTTTGTCGAGTCGATCCGTGTCGCGAATAAAAGATCCTCGAGAGTAGCGGAGAATTCTGCGAGAAGTTGCTTTACTCAGTTTACTGTATCAAGAAATTCGAGTAACGTCGCCGATACATCGCGAACCAAGCATAAAATCGTAGCAGCGACATCACGATCAACGACCGGAGCAATGACGACGCTAAACAAACTCAGCATCGATAAGGTTGACCTTACGGGAAAAAGGGTTCTTATACGGTATATATATATATTTCTTTTTTTAATTATACGTCCCGCAATTTTAACTAAACTCTCGAATTTTTAAGAATTTTCAAACGATACTATATAACGGAGAAAATATCGAAAAGAAAAGCCGGTTATTTATTACCTTTCTGATTAACCCCTTAATGCACCGATTAACAATTCAAAAGCGGTCGCTTTTCCACCAATTCTTTTATTCTCTATGTTATTCTCACGAGTTAACTCGGGCGCGCGGAAAAAAATCGTTTTCCTAAACCCGACTTAATTCGACCGAGTGCGTTAAGAAGTTAACCTATAAAGATGCAAACCTATATATTCGTTGGAACAGTAAACGTAGTTATTACGCGTAGCATTCGTATTTCGTGTTAAACGATAGCCGCATTGACGTTGCAGCGTCGACTTCAACGTCCCATTGAAGGATGGAAAAATAACGAACAACCAGAGAATCGTAGCGGCATTGGACACGATCAAATATGCCCTCGAGAAGAAAGCGAAGTCGATAGTTTTGATGTCGCACTTGGGCCGACCAGACGGGAATCCAAACCCGAAATACACCATGAAACCTGTCGCCGACGAATTGAAAACTTTGCTCGGAAAGGAGATTTTGTTCTTGAACGACTGCGTGGGACCAGAGGTCGAAGCGGCGTGTGCCGATCCAGCGCCCGGAACGATCATCTTGCTCGAGAATCTCAGGTTTCACGTAGAAGAAGAAGGCAAAGGAGTCGGACCCGACGGAAGTAAAGTAAGCTAAGCGCAGTTCGGTTTATAGACGATAGGTACCTACGCTGAAAATTGAATCTTATATAAACTGGAACCTCCTTTAAAGGTAAAAGCGGACAAAGAAAATGTCGCAAAATTCAGGAGTTCCTTGAGGAAGCTAGGCGACATTTACATCAACGACGCCTTTGGCACAGCCCATCGCGCTCACAGTTCTATGGTCGGAGAGGGTTTCGAAACGAGAGCGAGTGGTTTTCTCCTGAAAAAGGAGTTGGACTATTTCGCCAAAGTACTGGACAATCCGCAGAGACCATTCCTGGCGATACTAGGAGGCGCGAAAGTCGCGGATAAAATACAACTGATCAATAATCTGCTGGATAAAGTTAACGAAATGATCATCGGCGGTGGAATGGCGTATACTTTCTTGAAAGTATCCAAGAATATGAAGGTAAATATTACGCTCAGAGATGGGCAAACTTTTTATGTAAATGAAATTTCGAATATCGAATAAAAGTTAAAAGAATTATTCGTCATTCGTTCGTTATCCCGAGTTAGCTTTATTCGGCACATGACGAATAATTTTTTAACTTCTATTCGTTATTCGAAATTTTATTTAAATAAAAATTTTGCGCGTCTCAGCGCTTGCCGTCGATCTAAAATTCACGTCACAATGTTTTCCATTCTAGATCGGTAATTCGCTGTTCGACGAAGAAGGCGCGAAAATCGTTAACGATTTATTATCGAAAGCAGAAAAGAATAAGGTTCAAATACACCTCCCCATTGATTTCGTTACCGCGGAGAAATTCGCGGAAGACGCAGCCCCTGGCTCGGCGGATTTAGAAACCGGTATCCCTGACGGTTGGATGGGTCTTGATGTTGGGCCAAAATCAAGAGAATTATTCAGCAGTAAGTGCGAGCTTTTTCCCTGCTCGTGAACGTGCCTTTCGAATATTCAGCTTAATTTACGATTCATAGAACCGATCGAGAGAGCGAAAACAATTGTATGGAATGGCCCAGCCGGCGTTTTCGAGTTCGCGAATTTTAGCAAAGGCACGAGCAACCTTATGGACAACGTTGTGGCAGCAACGTCGAAGGGTGCTATTACTATAATCGGAGGTGGCGACACGGCCACTTGTGCTGCTAAATGGAAAACGGAGGATAAAGTGAGCCACGTGAGCACCGGTGGCGGTGCGAGCTTGGAACTTCTTGAAGGGAAACTTCTGCCGGGAGTCGAGGCTCTCTCTCCGGCGTAGAAACAGATTCATTTGGTAAACGTTTACATCTTCCGTACGATGCAGTTGGTATTTGGATTTTAAACGCATCGATCCTACCACCGATAGGACGCACCGGCAATGGATAGAACGAATATGATGTAAAATAGTCTTGTTCCTACGTAACTAGATTCCTGTATCCGGGAAAACGTACCCGAGTTCGATCGGGTACGCATAACGCATCGAGTAAACTGCAAGATGCGTTTAAATGGTATCGAGGTAACGTTTTAATACGAGTTACTACGGTTTAGCCGCCGATTAACCGTTTCCAGCGACAAACATTTCGCGTTAAGGGCAGAGCCCTATTTAAGACGCTAGGAATAAGGTGATTCTTGGGAATTTTTTTCTAAGAAACTGTTAAGCGGATCTTTTCCAAACTTTCAGGGTATTTCAGTTCACGTTCAAACAATACAAATTAATTTTTATGGTACAAAGTGTTTGGTAGAAACGAAGATATATGAACACGTTCGTTAGGACTCGCGCGCCGGAGTTGCAAATTGGCGATTGTAGTGGTGGCTCCATTTCTTCCTTGGAATAAAAAAACCAAGGATTTTCTTATTTCTAGTAGAGTTACATTGTCGATGAACCTAAGACATTGATAAATAAATTGAATTGAACAACTCTTTTTGCATAAATAGTACGAAATATCTTGGGGCAGAATCGTAACTTTTTCTTTAAAGTCCCACCAATTTGCCAACTTTGAACTTTTTTTTCGTTTGTTAGGTTCATCGACAATGTAATTATACTAGAAGTAAGAAAATCCTTGGTTTTTTTATTTCGAGGAAGAAATTGGGCCACAATTACAATCGCCAATTTGCAACTCCGGCGCGCGAGTCCTAACGAACGTGTTCATATATCTTCGTTTCTACCGAACACTTCGTAACGTAAAAATTAATTTTTATTGCTTGAATGTGAACTGAAATACCCTGGAAGTTTGGAAAAAATCCGCTTAACAGTTTCTTAAAAAAAAATCCCAAGAATCGCCTTATTCCTAGCGTCCTAAATAGGGCTCCCCTCTTAACAGTTGAAAGCGTTGTACAACTCGATCGCTTCTGCCACTATAATAGAGGAGATCATAAAGCCGGGAATACCCGCAAACGTACATAAAACATATATTTAAGTAGAAACAATGTAAACATACCTTCTGTAATAAAACATCTAACGTTAAACTACTTGAAAACAACAATTCGTGTATTAGATTTTTCTCATTTAACCCTCGGTTGTCACACCTACTTTTCCGAACGTCGTTGTCACACTGGGTCAATTTGACCCTGTCAATTTTCAATCAGTCGTTATTTAAAAATTATTTGTTAAATTAAGTCTCAAAAATTCTGAGATAATGTTTGAACATTGTAGAATATATGCCCATCGTTGAAAGTTGACTTTTAAAGTGTGATCATGCTTAAGGGGGAACACCACTGTGAAAGTTGAAAAAAATTTCGATTTTTTTCTTCACTTTCTTAATGTTTAACTCTTCAAAAATACTCTCTGAAAATTTCAAGTTGATATTCGAAGAATTGACGAAGATACAGTGCATTTTGTGAGACGCGTCACGATGCCGTTCCGAGTAAAGTCAAACTTTAAACGCGATTTTCTCGAAACGACATTTTTCTAACTGATCGAATCAATAGCTCTGTCAATTTTTATCCGATCGACTTGAAATTTTGACAGGATCTTTAAAACAAGAGTATCTTCAGTTGTGAGTACCGATTTTTTAATCGAAAACATATTTTTTTAAATACGCTCGAAAAACTATCCATTTTTTTTGCGGATTTTCGAAACTTTTTCTTCCCAAGCGCACCATTTTTACAAAAATAATTTTTTTTACAAATCGGTACGTACAAAGGAAACTACACACATACCGATTATATTAAAAAAAAAAATTTGATTTCAGAGTTGCCGTTCCAAAGATATCGTTTCGATAAGCGACCTATGTTTTCTTGTGAGGGGTATAGGAGATTAACTATATATGGAAATCTATGCATGTTTTTCTATTACTTTTTTTTTTATAGTCTCTTAAGACATTGTACTAAAGATAGGTAATAACAATTTTATAATAAACCTCTAAGTTATTCCTTAAAAAAATCTTAAAAATGGGCTCATTTTTCCGGCCGTCACAGTGGTGTTCCCCCTTAAAAAAAAGTTTGAAGCGATAAGAGTTTCGACAAAAAGGTTTTTGCTTAAAAAAACACAGGGTCAATTTGACCCAGTGTGACAACCGAGGGTTAAAGTCAACGGAATGTCGTCTTGCACAAGCCCCGTGGCACTCTACATTGCGTTCGAGCGTGCGCGTACAAAAAGTTGATCTAAAAATAATTTTATTCCAACATGCGTGCGTGCGTAAACATGTTTCTATTTACAAATACGATCTCTCTCCCTGGTAATAGCATTGTCGAGAACAATAAATTCTATGTACACATCTAAAATACCAGCGTGTTATCGTTATCTCGATTTCTCCCATAAGTTAGATAATTACGATTGCTAATCTACATCAAAGAACAATTTTGTGGCGACTGCTCCATGCCACGAAGTAGTACTGGCATAATCTGGTCACTTTCGGCGTCGATTTGGAAAGGCATTGCCTGATCTCCTACGAGCTCCTCCGGTAACTGGCCGCATCCTTGCACTTCTTGCATAAGCGACATTACCGCGTCGAAACGTTCCTTTTTAACCGTTTCTGTATCTTCATCCTTCTCTTTTTCGAGCTCGGCGCACACCTGAGGCAAACGGACAACGCGCGCGTGTATCGATATTATTAATAGCATCGCTTCTAGAACAGAAATTTCGTCCGTTACTAACTTGTCGCATTAATTCCAACTGTTTGGTAAACCTCCGCAGATCGTCGGATGATATTCTCGTCTTTCGTTCTTCTAGCCACTCGGGATATTTATCTACCAATTCCTTCAACGACGGATACAGAATTTCCTTCGACAGCAAATGCTGCAGCATTCCTTGCATAACAGGCAGAATTGCGCTAGGACCATCCTCCAGAGACGCTTGTCCGAGCATCTCGGACAAATCGGCCTCGCTCTACGAGTTCGTAGAAGAACGTTCGCGTTTCAAGATATAGAGAACGAAAGTAAAGAAAGTATAATTTCTCAAGCGCGACTACCTGCAAATTCTCGGAGGTTGCGGATAAATCGTTTAGTGCCTGAGCAATGGCGGATTGAAAGTCTGTGTTCGCGCTGTCCTTGTCATTCTTGTCTTCGTCCGTTATCGCACACGCAATTGTTTGCGCTAATTTTTGGAAAGAAGCTCCTAGCTCGCTGTCCGTCCCTAACAAGGAAATTTTTGAAATCATCAGTCCATTTCTTATAATTCTTGCGAAACGTTTCTACCGAGTTACCATTTTTAATTAAATTCTGTAGATTCTCCTCGAACTGGTCCGCCGCTTCTTTAATGAAATCTTTGGTCCACGCATCGTCTGAAGTTTCAACGATATCCTTATCCGTTAATTCCAAACCATCCGCTTTCCAGTTGTCCTCCTTATCCGACTCTTGCGCCTTGTTGAAATCTTTTAAAGCACCTGAAACATTGGATATTTTGCGAATGATACATGTCTGTCGTTTAATATCAGCATTCTCGTGATTTCATCGGCTAATCGGTCAAATTTTCGCCGGTTACGTAACATACAAGTACACAAGTGTGTAGCTATATAAATAGTTATATGCGAGTTATCAACGTTCGCTTGTAAAACCACGCGAAATAGATTGCTTTCTCCTCATTTTCGCTCTCTAGCCATGAAACCGCGCGAAACATGTTTGATAAATAAATAGATCGTGGAAAGAAATTTCTAGCCGCAAGTTCAAGTTTAAGGTTAGGATTAGCGTAGTATGGTTGTTTATTAGTGAATCTATTGATAAAATGGTTCCTTACTGTCCAATAAATCATTTAATTCTTCATCTTCTACTTGATTCACAACTTTTTCGTCAGACATGTCTATCGTCTAATCTTCTTTCTCCTTCAACTTTCAACAGTAGTAGTAGTGGTGTAGTAATATCGGGATGATAGTGCACAAGTGTACTTGAATACGTGTATATCGATATGTGTGCATATGTGACATCGAAACGCTACATAATGCGTTTTTCAGCGCATGGCTACAATTATGCGTGCATTATCAAATTACATACATATGCATAGGTATATAGTATAGGTATGCCTGCATGTATGTAGTACATGGAAATTGGAATAGGCGTCCGCAGGGGAGGGGGCAAAAGGGGCAGTTGCCCCCCCTGGCTTTTGAGAAAAGATCGCTTATTTTTCAAAACTGACCTTTATTAAGTTTATACTAAAAAAGGGAATATTACTAAATTTCAGTTTTAAATTTTTAATTAAATTGACACTATAAAATGGGTTAAAAAAGCAAGAGGAGTATATTTTTCTGTACCATCATCTCAAGTTGCCCCCCCCTCTCCGCCCCTTTGCAGGGGCGTCCGCAGACTTTTTTCCAGGGGGGGCAACAAATAATTCATTAAATAAACAAATTATTATAAAATTAGTTACCACAAAAAATTCTATCTTAATTACAATTACTTAAAAAAAATTATATATTAGAAATAAAATCAAAAATAATAAAATTGAAATATCATTTAAAAATATAAGATTTAAATTAGCTATACTTACGGTTTATTTAAAACATAAATATTGTAAATTTGGAGTAAATTTTTTATTTTATAGCTAATGATAAATTTACAAAAAATTAATTTTTAATATTTTTTAATCTTCAAAGTTTACGTTTTTATGTTATGTTATGCTAAATCATGTTTTTTATAGATTAGATCAATTGATACAGGTTTTACTGCAGTGCTCCATTATTGCTGAGTCCTTTTCGAGTATTTTAAAAAAAAATTATTTTTTATATATTGTGCCCGGGCCAGGTTGCCCGACTCGTCCCTATAGGTAGGCAAAATTAGTCGATTGTCTAGGGCGTGAAGTTGATAAGGGGCCCAAAATGATCTTTTCGTTGTTGGCATTTCTTAAAATAAAATTTTAAATAAAGTATCACAAGTTGTGCTATAAATGTTTTGAGCTATGAATAAAAATTTGGGTCAAGATCATCAAAAAGCTCGAGTGAATGTATTATAAGTAAAAGGCGCGAGAAAGGCTCGAGCTGTAGAGATATAAAAAAAAAATTAAAACCGACTTCAAAAAAAAAAAATTGCCCTGAAAAGTGAAAAATAATTTTTTCCCTTATTTAATTTACGACTCTCATATTTTTAAGTCGGCGCCTCATCTTTGCACCGTGTAAATCTGGCGCCGACTTAAAAAATTTGAGAGTCGTAGATTAAATAAGGGAAAAAATTATTTTTCACTTTTCAGTGCAATTTTTTTTTTTTAAGTCGGTTTTAATTTTTTTAAATTTTTTTATTGAAGTCAGTTTTAATTTTTTAAAATTTTTTTTATTGAAGTCGGTTAATTACATATACCTATAGTCGCAGTAGCGATGAGGCGTTTAATTTACCGTTAACCGCTTTACCTAATCTTACAAAAACTATTACATATATATATATATGTAATAGTTTTGTTTCTTTTCTTCTTTCAATATTAAATCCTTACATCGCGAACGAGTAATATCGACCGACAAGGTTACCCGGATTTTTAATGTAGCAATGTATTCAACCAATGCTATTATTACCGACGCGTTAATATTTATTATGATGAATAATATATATTACGGCGTTTGTTGTTCTAAACATTTAGTCGAAGATTGTGTATAATTTTAAGCGGTACTTACACAAGTAGTACTTGCGTACGTAGTCCAACTTTGAATTTAGTTGCGCATGCACGTACACACACGCGCGCGCGCGCGCGCAAGAAATGATGCAGCGGAGGTGTGAAATATACGATAACTCCTTTCCTTCCCCGGGTTATTTTCTACGTACGTTTCTCAATCGATTCGCGGTGCCTGATTTTTCAAAAACCGCAGTGCCCCTTCCATTTTTCAACCCGACCAACGACCAAAGTCAATGACAGACAAAATGAAAAGGTGTAAAACATTGTATAGATAAAATAAGTATGTTCGACTTTATTAAGAATAATAATAGGTGATGCGCAAACTGAAGAAAGCCAGCCTCCACTATCGCAAAATACAATTATCTATTTTGATTTATATCCTGCTCAGAGAAGACTTTGCTCAACACTTGGCAACATACGTCTATCTGATCTAGGTTCTCCTCTTGTTTCAACTCTTTGATACAACGTTCCAATGTGGATTGTAAGCAAAGTTCTGGTCGTCGACACTCCTTTAAAGCGGGGGGGAAATTATTATTGGTCAAGCCATTGAGAATGTTCAGCAGCTGGTCTCTGAAACGATGAATTACGTTTGATTTCGTTCGATTATCTCTACAGATGTAGACGAGTTCAGTTGAAATGGGAATAAAATACCTAATTTCCAGAAGTAGATCAGGGGTGGCTAGGAAAGCTGCTGCCTGCTCGATCAAACCCATATTTACTAGCGTCAGCTTCAAATCATCCGCATCTTCCTTATTACAGAGGGAGGACAATAGGAAGGCTGATTTAATTTGTAACTTCTTAACTGAACTTTGCATAGCTCTCAAAAGAACAGAGTAGCCATCATTGATATTCATGTATTCCAAAGATATCGGATGCTCGCGAACTATACCTGTATTCAATGTATAAATTTCGTGTACAGATTCCTTTAAACTTTAAGGGGTTAGGCCACCGTGGACGGAGCAAAATTGCAGTCATTTTCGGCATTTTTTAGGAAGATAATGAATTAAACAGAAAAGTCAATATGAAGCCTGATATTGTACAACTCTCGCTGGAAAAAAATACGATTTTTTACCCGACTGCGGCACGCAAAGGGGGGTATTGTATTTATGAGGCTATGTTTGTATGTTCATGTTACGCCCTGGAGCAAGGCTGTACAAGGAGCTGTTTTCGGCGCCTAGCGGCGAGCAACCCGCCCGTCTCGTTGCTAAGGTTAGAATCGGTAAAAGGAGAACTGCATTAGTGTACGTGCATTTGGTATGACTTGAACCCAACCATATATACTTATGGTTGACTGATTTTAACCTTAGCAACGGGACAGACGGGTTGCTCGCCGCTAGGCGCCGAAAACAGCTCCTTGTGCAGCTCTGTTCTAGAGCCAATACGGATACACCGATTTGGACAAATGAGGTGTCTTTAGAATTGTTTAGAATTCCGAATGTCATAGGATATATAATTTTCAAAAAAGTAAAAAATAAAAAAATTAAAAAAATTAAAAAACCGCTAAAAACGCTTAAAAGCTGCTTAAAAACCAAACTAAAATGACAAAAATAATAATATGATGACAATTTAAATTAACTCAATTGCCTGTAGTCGGAGGCCTTAAATCTTCTGATGCAAATGATTCGATGTAATTACATTCGAACATTTATTTCGAAATAGAAAATTAAATATTGTCTTAATAAATATTGTGTATCGCTGTTCGCCCCAATTAGATTTGATGGACTATTAACAACACTAACAGTATTTCCCACACGGACAAAGAGAGAAACATATAAGTTACAAAATACGCTGAAGTTGAAATGTCACTATATAAGCTTGAATTTGCATTGATGTTGTTCACCTCTTTTTGTTACCAGCTTGAAGCACTTTCTTTAGTCATTCCTGTACATGCTTGGGATAGAAGAGCATCAAAAGATTTAAGGCCTCCGACTGCAGGCAATTGAGTTAATTTAAATTGCCATCTTATTATTATTTTTGTCATTTTAGTTCGGTTTTTTTAAATTTTTTAAATTTTTTTCCTATAAAATGGCGACGGTCGAGCCGTGATATATCTCACGGCTATACCGTTTGACTTAGAACAAAAAAACAAAAAGTTTTATTTTCTACATGCCTAAAACTATAAAAGTACACATGGGTTTTCACAATCTTGAACATATTCTTTGCAATTGACACTTTTATATAAAAAAAATGCATTTTTTCTTCGCATGTTCACCATTTCGAGACAAATGAATGTTTACGGATTTCCATATGTACTTCTCTAGTTTTAAACATGTAGAAAATAAAACTTTTTGGCTTTTTGTTTTAAGTCAAACGGTATAACCGTGAGATTGAACACCGTGCAAAACGTCGGTCTTCAAGATCTTGCGTATCACGGCTCTACCGCCGCCATTTTGTAAAGAAAAAATACGATTTTTTCCGGCGAGAGTTGTACAATAACAGACTTCATATTGAATTTTCTGTTTAATTCGTTATCTTCCTAAAAAAAATGCCGAAAATGACTGCAATTTTGCTCCGTCCAAGGTGGCCTAACCCCATAAGGGGTTAGCCCTAAAACAGGCTTTTTTTCAAACGCAAATTATAAAGTGATAAAAAACAATAGAGCCAAAGATTTTTCTAATTTTAATCGTTATTCTATGAGCTTTAATACAAAAAAAAGAAAAATCTAAATATCTCTATGTACATCAAAGTTGTGAGTAAAAACGTAAAGGCGTGTACGCGGTGCACCGTTTGATGGTGAACATAAAATCTCGAAAACCGCTCCAACGATTTGGATGAAAATTTAATGAGAGATACAGAAAACCATTCCCTACGATTTTCGAGAAAAAAAATAATACAATTTTTATGTCGAAAAATACGATTTTATCGATTTCATGTATGAAAGATATTTTTTATCTTTTTTTTAAGAATTTATCTCGAAATTCTGCTCCCAACACATCATTGTCTCTATTGTTATTTATCACTTTACAATTTGCGTTTGAAAATAGGCCTGTTTTAGGGCTAGCGAGGATGACCTACCCCCTTAAGCAACCACGATTGTTATTCAACGGGGATATACTTCCGAATGGCCCCAGTGGCCGATCGACGCGAGGTTTGAGGGGAGAGGTGGGGAGGGGCTGTGGACCCTAAATGTAAAATTATAGCTTCGGGTATATAATAAGTTTTCGAAATATTAATAAAAAATTATTAATTTTTTTACAAATTATTTTTTTAACTGCGTACACGTAGCCCTAACGGTGATCCATCCTGCCCCCCCCCCCCAAATTTGTTCTACAAACAGTTGGATGTGTTCCCCTTACTTCTGCATGCCCCTCACGCGCCTAAATAGCACGCGCATTTAGCTAAAATTCGAAAACAATTATCTCGAAAACGAAGCGCGATATTAAAAAATTGTATTCTATATTTTCGTCTTATTTTGACCTGTAGAATCACCCCGCAGAGTATTGACTATCAATAAAGTAACAGGTATCCACCCTGTGTAATAGAATGGATCGCATTCGCAAGTTTCTGGTTCAAATCTCCAAACTCACATCGGTGCGCTACTATGCTTTAAGCGCCCGCAAGCGGGCGCGCGCCCCCCGCGCTAATCTAGCCCAAACCAATACTAATATCCAGAACAAATTAGAAACTGGAATGCGTTATGTCGGATTAAGTCAACAGAAATAGTAAAAGTTTCTTATTAATATCTCGGAAACTAATAAATTCCCGAAGCAACAATTTTAGATTCAGGGTCCACACACCCTCCCCGCCCCTAACCTCAAACCTCATATCGATCGGCCACTGGGGCCATTCGGAACTACAACCTTCGTGGTGAGAAATCTCTCTACTTACAAGACACGGCGTATAAAGCCTTGATTTTTGCAGTGTCCGCTGGGTCCGTGTCTATCATATTCAATAAAATAGGGAACAGCCCAGTCTCTAGAAATCTCTCTTGGCAGAAGGGATTATTCTGCGCTAATTCGGCTATCACGTCCGCAGCTCTCCATCTGATGCAACTATGCGGGGAATTCAAACAGGGACCGAATATCGAGAAGCCACCTATTTTATAAAAGTCATTAGCGGTGTCTATATTATCTACATAATCCTTAATCGTCTCCAAGGCAGATTCGTGTCGCGACGTATCGTCTTCCGGTCGAACGTCGACTATATCTGATAAAATCTTTATAGCCTTTTGTAACTCGTCTATGACGTTGCACGACAGAGAGGAAATTGTTTGCTTCAGGAATTCTTGTCTCTGTAAATAAGCAGCTACTATAACTCAATGTACCACGAACGTAACGTTCAATATCAAAGATGATACGTACTTCCGCATCCATCGGACGGAACTGCGCATCGCTGGTAGTACCTTGGGAATCGCTTGCTTCCATAGCAAATCTGAGTAGTCCCTGCAGACTCGTCGCCGGCCTAGGCTGGGGCACGGGCGACTCGGTGTTGTTCGCGACGGGGGGCGATCCTTGGATCGACAGAGGTCTAGCGCTGCTACTTGCGCACGGTTGTTGGTCTTGGTGGTTGCTGCGCCGAGAGCTGAAATAATGCAGCGAACACGAGTAATATATATATATATATTACTTATGCGAACTTAAGCTTCTTGGTTATGGAAGAAAATTCTCATACTTTTCCATTTTGCCTATATGCGCTGCACCCATTAAACGAATACTTAGTCCGTGTCTCAAGAAAATATTAGTCCGATATAGTGCTGGGATAAACGCATTATGAGGTCGAACGCGTAGACGTTTCTACCTAACCTCTATTTCCACCTTTTATTTCGATAGATTCTTGAAATGGAGTGGAATATGAGGGAAGCGAGGAAAATTGAGATCGAGACGTTCGCGTTCGCTCTCACCAGCTCTCACACAGCCGTCGGACTTCAAAGCATTAAAAGCCTTGAAACCACTTGAAACAGTTGTGTGTCGCAGTTCTATGCATATACGCCGTTGTATGTAACTATTGAATGATTTCACCGCACGCGTGCGCATATAGGTTACTTATTGTAACCTTCAAAAATGCAAGTTTAGATCTCGAACTATCTCGACACGATTTCATCGGGGATCCATAAACGTTTATATCAAGCTAAATGTTATTAAATACTGTAATGTAAATAACCAATGGCGCTGATTAATAAAACAAATTCTGCGCTTTGATGATGAAATTTTATTTCGGGGTGTAAATCAATCGGGGCAGGTCGGAGAAAATATTCGTTCGAGGATATTGAATTTTTGGTTTTTGGTCGCATGCATATTAACGGTTATACCAAACGTGTATATCGAAATATACTGCTTTATTATGTCTCTTTTTCCTTCACAACATATTCATTGTAGATATTTATTTTACATTTACATCGTTTGAAAATATTCACGATTGCTTTGAGTGTTTATTCTGTCCACCTGTGAGAGCAATGTTGATTAGTACAAACATAATATAACCTCATTTCTTCTTCTGCTCGTCTGGTCTGTGCCTGGAAAAATACCGCCTCTCTGTGGTTACACTTTGGACATGGATGTTCTTCGGTCCTTGGTAAAGTAGGATCTGAGATAACGTCCGCTACTATATGCGTCAGTTCGCTGAAATCATTTTACCATTCGGGCTGTAAATACTGCGTTCCCTATAGCAATTCGGTCGAGTGAATCGCTACGTATATGCTGTTTCTACTTACTCGATTTCGTGCATAATTTTGTTCACGTAGATACAATTACTATCAGCCAGCTGCTTGAAATCACAATTTCTACACTGAAAAGTACATGTACCCGAATGTGCGATCGTTGGGAATTATGCTTGGATACTAAAAGAAAGCGCGAAAGAATTTCCGATACTTACGGCATACATCAATACTTTGTTTTCTTTGTCTTCTTTAGGGTACAACATATTGTTGCATTCCTGACAGAATCTAATACCGACAAACCCTGGTCCATCGTCGTGAGTATCGTAACCAGTTATCTTTGACATATTTCACTCGACCAGCGGCGGTGGCCGCAGTGATGCCAGAAATGTGGCCGTGATGGAAAACACCGGTTCTCGTTAGATCACCGAAGTTAAGCATCACGGGCCGGGTACTGGGGAAAGATGGGAGACCACCTTTTTCTCCCGGTGCGCCACTTCCTGCTGGGACCCGAAGAAAAGAGGAGGGAAAAGATGTATGACACTCTGTAGTTCGTTAGGCAATATATAATCTTAATATATAAAGCAGAAAGTATTTGTGTGTTGTCTGTCGCCTAAAAACTTTCGAACCACTCCTGGGGGTCACGAAATGTGTCCCCCCCCCCCCCCCCAACCAGCTCCATTAAGCCTAGCTAATTCAGATGAATGTGACTATTTTCACAAAAAAAAACATTTTTTTTTTATAAAATCATAATCTAAATTTCGGGCGAAGCCGAGTAGTAAAGCTAGTAAGCGATAAACTTGAAACGCCATCCTGTTTAAACACAGGAAAAAACAATATACAATACAATATTTCCTTAGAGCATATATGGCGACAATTTCGAGCTCTCAATGAAACCTCAATGTATATATATCCTTTAAGAATATTTCATTCGTTTAATTTCTTTCAAGTCAATAAATCTCGCGTATATACATACACAGGCACGCAAGTATGTAGCTTACATACTTAAGCGCTGCGCTTTCTCTTTACGAGACTATGCTTTCCAACAATTCTTAATCACTGAATTGGAGAAATTGTTTACCAAATTTACTTGCTTCGGACCAATCGCACGTACAACATGGACCAAACGAAATCTTTTTTTATTGGTTACGAACGGTTACGAATCATGGACGTTAGGTATGGTTAGGTATGGGTCCATGTTACGAACGAACCTTGTATTCTTGTAATTTCAGGCACATGGCACGCTCCACACAATTACGTATACATATCAGTATATTTACACGTATAAAGCCATAAAAATTCCACACAGAAGGGACTATTTCGGTTAAACGTTATTTCAAAATTCTCCAATATTCATTTGTGAATTTTTTCAAGGCGTAGATCGATGGATGAATAGTAACTAAACTAACCTATCGAAACTTCTGGCGCATTCTCATGAAATGGCGCGAATTTACATAATACGAATATGATCGTTACACGCTTCGCAGTTAAAATAGAAACAATTGTGAGTGTCAATGATTCGTATTAATTACCGCATGAACGGTGCACGTGTGTGTTATATATGTACGTGCTCCGTTATTCTCATTGTAGAAATAGTGAAAACGAAATTTCAAATGAAACGCCAAGCAGCGTACACGATTCGATCGATGTTGGTATGTACATAGTATGTATGCATCTACGTATGTTTCTTGTAATACATTGTGTAATATATGAGAAAATAGATGGGCAGATAAGATATTGGTATATAGGCAGTATAGATTGAAAGGTTGCAAAGGGTTGCGGGCAGACAAGTTCGGGGAGTTTAACGTTCGTAAGAGTTTTCAGGAAAGAGCATGTGGTGCGCTAGTGTTCCATTAAGCTACCCCCAGCCTTACTACCCCCACCCTTCCATTCGAGCTCCCCTAGCTAGTGCAAATCTCGGCGGATGAATGTTTTCTTAAGGGATTCTTCCCGAAAAGCGACGCGAAAATCTGAGAGGAGTAGACGGAGCTAAAAATTTGTGAGTGAAACCATTTATCCTAAAACCCCGTCTCATTCTTCCATTCCCGGAATCTCGGAGTTCGTAGGATTCGGTTTCGTAAACTAAGAAGAAAGAGCAAACTTGTGTTCAAGGCGTTCCTGGGGGGTGATGGCACTCACGCCGACAGCGTCTCCCACAAAGATTTCACCATTTTTCTATTGACAAAAAAATTTTCAAAGTACTCCGGATACCTCGGATATTTTTTGGTTAACCTGTCGGCTAGTACGCTTTGAACACGTGATTACGATAAACGCCGCGTAACTAGAGTTTATATTCCAACATTTTTCTCCCAACATTCCACTTATAGACTACCAACGGAAAATTTGTTTTCTTCCACCTTTGCTTCCGGATAATGCTGCGGATATTCTTTGAAAATTTTCCGCTCTCGGTTTCTTTCTTTATAGTCCCGCACTCGGCTACGATATATTTACCGATCCCATCCATTCCACCATTCAGGTGTATCTTTTGTATTTTACACCTACGATATATCTCCGCGCATACGCGAATACATAATCCGAATAATAATAATAACCGCAATAACAATAATAATAATATTAATAATAATAATAATAATAATATCAAATTTTCGTTGACAACACAGTCACAGTAAAAATTATTTTAAGCAAATCTTTACGTATATCGGTAATCAATTTTTCTCTCCCCGTGTATAATTCGAGATTTTCATATTCTCTTTCCGTTACTCGTCGTTATTAGTCTCATAGACGATTCTAGCCTGGCTTATTCGAAAATAGATATAGAAAATTTGCAGGCTGATTTGATGTATTCAACGAGCTTGCCCATTTCGTATCGATCTATCGATGGAGTAACGAACAATTCGGTCTTCGACGATTTAATAATAATTGCCAGGGCGATATATATATACGTAAGAAAGTTTGCCAGGAGACACGGATAAAGAATAGCTTCCGTCGCGTTTCAACTTATTACACTGTCGCGTGTAATCGATGA
Organism: Andrena hattorfiana; assembly: GCA_944738655.2. Taxonomy (NCBI): domain Eukaryota; kingdom Metazoa; phylum Arthropoda; class Insecta; order Hymenoptera; family Andrenidae; genus Andrena; species Andrena hattorfiana. The sequence continues at coordinate 3,417,124 of OX122889.2, read as the reverse complement.
AACGACGACGCCGATAAGTTCGATTTCTTTCTTTCTCTCTTTTCCGAGCGCTTCTGCAGACTTAAATCTCTATTCCGTTGAAGCGTAATCGAGCGATGTGTTGATATCAACAGGGAAATTGTTCTAAAACGGTACTATAATGGAGAGCGGAAGTAACTTGCACACCGCCGCCAATTACCCTGGCGGGGATCGCCAGCAGTTCTGCGTTTCCTGGAACTCCCATCAGTCGAATATGCACAGCGCATTTCCGAAGCTTTTAAGTTCAGAGCAGTTCGTCGACGTGACTTTAGCCTGCGACGGAGGTTCGATCAAGTGTCACAAAGTGGTGTTGTCGGCTTGTAGCGATTACTTGGAGCGTTTGCTGCTAGAGATACCGTGCAGCCATCCTATTATCTTTCTGAGAGACATGAGAATGTGGGAACTTCAGGCTCTGGTCGAGTTTATGTATCGCGGCGAGGTGTACGTAGAGCGGCAGCAACTTGCTAAATTAATGCAGGCTGCTGAAGTGTTGCAGGTAAGAAACTAACGAGGAAACTTACCGCCTCTCCGCAGGCCGCCCGATAATCCCCGGCTGCTGTGATACGTGCTGCAAATACGCGTGTAGTTGTAAACGGATTCTTACGACGACAATTTCACCAACAGGTTCGCGGCTTGTCCACTCAAGGGAACGATAACTCTTCGAACGAAAGTAGCTCGCAACAGTGCGACTCTAATACTCCTATCGTTCCATCGACGACCACGCAGCAGGATGGATCTAGTTACCAAGGCGAGGAGACTCCATCCAGCGACGAAGTTTCGAACGCCCACTTCCTGGAGACTAAACCGGTCGTGGCGTCTGGCCCGGCGTGCGCCCCGTCGCATAGCACCACGCCGGTGTCGCAGAACCCCAGCTCTTCGAGTTTTATGAACATGGAGCACAGCGAAGCGCTGCAACATTTGGAGAAAGCGCTCAGCGCTTGCGAGGCAACTTTAACGGAAACTCAGGGAATGGTTAAAATGGAACCGGACGAGCAGTTTACTCAGCAACACGATGTGAAGCCTTACTCCATGAGTATGGTCCCGAGCAGTAATTGTAACCCTAGTAGTCCGTTTCCTGCGATCGAAGGTGAGCAACAGATTAGCGAGGAGGATTGGGTGGATGGGAGAGAGAGCAAGTGGGAAAGACTATTTTCTGTCGCTTCTTGTTTATTTGCTACGGTGATATTCGTTGGTTTTTCGAGTACTCGGTGATTATTAATTTCTTGTTAGAGTTCTTAGAACCTTAAGCGATACGATTTTCATCCTAAAACGAGAGAAACGGGCTTTCTTCTCACCGTTTCGTTGGTTGCTCGATTTCAGGTTACCAGAGACGACAAAGACGTTCGGAAGAAGAGTTGAAGCAAGCCTCAGATATGGTGGCCCGCGGCATGACGTTTCAAGTTGCTTCGGAAAAGTACAAAATTCCGATAAGTACGATTCGATTCTACATGGTTAGAAAAGGTATATTGCAAAGGCGAAAACGCGGTCGCGGTTCGAGTAATCTTGGGATGAATAGTCAGCCAGGAAGCCCCGCAAGCCCGCCATATCATATGATGAATTACCGTTTGCCAGAGAGCCTAAACTCCAGCCTACCGTAGTGCTGTACGAAAAGTAGCGAGTTTTTAGACTTGAGTTGAATCGAACAAATTTTTTATTGCCGCATCGGAGCTGTTCCAGACTGTCATTAATTCCCATCCTTATTGACTCACACTGAGTTATCCGTTCTTCGTTTATCATTCGCGAGGCGCGAGCACGCATCGTCCGCTGCGAGTGCGTTTTCGCCCAATACTACTCGTTCGTTACGCCGCACCACACACGTTTATTGCATTTACAGAAATTAGTAATTTAATAGAGAGTAATTGACAATGTGTACGTATCGTACACGATAGACGCGATTTTAGTCTCGAACAGCTCGGCTCCGTGTACATAAACGCCATACGCAAGCTTTCGGACGCAGCATCGAGGCGAGAGAATGAAAGATCAACGGGGGGAAACAACAAGTAACGAACTTGCCGCGATGATCTCGAGCGTTCCCGGGCCGATGTATCGAGAGCATTCTGTTTCTGTTCACGGTGTCGTTTCGTCCCGCCTCGTTTCGGTTTAGTGGGGTAAAGTTTGTACAGCTTTCGTTTCGCTTCTTTCCGGCCTCGATGCAGGCAAACAAGACGGGTGTATCCGCGAGAAAAGAAAAAAAAAAAAAGAAGTGTCGATGCAGCGCTCGAGGGCCACTCGCTCGTACGGTTCAGTTTCGAGCCGCGTTACGTTCTTCTACTTGGTGACACATACACCTTGCGTACATGGATAGCGTAAGAGGTATTTTTCAGAGTCCTATACACAGATTGATACAACAGATTTACAAAACACAGTTCATAGAGAAGATTGAACGCGTCACGCGAAGGATATTTTTACGACCGCTCGAAAATCTTTTGATAATACGTATCCGTAGGATAGGTTCTTTTTTTATTGCGTCGTATTTATATGTATATATATATATATACACACACAGAGAGAGAAAGAGAGAGAGAGAGAGAGAGAGAGAAAGAAACACACAGACACACACGTATACATGTGTGCACATACCGTCAAGTTGCTCGTGTTTTGAATCCGCGACAGAACTCGCAATCGATTCTAAACAGATTCCGAGCATCGATTTTTTGATCCTTTGACAGAACGTTTAGTTGCTTTTATTCGACGATGAAATCATCGGAGAGAACGGAACGGGATCGAAGCTCGCGGTTGGACGACGTACTGTAATCCACGGTGTGTGCAGTCGTAGGCTTCGTCCACGAATATTAGTCACCATGTTCAAGACTAACACACGTGGGTGATTCTCAGCCACGTCGTTCTTATTATACTTCAAATCTGGATCTATAACACAGATGTTTTTTTAGACACCGCTTGGTGTCTTCTTTCTGCTTATACATTTATATATATATATATTTATATGTGTGTGTACGTGTGATCCCAACCCGCCCACCCCCCCCCCCCCCCCCCCCCTCCTCCCAAACCCCATTCACCCTACATATGTATATATATAAAACGCGCGCATATACATATATAATACGCGTATACATATGATTCTATGAGTTGCCAAGTTATCGATGTATATACATGCACATAAATGGCATATGCATGCATACATGCGTGTATATAAACATTTATATACCGGTAATTCAATAGTCGGCACTCAAAGAGCCGGTGCTCGTTCGAACAGTTTACGATTTAGCTTCGTCAGAAAACGTCACGGAGAAGGGGAATGATCATGGCGTGTGGTAGCATAACGCTTTTTACATGCTAGTGTACAAATAACATTTATAATTGATCGTCAGAATCCAGCAGTTTTTGTAAAAAAAAAAAAAGAAACGATCAAAATACGGCCTTGGGTCATTTTATGAATACTGGATATGCCTTTTCAAAAGATTATATAATTATACATTGAGAACTCTAGCGTACACACACGTGCGCGCGCAGAGACGCGTATGAAGGTGCATACATAACCTAGTATTTACTCGCGCGCGCATAGGAACGACACATACGCGCGCGCGCAAACACACATTGAAACAAACAAACGTAACCGTACAGTGTATCGCCTTTGTTAAATAGCATTCGGATAAAGCCATATTTTTCCATGCAATGCAGTAATCCAGCAAAGTAAAATTACCGTAAATGTGAAACAGCCTAAAATAGAGCAGAGTGCAAGATATAGAGAAGGAAAAGAGAAAGAGAGATATAGTGGCAACGGTGGAGGAGGAAGGGGAGTAAAGAGAAGGAGAAGAGAAAGCTTGAGAAGAAGAATAAAGAGGAGAAGGGGAAGAGCGGTAAAGATGGATAGAATAAGGGAGCGTAGTCGATGTAAAGCGCTGTACAGACGATTTCCTACCACTTGGAACGTGTCTGCCTTTTATCCCGGACTGATGTCAAGTCCTGACTTTCTTTGTATGCGACAATATACGACATACCACGTAGAGGAACAACTAAATTAGGTTAGGAAATTTTTATAAACTTTTCGTTTCTCGCGGTAGGGGCAGTGGGATCTAAAAGAACGCTGAAACTCGCGCGCGCGCGAATTCCAGTCGGTGGACAGTATCGGAAGAGTACAATCTCAGACGTATTTTCTGACACTTTGTTTAATCTGTCTATAGTTGCATAGATTCTTCAAATACCTCTTGCTGCACGATTTCGTTACTTCTCCTCCATTTTCCTCTCCCGCATTTCCTCGTCCCCGTACCCTCTGTGTCTGCTTATTTCTCCGCGAGCCCCCGGCTTCCTTTTCGCCTCCGCTCTTCTTCCGTGTTGTTTTCGTATGCATCGTTTGGTCGTCGAGATTCGGTTCGTCGGGATCTGGGGGGAAAGATAGCTGGGGGAGAAGTCGGGGGGAAGTGTAAGAAGACGGAAGTAAAGAAGAGGAGGAAGAAGAGGAAGAAGAATAAATAGAAGAATAGCATGTACAAGCGTTGTGCGGTTATACATATAGATTCGCCGTGAATCAAGTGGCGAACACGTGACGAGGTAGTAGATTTCTGTTGTATCTACGACGGCGTTGCTGCTTGAGAAGTTGTATCGCGCGAATCGTCGTTCAAAGAGTTCCAGTTGACAAAGGTTTTATACAAATCTATTAAAAACCAGTATTTCAAACCAATGAAGAATAATTAGTTTTCTAATAATAACGATACGTTTTACGTGAACTTAGTACAGTGCTTAAGTCTGTAATGCTCAGCGTATCTAAACAAATATTTTTAGTGGAAATCCGTGTCATACTCACGTGTATTATAATGCCCTTAAAATATATAAACTAAAAAAAAAAATCAAAGATGCATGGACGATACTTGACGACTGTATGATTATTACTATAGCCGTTTTCTTACAAGTACGTAGACCATAGCCATTTCGAGGCAGTTTATGTTATGTGTATGTATACGTACACGTATATATATATATGCACGTATACATACATCTAATTAGGTTATCGCTTCGGACAACACTTTTTACGGCGGTATTATTAATTTGTAGATAGAATTCGCGATTATATGTATTACAGTGATCGGTCGACACTTTTAATTAAGATTTCTTTTTACAGTTACCGAGATGTATCAGTGTCCCTACAAATAACATGGAACACGATCGATTGGTCTTTACGCTTTTTCCTCTCTCCCACGTGGTTTTCCAGCTTTGTTAAGTAGCGTTCTTATATTTTTTTTTTTTACTGTTCGATAGATTCTGTAAAGTAGACGAGTTTTGCCTGAACTTGTTTCGGAATAGCGTTGGCGATTGCTGCACCTTGCGCGACGCGTATTTACTTAACCAGAGAGAAAGATAGGAGGATAACGATAGGGTGTTGGACCGCGCGGAAAGCCGGTCGATTCGGCGCTGATACTCTCCGTCGATCTTCCGATCTCGTAGTAATTGACCGACCGATCGGGGTCCTTGCTCCAAGTAGAATCGTAAAGTACGTTCAACAAATATTTTTTGACGAAATCACGAAGCTATGAAATTTTCTAAATGTAGGCCCCCTTAAGCTAACAGGTTTAAATAGTGCGACCATTAAGGCAACGTTGCGTGTATATACGAACTATGTAATATCGGTTCGAGCGAGACGCGTCTCTCGTTACTGCCTGGATTCGGAACGATCGAATTCACGGCGTCGCGTGGACGCGCGGAGTGCGGCTCTTGGAGAACGGCACCGCGGTCGACGCGCGATACACGTTGAGAACAAGGTTGAGATGCGCGCGCGGTTGAAGCGCGCGTAAGCAGGTGCACGCCGCGAATGTAAGGATGAATTTAACGGCCCGCGGCAAGGGGGAAACCCCCAAGCTATCTACTCAGTTGAATCGTGCGTTATCGCGAACCCGTGTTGGGATGATAATCATCGAGAGCCGTGTCACGAATTGAAATAGAAAAGAAGAAGAATGTGTCGAATTGTATTTCTTCCTTTTTTTCTTTCTTTTTCGTTTATGTATGATTTTGTTATTTCTTGCGAGCCTCGGAAGGAATAGCCGCGGAACCGAAAGCGTAAGCAAAGGTAAATACGGGATCCAAGGTGGAGAGGAAATTCACGGTCATCCGTAGTATAGCTGTAATACTTATACTGATCCTTGGCCAGGATTTTCTTGCGCGTGCCTGCAATACCCGGCAAACCCGACAGGAGCGTCAGATCCGATCACGAGCGCCACAGCAACAGTAATGTAAAGTTTAAAGTCTCGTCGAGTCGCAATACACACGCACTTCTGTACAGATCTTTTCGTAGGCTGCGAAGGTTTCCATAAAACAAATCTGCACTTGTCGGCTTCGCGGAGCTAAAGTATTGTTGTTTGATTTATGTATAAGGTGTACGTTAAGGAAAAAATGCTTATAATTTTAGGGTCGTGTAACGTGTGTTAGCGGAGCATGCTTCTAAGTAGGAAGATAGGACAATGCTATAACAATAATTATTATAATTAAAATGAATTAAGGAAATAAGGCATTTAATAAGTGCAAAGTATTTCTTAATAAAAGTACTTCCGAAAAAAAAAAATAAACACGAGAATGCGTTCTAGTTCCTGCCCTTTGTAAACGTCGCGTCAACGACGTTTGCGCGCCACCGGTGGCAACGGGGAGACTTACTTTCGACGTAGTCGCAGTCTCAATCCAGTCGATAGTTGATTGAAATTGAGATTTTTATAACATGTTTTTGGGCATGACTTGCATAGATACAGTTTTCTTTTTTATATTTTCTTCGCTTTTTTATGGGTATGTTAGCGCCGCCGAATTTAAGGGTGAGGTCGAGGGCAGATGGCTCCACGATGCCCTGCCTTCGAGGATTTTATGAGGAAGACTAGGCCTGAGGAGGCTGAGAATCATAATGGTATATGTCCAAATTTTGATAATTTGAGTTAATAACAGTTTTTAAGTCTTAAAGGCTCAATCTGTTTACTTTCACAGTGAACTAGCTGTACTACTCGGTTTCGCCCGAAATTTAGATTCTGATTTTATAAAAAAATATTTTTTTATTTATAGTTTTGTGAAAATAGTCACATTCGTCTGGATTAGCTAGGCATAATGAGCTAGGGCAAATTTCGTGACCCTAGAGTTTAGCGTTAAAAAGTTTTTAAGCGACAGACAAGCACACGAACACTTTCTGCTTTATATATTTAGATTAAGTTATAACATCATTCCAGTGGCGGATTTAAGAAAAAAAGGCCCAGGTAGCAAACGTGCTGAGGAGCCCATTTTTTCGGGAAAATCAAGAGCTACTTTACTAAAAGTGTACAGCAAGTGTACAGAAAAGTATAGAAAAAAAAAAATATAGATCTTGGATAAAATCATAATGTATTTTTGAAGACAGGGCCCTAGGGGGCCTTCTGAGCAGGGGCCCATTTTTCGGGAAAATAAAACGGTAGTTTACTAAAACCAGGCTCAGTGTGATAATACAGAAAAAATAGTTTGGATAAAATCATAATTTTTTTTAAGGACGAGGTCCCGGGGGGCCTTCAGAGTAGGGACACAGATGGCAACTGCTCATCGGCCGCCCTGTTAACTCCGCCACTGCTTCATTCTTAACAGAAATAAGAACATTTCTCTTTAGCACTCAACTACAAAGAGCAGAGCGTTTCGAAACATACTGGCGTAAGTCACTCGCGCGATGTTCCGCCGCGTAAAGTAATGTTTCGCGTTTTCTGTTATAAAAAAACTCTACGTATAGATTGCAGTTGTGGGAACACATCTAAAGGCTCAAAATACTACCATTACAAATATGTATATACTTAAAAAGAAGTTTCATACAATCTAGGGGTTATCTTTAAATTACGTAAGACTTTATTTGGGGGGGGGGGGGTAAGTTGGAAAAACGACCTTTAATATTTTTTTTCACTATTCCGACCAATTACAGTCCTGTTCAAAACGACGAAACGCGTCACTTAGCAAACTAATTCTAGCTTCTAAAAAAACTCGAGTCGTTTGGACGAATTCTAAAAAACTTATGCGATTTTAAAGGGTATAAACTTTCTTTCGTCCGCCACTGTATATAAACCTTTAAAAGATTTTTAATAACTGAAAAAATTCAATCCAAAAAAATATTACGTAAGGAGAGGGAGTTGGAATATCAAATCTTACGTATTTTTATACTGGGGGAGGGAGGGGGTAAGAATTCGCCCAAAATAGCCTTACGTTATTTAAGGACGGCCTAGGAAGGCATTATACACTATTATGTTTATAAACATTTAATTGATGGACTTAATGAATACAGGTTTACGAAAATAACATTACTAAGCACTTAAAATGATATGTACTCTTGTGTATAATACGTCTATATAGAGGAGAGGTGGGATGAAAGGGACATTTTTGTTTAGGACCAGATAGTAAAAAAACTAAATAACCATTCGAGTTCTAATTGGTAACATTAGAAAGGCCAGTTATCTGGCTATAACAATACATGGACCTATTAAGCTTCTCTCTATATTTACATGTCATATTTTTCGGTTTCTAAAAAAGTGTGTTTTGTCCCTTTCGAAAGGGACATGGGTGTTTATGAATGGGACAGTGTAATAAAACTAGGTAATATTAATATCATTTTTTTAATTATTATTTATGCAGATACCGAAATTACAGTAGCTATTTTAATTCGTAATAGGAATTAAAAACTCAACACTTAAGCTTATGTAACTAAATGATCTTAATAGCTATAAATAATGAATTGTCTAATGGCATCCTAACCCGAATTTTAGGTGGCATATTTTCACTGAAACAAGTGAAGAATAGTAAGTTTTTGAAGGGGACAGGTATGAAAATGACGTCCCTTCCATAATTAAGGCACCAAAGTTGAAAATCTAATTCCTACAATTACAATATGAAACAAAAAGGATCGGTCATTATACGATATCGTTCTTAAATAAATACCTGTTTAGATGCAGTAATAGAGAAATCAGTCGCTGATGACAGCACTTCACAAACAAGTTCAAGGAAATACGAAAAATTTTACTTTGAACCTCAAAAAAATTAAATCGTGTATTTCTGTAATCATAGATACGATAGTGGCTTGAAATTTGGCTTGATTACACGTGAATGAATGTGGTTACAAAATAAAAATACTTTTGGCCTGGGCAGATCCTTTATCTTTGAGATAATGACCATGTCCCCTCCAATACGTGTCCCTTTCATCCCACCTCTCCCCTACTATAATATGTTCCCCTCTTTCGTCATTTTGTCAAAATGGACCGTGACTTTTTAGTTCATTGGAGGTCCTAAAACCAGTGGAAAAGGAATGGTTGGAACACCGCGCGAGTCACTTATACCACTATGAATCTCGGCCCCCCATATGTATACACGTACGTGTGTATGAATAGTTTTCAACCTTGGAGTTGTTTCTCACTTCTTTGCACGGTCATTCACCACGTGCGGCACGTGAAAAACGCGTGCGGCGACGAAAACGGTCGATAGGTAAGTATTTATGTATGTACATATGTAGTGGTAGGATGTGTGGAAATCCGGAGGAAGATGAGGGGGAAGAAGAGGAGAACTAGGTAGGTATGAAGTATATATTGGAATCAGGCTCGAATCTGAGTCGATACTTTCGAACACTTCATGAGTACTTCGAGAAAGAAAAACAATACTTTTAAGTAGACTCGAACCTTGACGACGCACAGTGGTTCGAGTGTACTATATCCTAGCTGGACAAAATGATTCTTTCGCGGCATTGGGTTTATATTTATTTATTTATTTATTTATTTATTACGGAACACGCCCAATTTATACAATAAAGAAAAACAGTGGCATACGTACAAGAAAAAAAAACAAGAAAAGAAAAACAAAAACATCAAGTCGTAAAAAAAAGATAAAGAAAAACAAAAGACTTAGTAATGCATTTGCATTTGAAAGTTTGCAATGATCCGCCAAAAATATTGATGTGGACTGAGTATGAGTTATATGAGGTTCAAATTGTTAGAAAACAAACCTGGTTCATATTAGAGTTTATTATGTCACTAAACATATTAATAGAATACAAATATAACTAATTTAAAAAAGGAAAAGAAACCAAAACGACAGTATTATGGTTTAATTATAAGTGTGGCTTATAACTATTAATTTCTTGTTAATTACAATACACACTAATCATATTCACTACTTGAATCATCCGAAGAACATTCAGTAAAATGTAATGATATCTTCATCAAGTGGAATGGTGCTGGCAACTTCTCTTTGCAGAGCAGTTTCAGTGGAATTATTTGTTCACAACGCAATTATTTCTGGGGTTAGTGAGCTGAGCTTTTTTGGGGCATTTACGCATAGAGTCTGAAATATAACTGTGCTATCTCTCCTGCCGAGTATCACACTCGGAAATAATTCACAAAACATAGTTTTGCAAATTTTTGCAGATCGATCATTTGATTAAAATAACTAGAAAGTCTCTACCTTCCGTACATTTAACCCTTGTTGCGTGGAACGCCGTGGAACATATAGTAAAACATTGTTTTAATAGTGATGCAGAGAAAGCTGATTTCAAAAAACAGGTTTTCAACTTAAAAACTCAGAAATTACAGGAATAGACACAATGTTATAACTGATAATTATAGTTCAAGTACAATACTGTCGTTTTGTTCATTTTCCTTTATTGAATTAGTCATATTTTTATTTTATTCATATTTTTAGTGAAATAATTAACTGTGATAAGATTCAGGTTTGTTTGCGAAACCTGAAAAAAAAGACAACAACAAACCTGCGAAAAAATCATTTTCTCTATAAGTACTTTATAATATATAAATTCTCTATAAGTATTCTGAGAAACGTTAGCGTTACTTTCAGGTATAATCGAACCATGACTAAGTAAATTCGAAGCTTTTATGAGTACTTTAACCAGGAGTTTTCTGTTCGGTGCAATTATGTGATTTGTGGTTTGCTTTTCAGGGTTCGAATACTACTTTTACGAGCTTCAATTCTTTCAAATGTCAAAGTACTTACAAGGACATTCTCGAACTCAGCAGGTACTGTTTCTGAGGTTCGAAACCGGTTTCTATAACCCAAGTATCATACTTTGGAAGTACATAGAACGAAACGCCAGCTTTTATGAGTAGTATTCGAATCCCATGAAGTGAAACTTTTGTATAGCAATTGACTCGGATTCATGAGTACATATTGAACTTAACCCTTCGTGGTCACACGGGGTGTATTGTACTCCAAGAATAATTTTCGAATTAAAATGTCGCGCCTTTACGACTTCCAAAGGGGATTTACCGCAAGAAAAAAATAAAAAAATATTAAAAATCGCTTTTTTCCCACAACCGTGGAAAATCGCTCATTTTCAACTACAAATTTTATCATATAAAAATTTACATTTCTAGAAAAAGACTATTAGACCATGATTGTATAAGTATTACGAATGTACAATTACCACTGAAAAGTTAAAAGATTCAAAAATACGAAAATGCTAACTCAAAAAATGACGCTGGGGTACAGCGAACCCCGTGTGACTAACTTCTGATTACAAGAAGGTGTGACCACGAAGGGTTAATCCCATCCCTAGTAGGTACAGTATTGTCTCGGTATGTGCTCGGTTTGGTGCACACGATACGGGCTTGTCGCTATCCCCACCACTTCTGTCTCACTCTTCTCCGGCGAAGACAAGAGCGAGATGGAACGAGAGCGAGCGAGAGCCACTGAAAGCGAGCGAGGACGGTACGAGACAGACGACGCGTTGATATTTTGTCTCGCTCCGTCTTTCGGGCGCCGTGACACTCCGTCCTTTGCGCGATGGTCGCAAGCACTTACGGTGAGCACGGGAACCGGTTCGCAAAATCTTGACGCAGGCCCGGCTCAAGTCTTTTTTCCGCCCTAGGCGAACTTGTCATATTGCGCCCTTTATTATAATACATTTATTTGAGATTATTTATAACTTTACTTTGCAAAATTAGGCAATTGCTAGGGCGCAAAGTTGACAAGAGGCGCAAAATGGTATTTTCATTGCTGGTATTGTTGAAAATAAACTTTAAAATAAAATATTACAAATTGTACTGAAACTGGTTTAAACTAGGAATAAAAATTTAGCGTTAGGTCATCAATAATCTCAAATAAATGTATTATAATAAAATGCGTAATTTGAAAAGTTCGCCTAGGGCGCAAAAAAGACTCGTGCCGTGCCTGGCTATCTGACCGTCGCGCGCATGCGTCGAGCAGTCATGATTCCATCTGAGTGCTTGCACCCGTCGCGCACGCAAAGCGTTCCATCTCGCTCCCCCCTTCGGCCAGAAAGAAGCGAGAAACTAACACTCGGAATTAGGGATCTGTTCACGATAAGAGCTCAACGCCGGTCCCGACCAGCGAGCACATACGGAGACACGACTGTACCTACTACCTACTACCTAGTAGGGCTACATAAAAAGTTAAACACGGTTACAAAAAATATCGTTAAATCGTTCTCCATAGTATCTACCACTTATATGTATCATCACATACATATATTACATTCTTTCCGAGAAATTCTACGACACTTGGCATTGCGCAGATGCGCGTTAATATTAACAGCTGCATTATTTACAATTTACATTGATCGGAGGAAAAGTTTGCAAAGTAAATATCCCGATGCCTGTAATAGCGTTTTCGCGATGGTGAAAGTTTATGTGAAACGGAGGCTTGGTGGAGTTACGGCTGATGGGCTGGTAAACGAATAATCTGTTTCGAGGCCTTAAAGGTTGATTTAATTGCGGATGAATATACGAGATCGGGGGTGGGGGGAAGTTGTAGGTCCGCAGCAGAGAAACGATGAAAAGTTAATGCTGCGAACGTGTAAAGTGTGAACGGTTGACAGGCGACCGGGAAATTGCGGTGGGAAGGGGATAAGAAAGGCGTTGCTCGAGAGAAGCAGAAGTAGGCAGAGATACCTACTCTCGCCTCGAATCGAGTTGTTCGAAGCGAAAATTACGCAGTTGTCGCTAGTGGGTGACTTGCTGCGCACACTCCCGCGCGTTCCCTTTGTGTTATTTTCGGGCGGAATCACTGTTCGAAGCTTTAAATAGGACCAAGTTTCCGACGAAGAAGACAGTCCACAACACCGGTTCTATATGCTGGAGCATCGTAGATTATTTGCTGTGAGTAAACAACGACCAAACAGCGAATCGAGGCGCACGTGAAATGTCGAGTTTTCCGGTCCCTCGCGGAGAAAATCGCGAGGGAGGGCTCTAAAATGTTTTCGAAGCGAGATTACGATGGCGATGGCGAGTTGGCAGGTATGCTCGCGACCGGGATTGAAACGTACGCTAGTTTTCCGGACCTTTGAAATTCCAGCGGATCTTGGGACTTGGGTATAGTGACAAACTGAAAGAAAAGAAAATACAAATAGAGGCGATAGGCAGGGCAGAGGATAGATAGGTCAGAACGATGGTGCTCGTTCGGTCTGGGACTGGCGGACATCATCGCCAAAATTGTGTTGCTATCTTGGCAGTGTTTCGTGGTTCGAATCGAGATCTCGACTGGTGGATTGAAATTGAACGTGCCGCGCCGTACGCGCCGCGCCGCGTCGCGTCGATGATGCGCGCGAAAATCAAACGGCTCCGCGTTTGACTCGGAATTAAACGAAAGTCGCGTGTGTTTTTATATCTCTTTGATTTTGAATCGAAGCAGACGGAGAAACTCGCTGGCACTAGAAATTAACATGAATTTTTTTTGATTTTGTTAAAATCTTAAGTTGGATCAGCTGAATTTGAGTAAATTTAGTTGAAGTTAATATCGATTTTTTTTGGATTTTGTTAAAATTTTAAGTTGGAGGAGCTATATTTTTTTGTATTTTAGTTGAAATTGATTTCGATTTTTTTGTATTTTGTTAGAATTTCTAATTGGAGGACTTAAATTTGAGGAAATGTAGTTAAAATTATAATCGATTTTTTGGATTTTGTTAAAATGTTTAATTGAAGGAGCTAAATTTGAGGAAATTTAGTTCAAATTAACTTCGATTTTTATTGATTCTTGTAAAATTTTTAGTTGGTGGTGCTGAATTTGAGTAAAATTATTTGAAATTATTTTCGATTTTTTTTATTTTTTTTTAAATTTTAAGTTGGAAGAGCTAAAGTGAGAGAAGCAGGTCTTGAAAACTGTTATAATATCGATTTCGGTTCTCCAAACGGTTATAAAGAACCTTTAAGGTCGTCGCCCACTAGGCCGAAGCGCCGCGAAGCGAAGCGGGGCGACCACGCATCGCTCATATGACAGAACAGCAGCGACCATGCATCGCCCGTATGACAGAACAGCGCCGACGAACAGTTTGCTTTGGTCGCTTCGCTTCGGCGAAATGGGCGACGGTCTTTATTCTGAATAACTGCTATGAGGAACCCCAATTTCCAACTATTACCTATTTCGGTTACGATTCCTATTTCCCTCCTCATATCTGTTCCATTTAGGTTTTAAATTTGGTTTTATATCGGTTCCGAAACGGTTCTTGTATCGACTTTTCCCTAAAATTGATATCATTAATTATTATTGTAGCAGAAGATTACTATATATATGCATATTTTTTACAAAATCCTTTACAAAACATTTATACATACCATTGATTTCTAATAAAGCGTTGCACTAAATAAATCAGGTACACATTTTTTACATTCACACACACTATGTTATTCAGTATAGGAAGTTAAAAGTTTCTCCGGTTTCTATAAGGATTTTATAAAAAAAATATACACATATACAGTAATCCGCAGCTACAATAATTAGTGATATCAATTAGGGAAATGTCGATACAAGAATTGATTCTGGAACCGTTTCGGAACCGATATAGAACCGAAAAAATAACGATTTTGGAACCGATATGAGGAGGGAAATAGGAACCGTAACCGAAACAGATAATAGTTGGAAATTTCGGTTCTTCATAACAGTTATTCGGAATAAAGTTTCTCTATAACTGTTTTAATCAGAACCTTTATAACCAGCGGCCGTAGCCGTGATGGAAAATACCGGTTCTCGTTGGATCACCGAAGTTAAGCATCACGGGGCGGGTACTGGGGAAAGATGGGAGACACCCACCTTTTTCTCCCGGTGCGCCGTTGCTGCTGGGATCCGAAGGAGAGAGAGGAGAGAAAAGATAGATAGATATATATGATTATATATAGTTCGTTGGGCAAAATATAAGCGGATGATAATAAGCTTTTAAAACGCCATCCTGTTTAACAGGAAAAAACAATATACAATACAATACAATACAGAACCCTTTATATAACAGTTTTAAACAGTTATTTTTGGAACCGTTTCAAGCCCTGAGGAGAGGGAAGAAGGAAGTGCAAATCAGCATAGAGTATCAATTAAAAAATCTGTTTTCCTTTTTCGCCGGTCACGACGTTTAGATGCCTTCCGAATGCATCGCGAACCCGTTGCAACGAGAGCTGGCCGATTCCATAATACGTTTGCAGCCGCTCGACGAGATTCGAATCCTTCTGGCATGCGGGGCAAAGGCGAACGAGCCGGTGACACAGGGTCTGAGGCCGTTGCATTACGCGGTGTGGCAGAGATACACCGAGGCGGCACAGCTGCTGTTGGTGCGCGGCGCGGACATAGATGCAACGGATGAATGCGGATATTCGGCGTTGCATCTGGCCGCCGAGCATGGCTACTTGGATTTGGTGAAGCTGCTGATCGAGCACGGCGCCAATGTCGACCATCGGCCAGACACTGGAGAGCTGTTCCCGAGGTGGGTACCCTTAACCAGTTAACTGGCAATGTATCATATATGGTCCAAAAAAAATATGGCCAATTCTGCTTATGTATCATATATGATCAAATGGAATAACTTTTTTGATTTTCAAACGATTTGAATGAAACTTGGTACGTAATGGTTTTTGGGGTCGCCGAATCTGAATTTGGCATTGGAATTGTAAAATTTAATATGGCAGACTCAAAATGGCCGATCCAAAATGGCTGCCAAATATTAAAATGTTATCGGGATTTAGAAAAATTGTATATAGGGTAAAGGCAGGTAATATGGAACATCTGATTTCAAAAGCGTGTCAAAAGTAGGGTATTTGGTTTTTTTTTAATAAAGCTGACATGAGGGGACGAAGGAACTAATGCATGATCATATTTCCATAGTCGAATATACAAAAATCTAATCGTTGTGCAATTATAGTAAAAAAACTGAAAAGAGTGAAAATCGGCCGTTCGAAAAAATGGGTCCTAATATGGAACACCTAGGAAATTTGTAAAGAAAACTCAAAAATCTTTACTTTTCTTTACTAAAAATGAAGATTTATTAAGTAGAAGATACAAATAAATAAATATACATCATTTTTGGAATTTATTTCTGCTTTCTGCGTCTCCTACACGTTGGGCACGCGAATAATATTTCGGAAGCCCCACATTCTTCGTGTGCCCACTGAAAGCAGCAAATACATTGGATCTACTTTTCATTGTCATTATTTTTATAATTACCATCGCAAAATAAGCATTCCACATCATCGTCGTCATCATCACTATCAACTTCATCTATGTTACTCGGTATGTTCCATATTACGTACACATGTTCCGACAAGAAATTAAGAATTATACTAAGAAGAAAGTAACTTTATTGGTAAACTATTGTTGAATAATCAAGAACGCACATATTTAATGATAAATTATATCAAAATAATACTTTGTAACATATCTTCCCTACAATATTTAACTGTTTGATGCACTTTTCAGAAACTTTTGCACCCCATGAAATATATAAGCGTTTCTCTTTCAATGATGTATGCCCGATCAGTGATGCCAGATCGGGGACGGGTTCTCTCGAGAATTTCCCCCACCTCGCGCACACTACGCCGGAGCTGCGTGTCCGTGAGTTGGACTCCGAAGCGCCGAGCTCACGGACACGCTGCTCCGGCGTAGTATGCGCGAGGTGGGGGAAATTCTCGAGGGAACCCGTCCCCGATCTGGCATCACAGTGCCCGACTAGTGCTCAATTGCCAGTATCATCCTCTATTGTGTCTAGGGATCTAGTATACACCATTGCCTGAAGAGTTCGTTATTTCGTTATCGAAATTTTACGAAGTTCCATATTACGTGCCATCCCATATTACCTGCCTTTACCCTAGGGGTTTTTGGGGTCGCCCAAACCCCTGTATACCAAATTTGGTGTGATTCACTTAATTTTTCGATGTTGCCAGTTTGGGCACGAATAGTAAAAAAAATCCGTGCCAGTTAACCGGTTAACTTTTATTTCAAATTCACGCACTGGTTAACAGCGAGTGCGGCGAGGGTTGGAGAGAGGACGTCACCTCTCCGTAGAGCTGTTATAAAGACGTAGGGAACTACCTGTGTAACAGATTGACGGTATGCGCAGGACGACGTTGTGCGACGAACCGCTGCGACTTGCCCTGAGAAATCGGCACGTGGATGTGGCTAGAATTCTGCTGGAAGCTGGCGCGAATCCGAATAAAAGGTACTTCTTCGGATCGGAGATCAATTTGGTATCTCCGTTGGATCTGCAGTGCATGGAGCTGTTGCTAGCGTTCGGGGCTCAACCGAACACCAGGGACCGTGCGGGGCTGACGCCGTTGATGAAGGCTGCGAGATTGCCGCAGGTAAGTTTCTTCTCATTCCCCTTCGTCGTCCGGGTAATATTTACCGGTGAAAGAACGTTCGTTAGGGGATAGCTTCGGTGCTGCTTTTGCTCAGCTACGGAGCGGACGTTAATTCGATGGCTGATGCGAGACACGACTACCGGACTGTCTTACATTACGCGATCCTCGGCGGTGATCCGACGGTAATCGATCTGCTGCTAAAGCAAGGTGCTCGCCTCGACCTCGGCTCGGAATATCAAAAGCCTACGGCTCTCGACCTGGCCATCTTAAAGGGGGACCCTTCTATCGTCCAGATGCTACTGAAATCCGGTGAGTGGCCGCTCGCTACCAATTTAATATACCCACGTATATCAAAGCAACGACCGTGCGGCAAGCCTCTCTTCATCGGGAGTAGTTCCGAGACCCTCGAGTGGCTCGCAATTAGTAGACCACGCGCAGTTGTTTAGCAATTCCCGCGTCGAAGCAACAGTTGGCTCTCAGAGGCTCTTGAGAGTCGTTGCGCTGTCGTTGCTTGTCACAACTCACAACCACTCTCTCTATCGGTCATGTGGCATTTAGGAGCCGACGTGAATGCTACCTCGCCGATCATCGGTTCGCCGCTTCACGTCGCCTGCGCGGACAACATACCAAACAGACTGGAGATTCTGTCGATGCTGTTGGAACGAGGCGCGGACCCGAACTTGGTGATACGCAGCGACGAAGGTCCCGCGCTACGCCCGGTTCTCGCCGAGTATGTAGCCTCGAACGAAAACCCGTCGGTCCAAGTAGTCGCCCTTTTGCTCAAGTACGGCGCACGGGTTGTGATTAAGACGCAGTTCCGCGATCCACACGGTATACTGAACTCTCTACAAAACACGGCGAATAAGCCACGACTGCTGAAAGCCTTGCTAGAAGCTGCGGAGAGCTTCGATCCTTGCATGATACGAAGATCCAGTAGTCTGACGGACGCGCAGAGGGCGCTGGTAATGGAGGTGGCAAGGACTCCGTTGCCCTTGACGCATCAAGCTAGGCTAATAGTCCGGAAGCTGTGTGGCACCAACTTGCCGAAAATCGTTTGCAAACTGCAGTTGCCTCAGTCGTTGCATCGTTACCTCCTTTACGACTTCCACTAACGTTTCGTCGCCTTTCATCCTCCGGAACAGAGGCCTGTCTATAGAAACCAGCACCGAGGTCCGAATCTCGTACAACGAGTCGAGGATATTGCTTGCCTCCGATGCGGACTTGGCCGTACAACTATCGTCCCGAACGGTACTTGTCCCGCGCCAGTAAACATCCAACCACGTCAAGGATACACGATTTTTGTACCTTTACAGCTGTCCTCGCAGGTACATTTCAAGTATACCTATGTACTTACAAGGGAACACCGCGAACCTGGACTCACCGATTGGAACGCAATTTTGTGGGTTTTTAGAGTGACTCAAAACGAGAACAACGGAGTGTTTCATTTGGGCTCTATCGTCCTTTAAGGGGGTGAAAACTAACCTCAAAGTCAAATTGGCACTTCCACTTTTTCACGTATAACTCTCAAAGTACAACATACAGAAAAAAATGTTTCAAACAAAAGTTTCATGGTGCAATAAGCGTTGTAAACCTGTGTTAACAAAATTTTAAAAATATAGTTTTTTTTGATAGGTTATTTTTTTTTTCAAACTTTTCAAAAAATTTTTAACGCAAGTTTGTAGCGCTTATTGCATCGTCAAACTTTTGTTTGAAACATTTTTTCCTGTATGTTGTACTTTGAGAGTTATACGTGGAAAAGTGGAAGTGCCAATTTGACTTTGAGGTTAGTTTTCAACTCTTTAAGGGCGATAGGGCTCAAATGAAACACACCGTTGTTTTTGTTTTGAGTCCCTCTGAAAACCCACAAAGTTGAGTTCGAATCGGTGAGTCCGGGTTCGCGGTGTTCCCTTGTTAGCTGTATCGCACATTAAAAACTAAATATGTACTATACGTAATACGTAATACATTTTTACTTACGACCGTGCCGAATAAGCAGAAGGTAAATAAACAAGCATTATTGAATCGAATGAAAACAGTTGTTTTTATTGTACAGTAAGCTGGTCAAGGTGGTTTCATTTGCATTCCTTTATGCTTTTCGCGTTCGCATAAATCCTGCAAATTTGATATAGCGACGAATAAAGGGACACAGGATGTCAGAGTTGGTGGACAAGTTAACGCAGTTCAGTTGTATAATTGCGCTTGGAAAATACGGCGAGCGACATTTTAGTTGACACAGCTCACGCAATTCTCGAAATAGCAGCCTCGATACGGTGACCCGCGTCAAATCATTGGCAATCGTTGTAGTCGTGAGGAAATTCTAAATACATATGTACTTCGCAATCGCGTACATAAGTAGTAGTACATACGTACGCGTAGTTGTGGTTGCTTATGCCAATTTCAAAACGATCTTTCGATCGATGACGTAAAACGTAAAACATCCAAAATTGCATGTATATATACACCTACGTAGGTACATACGTTCTTGGCGACCAACTGTACTGGTCAACGATAAATCCTTGCGTTCATGCCGCTTCGCCGTTGTTAATAATAGATTTTTTTGTCCCCGTACCGATGCGACGTGAAACTAATAATTGCTAATAACTAAATGTCTCTGGTAAATATTAGAAAAAAAATTAGAACCGACTTCAATATAAAAATACACTAAAAAGTAAAAAATAATTTTTAAAATAATAATGTTTAAAAATAATATTTAATCTACGACTCTCATATTTTTTAAGCCGTTGCCTCATCATTTGCACTGTGTAAATCTGGCGCCGACTTAAAAAATATGAGAGTCGTAGATTAAATAAGGGAAAAAATTATTTTTTACTTTTTAGTGCAATTTTATTTTTTTGAAGTCGGTTTTAATTTTTTTAGTATAAACTTAATAAAGATCAGTTTTGAAAAACAAGCGATTTTTTCTTAAAAGTTAGGGGGGATTTTGCCACCCCCCTGCGGACGCCCATGTTTCTTAATACGCTGAAATGGATATTTCACACTTTTACCCCTTGACTGCGGGGCATCGACCTTAATAAACCTATACTAAAGAAGGGAATATTTTTAAATTTCGGTTTTAAATTTTTGATTAAATTGGCGCTATAAAATGGGTTAAAAAAAGCAAGAGGGGTATATTTTTCTTTATCATCATGCCAAAGTTGCCCTCCCTGGAAAAAAGTCTCCCGACGCCCCTGTTAAGAAATTCTTTATTCTTTATCGTATCGATATGCAAGTGACACTGGTGAATTCCTTATGTTTTTCCAATGAAGATCGTATGAAATTTCATATAAATCGGACTATTATTAACGAAGTCAACTTGAAATGATATAAATCGATTTTTCGTGGAATTTCTTTCATTATGGTTCGAATTACGTCGTTCTTGGTGTCAGTGTCATCGGCGAAACATGAGGAATCGATTGGTGTCGTTTTCCCGAAGATCTGATAAGAAATGCGGAAGTCGAAGATTTCTCACTTTGTTCATTTCGTGAATTTCGCGATTTTCGACTTTATTCTGCGATCTTTAAGCGTTTACAGCTCAGAGCAACTTTCACCGATTTTTATGAACTTTTAGGCATGTGTACAACTTACTACAATTTACAAACGGATTCTTTGAATTTTCATTACAGGCTCATAAAAAAAAGTTTAAAAAACCATCTTTACTATTTTTTTTTCGCTATTCCGATCAAGTGAATTTTTTTTGTCAAAACGGCGAATCACGTCACTTAGCAAACTAATTCTCCTATCTTCTAAAAAAACTCAAGTCGTTTGGATTAATTTTAAAAAAAGTTATAATATTTTCATAACTCACTGTATATCCCTTTTTATCAATGCATACGTGACCGGTCTGTTGGGTATGGAATGTGTATTCTATGCATATAAAGGGCGAATTCCACTTACGCCCAAATCGCCCGTGATTTTCATTAACATACGGTTTTCTCATACGCGCCTGAACGCAACGTCAAGAATTTCCAAGTCGATTTTCTCGAAAACGCAGCGCAATATCAAAAAATTTTATTCCTCTTTCTCGACTTATATACTTGTTACAAGTAGAAAAGAAAGAGTAACTTTTTTCTATATCGCGCTTCATTTTCGAGAAAATCGTCTTTGAAACTCTTAACGTTGCGCCCAGTCGCGTATAGGAAAACCTACCTTAATGAAAATCACGGGCGATTTGGGCGTAAGTGGAGTTCGCCCTAAATAGGTTCTAAGAGTAGGTGTAGTTTAAGATCGATACGCAAGTCAACGCAAGAGGGCGCGTCTGACGGAGCAGTGCGCAGCAGTCAGCAGGCAAAAGTAATGAGCAAAGTGTTGGATCACAAACAGTCATCAGCTGTTTGTTATTAATAATAAGAATACAAGATCAGTAAGAAAACTGGTAAGGAGAGGGAAGGGGGGGGAGGGAGGCGTTTTACAGAGAGGATCGTGCGGCTGCCGACGCACGTAGCCAGAGCTTGGCGCAGCCGGACGATTGACGAAACAACCTCTGATCGTCCATGATGGCCGCCAGAGCGTTGACGTCCGTTCTACGATCCGGGAGAGGTTACGTAGGATTATGGAACGAGAAAGGACTGGTTGCTGCCGGCAGAGCAGGGACTCCGTTAGGCATCGGAAGGTGATGTTAACGTACCGAGTATCGGAGCTTATAAAATGTAATTGCGCGACGTAGACAGTTCGTGGTTATGTAATCGTGTCCCTAACCTAGAAAAGGCGGCCAAATAGATTAGCTTCGAATGTATGTAAATGCTACGAACGTTACAGTCAGCAGCAGCGCGATGGGCATCAATGGGCGCCGGATAAAGAGTACATACAGGAGTGGTACAAAGAGTGTAAAGTACTTTACTCGGACAACCCGCAAGAGTGGGAACCCCCTCTCACGTACCGGGATCAAGAGGTCAGGCAGCCGGGAATTAAAAACATAGCTGTGAATTTCGGTCCGCAACATCCGGCCGCCCATGGAGTGTTACGGTTGATCGTCGAGTTGGCCGGCGAGAAAGTCGCTCGGGCCGATCCACACATAGGCCTTCTGCACCGCGGTACCGAAAAGTTGATAGAATATAAAACGTACATGCAAGCTTTGCCATACTTCGATCGGTTAGACTACGTTTCGATGATGTGCAACGAACAATGCTTCTCGATGGCCATAGAGAAATTACTCAACATAGATGTGCCCCTGCGAGCGAAATACATTAGAAGTAAGCGTCACCCTCGATCGGCGATCGATCGAAACGGCGGTCGCGGGCCGCGCCGCTTCTCCGATTTCGTTGATCGGCGCGGATTTGTACATTGGCGTGGTTTTTCCAGCTCTTTTCGCCGAGATCACGAGGATCTTGAATCATATCATGGGAATCGGAACGCACGCGCTCGATATAGGCGCTCTGACGCCGTTTTTCTGGCTGTTCGAGGAGCGGGAGAAGCTGATGGAATTTTACGAACGCGTGAGCGGCGCGCGGATGCACGCTGCTTACATACGGCCCGGCGGTGTCTCCCTGGACATGCCGTTGGGTTTAATGGACGACATATACGAGTGGGCTTCGAAATACGCCGAGCGACTGGACGAAGTCGAGGACATGTTGACGTCGAACAGAGTTTGGGTGGGACGGACGGAGAACATCGGAACCGTGACGGCCGAGCAGGCGTTGGAGTGGGGTTTCAGCGGCGTGATGTTACGAGGTTCCGGAATTAAGTGGGATTTAAGAAAAACGGCTCCGTACGACGCGTACGATCTCGTCGATTTCGACGTGCCGATCGGTAAAAACGGGGACTGCTACGACAGGTGAGCTGATTCATTCTTCCTTCCCCTCGTCTTTCAGCGATTTATCGACAACTTATTCAATCGCTCGGGTTGCCGCATTCTTGCTCCTTTCAGGTATCTTTGCCGCATAGAGGAGATGCGCCAGTCTCTGCGCATCATTTATCAGTGTTTAAATCAGATGCCGCCAGGCGAAGTGAGGATAGACGATGCGAAAATAGTGCCGCCGAGGCGGGAGGAAATGAAGACCAGCATGGAGGCGTTAATTCATCATTTCAAGCTGTTCACGCAAGGCTTCCAAGTACCACCCGGTGCCACGTACACCGCGATAGAGGCGCCGAAGGGCGAATTCGGAGTTTATCTCGTGAGCGACGGTAGTAGCAAGCCTTACAGGTGTAAGATCAAAGCACCCGGCTTCGCCCATTTGGCCGCCTTGCGCCATTTGGGCCCAGGCTGCATGCTGGCCGATATCGTAGCGATTATTGGCACTCTAGATGTCGTCTTCGGTGAAATCGATAGATAAATATAATGCCCAGTATCTCCCGAGTGATCCTTGGGCGTATCGTTAGTATCTCCGACGAGCTTTCCACCTTTCATTTCCGTTCGTGTACGACGGCGAGAGGACGGTGACGAGTAAGAGAGAAATAAAGTGGATCTGTTGCTCTGTGGTAAATCTGCGTTTACTTTTCACCTAAGCATCGTCACGAAGTGGCCGAGTCTCCCGTGTAACACTGTAACACTTACAAATTAATTGCGAGGATTATTTCAGCGCGGGGAGGCGGAAATCTCTGCTTAACTGATGTCACTGGAAACTTTTTTGTCTTTGTCTTTATTAGCTAAATCCTTATTTAATCACAGCTCTGCTATTGGCACAAGAGTCGGCTAGAAGGGGCCGTTGCGTGGTAGGCAGGATTTTTCTAGCTATTAATTAATTGTGCGATATGTTCTGCAGACACCAGGCAGTGATGATTTTCTCCGATGATTCGTTAGAATTTTTCGAATGTCGTGTCATTCGTTTATAATAGCTACCGACGACGAGTTAGACCAGTTTTCGCTCCTACCTAGCCAGCCATTAATGATACCCTTCCCAAAGACGACAGAATTAAACGCGGCTCGTTGCGCAATGTTTGAACAAGCAGAAATCCACGAATACATATTTTAATCCTACCGCGGGTGGATCCGCAGTCTGTCCAAGTTGTCTGGATAGGCCTTCTCGTGACACGAACAGCATAGGGATTAGCTTCCAATTAAGGGTTCAAGGTTCTTGCTAGCCGTAATTTTGTGCCTCGAGCAAGGGCAGGACATTCGTCGCACGTTACACAATTATCCGACGGTAATTATGCGCGGTAATTATGTTCGCGCCAACGAACGCGTTATTTAGTTGGCTTCACTGAAATCGCTCGTCACTGTACCGCGCTGCGCGCGGGTTTGTCGCGCCGTTGCGTAGCCTAAATCCTTGACGGCCACTTGTTACTTTTCCCATTATTCCTTTTCGAGAGTTCACCGTGTCTTTGTATGTGTGTGTACTTACTAGCCTCGACCACGGCGTTCGACACGTTCCTGCCGATCGGAGCGTCGTTTGTTTTGCTATTTATTTAATTCGCAGGTTTTCAACAGTTAAACCAATTAAGGCACTTAAGGTATTTCTGTTATTTACCGAAACTGTCGCATCTACCGATTTCGGGAGAGTTATAAAGCTCACAGACGGAATTACACGAAGTGAACCGGAGTTCACCCATCCCTCCTTTGAACAGTACACTTCGATCGAGGCGTTTTCGGCATCGAGGAAAGCGCCGCCGGCAGTCGAGTCAACCTGTTAAAAAACACTTGAGTTTCTCGTTACCCTGTACGCTTGTATTCCCATTTTTCTTTCGCATTGGCTTATCGCGATAAAAAGTTTTCGAAAGAAAGGCGGAGGAAGAATGTCGTTGGAAGCGGTTGGAAAAATACGCGACGTCCGTGACACACGGATTCGCCTTCGTTGCGAGAAATGAGGGGCGAAGGGGCAACGTGACTCGCGTCAATAGGTAAACGAGTTAATGAGTGTATGGAAGCGGTGATTGCAGAGCATGGCTGTGACAAACCATGTAAAGCAAGCAATAGAGAGAGAAAGAGAGAGAGAGAGAAAGGAAGACAAAGAGGTGGGGCGAGGGGGTGGGGGATTGGTGACAAGTAGGTAAACGGTAGGGATGGCTGAGAGAGAAAGAGAGAGCGAGAGAGAGAGAGAGGGAAGCCTGCGCGACAGTGGCAGGTATGCACTGGTGACGACTCTGGTGGCAGAATGAGAAAGAAAACGAGAATGCGAACGGTTAGCGCTGGTTGGAAAAGAGGAGCAGGAGGAGGAGGAGGATAGAGAAGTGGCAACTGTAAGAGGAAGATAGAGACAAAGTTTGTGGGGAGCCGATAGGTGGTGTAGGGCATAGATAACTGTGTAGGGCAGCCATGGAACGTGGAAGGTACGAAAGAGGGACGAGGCGAAAACGGTGGTGCGAACAGGATGGAAGGAAGAAACGGTGGAGGAACGAAGGAACGGCGGACTGGAGAACGAGCGGAGTGGAAAAGAACGAGTGGGGGTAAAAATAAATCGTTCACCTGAACCGCATGCTCGCCGTTCACGATGCAGCCGAGCGGGAAGAGAGTAACGTTCATTTGGCGTTTCGCGCAGTGTTTCGGCTGACCTCGTAGCGATCGTTTCGCTCCGCTCTTATTCGTCTCATTCTCTCTCCGCGATCCGCTTTCGCTCGCGTTCCTTCGCTGCCTCTGCTCGCCGTTCCTCGCACCGAGTGTGACTGTCATCGTCGCCGTTTCCTCGGCCGAAATCGAAGGTGAATCGGGGAACACCTACGAATACCTACGACTCGCACGTGACCGGTTGGCTCCGCGATTCGGAGGTTGGGAGATTATCGGTTTCTCGGATCGAAGTTTCCGATCAGTGTCGACGGCGTGCGCGCACGCGCTTGTGCTCGCGCTCGTCGAACCCTTCGACCAGAATTTGACTGGCGCTTGCATATATACACCGCTTGGCTTCTAAACGGTTGAGGACAACCGCAAAAGCTGTTGCTCTGGAGAAAGGTAAATCGTTTGGACGTACTAGCCTGTGTGCTTCGGCGTAGATCGCGCGCCTACCTTGCATCGGCCGTGTATCGTCCGTTGGTCGTCGACGCATCGCCAGTGGCACACTTGCCGCTTGGAAAGGAGAATAGACTTTCTCCTTTTCGTCGTTCCTCGCATCACAGCCGCCTTTCGTCTCGTTCTTCCGCGGGAATAAACGCGCTCGGCAGCCGCGACGTTAACTAAAACCAAACCGGAGACGAGGACGAGGACGAGAGGGCGCGAATACGAGAACAAGGATTAGGCCGAGGACGAGAAGTAGCACGAGGACGATCGCGAAATAATCGAACACGGCGACACGGCCGTTGACAAGAGCGGCGAGCACAGCGGTGAAGCGAGCACGAGGATCGAGCGGAGTGGAACGTGATTCGTTGATCCCAGGAGTGAAGAGACATAGTGGTCCCCGCGCTATCGGCATTCCGGAGAAGTTTACGCACGCGAAACTAGAGTAACCCTTAAAGCTACAGATACGGGGATAGCTGGGAACGGAAAGAGAAAGGGAAAGAGAGAAGGAGGGAGGCGGAGCGCTCGGCCATTTACGAGGAAGAAGGAAACGCGCCCCGAAGGGAACGACGGACGTACAAGTAGCGAAAATAGTGGGCCGGCGTGTATACACGGTGACCGGATCAAGATGAGGGTACATCGTGGGATTTGCGCGAAATTGCAAGGAGGCTTTCTCAGGCGATGGTGTAAGTAAGCGGCACAATGGTCGCGATGGATAGCACGCGTAGTCTGCTACTTTGCTGGCACGATCGCGCAACGTCCTCTCGTTCGAGGGTACATTAACGATCTCGTTAACGCCGTTACCGGCGCCACAAGTGTCACGCTGAGTGCGCTCTTAATTCGATTCGACCAACATGTCATCTTGTATGCTCGGTCGATGAATCATCCCGTTACGTCTGTTCGTAATAGACCGACAGCCCCAAGTCATTCTCCTTGGCGTTTTCATTTCCATTTCCGTTCGACGTTTCCGCCCCACTCGAAGAAAACTCTGGACGCACTGGCGATCCTGTGTCTCTCTTACTTTCACTTTGAGTTTCCGAGACACGAGCGCGCATCGCAGTAACTTTTCTTTTTAACGTAGGTAAAGACACCCGACGGGACGCGCCGTTCTATCGGTTACCGAGAATGAGAGTCGTTCTATCCCCCAAACCCGGGGAAGAACCGCGAACTGTTATCCGAGTTCTGCGGCTGCCATTCGAATTCCCGCAGAATTCGCGAAACGAAAACGGGGAAATAATCGGATCGAGTGATGTAAGGGAAACGTGGAACGATTGAAATTACGAGAAAAAAATTTAATGCCACGCGTTCTAGGATACTGAATATCGCGCACGCGTAATTACATAGCCTCCGGATATTATTCGCGCGTCGGAAAGTGAACTTTGATACCATTATGAGAAACGATCGAGCGGGAAGATACCTGTGATTCTGGAATTATTATGCTTTTTTGCTGCCGTCGGTCGGCTCGTTATGCAACTTTCACGCAGGTTAATGCGGAGATATCGAAAAGTCGCGACAGGTTTTTTTATCGCGTTATATCGTTGATTAGCCCTTGGGTTTTCGAGAACGACAGCAACAAGGACGATAACGACGGCTACGATAACTCTAGAGATCCGAGAGGAATTTTAAAAACGAATCGAGAGAGAGAGAGACATCCATCGACGGAAAGCGGAAAGAGAGTTGTCCGCGAGAGGAGTCGGAGAACAGATCGCCCGGACTGGTTCAAACCGAGCCCGGCCGTTGCGTCGATGCCGTTTCGTTAGGTAGGCGCGAAACCTTCCGAGTAAGAGCAGGAAGCGTAGCCTTATATAACAGGGAGTAATTGGCGGCAAGTACGCGTAGGTAGGTATGTAGGTTCAGCCTTTCGGAATCGAAGCTTGAAACGCGTGTTTCAGGCAACGATGACACTCGGGCGATTCGAAGCTTTCGCCGAGCGATTCAACTCGGCAGTTGACGGTTTCAGTGTTGCTTTCGTTGTTTAATTCTTGTGCCACGGAACGTCGCGTTGTACGAAGAAGAGATGGGGTGGTAGAGGAAAAAAAGAGATGGAAAGGAGGAGTCGAATGAATGGGAAAGGAAAGGAAAGGAAGGGAAGAGAAAGAGTACGATTACGTGGCATTGCGGTAAACCGCCTGCGACAGGTTTTCGTTCTAGCAAGCTCGTTCCACGTTGCACGCGCCAAACCACGATAGAGGGGCTATCGAACGAGCGTTGCATTCCTTTTGAATTTAGCAGCAATTAGCCGACGGGGTAGACGCAACACGGTAATCGTTGAACGAGGTTCCCGTGGCGCGTCGCGTCCAACAAGTCGCATTTGTTAAGGCACTTGTCGATCCCGCGCCCTGGCACGACGAAACGATCGAATCTATTCGCGATCGCGGGGCCCCGAGTCGTTGGTAAGACCACATCTTTTCCGCCGTTACCCACGAAGTGGAAACGAGTGTAGGAACGGTTAGCCCCGTCGATAATTCCCCGGCTGTGTTGCGTCAAAGGTGAACCGCACTGGTGGAACGCGGCATACGAAATTCCATTCTCGCCGAGATTTCACGCACGCTCACGCGTACTGGCACGGGCATACACACGTACGTTCCTTCGCTGTTTCGTTCGCTGTGTACTCTATCGCGGCCGTAGGTCTTGGCCGTTGCTCTGCTCAATTGCGCTTTCACCTATTCGTAGTTCCTTTCGTACATGAGTTAGCCTCGTCCATAAAGATAATCGTAGCGGCGAGGAGTCCGGGGTGTAGACAGGTCTCGAGAGAGAAAGAGAAAAACGGTTCTGGTAACGGTTACAACGAACGAACGAGCTGACGCATCAACGATCGCGTACGACTCGTCGATCGATCGGCAACTAAAGCGATCGGCACGGGACACGTATGCGTGCAGGAGGATTTGAGAAAAAAAAAATAGCGCGGTGTATGTAAGTACATATGTATACAGTTTTCGCGTGGTCGGGACAGCCGTACGATACGATCGGACTCGGTTGCGCGACCAGCCAGCTATGTAATCGACGGGACTCGCGGAAGGGAGGGAATAGCTCGTTGGGACAACTGTGAGAACGGGAACGCGTTGAAAGTACGCCGGATTTCAGTGCGAAACCCGCCGCAGAGTTTCTTTCGAATTAGGTACTACCTACGAATCCGACATCCCCCTCGCTTCACACCAACTCGGATCCATCCGCGAGCAACGGCGCATACATATTTCTTGCTTTTGATTAGAGATGTACCGACTAGTGGCCGACTAGTCAGTTAAGCCGACTATCCGGCCACTTCTTTAGTCGGCGACTAGTCGGCAAAAAAGACGGATTGTTCGGCGCCCTTTTTGTGAATACTTACCCATTTTCCTTTCTTTTCTTTCTAACAAATTTTATAATTCTGCTACTACAGATGTAGCGATTAGTGGCCGACTAATCGGTCCTCTACTTTTGATGGAATATCGATCAAAGGCTGATTCTTCCGCGCTATACTTTGGCTAATCACATTTATCACGCTTGAGTTTTGGACGCGTGATCATCGTAGCGATCTTCGTTACCAGCCTCTGATTTTCCCACCACCCGGGGGCGGATTTGGGATTTTCGGGAGGGGGGAGGCGTGGATCTCAGAAATAAACCAGGGGCCTTTCCGATATTTTCCTGCTAAATAAAAAAGTGTTTTTTTTTTAGTATCAATTTCTCATATTTTCCCTCATATTTCTAAGTTAAAATAAGTATTTTTCAATTTGAACTTTTCCTCGGGGAAACCCCTTTTTCGTTCTTAAAAACTAATAAAAGTATTTTGTAAAAATACTTTTTTACATTTCGAACAAAATTCTCTTTTTGTGTTATATATTTAAATACTGCACCCCCCCCCCCCCCTCTGTACAGTATCTTCGTTGACTTATTCCGAAACAACGCGTTCCACTTTTTAATTTGTCCAGGGTATTGGTTAAAATAATAATAAACTATATATAATAATAATAATAATATAATAAGCTATAGTATTGGTTAAAATAAGTATTTCTCGCTTGAGGGAGGGGCGCGCGTCCCTCCTCTGTCTAAATCCGCCACTGCCACCACCGCAGTGTCATCGCGGCGAAAATTTTATTTGAAAGTCGATCGCCCCTTACTCACATCCTGCGAATCGTCTAACAATGTACTATGTAAGACGAACACGGTACACACGCACCGTTACTCGAATGCGCGGTGACACGCGTCTAGTTACGATCATCTGGCACGACCTCCGGCATAATAATATCATGGACAATTACGAGCAACGTGTATGTGCATGAGAGACCGTTTTTTTCCCCCGACTCGATTGTATTCGATGACCGATCGGATGGCATAATATCGTATGTAAACCTGCGAGTACATACTTGCTTACGTTCGCCGTTGTTCGGCCGCGGCGCCGCTGCGCGGACGACAGGGTGGTACATAGGTACGTACATACACGGGGGGATAGCAGAAGAAGGGGAACGAATCGAGTGAGAAGGTGGGAGCGGCGAAAATTCGCCGAGCGATCGCAGGAAATCGTAATTGGCCCACCCCTCGTCCGAATTTCCACATCGGCTGACGACGCATCGACCTGAACGACGTTTGCATAGCCGACGTTGGCGTCCCCCCCCCCCCGCGCTCGCATTCCTTACGCATTTCGAAGATACCGAACGTTTCGAGATCGCTCCAACACTTGAGCGAAGTTTTTCTTGCCGTTGGCGTTATTCGGCGATGGATACCCAGCAGCATACCCTTGTTTTTAGAGAAACAAAGCTGCCTGGACTGTTTGGCCGTGCGTTGCGCTGGCTGGAAAGTTCGCGTCTCGAGGTCGCGACATCAGCCTAAAAGATTTCGTAAGGTCGAGAGCGTCACGTCCGCGACTCGGCAAATCGTGTCTCGCATTCTGGATGCGCGATCATCACGAACGTCACGCGTCGGCATCGTCGTACTGGTCGTCGTCGTCGCCGCGCTACCGAGTTGTTAGCGTGCAAGTTTTCCGCTGGAAATATTCCCTCGGCCGAGACCCCGAGGATTCGCGTAACCGCGCGCCGTCAAACGGTTCGCTCGAGAGCCGAGCGACTAGGCGCGTTCCAGGTTACGGCGCCGAGTCTCCGCGGACTATGGAATGGTAGAACCACTCGTTGCCGAAGGTCGACTAGTACGATGCCGTCGCGTACGTGCGTTTAAGCTCAAACTACGTGACTGAAAACTTAACCGGTCGACCGGATCATCGTTGGACCTCGCCCGGCCCGCGTCGATTGCCTCGATGCGTGTAGCTCGATTCCATCGCGTCTGATCGCGTCGGCGAGGTTCGAGGACGATTGAACGGTTCTCGCTGTTGGTCGTTTATCGTTTGTCAATAGCTACATGCTCGGTGGTTGCGAGACTCGGCTCGATCACGAGTCACGACAACTGAGAGAGAGAGAGAGAGAGGCAAATCGATCCATCGACGCATCGCGATCTTGAAACCGCTCGAAGCGGAGCGTTGCGACGCGTTGGAAAGTTCGCACGATTCACGATTGCTCGCTCGTATATTCGTTTTCCCAGTCGGCATGGGTGGTAAGAAACGAGTTGGCCGATAGTAGCTGGATCCCCGTGAAACGAATTGATCTCGCGAGATGGAAATACGTCAGACGGTTGTCTCGATTACAAGCTCGTCCACGGCAGACCAAACCGCTCAGGTTAAAGTTTGCCCCGCAATCGTGGCTGTTCGACATGGGGCGAATTCCACTTACGCCAACGTCGACCGTGAGTTTCATCAGGGTACGTTTCCTTATACGCGACTGGACGCATCGTCGAGAATTTCAAAGTCGATTTTCTCGAAAACGAAGCGCGATATCAAAAAATTGTATTCCTTCTTCTCGACTTATTTATTTGTTATAAGTCGAAAAGTAAGAGTGACTTTTTCTCATATCGCGCTTCATTTTCGAGAAAATCGACTTTGAAACTCCCGACGATGCGTCCAGTCGCGTATAGGAAAACCTAGCTTAATGAAAATCACGGGCGGATTGGGCGTAAGTGGAATTCGCTCATGGAAATCTGCACGAATAGCTGACAATGAGTAAACTCTGTGTCTACTTAGGTGGCGGTGAATACGTGCGGCAGAGGGATAGCTAGCGGAAAGAAAATGACGGAATGCGAGGATTCTTCCGGTAACTGGTAAACGCGACACGATAGAAAGCAAAGGCGACCCACGATAGCAACGCGACCAACTTTCTTTCGTTGGTTCGCGCGTGAGCAGACGCCCGCGCGCTCTGTTTCGTTTAATTTCAATTCGATCGCAACACGGTCGGCGAATGAGAAACGTTACTCGAGAATAGTGATGGCGATCCTGGACAAAGATCGGATCGACCCTAAGAATCGATCTTTTATGAAGTATCGGTTATGAGATCGATTAATCGTGGAAAAAAAAGATCGACCCAAAAAAGGATACTGAAATTAACTTTATTCTCGCCCTCATTGATCACATTTATATAGTACTAATATAGTACTATTAATGATAACTTTTCATGCACAAGTTGTCTCTTTTTATAATGTCCATCGAAAAAATTTTATCCTTAGATTCTTCAGATATTTATTCAGCTATACATAATTACAAAAATATGAAATATCAAATATTGAATATTAAGATATAATTGACTAATTAGACAATTGGGCAGTGAGGTAACCAAAACAAGATGGACTAGGAAATAAGTATAAAGTCATAGTTCATATTATATTATATACTGTATTATATATTATAATACAATATGTAATATATTACAATACATATGTACCCAGATAGCACACGACGTCTATAAGCCGTCTTTAAGACGTCTTTCAGACTTTCAAGACGTCTTAAAGACGACTTATAGACGTCGTGTACTATCTGGGATATGATCAGGGTTGCCACCTAATCATCATATAAATCGCGGAGTGCCACACATTCCAACCCGGAGATTCGAATATAAACCCGGAGATGGAAAGAGCAAAAAAGTTTTGTTCTCGAATATCCGAAAAACAGATATGCAATTCTTTTAAGCCCAAACAATTCAGAATTTGAAAGTATCTGTTTTTTTTAATTAATGACTTTTATTGTATACAAAATTGGTACCATTGTATAATACCACAATTTCTTATTATCTCATTATTTTCTACAACCCGGAGATTTTTCCAGTAAAACCGGAGCCCGCTGATTTGCTTCAAAACCCGGAGTCTCCGGGCCAAAACCGGAGAGGTGGCAACCCTGGATATGATGCGTATTTTACGTAGCCATCACTGTCTGGCACTTACTAAGCACAAAACTAATTTTTTTTAAACCGGTCTTAAAGAAAAAAGGATCGATCCTTGATAGATCGGAATTAAAAAAGATCGGTGAAAGATCGATCTTATTTTCCCTAAAAAGATCGATTTTAGATCAATCCAACTAAAGATCAAAGATCGCCATCACTACTCGAGAACATTGGGATAAAGAGAGATCGGAGGCTGTCGAGAATGGGAAAAAGACGGGAAATAGGTCTGCGCAGTCATCTCCATCGCGATTTTTATTATTATTATTATTATTATTATTATTAAGGAAAATAAACGGGCATTGTCCGATGCAAGGCATAGCTACAACGACGTGATAGGGTTTTCCTGACACAGTCTGAATAGCTTCCCCCGAAAAGAGGAAGTACTATCAGAAAAGAAGTCGACACAGTCTACATAGGAGCTGGAATTGCTCATTACGCGATTCATTGGGTCAAGTGACCCACATTTTGAATTGAATTTGCGGGAAAGGTGGCCTTTTTCTGACGCATCTGGTAGGAGCATATAGATCAATGAGTTCCAGTAGTGCAGAACAATTAATTTCGCTATTAATGATCTTAGGGGGAACACCACTGTGACGGTCGGAAAAAGTGAACTATTTTTTAGAATTTTGTTTTCAGAAATAATTTACAGTTTTCATAGGAAAATTTTATTTCCTACCTTCACTATGCTGTTTTAAGAGACTATACAAAAAAAAATAGAAAAACACGGATAAATTTTAATATTTTAATTAATCTTCTAGACCTCCTCACGCGAGCTGGTCGAATGTGCAACTATGGAACAGCAGGTCCGAAATCAAATTTGATTTTTTTTTTTATAAACTATACGAGTGTAAACTGCGTTCCATATAAGAGCATTCCGACGCCCCTACCGATTTGCGATCGATCTGCGCGGCTCCCACGGATCTGACACACGCGATTGATCGTAGCACTTCCGCGATTGGTCGTAGCACTTTCCCTGCCGGTTTACTACCAATCAACAGTGTATCCCTGCGTGAAACAAGTATGCTCTAATGTGGAACGCAGTGTAGTTACTTATTCGCGGATTTTCGAAACTTTTCTTCTAAAACGCATCATTTTTACAAAAATAATTTGTTTAAGAAATCGGTACGCACAACGGAAACTACACTCATATAGAATATAAAAAAAAAGTGAAATTTCATTTCGGACTAGTTCCATAATTACAAGTTCGACCAGCTCACGTGGAGGGGTCTAGAAGATTAATTAATATATTAAAATTTATGGATGTTTTTCTATTTATTTTTTTTGTATAGTCTCTTAAGACAGCGTGCTAAAGGTAGGCAATAAAAATTTTCTATGAAAAGTGTAAATTATTCCTGAAAAAAATTATTAAAAATGGCTTACTTTTCCGACCGTCACAATGGTTTTCCCCCTTAAGGGAAGGTTCCGGTCTAAAAGTCGATTTTTTTTCATTTCATTTTTCGGATGGTCAACCTTTTAGGAATACGTGTTTAAAAGGATTTCTTGAAATTCGTAAAATTCCCGAAGTTATAGGCATTTGAGTAGCGGCACATGCATGGGCAACAACCGGCCACTCGGCGCTCACGTAAAACTTTAAACGCGTTTTTCTCGAAACAGTGTTCTCGAAACGGTGGGACCTGTATCTCCAAAAGTTATAATCCGATTCGAATGAAACTTTTTTTATTTCGAAGAATATACTTCTGGCTAGGGGGGGGGGGGGCAGGGGAAATGACAAAAAATTTAAAAATTATAATTTTCAAAAGCGTTGAAAAGACAAAACATATGGGAAAAAGTGATTTCAAAATTCAAGTGTCGTTATTTTCTAAAAAAATGTAATTTTTGTATTTTTTTCTGGTCTCCCCCCTAGCCAGAAGTATATTCTTCAAAATAAAAGAAGTTTCAGTCGAATCGGATAATAACTTTCGGAGATACAGGTCCCACCGGTTTGGATGAATGTTTTGACGCCTCGACTTTAACGACTCCCCAATGATGTCTGCAATGATTAATTATAGAACAAAAAATATGTTTCTATAATTTAAGACATCCTTCATACAATGCAAAAAATCCCATGAAATTATACACAGTATTTTTCCTTTAATTAATTCCTAAAGATCACCTATATTTTTGGGCTCTAAACCGGAACCTCCCCTTAAATAGGAAGGACATGTCAGTTACAGTTCTGCGTAAGGGTTGTCATATTTAGTTTAACAAGTAAC
This sequence comes from Andrena hattorfiana, assembly GCA_944738655.2. Taxonomy (NCBI): domain Eukaryota; kingdom Metazoa; phylum Arthropoda; class Insecta; order Hymenoptera; family Andrenidae; genus Andrena; species Andrena hattorfiana. Next base: position 3,381,291 of record OX122889.2, on the reverse strand, counting down.
GATGCAAAATCGTGATCCCAGACACCCTTGCGAATGTGTAATTTATATTCTGCAAACCGCAGAAACCTATGCTGCACCCTTTCCACTTGAGTATTGTAATTTAATTGAATTGGGCGACCATATAACGGATGCGTACTTTAAATGAGGCTTGACTAAAGATATGTACAATAACTTTATAGTACTTATATTTACAAAGTCAGCAGAAACTTTCCCCCTTAGCCACTCTTGGCCCAAGTTGCTCGAATCGAAACACACACGCTGACCGATGGCCAACTGTTCTGATGTGGTTTCAGGGGCTGCAGTGGCCGTTGGGGCGCTACTCATTATAGTGGCCGCAATTCTGGCGGCAGTGTTTCCGAAATTGGTGGACGTTCTGCTGAACAGAGAGATCGCCCTCCGAGAGGGCGGCCGTACGTTCGATTGGTGGAGAGAACCTCCGGTGTCGCCTCAGCTCAGCGTCTACATTTACAACGTAACGAACGCCGATGAATTTTTGAACGATGGCGAGAAACCTGTGCTAGAAGAACTCGGCCCATACGTGTATGTGCAGCATTGGGAAAAGGTCGAGGTGAAGTTCAACGAGAACGATACGGTGTCCTACAAAGTGAAGAAACAATTTGTTTTTTCGCCGGTAAGAATCTCTGCGTTTCCTTGCCCGTTCGACAGACCGTATGATTCAAGGTCACGTTCGCGCATCGATTCTATAGTCGATTCGCGACTCTCTCGGAGATTTATTGTATTTTTAACTCCTCTCCTCCCCACTTCGCCCTCCCCCCCCCCTTCTCCTCTCCTCGCGCGAATATGAATAATTACCTTTCGACGGTTCTGAAACCTTCGATTCTCCTTTTTTTCGCGACCCATTGACGGTTGTGTGGCCAAAACAAAAACGAACGATACGCAGCGGTAGAAGGGGTGGGAGAGAAAGAAGTGGGGAAAAGTAAAGAATGGAAAATTTTTCGTAAAAACGACGAGAGTAACTTTGACCGCGCGGTGTGACGCAATGCTAGTAAGCAACTATAACGTAGTCGAGTAAGATGCAGGGTTGCCAATTTGCCTTTTCTGACGCCAAATTCCAGAAATCTATTTTTTTTCCAACTTGTTTGCCGTTAGAAAATTCATTTGGCTTTTTCGTACAATCTCTTCCCTAAAACTTGTTTTTTTAAATAATTTCAAACAGAGCAGTTTTAGATTGGTATATTTCAGCATCAAGGATTTAAGGAGCTTGCCACATTTGTCCCTACTTGCCTAATAACTCCTGCAAGCAATGCTGCAGTTGAGAGGATCTTTTCCCTTGTATCCTCCGTTAAAACAAAGACATGAAACAGAATACAGCTGAAGCTGAAGCTTCTTGATGCCATTATAAAAATTAGAGCAGAACTAATGCTCTCAAAAAAAATGTTGCAATGATTTTAGTGTATCTCAACAAATGCTTCAAAATATAACATCGAAAAATGTTTACGATTCCAGCAAAGAGAATCTGGATCTCGAACTTTTATTCTGACTTAATTAGTATGAATATTTTTGAAACATATTTGTCTTTTATCCGGCTTTTGTTTAGTATTATTTGACTTAAACGTAAGATTTCAAGCTGGCAACCCTGGTAAGATGGTAGGAGCGGAGCGACGCGCTTCCGTGAATTAAAAGCAAAGGTGTAGGATAGCGACTACTTAGTGTTTGGCCAGCGTGTTCTCCGAGAGACGCGCGATACCTCGATTCCCAGTATTGTTTCTCGGAACAATGTAGGTCGAGTGAACGCGAACGATCGCGTACAATATCATCGTTCGTATAGACGAATATATACGCGCGCGCTACGTGGAACCGCGTCTTCGTTACGAACGACGGACGGTTTGGTGGCAGGGGGGGAAGAGGAGGCGCGAAAGGCACGAGACGAGAAAGGACGGAATTATACAGAATCTATAGGCTACACATCGATGTTGGCCCGCGAAAACAACCGATGACCGGTTTACTCGACTAATCGGAAGGGGGTATCCGTTACACTTGCAGGAGAAGTCGATCGGCTCGGAGGAAGATTTAGTCGTGGTCCCTAACGTGCCGATGCTTTCGGCGACCAGTCAGTCGAAGCACGCGGCCCGTTTCCTCCGACTAGCCATGGCATCGATCATGGACATTCTGCGAATAAAGCCGTTCGTCGAAGTGTCGGTCGGACAGTTGCTGTGGGGTTACGAGGACCCGCTGCTGAAACTGGCCAAGGATGTCGTGCCGAAAGAGCAAAAGTTGCCGTACGACCAGTTCGGCCTGCTGTACGGTAAAAATACCACGATGCCCGATTGGTTTACCATCTTCACCGGTCAGAAGGACATTTCCAAGTACGGAATTCTTGACAAATGGAACGGGAAGGATAGCTTCGGCCACTGGACCAGCCCAGAGTGCGACAGTGTCGCCGGCAGCGACGGGAGCATCTTTCCCCCGCGCATTACCAAACACACCGTGCTCAAAGTCTTCGACAAGGATCTCTGCCGAGCCCTGCCTTTGGCGTTTAAGGTAATCCTAACGAATCTTGCTGGTCGTCCGGACAACCTTTCCCGGAGTGTGCCCGGATAGTAGCGGGGCAAAGTTTGATTTCAGGAGGAGGTGACTACCGCCGGTCAAATACCCGGCTACAGGTTCGTCCCCACCAAGGACGCTTTCGCCTCGCCGAGCAGAGTGGAGTCACAGCGATGCTTCTGCCCGGCGGGACCGCCGTGTGCCCCCGAGGGGACCTTCAACGCCTCCCTATGTCAATACGAGTCTCCAGTTCTGCTCAGCTTTCCGCATTTTTACCTCGGTAAGATATCGCGCGCGCGCGCGCGCGTGTTTATTTCTCCCCAAACATTCTGCCGGCTGGAGACCGCGTTTAGCGGTGTTTCACGCCCTTCAGCATACTCAATACTTTCAGTCCTCTAATTCTATATCGCCCTGAGAATTTTTCTAGACGAATCTTACTATCGCGAGGCAACGACGGGCGAACATTCTCCGTCGCGCCCGAACACCGAACCGGAATTGACTCGAGTAAAACATTTCAGCGGATCCTGCGCTCCGGGAGGCTGTCAGCGGTATATCGGCGCCGATCGAGGAGAAGCATCAATTCTACATCGACATCCAGCCGATGATGGGCACCGCTTTGAGAGCCAAGGCGAGAATCCAGATAAATCTGGCGGTGAGCCAAGTGCGGGACATCAAGCAGGTCACCTCGTTCCCGGACATTGTGTTCCCCATCATTTGGTTCGAAGACGTGAGTATGCGTGCGTCCCATCATCCCTTGCTTGCCCGCAAATACTTTCTACCGGCGCGTGCTCTTCGATCCGTGTGAATTCGCCGCGATGCAGTCTCGTAACTCTCTCGTGGCCGGCGAGCGCGCGGATGTAAATCGAGAGACAAAACGAGTCGACAGAAACGACGTCGGTACCCGCGATGTTTACCGTGCAAGTAGGTAATTGAGGGGGAGGGGGGGAAGGTGGGGGAAAGAGGGAGACCGCGTGATTCGACGCCTCGGCGGGTGATTCATTTCGATGGAATGAGCGATCGCGCGGATAATTCACCGAGGACGCACGCTCGGCGCCCCGCACCTCACTGTAATCACTTCTGCTTTCGTGGTGGTTGATGGCTCGATACCGAACCGGGCAGGAACGTCGTGCTAACGCGCAATTTAATTGCAGGGCATCGACGAGCTACCCGTGGAGATGCGCAGTCTGATGAAGATGGCCGTCGATGTGCCGCCGGTGGCTCGCGCGGCGGTGTCCGGAGCCCTGGCTGCGATCGGGGCGATCGTACTGATCGGCGCGCTCGTGTGCTTGGCGCGGGCCGCTAAACGCCAGGAGAAACTTCACCTCAGCAATCCGTTGCCGTCCAACACCGGCTCCGGCAAAACCGGTCAGCTGAACCCGGCTTTCCAGAATTCCTCCGCTTCGAAGTAGAGCGATCGACCTGCCAGCCGATCCTCTCGCACCTCCCATTCGCGAACGCGAGTCCGCGCCTTCGCGTACATCGACGCCACCCTCGAATATCGCAACGAACAAAAGATTTATAGTTTCCTATATTCTTACCGTCCTCCCCCTTTCTGTTTCTATTCCTCTTCCTGTTGTTATTCCTGCTCCTCTTTCTCTTCCCGTTCCTCTTCCTCTTTCTCCCCTCGGAGGGACTGAGAACGAACGAATTGGCGAGGTTTCGAGCGGGCGGTGGAGGACGCGAAACTCGTGGATCGTCGTTCGGTCTGGATTCGCGCTCAGAGGAATGATCAGCGCGTTGGAATCTCAAGGCCGCGAGAAAGACGCAAGGGCCACTTTAGGGTGTACTTTACGGTGTAACGATAGCTAAAGCACATTTTTTCGGGGTCCCTTTTAATTTTACTTTCGGCGTAACGAAGGATCTCTGCACGAAGTGTGACGGTGCACGAATCCGACGATGGACAGATGGAAGAAGGATTGTAAGCGCGTCGACGAGCCTGGGACAGGGAGACCAGAAACTAACGAAGGAGTTGTAAAGAATTCCGATAACGTGCGCGGTGCACGGCAACGAAAACTGACTAAATCATTCCGTCCGACAGACGCGCGCACAGAGACACGCGCACACAGACACGCGCACACACGTACACGTACATATACATATAGGTATGTATATACTGGATTGAGCGTGCGAGATTAGACGCGAGCCAAAGTCGTCGCGCTGGAGCTTCGATGAACCCGACGATCGGCGACCGAGACTCTATTGTTACTCATTATCCGTTTATGTACATGAGATAGATTACGGTTAGGTTTTTAGACGAATTTAGTTTTCTACGATCGAGGAGACCGAGGAGACAATAAAATAGCCAAATAGTATGGAAATCGGATCGATTCCAGTCGACTTGAATTAATTCTACGGAGATGAATAAAAACGTACAGCAGGTATATATCAGAGTCGGAGAGAGATCGCTGATGCGATCGAGAGCTGATTTTTTTATTCCCGCGGTCCAGTACCAGCGGGGTTAACAAGATAAGCCGCAGCGGGAAACTCGTTGCCACGCGTTACCCGGCGATAAGCGGGAGAAAAAGGGGATTCGGTTATCTTGCTTCTACGAAGATGTCGTTGGACGTGACCCAGGTTATCAGTCTCTGTAGAAAAGCTTCGCGAAACGTCCATGCAACGATGCGTCCGCTCGCGTTGGATCGATCGAGTCGACGGATTTTTGGCGATGCTTTCGCAACTTATCGCGCGTGTACGTTCTCGTCTGCCGTTATCGCGATTCCGACACGATCGGCGGAGGAATTTATGCCGCAAAGTTCGCGCGATCGGGTCCTCTGACGTATAAAACGTTCCATTATCGTTCGATTCGACCAAGTGATCTTTTTTTTTAAGATATCCTTACGACCGGGGGCGAGGAACCGGCGGAGATCGCGGTGTCGGTGGCGTTGATAGATGTCTCGCGGGGAATCAAGTTCGGGATGGCCGACAACCCGACCCGGTCGTGGTCTCGGTCCAAGTCACGTTTCCCATCGAGCTTCTTCTGTTTCTTGAGCGCGACTATCAGGCCGCCGATAGACAGGAACACGCCAACCAGGCTGCACCACTGGCAGCCAGCCTCGATAGCGTTCGCGAGGTAGTGGGCACGATAAAAGATTTGCTGCATCGATTCCGGTAGCTGCTCTATTCCAGAGTCTATCCAGATTAAAGGCAGGATCGTGCCGTCCTCCAAGTTCCCGGCGAAAGGCACGCCAGCCGCCTTTCGCACCTCCAAGTTCAGTTGAAGCTTGATGCGGGTGGCGACGGTGACGCCTAGTCTCTGTAATTTGCGCGAACAGGAATAACGCATGACGGTTTGGTTTTTTTTTTATTTATTTAAGTATATCAACGGGATAAATTCTTTGTTATAAGAAGTGCAAATCGCAGTCGCACAAGCATAGAACGAACGATTAGGAAGTACAAAAGGAAAATAATTAAGGGGGAAGCCACTGTGAAAATTTTTTTTCCTATTTTCTTTTTTTGCATTTTTTTCATGCTTGGGGTTTCAAGATTATACCTGCACAGTTTCAAAGTGGATTTCGAAAAATTCTCGGAGCTACGGCAGGTTTTGTATAGGTAGTACAATAGGCGGACATAGGCTGTCAAAACTTTAAACGCGATTATCTCGAAACTACATTTTTCAAACTGGATGCATTGATAACTCAGTCAATTTTGATCGGATTCACTTGAAATTTTCGGGGAATATTCGTAATACAATTATCTTCAGTTGCACGTACCAGTTTTTTGATCGAATAATTCATTCAACAGTAACATTGAAAAAACATGTTGATTTTTGATACTTTTTGGTCAAGATTTCTTCTTAAGTACGCCATTTCTTCAAAAATTAATATTTTTTTAAACCCGTACGTGCAACTGAAGCTATTGAAATATACTTTAAGAAACCGTTCGAAATTTTAAATTCGGATCAATTGTTGGAAAGTTATACGTGCATCCGTTTTGTATTTTTTTTTTGTGCAGAGCCTAACGTTATCGTATGCTGTGGCCATACTACCGAAAAATTTTTCAATCTCAAAGCATAAAATATTAGTTAAAGATATGTATTTTCAGTTGGTAATAAAGATTTTTCGTAGAAAGTTACATTTCATTATAAAAGAATGTCTTGAAAATAGCCTTTATTTTCGACCGTCACAGTGGCTTCCCCCCTTAAAAGAAAGAGAAGCAGAGAAGTAAGCGCAAAAGAACCGTGACAAAATAGATGCAAACTCGCGTTTTGTGTGTTTGATTTCGTATTCGCTCGGTAACATACCGGATGGAGATCGATGTAGCTCTCGTGCTGTTCTCGCCGAGGAGTCAGCCCGTCGATTCTTTGGAACAGCGACTTGTCGCCCAAGTAAAAGTGAGGGAAGGAGAGGACCAACGGCGCGCCGTATTTGCAGGCAGAGATGTTGAACGTCCCAGCCGGAGGACACGTTCTGCGAGTGGAGTCGTTGGATTCCTTGGAGCAGAAACACGAGTCTTGTTCGGGGGTGGACGTAAAAGCGTTGCTCGGTATTTTGTACCTATGGTCGGATCGGATCGATGATTCGTACGAAGCGTCTTGAACGAAAAGAAAATACTTTCGCCTCTGGATCGGTGTAAATTTTCTTTTTTTTTTTTTCTCAACCCGAAGGAGGGTGTGAATTAACTGTGACAGAGAAAGTGGGTGGAGGGAGGCAGAGGGCGGTATGACGACACCAAGGAAGACTAAGTAGGTGACTAATTGAAAGATGGCAGTCAGAGGTACGGTATCGGCGAATCATGCATAGGTACCTTAAGGTGGGAATGCCGTAAGCGAAGCCACGACGCTCGTAACGGAAAGGCATCGATCTGCAGACGTCTTTCGAGTAGATGTAAAGGGTTGCGTTGGGCTGTTGGATCCACTGCGGCGGGAATACGCTGCCGTCGGTGCCGTACACTCTGTCGCATCTCTCGTCTCCCCAGATCTTTCGATCAACGACTCCGTTAACTCGCTCAATCAGCCCAAGGTTTCCAGGATTGTCGACCCCCGTGTGCATTGTGATACGATCCGCGCTCACGCCGTTTATCTGAAATCGATCAAGGATCACGGATCACGGTTCGTACAGATTTGGCGGGCAAACGATTACACTGGTCAACATAATTGAACTTTCTTTCTGTTCTGTAACATTCAATAGATTTTTATAGATTTTTTTTATAGAATAGGCTCTTATAGATTTTTGTGCGCTGAAAACGAATCCGCAAACCGCTTGTCGCCATCACACTCAGTTTTCGAGAAATTCGATTTTGAAGAAAATGCAAATTTTTAACTTTGGACATTCTTTTGTGTTCAAACAGTAATAGTTATTTGGTTGCAAGTTCCGTTAAATTATTCTGTGATTGAATTATAAAAATTTAAATATGTTTAAATATCAAGGGGAAATAGACATCTAAAACGCACCAATTTCTGCAGATACCTTTCTATATATTTTAAAAACTAAAGGTCCAGGAGAAAATCTGGCTACTCCAGGCGATGCAGCAAACATTTTTCCTTAGGAAACCATTAACAGAAGTGGTAGAACACCTTTTGTTTCCAATACAGAAGCGAAATAGTTTGGCAAAACGTGCGGCGCGGACGGGTGTCGACGCCGCACGTTTTGCCAAACTATTTCGCTTCTGTATTGGAAACAAAAGGTGTTCTACCACTTCTGTTAATGGTTTCGGAAGGAAAAATGTCTGCTGCATCGCGCGGAGTAGCCAGATTTTTTCCTAGACCCTTATTTTTGGGAATAAATTTAATGATATCTGCAAAAGTGGGTGCATTTCGGGTGTTCTTTTCCCTTTGATCGTTGTTTAAACATATTTAAATGTTCATAATGCACCAATAACTTATATCGTTGTATTCGGGAGGGTTGATAGAATAATTTCACGCTACAAGCAACCGAATAACTATTACTGCTTCGACACAAAAGATGTTCAAAGTTGAAAATTTGCAATTTTTTTTCAAAATCGAATTTCTCAAAAACTGAGGGTGATGGCGGAAAATGGTTTACAGACTAAAATGACTGTTGGACAGTGTAATTAGGTAATTAGGCTTACGATTTCGTTAAAATTTCTAGTTGGCGGAACTAAATTTTTACTAAATTTGGTATAAATCAACGTCTATTTTAATTGATTAAATTTGTCGAATATTTTGTTGAAATTAAATTCTATTTTAACTGATTATATTAAAATTTCTAATTGAAGGAACAAAATTTTTCGTAAATTTTGTTGAAATTAAATTCTATTTAATTCATTTCCATAAAAATTCTAGTCGGAGAAATTAAATTTTTCCAAAATTTTGTTGAAATTAACTTCTATTCAAATAAATTTCGTTAAAATTTCTAGTTGGAGGAGCTAAATTTTTACTAAATTTGGTAAAAATCAACGTTTATTTTAATTGATTAAATTTGTCGAAAATTTTCTTGAAATTAAATTCTATTTTAACTGATTACATTAAAATTTCTAATTGAAGGAATAAAATTTTTCGTAAATTTTGTTGAAATTAAATCCTATTTAATTCGTTTCCTTAAAAATTCTAGTCGGAGAAATTAAATTTTTCCAAAATTTTGTTGAAATTAACTTCTATTTAAATAAATTTCGTTAAAATTTCTAGTTGGAGGAGCTAAATTTTTCCTAAATTTTGTAGAAATCAACGTCTATTTTAATTGATTAAATTTGTCGAAAATTTTCTTGAAATTAAATTCTATTTTAATTCATTTCCGTAACAATTCTACGTACGAATGCAAGAAGTCCAAATTTATCGTAGGGTAGATGATGTTTCAGCTGGGCAAACGGTTTGATCATTTGAAAGAACGTGTCGTCGTAACCCCAGAGGTACTCCCCGGCCGATAGTTCGAGAAACGGTTTTACGCTGAAACCCGATAGAATCATGGTTAGACCGAGTTTCATTGCGAACGGCAGATTTCGAGAGAACGCGAGGGCCGACATGAGGAGCACGTTTGGCACGACAACCCTGTCATCCTCCAGTTTGCCAGAGATCCATTTGAAGCTTCGTTTCTCCTGGTACGTAACCGTTTCGTTCTCGTGCAGCTCAACGTTCACCCGGTTTAGAGTCTCCCGGTACACGTACGGGCCGACCTCCTGCACCTGCAACTTGCTCGCGTTCCCGCTCTCGAACTCCCCGAGGTTTGTGTAGTTAAAAACGTAGATCTTGACCGTAAGGCCGACCGGTGGCCGTTGCCACAACTGAAAAGCCGCGGTGCCGTTTCGCAGCTCTAGATTCGACAGAACCGCGTCGCGAAACACATTCGTAAACCAAAATACCACGAACACACCGATGCTCGTCAATGCGGCCAGCCCGTAGAACCAGCGCTCCCGGCTTCTTCTCGCTTCGTCCAAACTTTTCCCGAACGCTCGCGCCAATTTCTTCTTTTTCTCCATGTTAGCTAGGCACTTTTAGTGGATGCCGTGTGAGCGCCAACGCAGTATTCACAAGTCCTCTGGACGCCAGTAATCCCACCCCCGTCGAACGCGCGCGCGATCCTTGTCCGATCGTTCGGTGCGATCGCCTGGCCTACTGAGTTCCTTCGAATACATCCACGCTGTATAAAAATCTCCCCACCTTCCTCCGATTCATCGATAACCTCGCGGCGGCGATGACCCTCTCGTTTATTACCAAACTTAGGACAGCTTGGAATCCCGTCGTTGCCCCATTTCTCTTCTATTACCTCATCCTTACAGTCGTCCTTGCATCCTTCGTCACTTCTCTTATTTCTTCGTGCAAACCGACGCCCACCGTTTAAGTTCTTCCATTCTCTAGAGATTAGGCACACTGCACAAGTTACCGTCAACTCTCTTCGAACCGTTCGAGGGCTCATCTCAAGGCTCGTGGCACCGCAGCCAATGGGCCCCGAAACCGTTGACACTCGTGGATCCTTAGTCGAAAACGAGACGTTCGCAGCCGACCGCTTATCGTTCGCAGACGAAAAAATAGCTCGAACGATCGATAACAGTGGCTTCTCGTCTTTCGCGCTCCCAACTCTACGAGCTTTCGTTTCTTTGCGATAAGCTGCACAGTATTGTCTCCCTGAGGGCTCGCTGGTCGGGACCGGCGTTGAGCCCGTAGCGTGAGCAGAGCCTTAATTCCAGGTGTTCGTTTCTCTCTTCTTTCTGGCCGAGGGGGGGAGCGAGATAGAACGGTTTGCGTGCGCGGCGGACGTGCGCGACCGTGTCTCGCTCGCTTTCGTTCCATCTCGCTCTCGCCTTCGCCAGACAAGAGTGAGATAGAAATGGTGGGGATAGCGAAAAGCCCACATCGTGTGCACCAAATCGAGCCCATCGGGAGGCAATAATGTACTTCCATGGACGAGAACGCTTCGTGTCTCCAGCTGGTCGAAATTTCAGAAGGTGCTGGTAGATCGGAGAGATATTCGAGAAGGCATCGCTGATTCGTGTTCAACTGCTCTTTCGTGGAAATTCGGAGATTTGAAAACGGGCACAATTTTGGGACGTTTGCAATTCGCGTCGCGTCACACCGCACCGCGACGCGTCGGGAAATCCGATGCGCTTCGACACCAGCGGTTCGATTTTATCGAGACTGGCCACTTGCTGTTGTGGCTGGTAGACGATGCCCTTTTCACCCGTTCCTTCTGCGCTGTCTCGCCGCGCGTTATTTAGTATTTGTTTGTGTTTTGCACGCACCGCAAGACGTAACGGCTCGTACGATTGATACGATGCTCGGGTAGTTACCAGCAGTTCTTGCATCTTATCTCGCCTTCTCTCCAGTTCTCTGCGCCGCGCCACACGAACGCGTCATTTCATTTGCCTCGCAGAGAAAATTCAATTCCAATTCATACATCACGTAACCACGCACGTGGTATAAAACAGACCTCTGGCATCTCATGGGAGCTTTTGTCACGTTTCACGTGTCACATGAATCGATATATCTGCTTTGTGAAAATTTAATGGTTCTGCCGCGCATTCTGCGTCAAACAACGGTTTATCACTCTATAATTCAATTACAGAAGTCAGTGAAGTAATAAATAAAGATTAAAAAAGAACTACAAGAAATCAGTCTTGTGTACAACAATTACGATGGTGATATGTCACATCAAATACAATTTGATACAGACTCAAGCGTCAAAATGAGCGATAAAAAGCGATGAAACGCTCGGAAAGACTCTTATGGTCACAGCATGTAAATATTTACATACCATCATACAGTGGCGTGCAAAAGTATTCGGCCACCACTTAAAATAGAATAACTTGTTTAAAATTAGTCCAAATGACTTGAGTTTTTTTTGAGACGCTAGAAGGATTAGTTTGCTAACAAGGGAACATTCCGAATCCGGAAATTAAAAAAATTCTGAAACTTTGTGAATATGTGGGGGATTTTCTCTTGATTAGAACGCAAGTTTTGTTTGCTGCCCAAATTCAGTCTAAAGGGGTGAAATTGACCCCTGAAAATCCGGTTATTTTCCGATTTTGTGTTATAACTCGTGAACTGCAAAATAAATCTTTTACCAAATGATAGATTTAATTTAAAGAATTAACCTTTGTCTTGGAACTTTTTTTCTATCTCTTATAGTTCGCCAGTTATAACACAAAACAGGAAAATTGCCGAATTCACCCCTTCAAGTGAATTTGGGCAGCAAACAAAAATTGCGCTGTAATCAGAAGGAAATCCCCTGCATATTTACAAAGTTTCAGAATTTTTGGAATTTTCGGGTTCGGGATCTGACTTCGTGATTCGTCGTTTTGAAAGAAATTGCAATTGATCGGAATAGCGAAAAAAATAGTACATTTCGTGTTTTTCAAGTTTTTTGTCTGTGCTCGTAATGAAAATTTAAAAAATGCCTTTTGTAGATTTAAGTAAATTGTATACGTGTTGAAAATTCATCAAAATCGGAATTTCGAAAACTGCCGAAATGTGTGATTTTCACCAACTTTAACTGTTTTAATTTCATGAAATTCTCAGCACATATACAACTTACTTAAATCTACAAAATGCATTTTTTAAATTTTCATTACGAGCACAGACAGGAAAGTTGTAAAACAAAACATTTACTATTTTTTTCCTATTCCGACCAATTGCAATTTTTTACAAAACGACGAATCACGTCACTTAGCAAACTAATCCTTCTAGGTTCGCAAAAAAATTCGAGTCGTTTGAACAAATTTTAAACAAATTATTCTGTTTTAAAGGGTGGCCGAATACTTTTGCACGCCACTGTATGTACCCCGCGCAGTAGATTACCCCTATCTACATATATACTCTCCAAATACGTTTATTACCTATTCTGCCCTCCTTAGTTAAACTGTCGTATCTAGCATTTTTTCATTTTTTAAGATATGTTGAAATATTTGAAGTTCCACACGTCTTTTACCTTTTAAGTAAAGTTAAAAAATTCTACGTGCTTCGTAAAGATTTATAAACAGTCTAATGTATTTAACCTAACTTCTTTCCAAATGGTTAAAATATCCTATCTAAAACAATTAATTAATTGGTACGTTAATAATACTACCGGTATACCTATTACAAAAAAATATATTAGGCTGTTACAAAATAATGACAACATGTTTTAATTTGAATGAAGGGGAATAAGGACGGTACAAAGTAAATGATAAAACTTCAGTTTTCTCGGTTGTTTCACAATGCTAGATAGGACATTTTAACTAAAGAGGGCAGTATTGTAACATATTTGGGTTAGCAACAAATGTCAACACTTGAATTAAATAATTGAAAGTATAATAATTGTTTAACATAAGATTAGGTAAGTAGTAATTAACTATACAACTCCTCTCGCGGCATGCCTTGCTTACCGCGCCACGCTCGGCGTTCAACCTGCTCCCCTGTACTCGTGCGCATGCTTGCTGCGTCGCTCGCTCTCACACATACCTACATACACTACACCTATGTATGTACGTACATGCTACAATTTTTTCTTCAGTTGCAAGGTGTCTACGCAGGGCCGCCTTTACCAATGAGCTAATTTGGCAATGGCCTAAGGGCGCCCGTGATCCAAGAGCGCTTAAAAATCAAATATGTTGAAATATTTTTTTCTCTTCAATTTTGGAGACAAAAATTTCAATCTGGAGCATCCTTGCGTCATGCTCGGCGCGGATCGAACCATAGGTGATAGTGAGAAAACGCAAGCACGAACGTTCTTGCCATGCCCACACCGACGCAAACCCTAGTAGCATTTGTTGTTGGCATACAGTTGGGCCACGCACATAATATTCGTTGGCCAACAGTTAGATTTGGCACTTTTTTTTCAGGTTGGGCCAACAACAGATGGCCAAAGTAGGCTTTCCTACTGTTGCCCAATTATTTATATTCTTTGCAACAGACGTCTTAAAGACGTCCAGAAGGTGTCATAAAGATCTTCAAAAGAAGTTGTAAACACGTCTTTTTCAGGCCTGGTTTAAGAAAAAAAAAATCGCGGGTGAGGAGGATCGAACACAAACTTCCCGCTTACGAAGCAACCGCTGTTCACATTTACCCAACACATTTCCTTGAAAACACTTCTAATTTCTAGGTACATAACTAGTATTAGTAGTTTATAAAAACTGTGCAGTGACGCGAAATATTCTACAAAATATCATCATTCGACCTTTAGACTCATTCCTTAAAATTTCACATTCGTCTCAATTATTTATGTATTCACATACATAAATACATTACGTATTTATAAATAAGAAAAGAAAAATCACAACTTGGAATATAATAAAATTTTCTGACGTTTATAAGATGTCATTTAATCATCGTTGAAAATTTTTTGTTAATTAACCAACCATAGTAATTGTAGGCCCGACATTGAATATTCGTAGGCACACTGTTGTAACTTTTTGTTAATTAACCAACCATAATAATTGTAGGCCCAACATTGAATATTCGTTGGTACATTGTCGTAATTTTTTGCCGTAGGCTCTATGTTGGGAATTTGTAGGCAGAAACACTAACTATATCCCAACTAATTCCCAACTGTTGGCTACCGTTGGCCAACCAGAAATGCTACTAGGGAACGGAACGAGTTTTGTTCATGTTTGCGGCAATGTGGACGCGGCGGGGCGGGCGGGGGCGTTCGCGGGCATTGTTTTTGTTCGTGTTTGCCTTGGTGGAGACCCGGGGTTGTGATGTACTGCCTTGCACCGATTGCGAAGAAATTGCACCTTTCGGGGCTAGGGCGCCAAAATTTTTTAGCCCAGGGCGTCAAAATTTTTTAGCCCAGGGCGTCAAAATTTTTTAGCCCAGGGCGTCAAAATTTTTTAGCCCAGGGCGTCAAAATTTTTTAGTCCAGGGCGTCAAAATTTTTTAGCCCAGGGCGCCAAAATTTTTTAGCCCAGGGCGCCAAAATTTTTTAGCCCAGGGCGTCAAAATTTTTTAGTCCAGGGCGTCAAAATTTTTTAGCCCAGGGCGCCAAAATTGTTTAGCCCAGGGCGTCAAAATTTTTTAGCCCACGGCGCTGAAATTTGTTAAGATGGCCCTGTGTCTACGAAGACACCTTGTACTCTATTCACTGAATATACACATATATGATCCTCCTGCAACCCACATAATTCATTCAGACGCAACGAGAGATAACGATATGAAACAGTATCATTTAAAGATGCAACGAAATATTTCAAATCAAATTTCGTGTGATAAATCAGTTCCACGCGCACTCTACAGGCCGCAACTGCGACTGCGCAGTGCCTGCGCACTCCACTACTCTTACTACTACTACTACTCTTACTACTACTACTACTATTTACTATTTAATATGTTTTGCATGCGGCAATTCAGCCAAGTATCGTTGCTGGTGGTGAAAATTTCGCTGATATCTCTGTCAGTTTTTTGGCAAAGCCCCCTCGAATAGCGTCGAACCGTGGCGTTATAGCGTAAACTGTGAAGCGCGGTAAGCGAGGGTTTAATCGGCACAAACGAGCTTGAACGATTTCGCGAGCCATGCAGCGGTAGATCAGGTAACCTCAAAGTTGGCGTTTAATCGTGTGCGTATTGTAGCAATCGTACAGGCGAACGAAGAGCCTCTGCCTCTCGAGAGGATCTAGATAAACCGATTGGATTCGGAGGGAGGAACTACGAGGAAATCTGGTGAGGTCGCGACGAAGAAGGATGAGATCGCAGCAGAGCCCGGCGACGTTACAGTCGACGGTTGATCGCGAGAAAGTGTACGCGTGGATAATCGAGCTGTCGAATTCCGAGACGAGGGAGAACGCGCTGCAGGAGCTGAGCAAAAAGCGCGAGGTGGTGCCCGATCTGGCGCCTATGCTTTGGCACTCGTTCGGGACGATCGCGTCGCTGCTGCAAGAGATCATAAACATCTATCCGGCGATTAACCCAGCCACGCTGACCGCGTATCAAAGTAACCGAGTGTGCAACGCGCTGGCGCTGTTGCAGTGCGTCGCCAGCCACCCGGAAACTCGGTCGTCTTTCCTACAAGTAAGAAGGAAACTGTGAGTTCTCGACGTATGCGAAAGGGATCGCAGCGTCACGCTTCTCGCTCATTCTCTATCGTTCCCTTACAGGCCCACGTCCCACTGTTTCTCTACCCTTTCCTGCACACCGTCAGCAAGACGCGTCCGTTCGAATATCTCCGGTTGACCAGCCTGGGAGTGATAGGCGCGTTGGTTAAAACCGACGAGCAGGAGGTGATCACGTTCTTACTCACCACCGAGATAATTCCGCTCTGTTTGAGAATCATGGAAAGCGGTTCGGAGTTGAGCAAGACCGTAGCCACGTTCATCTTGCAAAAGATTCTACTGGACGACAGCGGCCTGTCTTACATATGTCAGACTTACGACAGATTTAGCCACGTCGCTATGATTTTGGGGAAAATGGTGCTGTCGTTGGCCAAAGACCCCTCCGCTAGGCTATTGAAGCACGTGGTGAGGTGTTACTTGAGACTGTCGGACAATCCGAGGTAAACGGAGAACGACGGAATAGCAGGCGAAGGCTCGACCGCGACGATCTTACCTTTCGCCAGAGTTAACGTGTTGATTTTTCTTTTATTCCCTGCAGAGCGTTGCTGGCGCTTAGGCAATGCTTGCCCGATCAACTGAGGGACAACACGTTCGCGACTTGCCTGCAGGAGGACACGTCGACCAAGCACTGGTTAAATCAGCTTTTGAAGAACTTGGAAGCTGGCCCCCAGCTTGGACCCACGGCGCAGCCGGGCCAGCAGGATCCTAGAGCGATCGGCATGTCGCCGCTTACTTCGTAAATTTCGTCGTGTCGTGAACGACTGAAAGTTGACCGATCTCCACGTACCTTTGTGCAACTCGGGGCATAAGTTGCTGCTCGGAACACTAGCGAATTCTTAACAGCTAGCTACGGAACGGAAACGGTGCGGAAACGGCGGTGTCCCTTTAATACGAGGCGTTTACGCGAGATGGCGTTGCGCGTCGCGATTGCGTTCGCCGCGCGCGCGAACAGGGCGACGTTTCTTCGGTCGCAGGACCACGCCGGGAATGAATATCAACGCGGTGCTTCAACGCGTCCAACCGAGATAGAGGATTTCTGCTGGATGAAATAAATGTGCACGCAATAAAGAATTTTACACGATACCACCGCGGTCTATTTTCTTCTCGTTTGGATTGTCTTTCGCTTGGTCCCTAGCTTTATCTGTTTCGCAAGCGCTTATATTGTTTAGACGTAGGCCATCTCTGCGTTTTTCTTCTCCGCCTGGCTGTGGGAACGGTTTGCGCGAGCATCGGATCGGAGTAGGTACTCGAGCGCTACAGATCGGTTGGCATTTTCTCGAGCTCCGCGCTCTCCTGCGAACCGAACGAAATGAACGCGCTTGGGTAAGGATATTGGCGGGAAAAGCAGAATTTGATAGGCGTACCTGCTGTTCCGCGTTGACCTTGGTGCTTAAAAGGCCGCGTATCACGGGCGTGTACAGGTTCTCGTCACCTGGTTTACGCTTGTTCGCCCCGGTAATCCAAGAGACCACCAGACCGATCAGAATGGCGGTTAAAAATCCGACCCACGTGTACCAGAGATACGACATTCTGTAGAGGAAGAAGGGTTGCTCCCTGGAAACGCGCAAGAGAACCGGATAAGTTGATTTAGGAATGGGGCGAATGAAGCGAGTGGGATCGAGAACCGAGGTGATTCTCTCACCTTATCGCCGTTTCGACGATAACTGTGAGATTGGTGGCGCGCATCTTGAGCGATTCCGGGCATCCATCGACGGACACTGGTTTTACGGGGAAATTGATCTTTCCGCTAGAGATGGCCGCCTGAGTGCCGAACGAGATCCAGGCGACGAGATTCAAGCTGACTAGACCGCCGACCAGAGCACCCTGTTCCGCGGTCGGATGACATCGGGATGGGGGGGCCGAGAAACAGGCGGATGGCGGGAAATAAGCAAAGCACGCGTCAAGGATTCATTAAGAATCACGTACACGTTGTTAGGGAGAAATAAGCAGGTTCTCTCTGGCAACGTGGACTGGACGCACGCAAGTGATCGCGCGGCAACGAGTCGGGTCTATTACCGTGGAGTTTGCGATCGGAAAGAACATGCCGAGCGTGAATATCCCGAGGAGCGGTCCCGCCGTTATCCCCGACAAACTTTTGCCAGCCTGTGGGATCAGACCAGACGATCGTTGAAATTGCCTGCCGCGAATCGCACGGAGAGATAAAAAGTGTAAGTGGGAGCCGGAGAAGCGGAGAGCCGGTCACCTGGATCAATCCGCTGAGTTTCTCCACTAGGAAAACCAGGGCCACGCAAATAATGCCGGCGACCACGACTATGGCTTTCATCGTTCGACTGGCTGCTACTTGCGAAACGGGAGGACGTATCCAGGGCTTGATCATGTCCTCGTAGATCACTCCAGCCATAGAGTTGAGGCCGGTGGACATGGTGCTGTAGCGAGAGGAAAGGTCTATCGACACAGCACGCGACAACATGTATGTAGTGATCGGACTCGGAGTGCTTCGAACCGCTTCGAATCTGCCTTGAATATCAGGCGACTACTTCGAAGCACTTGGAATATGATTCGAAGCTTAAAACTCTTGAAAGTCGTGATCGTCTTCGAAGACTTGAAACTCTTGGTTCGAAGCCTTGGTAGGTTTTGGATCCGTATGTACAGGATGCCGTCTGGTACCCCGTGGCGAGGACAACACTCCCCAGTGCCTCACCAAATTTTATGACTTCCGATCCTCGAAGGGGTTTGAATACCATCAAAAAGTAAGAAATGTCCAGGATTTCCAAATTTCTCATCAGATCTTTGCGAAAATGACGCCAATCGATTCCTTATGTTTTACCGATGAAACTAACACCAAGAACGATGTAATTCGGACCATAATGAAGGAAATCCCATGAAAAATTGATTTATATCATTTGAAACTGACTTCGTTAAAAATAGTCCGATTTACATGAAATTTGGTATGATTTTCATCGGAAAAACATAGGGAATCCATCGGTGTCACTTCCATATCGATACGCTAAAGAATAAAGAATTTCTTAATACGCTGAAATGAATATTTCACATTTTCACCCTTGACAGCGGGGCGCCGAACTGGAATTGCTGCGGTCGGCCGAGGATTCATACCTGTTTCAGAAATAAAATGATTCTTGATTCTTTATTCTTTATCTTACCGATATGGAAGTGACACCGATGGATTCCTTATGTTTTTCCGATGAAGATCGTATCAAATTTCATGTAAATCGGACTATTTTTAACAAAGTCAACTTGAAATGATATAAATCAATTTTTCATGGATTTTCTTCGTTATGGTCAGAATTACGTCGTTCTTGGTGTCCACTTCATCGGAAAAATGCAAGGAATCGATTGGGGTCGTTTTCGCAGATATCTGATGAGAAATGTGGAAATCCTGGACATTTCTCACTTTTTAATAGTATTTAAACCCCTTCGAGGGTCGAAAGCTATAAAATTCGGTGAGGCAATTGGGGGGTTGTCCTCGCCACGGAGTACCAGGTGGCATCTCTTTGTCGCTGGAGAAGACTTCGAAGCAAGAGTATTAAGACTTCAAGATATTCAAGAGTTTAAGCTTCGAATCATGTTCGAAGCGCTTCGAAGTTTTGGTCATATATATAGAATCGAAGCGCTTCGAACCGCTTCAGATCCCAGCACTACCTATCAAGCATCAGTTTACCTGAGTGCGGCGCTAAACACTCCCGCGACAAATAGTCCGGGCAATCCCGGGATCGAGTCGGCCATCTCCATCACGAAGAATGGCAGCAGTTGGTCCGGTTTCGTTATTTGCTAGAATCAGTCGAATCGGATTAGGTAGATCGAGTGGAGTCGGCAGATATTGAACGGGGCCGTTCGGGGGCCGTTCGTTACCTTGGTCGTGAGTGGATCGCAGTCGTGAAAGGCTGCAAAGATAACGATACCGGTGTAACAGCTCAAAGAAACAATGGATATTATGCCGACGGCCATTATCGCGATCGTTCTGAAGACAGAAGCTCGGTTTAGAAAAAAAAGATTTCGGTTAATCAGCTGTGCGATAGAAGGAGGGGGAGGTGAAGTAAGAGCGACTTACACGTTGGCCCTCTTTAAATTAGCCATCGCCAGGCATCGTTGCACCATCGCTTGATTCACCGAGCATGTCGCCAACCAGTTCAAATAATTGCCAACGACTACGGTCCAAAAGGTGTGCCGCGCCGTTGGATCTGGATCCATACTGTCGATTAGAAAAATACGGCAATTTCAAGGAAAACGTCGCTCGTTACTGGAGGACTTTTGATCTCTCGCACGCTTCCGTAGGGGTAATTCCCTTACTCGAAAAACTCGATTCTGCCAGTGTCTTGATTTCTTTTCCACACTTGATCGAATCCACCCACTCGATTGGTCCCGAGAATCGCGACAACCAGTACTCCTCCGAACATGACGATCGTCTGAATGGCGTCGGTCCAAACCACCGCTTTCAGTCCGCCCTGCAAGGTAGGTGTTAAGTAGGTATCTACTCTCATTTGGATTTCGCATTTCTCTCACCAACGTTGTGTAAAATATGCAGACAGCGCAGACGAGCAGGGCGATCGCGTGCAGGTTTAATCCCGTGACTTGATTGAACGCTAACGCGGGAACGTATATGACGAGAGGAATGTAGAGTAACTGCGACAAGAAATAACCGATTGGAGCGAGATAGAGAGTTACTCGGCTCGTAGGTATATACCTACTTAGGTACGCGTACGATACACGATGCGCTCGCTTACCATCTTTAGCAAGAATATCACGATACCCATCAGTCGAACGGCGTTGTTGAACCTCAGCTTTAGGTACTAAAAGCGGGTGAATCGAAAAGATGGATATATCTACGTCGTAGGAACGAGGGGAAGAAGCAGCCGCGTACCTCGTAAGAAGAAGTGATCCCCAGGCCGTAAAACACGGGCAAATAGACAACGGCCATCGTCAAGGAGACGAACGAGTCGGCGATCACCACGGACCAGAATTGCGTCCCGTACACGTACATTTCGGCGGGCAATCCGAGGATCGCTATCCCGGATATATAGCTGAAAATGATAAATTATAACTGAAATATAGCTGGAATTTATTAATTTTGTGTATTGCTGTTTGAAGAGTTTATTTATATATTATTCTTAAAATATTTAGGTTGAATAATAATTCAAGTGAAAATGTAAGTTATTATAGATTGTATGAATTACAATAAATTAAATTCTTGGATAAATTATTTTAATATAATTTTGAAATTGGATTTAAAAGTAAATTTATTGAATTAAATTTATTGAAGATAATTTTATTTAGTGTACAAATTGCCCGTCAGTCTCGTTATAAGTGAGGATAGTCGTAACATAGTAAATGTACGGGAAAGTGTATTTTGTGGAAAATTTTAGTTTAAGTAAAACTTTTCTTTCACACTGGAATAATTAAATTAGTTTTTGAAATTTTAATTTAATATTTATGGTTTTGTGTTTGAAGAATATTTATTTTAAGAAAAGTAATTTAATTTGGAAGTGTTTTAGTAATTATTATGAATAAATTTATTTACATATAATGATGTAGTATTGTAAAATAATAATCTTTTATTTAATTAAGTAAATTAATTTTTTACCTTTTGTATCAGGGTTTGTTAAATAATTAATATAAATTGTATTAATCTCGAAATTAAAAGAGCTAATTATAAATTTCTTTTTATGTGAAATAATAAGTATAAATTTATTATTAGGGGTGGAATGTTATTCGGTCTTATTGATATCTAGTTTTTTTTAAATGAATTTAATTCATATATTTAATTAAGAAAAGTATTTTTTATTTTTGTTAAATATAAAAAATTTATAGGATAATCTATACATTTATATTATTAATGATTGACATATTTAAGAATTGTAATTTTAAAATTTAATTACATTAAAGATAATTTAGTAATTTATTTAATTGATAAAAATTTAAGAATTTTGATGTAATTTTTTAAAATAAATTATATATAAATGAGTTATATGTAGATATAATGATAAAATTAGTAATTAATTTAGTAAATATATTTTTTATATAAAAATAAACTAAAGGAATTCGGCAAGTTAAAAATATTCACCTGTTTATCAAAAACATGTCGTTTTGTTTAATAATTTAAAGTCTGCTGTGCCCAATGAATTATTTTTAAATAGCTACAGTATATTGACTGTACAAAGGTAGCATAATAATTAGTCTTTTATTAAAGGCTTGAATGAACGAGTTGATGAAATATTTATCTCTCGAAAGAAAAATCCGTGGAAAAGTCTTGTCACTGATTCTAATCGTGTAAAGGTGGGATTCCACTGAGGCAACGCAAGGCAACGTGTCACATGCGATGATTGCGATAGTGATTGCATATGTTGCATGCGAAAAAACGATGCGACGACGTTGCCTGTTGACGGTTGCCAGAAAGTTGCTTCAGTGGAATCCCACCTTAAGTATATAGTTTCACATTCCCAACTACCTATAGGTTACCATACGATACCATACGATACATGCGTGCGATCGTTGAAATGCCAAGAAATAGTCCAATTACCTGGCAATCAAAGACATGCTTATAGGAAGGATCGGCATGTTTTGTCCGCCCACTAAGTACTCTCGAACCGCGTCCGTGTTTTTTCTCGCTTTGTACGCTTGGTAGACACCGACGACAGCCGAAATTCCCAGCATCACTGCCAATACTATACAGTCGATCACATTGAACGAGGTTTGCGTGGAGTTCTTGCTCTCATCCATGTTTCGCTACTTTCGTTTACGCTACGATCCTTCCTTTTCCAGACGTGACGGTCCCAGCTTTGCCGCGCTCCGGTTCCGTCGCTGTTGCGTCGTCAGTCGGTCCCTCGGCCGAGTGCGATAAAGAATCGAAGGGAACGGCGCTGGTCGCACGATGGTATCGCGTTGTGCGACGTCTCGCTTGAAAACGATGCGTTTCTGAGTCGCAAAATCGTATACGGTATACGGCCGCGACGCTTAAACGAACCGACTCGTGAGAGACGATTGAATAATTGGAGATTCCAACGTTATCGTTCCCACTCTGCTTCTTCCGTTATCTCCGTCTCCTCTATCTCCTCCTCTCCCCCTCTTCTCTTTCCCTTGCTCGTCCTTGTCCTTGTCCTCGTCCTCGATGTCCTTCTGGTCTTCAACCGTCGCTACTGCCTTCCTCGTTGCTCGCTGTTCTCAAGGTCGAAGGGGGTTCGTCGCTGCTCCCGTGCTTTCGTATTACGTAAGTAGTTGAAATCTCCGGTCGAGGGATCAGTGATCGATGCTAGCTGGTACCGGCGGAGCAATGAAACGCGATCGGGCATTTAAGAAAATTGCTATTACCTGCCTCTGTTTACACGTCCAATCCGTTTACCTTCTGTCGTCTGTCGCTCGATTCCCGCCTACGCCTTGCACCCCTGTCAACAAATGGATCTTTCAGCGATCGATTTCCGCTTTTCCAACAGCTATTGGTAGCTCTCTCGACGAGAACTGGAATCGGCCACTCCTTGGAGATCCCAGTGGGCTTTCGGCTGAGCTCTTCGTCTCCTTCCGCGTCCTGGGCACACGCATAGTACAGTCCCGACCTTTTGCGGCGATCGTTCGTTCGCGGGTGTATTCCGCTCGCGTATACTCGCAACTACGAGATTCCTCGCGAGAACGGTGGGAACGGCGCGGCTCGCTCGTTTTGCGTTGATCAACGCGGAGAAGCACCGCGACCAGCCTCCAAAGGAAGCGGCCAATTTAGGATCGTCGGAACGAAACGGTTGCCTCGTTTCAGTTATCGTCCACGAGCGGGAACCCTTCGCTCCGAGCAGGGTTGCGAGGAACAATGATTCGTTCGCTTCTCGGGATTGCACTCGCACTGATACTCGGATTCGGGCTGGCGGGTAAACGGACCAGCAGCGAAAGTCCAACGACGTATGCAAACGTGACGGGCGATATTGTTTTGGGCGGCTTATTCCCAATTCATCGAAGAGGCAGCGGGGGTGAGAGTTGCGGCGAGATTCAGGTATGTGCGGGCGCGGCGGTGGTCTCGCGATTCGGTTGACGGAAAAAAGGACGATACACGCGTTTAGGTAGAGGATGGAATTCAGCCGTTGGAAGCTATGTTGTATACTGTTGGACGCATCAACGACGATCCGACAATCCTTCCGGGTATCCGGCTTGGTGCACTGGCATTCGACACCTGCGACAATCCCAGCTACGCTCTCGAACGAGCGTTCTACTTTGTAAAAGGTAACGGCCTGGAGTCTCCTGGATTCCCCTCGAGTCTCCCGCGAGTTCCCCGTTTCGTCCCGTAGGCTTCATTGCGCGCGGCAGCCCGCTGGCCGGCGGGGGATATCGATGCGAAGATCGGACCTCGCCGAAGTTTCTCGACGGAGGATTTGACGACGTGGTGGCGGTTCTCGGCGCCCAGTCCAGCTCGGTTACCATTCAGGTGAGATATCTTGGCTGTTTCATCGAATCTACTATTTTTCTCCGACAGACAGTGGCGGTTTGTACGAGTCCAACACTGACGCGCTGCGCCTCAGTTTCCTCTATAGCACTTCTAGCGAAGAACCACGAGAAGTGTTTTTTTTTGCGGAAGAAAGCAGCTAAGGAAATTTGAAGACACCACGCTTGACTCGATGGGATTTTCACCGTGAGGAATTTTGCTATAGGATAGGGGGCGGGGGGTCACAAATTATATACATTCGCAACCGAGGGAACCATAACACCCATAAGGTGCCAGCAGCAAGCGGCGCATCAGGAGAAAAAACGGTCACCCATCTTTCCCCAGTACCCGCCCCGTGATGCTTAAGGAGCGGTTCCGGTCTAAAAGTTGATTTTTTTTATTTCATTTTTCGAATGTTCAATCTTTTAGGAATTCGTGTTTAAAAGGATTTGTTGAAATTCGTAAAATTCACGAAGTTATAGGCATTTGAGTAGCGGCAAATGCGTGGGCAACAACCGGCCACTCGGCGCTCACGTAAAACTTTAAACGCGTTTTTCTCGAAACTGTTCTCAAAACGGTGGGACTTGTATTTGCAAAAGTTATTATCCGATTCGACTGAAACTTTTTTTATTTTGAAGAATATACTTCTGGCTAGGGGGAAAACCAGGCGAAATAACAAAAAATTAAAAAATTATAATTTTCAAAAGCGTTGAAAGGACGAAAAATATGGGAAAAAGTGATTTCAAAATTCAAGTGTCGTTATTTTCTAAAAAAAATGTAATTTTTGTAATTTTTTTCTGGTTTCCCCCCTAGCCAGAAGTATATTCTTCAAAATAAAAAGAAAGTTTCAGTCGAATCGGATAATAACTTTCGGAGATATAGGTCCCACCGATTTGGATGAATTTTTTGACGCCTCGACTTTAACGACTCCCCAGTGCCGTGTGCAATGATTAATTATGAAACAAAAAATATATTTCCATAATCTAACACATCCTTAATACAATGCAAAAAGTCCCATTAAATTATATATAGTATTTTTCCATTAATTAATTCCTAAAAATCACCTATATTTTTAGACTCTAGACCGGAACCTCTCCTTAACTTCGGTGATCGAAACTATTCTCCAACTTACGGATTTGTTTTTTTTATCATGCTATTTATTGAGTAGGAGGAGTACAATTGTGATTAACAGTGAGCATCAATAAACCTAAGAAAAAAGCTCATTGGTCTGATTTGGTTGGCAGGTGGCCTCGGTGCTGGCGTTATTCCCGGTCCCGCAGATTTCTTATATGGCCACGTCGCCGTTTCTCAGCAGCAAGGAAAGGTTTCCACATTTCTTTCGCACGGTGCCCAGTGACGTGAACCAGGCCCGCGCCACGCTAGAGATTCTCCGGTGAGTAGGCCTGCGCCCTACATCAGGAACAAATATACAATTACCTGTATTTTGCGAACGGTGGTGCGGGCTGCTAGGCAATTCGGCTGGTCGTACGTGTCCGTGGTTTATTCGGACTCGGAGTACGGTGACCATGGCTACGAAACGTTGGTGTCCCTTGCTGGCGAATACAACGTCTGCTTTAGTGCCCCGCAGAGAATCAGCGAGTACCGGTTCACGGCGGAAGACTACGACAACGTCGTTCGCACGATTGCCCAGAAGACGGACGTTCGAGGTGAAGTACATTTTGCCAGTGACGAGAGGAAGTAAGGGGGAATAATCGTGATAACGATATTGTACGGCGAGTTTCAGTGGTGGTGCTCTTTGCGGAGAAATCGACAACTCTACGTGTATTGGAAGCGGCGAGGCGAGTGGGCGTCGGCTCGCGATTCGTTTGGCTCGGCAGCGATTCGTGGCCGGATCAAGGTCAGACCGAGAACGCGGAGACGATCGTGCTGGAGGGTGCGCTCGCGGTTCAACCCTTGTACACGCCGCTCTCAGGCTTCGACCAGTACTTTACGGGACTGACTCTCGAGCATGAGAAAGTGAATCCTTGGTTCCGGGAATTCTGGCGAAAGTATCACAGCTGCGAAGACGAATGGGTAGGCGACTGGGTCGCGACTCATGTTGGCCGGCGCACGGTGGTACAAAATGTCAGTTTTTGTTCAAATCACCCTACAGGTCGTAATTTTTTAGTAAATTGGACAATTCTTTTTTTAAATTCTTCGCAATTAGATTCTCTATCGATCTGTCTGGTCGGAATTTTAAATTTCGTTGCTGATTTTTTTATATTTAGCGAAATATACAGCACTTTTGGGAGATCAGTATCTGTGGGCTTTTTTGGCCGCCGGTTCCGAGTTTAAAGTCAGATTTTCGAAATTGAAGATGGCGAATCCAATATGTTGAATATAGTTGACTTTTCTGATTCAATATTGATGAGCGGGATTTTTAATGTTTCATATTTTTAGACACGCACACAAATATAAAATTAAAGATTTGCTTCCAGAAGCACAAATCTTGCTCCTCAAACAAGATTGCATATAATAAAATCGGATTTCTAAAGGCAACTAGGATAACACGTTAAGTAAATCAGGTCTTCTAAAAATATCTAATATTAAAAATCTTGCTCATCAATATTGAATCCGAAAAGTCAACTATAATGGCGCGTATGAACACAAACGAATAGGCTTAAATATGCAAAATCACGTACACATTTATGAGATGCCTAAAAATTTGTAAAAATACGAATGTCCAACCGCCATTTTAAATTTTACAATTTGATCTACAGCAGCGTTGCCCCGATGGGCGGTCCGAGGGTACGAGCATCCATCGCGTTTTCCAAAGCTCGCGCGAAAACCGACTTGAAGTCAACATATAACCCGAAATCAAATCAATTTAATCGCAACGAAATCAGCATGTAACGATTACATGCTAATTTCAGGGTACGAGCCTACACGCACACTACTAGAGCCCGCAACTTCATTGGTTTCGAGCGCCCCCTTCCACGCGAGCTTTGGAGAACGCGATGAATGCTCGTACTCTCGGACCGCCCATCGGAGCAACGCTGATCTACAGTATTAGATTCGTGGTACAAATAAAAAATTTGATTATTATAATAATTACCTCATATTCGTAATCTGACGCACTGAGTTTCTTCCGAATAAGCCCATTTTCTGAAATTCCGCTTCAACATATTTGGATTCGCAATCTTCGAATTCAAAAATCTGACTTTAAATTCAGAACCGGCGGCCAAAGAAGCCCAAAGATACTGATCTCCTAACAGTGCTGTATATTTCGCTAAATATAAAAAAATCAGCAACGAAATTTAAAATTCCAGCCAGGCAGATCGATAGAGAATTTAATTTCGAAGAATTTAAAAAAAAAATCGTCAAGTTTTCCAAAAAATTACGACCTGTAGGGTGATTTGAACAAAAAATGTCATTATGTACCACTGTGCAGCGGGCGTAATCACCGATCAGATTCGCTTTCAGTTGCGCGAGAGTTGCGCGGATCCGAAGCTGAGTATCAACCGGAGCAACGGCTACAAACAACGAAGATTTCTGCATTTCGTTCGGGACGCGGTGTACGCGGTCGCGCACGCTCTTCGCGACATGCAAGTGGATATCTGCGGGGAAGATTACTCCGGTATTTGCGAGCAGATGCGACCTGTCGACGAACGAATGTTCTCTCGATACCTGGCCAAGGTGTCGTTTAAAGGTGGGTGGCGGAAACGCGATCAGCTAGCTGCGCGCAAAGTCCTACAGCATCCGCAATTCTCATCCGAGCGGGACGCGCGCCGCGCCGTTTCAGACGAAGCGGGAAACAGATTCGGTTTCGCCAACGAGGTAGACGGGCCGCCGAGATACTCGATTTTGAACTACCAGCGTAGAGGGAACGCGTCGTACCAGTGGGTGGTCGTTGGAAATTACACGCGTAAGCAATCGAATCTCTCTTGTTTTTGGCGATGAAGCGTAACAAGTGGCAGAGCAGAGAAGCTTGTGTGTTGTGTGCGTGTGTGCGTATATGTGTGCATGCTGGTCCGATGGCTAGTCGACGGGCACGGAAGAGCGGTGCTTCGACTGCAGCGGGAGGATATGAGGTTCCGAGGCGGGCCTACCAGCGAATTCCCTACTTCCTCCTGCGCCCGGCCCTGCGGTCCCGATCGCATCCTAGTCCGAGCGAAGGAAGATCCGTGCTGCTGGAGGTGCCAGAGTTGCGGGCTCTACGGGTACAAGGTGGACGAGCAGCGGTGCGGCGAGTGCGAATGGGGTACCAGGCCGAGCAGCAACGGCACCGGCTGCGAGACAATTCCCGAGCAATTCATCGACCACTCGAATCCATGGGCCATCGCGGCGATGGCGATCGCCGTATGCGGTAACGCGTCTAACCGCTTAGGGTAAATCCGGGAGACGCGATCGGGCTGGAGAGTTGGTCGAGTCGCTATATTTCAGACTCTTTACGTAAGAATGCGTTAGAGTGCGAACCAATTACAGTATTGTCTCCGTATGTGCTCGCTGGTCGGGACCGGCGTTGAGCTCCTATCGCGAACAGATCAGTAATTCCGAGTGTTCGTTTCTCGCTTCTTTCTGGCCGAAGGGGGAAGCGAGATGGAACGCTTTGCGTGCGCGGCGGGCGTGCGCGACGGGCGCGAGCACTTAGATGGAATCGTGACTGCTCGACGCATGCGCCGGACGGTCAGGTAGCCAGGCATGGCACGAGTCTTTATTGCGCCCTAGGCGAACTTTTCAAATTACGCCCTTTATTATAATACATTTATTTGAGATTATTGATAACCTTACTCTGAATTTTTATTTTTAGTTTAATCCACTTATAGTACAACTTGTAATATTTAATTTTAAAGTTCATTTTCAACAATAACAGTGATGAAAATATCATTTTGCACCTCTTGCCGACTTTCCGCCCTAGGCAGTCGCCTAATTTTGCAGAGTAAAGTCATAAATAATCTCAAATAAATGTATTATAATAAAGGACGCAATTTGACAAGTTCGCCTAGGGCGCAAAAAAGACTTGAGCCGGGCCTGCGTCAAGATTTTGCGAAGCGGTTCCCGTGCTCACCATAAGTACTCGCGACCATCGCGCACGCTCGTCGCGCACGTAAAGGACGGAGTGTCACGGCGCCCGAGAGACGGAGGGTGACAAAATATCAACACATCGTCTGTCTCGTACCGTCCTTGTTCGCTTTCAGTGACTCTCGCTCGCTCTCGTTCCATCTCGCTCTTGCCTTCGCCGGACAAGAGTGAGACAGAAGTGGTGGGGATAGCGACAAGCACGTATCGTGTACACCAAATCGAGCACATACGGAGACAATACTGTACTTCTCTAGAAGCCAAACAGTTGAATGAATAGCGTCATTTCGCTTCCTTCTGTGTTTTTCTGGATTTATAAGCTTTAAAAGGTATATTAAGGTTACATTTAACCCCTTTTGTCAAACAGCGGTGTACAGAATCGTATTTAAAATATACTTCTAAGTTTATTTTCGTTTAATGTTTGGGATAATAAGATAGTAGAGATATCGAGTGATAATGTGGCCAAAGTATTTGGCCATATTAACTCCTCCTCTCAAAGCTAACGAGAAGGCCATTTCTCGCTGAAAAAGGAGAGATGGTCGAGTTATGGTTTTTTGTTTTTTTATTTTTTATTATTATTTTTTATTATTTTTTTTATTATTTTTGTTTATTTAGATTATTTATTCACTTTTGTATTTATTTGCCTTGCTAATCGCCAGTAGGTAGTTCCCCTAGTAGCATTTGTTGTTGGCATACAGTTGGGCCACGCACATAATATTAATTGGCCAACAGTTAGATTTGGCACTTTCTTTCAGGTTGGTCCAACAACAGATGGCCAAGGTCGGCTTTCCTACTGTTGCCCTATTATTTATATTCTTCCCAAAAGACGTCTTAAAGACGTCCAGAAAGCGTCTTAAAGAACTTCAAAAGACGTTGTAAACACGTCTTTTTCAGGCCTGGTTTAGGAAAAAAAATCGCGGGTGAGGAGAATCGAACACAAACTTTCTCCGCTTACAAAGCAACCGCTGTTCGCACTTACCCAACACATTTCCTTGTAAACAATTCTAATTCCTAGTTACATAACTAGTATTAATTGTTTATAAAAACTGTGCAGTGACGCGAATTATTCTACAAAATATCATCAATCGACCTTTAGACTGATTCCTTAAAATTTGACATTCGTCTCAAGACAGATGTCCTCATTATGTATTTATAAATAAGAAAAGAAAAATCACAACTTGGAATATAATAACAGGTTTTTGGATGTAGCAAATTTTCTAACATTTATAAGACGACATTTAATCATCGTTGTAATGTTTTTGTTAATTAACCAATCATAGTAATTGTGGGTCCAACATTGAATATTCCTTGGCAAACTGTCGTAACTTTTTTGCCGCAGGCCCTATGTTAGGAATTTCTAGGCAAAAACACTAACTATATCCCAACTAATTCCCAACTGTTGGCTACCGTTGGCCAACCAGAAATGCTACTAAGGTCACTTTTCCTTTGATGTGTTCTTTACTTGTTTAGCGTAAACAAATTAAATATCAATGAGTCTGTAGTTGTAGTCACTCATAAATAATTTTGCTGTATCCTTTGTTAATTTTCCATGAATAATTATGTGAGTGGTCTTTGCCAACAACGAAAACCATTTCTCCCGGCACCTCGGGATAGGTGGTCAGATGTCATGACGTCAGTTTTCAACCCGATTTACAGTAAATATTGTCTTAAAGCAAATATCGACCAATTTTTCTGAATCAGCATAAAATTCTGAACATGTTAGGTTTGTTCTGATAAAATAAGTAATTTCTATACTAGTTTTAATAGCCAGTTTATATTAGGTCGACCGCGTCTCCCGGATTTACCCTACAATCAGTCGTTTCGCACGTTTCACACGTCTCCCGCCTTCCTACTTACCTATCGTTAGGCATATCACTGACGGGGTTTGTCTGCTGGGTGTTTTGGAGCTACCGAGAGACACCGATGATCAAAGCGTCCGGCCGCGAGCTCTCCTTTCTGCTACTGCTCGGCACCTTTGGTTGCTTCTCCATGACATTCGCCGTAGTCGCGAGGCCCACCGCCCAGAGCTGCGCCATCGTACGGTTCGGCATCGGGTTCTGCTATACACTGTGCTACGCAGCGCTTGCCACCAAGATCAACAGGATCCACAGGATATTCAACGATCCAGGGCGCAGCCCCCGCAAACGACGCTACACTAGCCCGCGGTCGCAGCTGATGATCGCGTCGATGCTCACGTTGGCTGAGATCGCGTGCGATGCGGTTTGGCTGATCAAGCAACCGCCTACTGTGGCGCGCTCCCACCCTACCAGAGAGGCGAATATCAGGGTTTGTCGGGGTTCCGAGGATGGCTCTTACGTGATCGGTCTGCTGTATCCGTTTCTGCTCACCGGTGAGTGGATGCCCTAGTAGCATTTATTTGTTGGGAGTTTGTTGGGTTAATGACGTGCTATCCGTTGGCCAACTGTTGATGGGTCCACCCTAGTAGCATTTCTAGTTGGCCAACGGTAGCCAACAGTTGGGAATTAGTTGGGATATAGTTAGTGTTTTTGCCTACAAATTCCCAACATAGAGCCTACGGCAAAAAAATTACAACAGTGTGCCTACGAATATTCAATGTTGGGCCTACAATTACTATGGTTGGTTAATTAACAAAAAATTTTCAACGATGATTAAATGACATCTTATAAACGTCAGAAAATTTTATTATATTCCCTGTAATAACAGGATATAATAATATTCTAAGTTGTGATTTTTCTTTTCTTATTTATAAATACGTAATGTATTTATGTATGTGAATACATAAATGTGAATACATAAATAATTGAGATGAATGTGAAATTTTAAGGAATGAGTCTAACGGTCGAATGATGATATTTTGTAGAATATTTCGCGTCACTGCACAGTTTTTATAAACAATTAATACTAGATATGTAACTAGAAATTAGAAGTGTTTACAAAGAAATGTGTTGGATAAGTGCGAACAGCGGTTGCTTCGTAAGCGGAAAGTTTGGGTTCGATTCTCCTCACCCGCGATTTTTTTTCTTAAACCAGGCCTGAAAAAGACGTGTTTACAACTAGAGCTGTTCGAGTACTCGAAAAAAAACGAGCCGAGCCTGACTCGGCTCGAAGAACCGAGTAGTCGTAAAAACCAAGCGGCTTCAAAGAATTGAGTACTCGAATTTTTTCGAGCGGCTCGAAGAGAACCGACTAGTCGATTTTTCTTTTTTTTTTCTCTTCGAGTACTCGGCTCGGCTCGGAAACCGAGTCTCGGCTCGATCCGAATTTTAAGCTACTCGAATATTCGAGCACTCGAACAGCCCTATTTACAACGTTTTTTGAAGTTCTTTAAGACGCCTTCTGGACGTCTTTAAGACGTCTTTTGGAAAGAATATAAATAATTGGGCAACCGTAGGAAAGCCTACCTTGGCCATCTGTTGTTGGCCCAACCTGAAAAAAGTGCCAAATCTAACTGTTGGCCAACTAATATTATGTGTGTGGCCCAACTGTATGCTAACAACAAATGCTACTAGGGCAGCTATTTTGAAATGAGCCAACGATTGTAACCAACGCAGGCCCAACGTTACTTAACATAAAGGCCCAACTGAAGGTTTCTTCTCATAGGCCCAAATGAAGGTTTCTTTCCAAAAGATGTCTTAAAGACGTCCAGAACGAGTCTTAAAGAACTTCAAAAGACGTCGTAAAGACGTTTTAAAAAACTTCAAAAGACGTCGTAAAGACGTTTTAAAAAACTTCAAAAGACGGCGTAAAGACGTTTTAAAAAAGTTCAAAAGACGTCATAAAGACGTTTTAAAAAACTTTAAAAGAAGGCGTAAAGACGTCTTAAAAAACTTTAAAAGACGTCGTAAAGACGTCTTCTTCAGGTCTGGTCTAAACCAGAAAAAAAAGAAAAGAATTTCGCGGTGAGGGGTCGTCCCTAAATTAAGTAAGGCTTTTTGGGGGAGGAGGGGGGTCACGAATTTCTTACGTTTTCTTAGAAAGGAGGGAGAAGGAGTCGGATAGTGTCTTACATAATATTTTTGTAACCTAATTTTCAATATGAATAGCCAAAAAATGATGTTTCATCACATACGTGAAACCGAGTTAAATGAATTAAGTATATAAACTATTAAATGAATTTTAATAACTGAAAAAATGCAATGTAAAAAATATTACGATAGGAGGTCGGGGTTGGGGGTGGAATATAAAATCTTACGAATTTTTATACTAGGGGAGGGTAAAAAATCGCCAAAATTACCCTTACGTAATTTAAGGATGGCCCCTGAGGAGGAGAATCGAACCCAAACTTTCCGCTTACCAAGCAAACGCTGTTCGCAACTACCCAAAACACTTCCTTTTAAACACTTCTAATTTTTAGTTACATAAGTACTTAGTATTAGTTGTTTATAAAAACTGCGCAGTGACGCGAAATATTCTACAAAATATCATCATTCGACCTTCAGACTCATTCCTTAAAATTTCACATTCCTATTTAAGACAGACGTCCTCATTACGTATTTATAAATAAGAGAAGAAAAATCCTAGCTTGGAATATAATAACAGGTTTTTGGATCTAGCAAATTTTCTGACGTTTGTAAGACGATGTTCCCTAGTAGAATTTGTTGTTGGCATACAGTTGGGCCAACAACAGATGGCCAAGGTAGATTTTCATACTGTTGCCCAATTACTTATATTCTTTCCAAAAGACATTTTAAAGACGTTCAGAAGGCGTCTTAAAGAACTTCAAAAGACGTTGTAAATAGGGCTGTTCGAGTACTCGAATATTCGAGTAGCTTGAAATTCGGATCGAGCCGGTACTCGGTTTCCGAGCCGAGCCGAGTACTCGAAGAGAAAAAAAAGAAAAATCGACTAGTCGGTTCTCTTCGAGCCGCTCGAAAAAATTCGAGTACTCGATTCTTTGAAGCCGCTCGGTTTTTACGAGTACTCGGTTCTTCGAGCCGAGTCAGGCTCGGCTCGCTTTTTTTCGAGTACTCGAACAGCTATAGTTGTAAACGCGTCTTTTTCAGGCCTGGTTTAAGAAAAAAAATCGCGG
This sequence comes from Andrena hattorfiana, assembly GCA_944738655.2. Classification (NCBI taxonomy): domain Eukaryota; kingdom Metazoa; phylum Arthropoda; class Insecta; order Hymenoptera; family Andrenidae; genus Andrena; species Andrena hattorfiana. Next base: position 3,346,966 of record OX122889.2, on the reverse strand, counting down.
GTGAGGAGAATCGAACCCAAACTTTCCGCTTACGAAGCAACCGCTGTTCGCACTTATCCAACACATTTCTTTGTAAACACTTCTAATTTCTAGTTACATAACTAGTATTAATTGTTTATAAAAACTGTGCAGTGACGCGAAATATTCTACAAAATATAAACATTCGACCTTTAGATTCATTCCTTAAAAATTTCACATTCGTCTCAATTATTTATGTATTCACATTTATGTATTCACATACATAAATACATTACGTATTTATAAATAAGAAAAGAAAAATCACAACTTGGAATATAATAACAGGGAATATAATAAAATTTTCTGACGTTTATAAGATGTCATTTAATCATCGTTGAAAATTTTGTATTAATTAACCAACCATAGTAATTGTAGGCCCAACATTGAATATTCGTAGGCACACTGTCGTAACTTTTTGTTAATTAACCAACCATAATAATTATAGACCCAACATTGAATATTCTTTGGTACATTGTCGTAATTTTTTTCCGTAGGCTCTATGTTGGGAATTTGTAGGCAAAAACACTAACTATATCCCAACTAATTCCCAACTGTTGGCTACCGTTGACCAACCAGAAATGCTACTAGGGTTTAATCATCGTTGTAACTTTTTGTTAACTATCCAACCATAGTAATTGTAGGCCCAACATTGAATATTCCTTGGCAAACTGTCGTAACATTTTTGCCGTAGGCCCTATGTTGGGAATTTCTAGGCAAAAACACCAACTATATCCCAACTATTCTCGGGATCATTTTAGAAGGAACCCACTTCGCGCATGTAGAATGAGCTCATTGGCTCCGAGGGAGAGTTTGTTTGGGGTATAGCCAATAGTAGCTTGTTTCGGCACCAATGAGCGCCAACATGCGCAGAACAGATCTGAACTTGTCTGTCAGTGGGTTCCTTCTAAAATGATCTCGAGAATAATTCCCAACCGTTGGCTACTATTAGCCAACCGAAAATATTACTAACTTCCCGTCTAGCAGCTTGCAGCAAAACAGATTTACAGCGACAGGCATTCCAACCGTTTCTGTTCTTTCAACCTTGCAGTCGCGTCTACGTTCTACGCAGTCAAGACCAGAAAATGTCCCGAGGGATTCAACGAGACTCGCCGCATCGCCTTCTCCAATTACGCAACGATGATTCTGTGGCTGGCCTTTGTGCCCCTCTATCTAGCTTCGACCAGCAACGCTGTCAGGGTAATCACGCTAGCGCTCTCCCTGACTATGAATGGGTTCGTCCAGCTGCTTTGCCTGTTCCTTCCCAAGGTCTACGTGGTGCTAATCAAACCGGAAAAGAACACGCGAGAACTGGTGATGGCTAGACACACCAGCCCCGGTGCCGCTTCCCCTCATCCACCTGCGTCAGTCGTGCCGGTCACGGTTACGGTTACCGTCACGGCACCCCCCTCGCGGTCCCTTTCACCCACCCATCTCCGAGCATCCACCAAAACTCTATCGCCTACCGCTCTAATCTCGCTCCCGCGCTCCTCCTTATTCTCTTCCAGCCCATACTGACACACATCTACATCCTCTCCGTTCCCTTCCTCTATTTTCCACATCCCCGAGGCTAAGAAGAATACAATCCATCGCGCATCGTGCGACCACTAAGCGAGAGTATTTGTGTATTTATTTTTCTTCATGTACAAACGATGATACCTACGATCGACAACGAAAAACGTCTTAAAATTAAAAATACCTTTAACAGGTTAACCAACGATAAAAAACAATTTCTCTTCGTCAAACGTTCCACTTCCTGCCTGGTCTGTAAAACTCTCGAGCCTCTCGTGCATTACCATGGTAAATGCCTGTGAATCCTGCGATATCTTCGCGTGCGGAAGACATCGATCGATCGATGGACGAATAGACTAAACAATCTAAATGTAAATTACGATCACTGTGCACATCTCGGGTTATGAGTGCCATGCTGATCGCGAGACGCGCTATCCCGATTATTGCAACGCGAATAGCTGGCTATGCTTTCAGTGCAAACTCCTGCTTATATTATCTACGCGTCTTATCCTAAGGGCAGCGAGGTGTACACGGACCAGCCTTCGCTTCGTCGAGGAGAGACCGGTGGACGGATCTTTATGCTGCAGGATCGGGATAAGGAGGAGGAGGAGGAACACGCGGCATTCCGAAAGACGCGAGGAAGCTAACGATAGTAATGATTGAGCAGTCGAATTGAGCTTGGCGCGCGTTCCTCGGTGGATTCTAGATGGGCCACTTCTAGCAAGAGGATTATCGATCTCCCGTCGACGTCGCGTGTACCGTCGCTGACCTATGCGAAGCGCAGTCTCGTTGTCGAGGAGACGTCGCCTCGCTCGAAAGGCCTTTCATGGACGGAATGGCTGATAAGGATCTGTAAGGCGTAACGCGGTGTCGCGTGCGCGATTAAGTATTTAAAATTACGTTATGTACAAAACGGGGTCGACTCGAGCGTCGACTGATCCGCGCCCGTGCGCCGTTTCAGTTCAGAAGGAACTCTCGCGGTTCGTCCTGAGCTGAACTGCTTCAGGACTCGGTGTCATCGCCGGATTGTCGTACGCGTAGTCGAGGGTTGTGTCTTCGCTGGGATGCCTCCTGGATAGAGAGGTGATGGTAGTGTTCGGAGTGTTGTTGGCGATCCCGGTCGCGCTGCCACTGCCACTGCGACTACCGCTGCTGTTTCCGCTAACGTTTCCGCTGTCGTTTCGCGACGGAGCTACGCTCGCGCTTATCGTCGGCATCATCAGTATTAATCCGTTCTGTTTAGTCGCGCCCATCTCGGCGTCGTTCTGCGCTTCACGATGGCGGTGGCTATTGTTGTTGTTGTTGTTGTTGGCGGTAGCGGTGCTAGTCCTCTAAAAACTCTGTCAATTAGCAGGAGCGACGAACGCGATAGAGGCCCAACGGCCCCATCCAACGATAGCTCTACTCACCTTCATCCAGTTACCGGCGAAAGCTCGATGAAACGGGCCGTGCAACTTGTTCCACCGTGCAAGGCGCTTGGCGAATAGCCACAGCACTCCCAGCAACGATAGACAGGCAATAGCGATGGATATAGTGACGAGGGTCCACAACTTTTCGAGATCCCCTGCAGATTCGGAGGTCACTTTAAGGGGGAACGTCACTGTGACGGCCGGGAAAGTAAGCCGGTTTTAAGAATTTTTTTCAGGAATAATTTACAGTTTTCGTAGACAATTTTTATTACCTGTCTTTAGTAAAATTTCTCAAGAGAGTATACAAAAAAAATAAATAGAAACACATGCATAAATTTTGATATATTAATTAATCTTCTAGACTCCCACGCGCGCTGATCGAATGTGTAACTATGGAACAACGGGTCCGAAATCAAATTTAGTTTTTTTTTATAAACTATATGAGTGTAGTTGTACGTGCCGATTTCTTAAACAAATTATTTTCGTAAAAATGGCGCGCTTTAGAAGAGAAGTTTCGAAAATCCGCGAATAAGATGGACGCATTCGAACGCATTTAAAAAAATTTGTTTTCAATCAAAAAGTTCGCACGTGCAACGGAAACTGCAATCATATAGTTCATAAAAAAATTTAAAAAATGAAATTTGATTTCGGACCCGCCGGTCTATAGTTTTTATTTTCCAATTATTGTTCCATTTATTTTTTTTTTTTTTTGTATAGTATCTTAAGAATGTGTACTAAAGGTAATAAAAATTCTCTATGAAAACTGAAAATTATTTCTAAAAAAAATTCTTAAAAATGGCTTACGTTTCCGTCTGTCACCGCGGTGTTCCCCCTGAAGTTTTCGTGACGATGATGAACTTCATCGAGGCTCAACGGAACAGGAGACGATAGAGCGGATAGAGCATGCAATGGTGGCGCGGTTAGGTTCGCCTCCCGCGATTCACCAGCAGCTCTCGCGTCTCCGTTCGATCGCTCGCATCCTTTCACTTACCTCGAAACTCCTTGTACTCTTCCTGAAGCATGTGGCGCACGTACACTGCAATCGAATGCGATCGTTACTGCGAATCAAGTCCGTTGACGATCGGTCGAGCTTCTCGCTTGCGTTCGGAAAAGAGGGGAAAGGGACAGGAACGGCGAGAAGGTTTCTTGCAACAAGGGAGCACGGTTGCGCGGCTTTCTTTTCCTCTTAGATCTTTAAGTCAGCGTTGGGGTCGGACGGCGAGCGACAATTGACTGGAGAAAAAGGAGGCGAAGTCGTTTCGACATATGTAGATGGAAGCGCCGTGTAAAAGGTGACAGCGAGGGGGCCGTAATAAAGAAGCGAAGCAGACGGCACGCAGGCGGGCAAGCAGGTAGGTAGGTAGGTCTAGGTAGGTAAGCAGGCAAGCGAGCAAGCATTGGATGAGTCATCGAGAACGCGCTGGTGTGTGGGAAGTGGTTGGAGGGACGGTGGTCAGGTGCAGAGTCAACGGACTTGAACCCAAGCAACTCCTGTTGAGCCACGCGAGTTGGGGAAACGTTTGGCCTACTACCTGCACTGTCCTTCGATCGATTTCATAACGCGAACACTATCGGACCGCTTCGCGCGGGCGTTGGAGAAAAACAAATATATCGCTTCTTAGTTTTACATGCTCCTGCCCCCAACAGAAAGGAAAAGATGTATAGAGGAGATATAAGAGGAGAGGTATAGGAAGACAACGAAGAAGAAGGAAAGGGTGGAGGTTACAGTATAGAATAGAGCTGTTCGAGTACTTGGAACAAGCGAGCCGGGATATACTCGGTCCGAATAAGGTAAATGTCCCAATACATGGACATTTAAGGTACCGCGGACACACGTTTGAGAATTTTTCAGTTATACAAATCGATTTATATAAATACGATTTTGCAATTACATGGGGCATCGTGTGTACTTTATCAGTAAAAAAAAAACATATTGTAGGATTGAATAATTTTGTAAAATATTGAAAATTCGTAGTCCTTACAATGGCCCAATACCTGGACAGCTTAACTAGTATGTCCCGGTGTCCCGATTTTACTGTCCCATTACCTGGACACATGATTTTGGATGTTTTCTAGGGAAATTAAATAAATAAAAAAACAACGCAATAGTTTTTTTCTTTTGGCATATTTCTTCTGTATAAGAAATTTATTCAAATCAGTAAACAAACTTAAGTAAAAAGAATCTATTATTGAATGACTAATTTTAAGGTTATGTGTATTCGTGTGTAACACACGAATTTTACACATGAATTAAATATTATCATTAAAACAAGATACGAAGAATACGAAGTATTTGCAGGGTGCAAATTATTGTTAAGGTGTTAAATAATTATTTTATTATTGTGTCAACAATAACCCGTACTTATTTCACAGTTTGTACACGTGGTCAGGTTTAGGGTCGTGCCGAGATTTCACTGTACCAGTAGATAGACACGCGAATAAAAAACTAATACGAACTTTAATTTTAATCTTGCAATCAAAAAATAATACTACAAGGTACCATTTTTCGAAAACTGTATTAGTTGTACCAATATACTAAACATTATTAATAATATTCGCTTAAGAGAAAGTAGAGACTGTTTAACAAATCAGACAAGAGCATTAGTAAATTTGTGTAAACTGGAGAGTTCAAGAAAATTTATTTTTATTACGAGTGTTACAAGTTTACTAAGAAAAATATGTATATGAATATATATTATTAAATATTTGAGTAATTGAATAAAATAATTCTTTTATGGATACAGCGAATATTAAACGTAATAATCAGCATTATTTGCACTGGTGTCCAGGTATTGGGACGTGTCCAGGTATTGGGACATTTACCTTAACCGATCCGAGCCGAGCGCTCGAAAGAACCGAGCAGCTCGAATGAAGCGAGCGGCTCGATTAAAAAGCGAGCGGATTGCATAGTAAAGGTAGCGATTGACGAACGAAACATGTGGATCGTTCGAGCCACCCAATTGTTTCCAGCCGTTCGCTTTAATCGAGCCCTCGGCTCGGCTCGGAAATCGAGTCCCGGCTCGACTCGAATTTCGAGCTACTCGAATATTCGAGTACTCGAACAGCTCTAGCATAGATTAGCCGAGAAGATTTGATCGCGAAAATTTCCCTTTATTCGAGCACTCGTGTAAAGTCACGAACCACGGTTTTCTAATTGCTCACCTTGACACTTGCCGTTGCATACTTCCTCCTGATAGTTGCTACCGGTTTCGTCACAAACGGAGGAACATGGTTCACATTGGTTGTAATAGTCGTTGCAGTGTTCGAAGGGAGAGCATTGAACTTCTTTGCATTTTACGCCCTTCGAATTCACCGCTCCTGATGCACGGACAACGATCAGCAATCCCAGAGCGAGTTGTACCAATGTTCTCATATTCCTCCGAGATTCCAGGCTTCCCGACCACGGATTCCAGCAGCCTGATCCAACATTCGATTTCTCGCCTGCTCCGACGACGTTCTGAACGGACAATAAGGAAAACATTGCGGGACAATAAAAGGGCGATAAGGAGAATATTTCAGGGCCGAAGAGTTACCGATCGTGTCTCTGGGCAACGAAAGGACAAGCAACAGACGTAGAGGTAGCGAACAAGCTCGAGGAGCCATGACGAGGGCAACGGCGCCGGTGACGACCGCCGCGCCGGGAACGCGGCGTGACTCACCGATGCAATGGTCGCGTCGCGTCGGTTGTGTCGCGCGCCGCCAACAAGTTCGAACGAATTGCAGCTTGACAATCCTGCATCGCATTGCCAACGAGTTTGCTCCTGTTACTCGAAAATGTGGAATACTTGAAATTTTTATTTCAAATAATTTTTTGCTTATCTCTGTATTTGATCAAAGGAAACTTTTATAGAGGAAACACCGACGTGTCACAACGCAGATGCATGCCGCGACGGATAGTCGAAAGTGAAACGTATCCGCGTGATCCTCAATGATCGTTTCAACGCAAGACGCGTATTCATTCATTATAGTTTTCTCATTTCCTCGCTTCCTTGTTTCTTCCTTAAACAGCGGTGTATCGCGATTTACGGGTTGCGGTGGGCGACCATAAAGCGACACCAATCGACGGAAGAGGCATAAATTAAAATGGGTAAATAGGTGGACAGGTACGTGCGCGCGCGCAAGTATACACTCGGAGAAACGGTATGCGAGCGAGGGAGAGAGAGAGGGAGAGAGAGAGAGGGAGAAAGGAAGCAAAGATGAAAGGATGACGGAGAGGAAGCGGTGGTGGTCGTACCTGGTACCGTAAAGTGCCAGGTGGACGCGATCGTGACGTCGCTCGGTTGTGCCAGATCAACTAACAGAAAATCGTGCGAGTCGTAGAAGAATCGAACAATTATTTCCGCGATACATAACCGCGGAATATGAAAGAAATTAGGAAACTGAGAAATCGTTACTTCCCGAAAGCGGATGGATCGCAGCCGCGTGACCGATCGACAGGAATGTTGCCCAACCGGTTTCGACGGCGCGACGGGTCCGAGCGTGCGCTATAAGTTGCGGCAGCAACCGAACGTTTCGAAGCGAAACCGGTGCGCGTTATTCATTTATGTTGATGGTTCCGCGGTGCACGATCCAGGTCCAACCGGAGGGCCGTCCGACTGAAAAACACGCGAAACTCACGAACGAAACAACTCGGTCCGGCTCGGCTGCTCCATTGTCCTTTCGTCACGGATGGTTGACTGTGTCCACTGTCGTGCGACGGCGAACGCTCGTTTCGCGCGCGAGTAACGCGTTACGATACTTCCACAGGCTCTTCGAATAATTATTTAATCTCTCATCGCGGGGAATCCCTCGTCACGCGAGGACCGAACCGCGTGTGTTTTGGCAGATATTGATCGCGAAATCACGGGGCACGCGATCGCGAGCAAAGTGGACGTAAACCGTGGAAATTGTATTAAAACTAATTAGTTATAAGATCGCTTCTACTGCGTTCGCGGAGTTCCTAGTGGTCTTACTTGTGACGAAATGGCGGGATCGCTGAATCCGGGAGTGTTGGCGAGTATCCTTGTGCTGCGGAGCGAATACAATGGACTCACATATCGCCGAGTTCGACCCACGCGAACATTCGAAAGAAACACCTCGCCGTGTCGACTTGCCGCGCTAGACTGCCGGTTACCCCGCACTCTACTCTACTCTACTCTATACCACCCAACCATTGCCTCTATCGGCGCCTTTTCACCTCAAGCGTGCCACGCACCTGAATTCCACCTCTTCGCCAACGTCGATGGATCTTCCCCCACCTACTACCGACCTGCCGCTGTTCCCTGCTCTCTCTTCCTTCGCTCCTCTTCCCTTAGCCATGCTTTGGTGCACGCTGCTCCTCCTACTGCCGCTAGCTGGTCGATGGCGAGGCCCCGCTCCCCCCTCCAATCTGCTCCACCGCACGGTTTTACCTGTTGCGAGCAGATCGCTTCTTACACCTCTCGTGGATCCGCGCGCGAGTGACATCGATGAGACGCCCGGTCCGTTTACAGTCTTCCCCGGATTATCGAGAAAGATCCGGGACCGGGGTATTCTCCATAAACCGGGGCAGGGGAAGTAGTTAGCACCTAATAAACTGACCCTTGTCAGGAACCTCGCCCGAACCGTTTGACAAGCAGACTGAACGACGTAAACCGTGAGTGAGTGAAATAGCGTAGTGATCCTCTAGGGAGTGATCGGTATAACCGCAGCCATTTGTGGCAAAACCGGAAATAACATAACCTAAACATTCATTAAATCGTCTGCTTTCCAAGCTGATTGTTTATCTATCTCTTTCTATCCGTATTTCTGTCTCTTTCCTTCTTACAGTTTCTTTCTCTGTCTACTTCCGGTTTTGCCACAAATGGCGGCAACCAATCAGCGACGATACACGTTGTTCCGATCACTCTCTAGAGGATCACTAAAATAGCGCACCAGCAGGTGACCCTCGGTCGACGGCGAATTCAGATTCAGTATTGAATATGAAAATTTTCATATTACTGATTACATCTGGAAGAGAGTATTGCCGATGGATTGGTGAATTTATGTCGACGAAAATGAGTCCAAACACGAAGCAATTCGGTCTATTTTTTATTACGAAAACACAATTAGAATTCCAGTTCCCCGGCTTAAGGGAAAAGCACGCTTCTAGTGACGTTCACTAAAAATGGACCGAATTTCTCCAGATTTGAACTCATTTTCATTGGGAAATCCTAAAAAATCCATTGGTAATACTTTCGTGAACATTTATCAAAAACATGAACATTTTATTTTTCTCTACTGGGTATTTTACCTGGCCCAACGGTTTTATTGCTCTCGGTGATCAACGGGCGGTCTACTCGGGACCGAAGGCCCTCGCTCGCACCGAGGAAGCAAAACTGTGGGGTGGGTAGGTCTTTCCCGATAATCCGGGGAGAAAAGCATTTCAATAATCCGGGGAAGACTGTACTTCGATCCGTGCGAACATTAGGTAGAAACAATTTTCTAGTTGGGAGAAAAAGGAAATTGTCCGAGTGCGCGTGTTTACGTGTTTTATTGCGTATTAAATATTCATACAAAGGTATAAGAATGTTACAGGCGGAGCTCTACGGACGCTCGCATTATCACGAATCGTCTACAGAGAAACGTCGTTCAAGATGCACCGATGGCATGATGGACCGAAAGGAACTTTCCCCGAAGGAAATCCCCTTCGATCGAAACGCGAGGCATACTGGTAAATGAATGAATGAATGAAGGAAGGAATGATGGTGGCCAGGAAAAAGAAATGAAAAACGGAGGCACTAACGTTTCGTTATATTTTTCTGTTTTATCGCTTTCAAGGGACATCGACCACGTCGCGTTTGGAAATCGCCGTTGCGGATCGTGTGTCGATTTCTCTCTCTCTACGTTCGTACAAAATATATGTTTTATATCGTGGCTCGTCTCCACGTCGCTCGTCTTAACAGTACCTACTGCGCTTTCGTGGCAAGCGTGTTTCGCCAACACTCTCCTTCCGTCCTTTACGTAGGTACGTACCTACCTATATTCTTTGCTTCCCGTTGCTTGACGCTTCGACGCATCCTCTCTTTGGATATAAATCGGTGGATCGGCGACCCGCGAGGGGAACTACTTAGAGAACGAAGTGCTTCGATTCTGTGGTGAAATGTTTCCGTGGGTCCCTCCAATTCGTGTGCAGCGGAGGATCCCCGTTGAACAAACACGCGCATGCGTGTACGTAAACGTAAAGGTAAACATAACCTGCGATGTCGCGGCTTGTTAGACGCTTAGTTCCTCTCGTTTCCGCTAGGGCGTCTTAGTCGACGGCTATACGAGACGCATTCACCTTCGCGCAGCGAGCCAACCGACGGTAATGTCACGCTACAAGTTGCAGTTGCTGTAGCTGCAGAGGCACAAACTCCAGCAGCCCGATCGCGCGTCGCGAGCGTCCTCGTCGCGTGTCCGGGCTTTGGTCGAGGCGTGATCGATCGAGTAGCAGCAGCCGGTCACAGCGAGACGTTGGCCGACGCTCGCGGGCTGCCGACACGCCTATCCTCAAATGCTTCTGTGGCTCGAGCAGTTCGTGGTATTCGCGATGACCGTAGGGATGCCGGAGAAACGGACGCAAGGCTCCGAGGGGGAGGGGGAGGCCCCGCCGTCCTCCGGTCTGGGCGCGGGTGCCGCGATGCCATTCTGAACGTAGTGGGTGAGCCTGGTAGGCAGGCAGCCCGCGTTCAGCTGGTAGAATACGATCAGCTGCAGCAGATCGTAGAACTTGGTTATGCCCTTGTCGATAGTGTATAACCAGCAATTGCATCGCTCGTCGAACACCTGAAACGAGCGTCCTCCACAATTCCGAATGGGATCATCGAGATGATAACGGGATCGGGGGGAATTATTTCTTACCGGCTGTATTTGCGCGTGAAACACTTTGTCGCTGAATTTGTAGGTCAATACGTACGCGCCCACGTTGCTCTTGCTGTCCCGAACCAGGAACACGCTGAAATGGTGGGCGACCCGATTAAGGCTACCTGTGTGCGCAGAGAAGTCTTTAGAGAATAATGCCTCGGTCTCACTTACCCATCCACGCAACCGTGATCCCTTATGATCCCCGCCGCGATGTCTCTCTTCAGTCCCCTGTGGAACCAGGGTTCTAAAACGTGAACACCGTCGTCGAGTCCGTGGAACCTAACCATTCCACAGCTCGGCGGCGCGGCCGGTCTCGAGAACGGCCTCCAGGTTCGACGCCAATTCATGCCCTCGCTCTCGGCGATGTCCTTTGCCTCCTTTGGATCCTCCACGATCCTCCCGACGCTTCCAGTAAAGTCCATTGCCACGCGAGACCGTATCGGCTCCTGGCAACACCGTTCAGTATTCAATAATACATTCCCCGCCCGGCCTACCTTATTTCTTAATTTTCCCATTCACTTCTCTGTCTAATCCTAATAAATCGTCCCGCTTTGCGATGAAATATTTTCACGTAGAAGCGACAGATGGCGCAGCGAGAGAACTATAATAAAAGCTCGTGAAACGCGACGAGTATTTGTCTTCCGGTAGTTCCGGTGGCGCGATCCCAACGAAGCATTATTTACCCGCGCGCGATTGTCGAAGGGAGGTGCGAGAGTCATCGCTTTCGTCCAGCGCACTTGCACCGAACGGAACGCACTGACCACAGACGTAGTAGATCGATGTAAGGCACTTGGACATCGAGCACCCTAGAGCTTATACCGAGTCGTAGTAAGTAAATATGTAGTATATATTCCCGCGCGCCGCATCTTCTACTCTCGATTGCTAGACCGTGTTACCGGACTCGATCGAAAGATATTCACTGAACCGGACACGACGGAAATCCAACTGCGCGAGCCAGTCCCTAAGGACAGAGTCACTGCCGATAGCATCGATTCGAACGCCAGCGATATAATATCCCTGCGGTGGGAAGAATTTCAGAGACTATTGAAGGGAAACCAAACCGTCCTCGGAAAGAAGGGGGGGGGGGGGGTAAGCAAGGGACCGAGTGCGACGCACCTCTTCCATGTCCGTCCGGAACGTTGAGACGCTTCGGATGAATAGGAGAGAACCAACGGCAGAGATAACTCGTTCAATGTCAAGGTTCTAGGTGCGCAGGCGCGCGCTAGGCGACGTAGCTACGCGCGTATACGTATACATAACGAGCTATGTATAGTATATAAGCTGCGCAGTGTGCACTGCGCACGACCGATCGAGAACGTCCGAAACAATACGAAGAAATCGTCTGGACGAGTGGGCAGACAGTGCAGCGGAACGAGAAAGAAGAATCGCTCGCGCAAGTGCGCGTTACGGTTCCGTTCGAATCCGCGATACGATAGTTGGCGAGGGTTAGAAAGGAGCTGGTTGATTTGTTCGTGAGAAGCACGGGTCGACGGAAGCCGGGGAAATAATGGCTGACGTGTATCGTGAAGCGAAATCGTACGGTCACAGCGACAACTCGAGCAAACGTGTATTCGTGTAGCTTGCAGCTACTCGGCTTGCTGGCGCTGCTGTATACGCACGCGATGCCACGTAACGATAGTCGATCGCCTCAGGGTTTTTGCACGGTTTCCCAAAGTTTAGACCCACGTGGTTTTACACAGCACCACAACGCGAAAGACGTGCTCGCGGCGGGGAGGGAAGGTCGACGATGATTGCGAGAATGTGCGATCGTCGGAGGGCGAGAGAATCCTGCGCGATGTGGTTTTTTTTTGTCCGTAAACTCACGTTGTGAACGTTGGCGTATTGTTCCTTCTGATGTTCTCCGTTGGTTTTTTGCTCGCACTGCCGGTTCTTGAACGCTTTGTAGTTTTCTCTGAGTTGCTTGCCATACTGTGACAAAGAGAAATTCCTCGATTACCGGTCATCGCGGGCTGTTATGCTACGTTTTCGCGTGCTCTGTCTTTTAAGACTCTTCGATTCGCAGTGTTTGCGCGCGTGCGAGGTGTGTAAGCGCGGACAGAATAGCGCCAAGCTTGTTCGCAAAGAGAAAAATAGAAGAAATAGTGGCAAAATGGACAAAGTCGGAAATCGAAAATCGAATAGAGGGCTTTAGGCTAGGCACTGTTAGCAGGAGCGAAAAGAGGCGTGAGAGTCTAGCGCAGGCGCACAACGGGAACGAGTTGGACATATAGAGATCACGACCACTGTCCACTGCGCGTGACAAATGCGTAACGGTGCGAAAACGCCAATACGGCAATATCGTGGGAAACGCGATGCATCGTCGGACGGAAAAAAAAAACGAAGCGTCGATGTATGTAGACGGGTAATTTCTGGTTACCTTGGCGAGACGCATGGCCGTCAGCCAGAAGACGTACGACTTTTCAGTGTGGAAAGTGACGATCTTGAGGCCGGATTCGCCAGACACTGTGTTTTCGGCTCCCGTGTTGCAGGACCGCCTCAGGCAGACACCCCACTCGAACGGAGAGTTGAATCGGCTCTTCGCGGTCGTGATCCTGTACAACTCGTAATCCGACAAGTGAGCGAACGCAATCAGTTGATCATCTCTCTGAAATCATCGAATCGTCCACCGGATTCGCTACGTTTAGTCGTTATTAAAACCGATGGGACAGAAGGGGAGCCGATTCGACGATTCTCATGTCTGAACGCTGTGTTCATAGGTAGCCTCTGTGAAATCCTCCACTTTCCGTACCATCAGCATGAGAATATTTGAAAAACCAGCTACGTTAGTAAGTAGGTATCTTGTGCAATGTAACGACGAACGATCTAATCTGTTTGCGCTCTCTTTTGCGAGTTTGTTCGAATCGTTAATCGGAAAAATTTCTCAACGGCCGATTCGAACGAGCTCCCGTGATGGCCGATGATACTCTACATGGCGACAAACGGGAAATGCTTGAGCAAATTGCAAATACGAGACATTGAGACAACGCGTAACATCGCGTCGCGTCGCGTCGAGTAGTACTTATTCCCAGGATTGCATCGTGCCAGTTCTCCCGTACCATTCTTTCAAATAGAAATTGTAAATCTCTAAAGAACTACATATACAAGAGTCCCCTTGAATCGCTGGAAAAAAATAGGACGAATGCCGGATTCGGAGGCGCCGCGCCGCGCTGGAACCATTCGACGTTCTCGAGTAGAGGTAGGTATATAGTTACGTTGCGTTGTTGACATGGCCGGAACCGGAACCGGTTTCGAGTGACTCCAGAAGCACCGGCTGCACACACAAATCGCAGCTCAAAGAGATACGGTAGATACTCGTGTGGGTGATTTGGTGTAAAATTTTTGTGGATATAAGCCGGGCTCGTGGAGGTGTGCGCAACGTCTGAACGAATCTTGGAGGAGCAATGCAGAGAATTGGAGAAGACTGGAGTTCGTTCGCAAAATGGAATCGGTACGAAACGAATCGTTAACTACAACGAGACCGCGACCCTCAAATTGAACGTCAATAAATGACAGAAGAAGGAAGAGAGCGTGAGCGGAGGGGGTGATCACGAGATTGTTTCTTTCGCTGGAAGCAAGCGAATCGAAATAGTAGAAATCGTTATGGTCGCCATACGGCGACATATACAATAAATCGCCACGGTGTGCTTAATGCTACGAATACGAGAACATAATATGATGGACTTTGGTGACTGGGCAAGCAGCGGAACCAGGAAAGATGTCCACGTGCTAAGTGGATTGACGAAATCGAGGAGAAAAAGAAGAGAAAAAGAGAAGTGATCCCCCGATTGTATTTTACGTCGCTCCTCTCAGTTGCATTAATTTTTACGACGTGATCGTGATCGACATCGGTATTGGGTAACACTGCGGTTGCTCCGTCGACAGCTCTTCGCTCGAGTAACGGACCGCATTTTTGTAGAGAGGGGATAAGTTAGTGTCTACTACTTACAAGGGAACACCGCGAACCCGGACTCACCGATTCGAATGCAACTTTGTGGGTTTTTAGAGTGACGCAAAACAAGAACAACGGTGTGTTTCATTTGGGCCCTATCGCCCTTAAGGGGGTGAAAACTAACCTCAAAGTCAAATTGGCACTTACACTTTTTCGCGTATAACTCTCAAAGTACGAGAGACAGAAAAAAATGTTTCAAACAAAAGTTTAATGGTGCAATAAGCGCTGCAAACTTGCGTTAACAAAATTTTAAAAATATAGTTTTTTTCGACAGGTTCTTTTTTTTTTAAATTATTTTCCAAAATTTTTTAACGCAAGTTTGTAGCGCTTATTGCACCATCAAACTTTTGTTTGAAATATTTTTTTCTGTCTCTCGTACTTTGAGAGTTATACGCGAAAAAGTGGAAGTGCCAATTTGACTTTGAGGTTAGTTTTCACCCCCTTCAAGGGCGATAGGGCCCAAATGAAACACATCGTTGTTCTTGTTTTGAGTCACTCTAAAAACCCACAAAGTTGCGTTCCAATCGGTGAGTGCGGGTTCCCTTATTAGAAAGCCTGCGTACATATGTGGGTAAATACCCAAGTACGTGCGAATGCAACGAGATATAGGTACATCGAACTAGTCTTTTCAATGTTTCGATTCGTTGAAACAGCCTTAAGAGGGAACACCACTGTGACGGCCGGAAAAGTAAGCCATTTTTAAGAATTTTATTTAGGAATAATTTACAGTTTTCATAGAAAAATTTTATTACCTACCTTTAGTACACTGTCTTAAGAGATTATTAAAAAAAACAAATAAATAAAAAAACACCAATAAATTTTAATATATTAATTAATCTTCTAGACCCCCACATGCGAACTGGTCGAATGTGTAAATATGGAACAGCTCGTTCGAAATCAAATTTCATTTTTTTTTGTAAACTACATGAGTGTAGTTTCCGTTGTACGTATGGATTTCTTGATTGAAAAGGAACTTTTTTAAATACGTTCGAAAAGCTGTCCATCTTATTCGCGGATTTTCGAAACTTTTCTCCTAAAGCGCACCATTTTTACAAAAATATTTTGTGTAAGAAATCGGCACGTACAACGGAAACTACACTCATATAGTTTATAAAAAAAAAATGAAATTTGATTTCGGACCTGCTGTTCCATAGTTACACCAGCGCGTGTGAGGGGGTCAAGAAGATCAATTAATATATTAAAATTTAGGCATGTTTTTCTATTTTTTTTTGTGTACAGTCTCTTAAAACAGCGTACTGAAGGTAGGTGATAAAATTTTTCTATGAAAACTGTAAATTATTTCTGAAAAAAAATTCTTAAAAATAGTTCACTTTTTCCGGCCGTCACAGTGGTGTTCCCCCTTAAGGGGGTATGCACAAAAAAACTACGTAGTTTTCACCGATGATCATTATCCACACGTATTTATTAACACTTCACTTAGTTGCAAAAAAAATTTCAGCCATATATAATAATAATTCATGGAGATATGGGTCATCCCGTAAAGCGTGTGCAAAAAAAAAGTTGCGTCATGGTACACACGATTCCGGTTGTCCCGCTGATCCAAAACGAAAATACAAAAAGAATTCTTAATCAGTAAGAATGTGGCTATAGATAGCAGATTTATGAAAATAAATTAAAAATTTACAGAATGGCGAGACATTGAATTTAAAACTCACCTTTTCCGTGTTTTTTCGTCTTTAAACGGCCGTAAATTTGTGAAAAAAGGAAATATTTCGCCTTGATTCTGCTACCGGCTAAAATTATATGTTTTCTGAAGGTGTACGAAAAAGATGGACCACTTTGGCCCACTAGAAGTTGAGATATCATCTGTACAGCCATGAAAAACACTGTTTTAAAAAAAAACCATATCTCTATTAATTATTATAATTATATATGACTGATTTTTTTTACATGTTACTGAAATGTTAATCAATACGAGTGGATAATGCTTGTCGGTAAAAATTGCGTAAACTTTTTGTGGGTCATCCCTAAAGAGAATAGAGGATCTCGCCCCTCTAGACGAGAATACCCCCTTAAGGGGTTATACCTAGGCAGGAGGCTGAAAAGAGGCGAAAGTTTGTGAATTTTTTTGAAAAAGCAGAAGCATATATTTCTACACAACTTTTTGCACTTAAAAGAGCAACATGTAAAGAACATTTGGTAATTTTTTTGTAGAAAAATATTTACGTTTATAATAAAAACACGATAACATCTAAAAAGCCTTTTTAAAAACGGTGAGCAAGATATCTAAAAAACTACTGCACCAATCTTTTTGAAATTTTGTGGGCTTATTTTTTATATAAAAATCTACTGAATTCGTTTAGATTTTATCAACGAAAAACGGCCGTTTTCGCGCAAAAATCATAACTTCAACTTTAAATAGCCGTCACTTTGTTTTAAATTAATATTTCGGAAATTCCCCCGTTAATCAGAGGATACATTAATATACCAACGAAATCTTTTTTTTTTATTTTAGATAATCTGGTTCCGAATGGCAGTGTTCACCGCAAAACCGCTTATTAAAAACGCTTCGTGGATGTTGGTTGTAATTTTATAATAAACGTAAATATTCTTCTACAAAAAAATTACCAAATGTTCTTTAAATCTTGCTCTTTCAAGTGCAAAAAGTTCTGTAAAAATACATGCTTCCGTTTTTTCAAAACAAATTCACAAACATTCGCCTCTTTTCGGCCCCTGACTAGATATAACCCCTTAAACGGATATTGTGTCTCAACAGAGACGCTTCCGGTCGACTGGAACAGCGTTAGATTTTTACCGAAATTCTTTATAGCGATGTGTCGCGCAGCGAATATGGAAGAATCAATCGTCGCTCGGAACTCGTCGCGAACAGAACCGCGATCGCGTATCGAAAAGCATAGCGGAGGCAAATCCCTGACGATCCAGCCATGCCGAGTACGGGAGAGGAACGCACGGCGAAACGAGGATATGCTTTGGACTGGGTATTGTTGGCGTAGCACCCTACTCACCGTGCTTTACATAACGTTACAAAAACGGCCGAACGAATTCGCAGGGGGGATGTTGATTGCTCCAAACCACGACGACGACGACGGCGATGGCGATGCCGATGTTGATGCCGATGCCGTTGTCAATACCGATCCCGCTGCCGATATCGATGCCGAAGCCAATGAACGTCGAGGGAATATCCAAACTAGAGAGAAAGAGAGAAGATAGACAGGCAGATACATAGAAAGACAGTCAGATAAGCAAGTAGGCAAAGCGAGCGTTTAACGACTATGTTGATAGCACTGATAAGAAATGGGGGAGAGGCGAGGTTCTGGTGTTGGTACGACAAAGAAAGCGAGGGAAAAAGCGAGTGCGAGCGGAATGGAATGATTGCCTTCGGCGAGTACCGTGAAGTCCGAAGGTAAGAAAGAATACGCAGCACATTGTTCGCGCCAGGATACTCTAAACCACCTGGCATCTCGTCGGAAATCATATTCCTTTGGTAGGAGACTCGATCGACCTGCTGCCTGAGAATCGACTAAATAAACGAATAAAGAAAGGATGCGTTAGTCACGGCTGGATCGGCTATGGATTGCGCAACATTCACAAGGTCTGCGATGCTGGTCGAGTTTTGTTTTCCTCCAAATCGCGGTAACATTTATCTGTATGTATGTTAATACGGATGACTGCCATGCTCTGGTGTCAACGGCGCGGAGGTTGGTTGGTTCGTTCGTTCGATTTCATTTCACGCCTTAACGATTAAAGAAATTTTAACGCCAAAGAAATTTTGAAAATCCGTCGAAATTAAAGTCGAAGCAAACTTTCCTCTAGTTGACAGACATTTCCCTTTCCCGCTGCTTATCAAATCGTATCGAACAATTCGTAGACTACGCGCTCGCGATCCACCCGCGCGCCCACCACCCGAACAAATTGGACAATCGACAGAATTTCTCCGTGCTTGATTTGTGTTCTCGACGAATGGACTGCTTTGCTAGCGGTAGGTACCTCCACTCTTCCCTTCGAAATATGCTTTCGATCTGCGAGCTGTCGATCGCGTCGATACCGTTTACTGTCAGCCGAAAGGGATATTTCCCCTTTGAAGAGTGAAAGACAACTTTCCGCGTGTTTGTCAACAGCAATCTCGAAGACACTGGGATTCCCCGTACGCGCGAGACCTTAATGCGATAGGTCTCGACGTTGTTGCTTTTTAACGAGATTAGAACTTCCTTGGACGTGAAGCCGATCAGAGAAAAAAAAGAGGAGAGTGGAAAGAGCTCGTTTGCGGCGAAGCAGAGTGTCTCGGGCATTTGGCGGAACAGTTACGAGCTATCGAAACCTCCAACTTTCTACCGGAAGAAACGTGTTGGCTGGATTCGATTCGATTCGATTTGTTTCGACTTGCTACGGGGAATCACGTGTATACTTATAGTCACTTCGCCAGGCGAAATATACTTCCACTTACCACGAGAATCTCGAGTCCCGCGCGAAGCGTGTCCTGCAGCGATTTAGCTTTCTCGTTCGAAATCACTGGCCGAATTCATGGGCCTTGGTTTCTCAAGTTGCCGGCGTAAATCGACAAGTTCTTGGCGGTCTCGGTGCATGTACAGCGCGCACAACGCGAAACAGCTAGCCGTTTCGCGACACCAGCGTATTCCCTCCTCTAGGGAGCAACACCAACGTATCGTTGCGGGCGGATTTCATCGCGTTCCCTTTCTTTCCGTCCCTCCTGCTCCTCTTTCCCGGAAAACTTATGCCCGTTGCTGCAAGCGCGAGCGCAACGTCGACACGGATTGGAACGGGAAGGAGCGCGCCACCACCGACAGCTGCAACGTTCTCGTTTTAATGCCCATCTTCTCGCTTCAGCACGATTCCGTGTCTCGCCGATGTTCCGATCTTTCTTGCGCCTGTTCCCTCGTTGCACCACAACGTCGACAACGAGCAGGAGGACAGTAAAGAGTGAGCGAGCAAAGTCGTGGATGGCGGTGGAATGGTGAAAAGAGAGATAGAGCGGGGGGAGAGGAGAGGAGAGGAGAGGTGGTGGAAGAAGAGAGACGCGGCGATGACCCAAAAGGAGGAGACGAGCCACCGGTAGCAACGACAGTTTCAGCGGCGACACTTTTGGTTTTCCTTCTTTTTCTTATCTTCTTGTCCTTCGGTCGAGGAGAGCGTAAATCCTCGGAGGTCAGGTTTCACGGGCCGACGCGTAGTCAAGACGGTCGATTCGAATGAAAACGGAGGTAACCGATGACAATTGAGTAGAAAGGAGTAAGAGAGAGGCGAGCGGCGACGCGTACATCGCATCCTACGATGTCGGGACAACTGACGGAACGCAGCTCGCTGCTCGCAGTTCGGTACTCGGTGCTCGTAGCTCGCAGCTCACCGGTACTCTCATGTATATACATGTATATATATGTATACAACGCCGGACAAAGATCCGAGGATTGCCGAATCGTCGGGCGAAAACAGCCGAGCCAACCAGTCAGCTGGTTTTCCGGCGGCGCGGCGACAGACTGCATCGGTTTTACGCCACCACTGCGCTGCGCCGCCCCGCCCCGTCCCGCGCCGCACTGCGCCGCAGTATCCACTCCCTAGCAGCGATTACGGTCGCTTTCCAACTTTCCCGAATCAGCTGGCAAACCACTCTCCTCTACTGTTCTCTTCTGCCGCGCTTCGCGAATTCGATTCTACCTAATTGCGAGATCGTAAATAGGCTCTCCGGGTTTTCCAGTTCCCCCACTCTCTCCGCTCATTTCTCTCCCGTGCTTTACCATCCCGCTAGTCGCTCCCAATCAGGTTACACTGGATTTTTGGCAGTGAAGCACATTGACCGCGTTGTCGGGGAAAAGCGGAAGGCTTTGACGTGAAGAGGCGTGGATCTCAAAGACCGATCGGATTTCTTTCGATTCTATTACTTGCGGTTTTTCCGTCGGCCTGGTCGAGTTGCAAAGAAAACTTGGACCCTCTGATCCTGTCCTCACACAAAACGGATCGAGGGAAAGAGAGGGGGGAGGGAGGGAGGGAGAGAGGGAGAGAAAGAGAGAGAGAGAAAGAAGCTAGGTTTCAGTGATTCTTGAATCTGGGGTTCGAAGCAACAGCTGAAAACTGATCCGATCTGCCCATCTGCGTGCTTTCTCTGCGTGGTCGCTGGTCCGTTTGCGTTGCTGAACGCTCCAAACCAACTTGCCCGACTGTAATGAATTACGCGAGTTGGCTAGCGAGGACTACAATTTTCTATGTGCACTAGGGTGGCTTTTATTTATTCTTGGAAAATTTTTTCCAAGATTTTCTTCGGAGCGCACTCCAGATTATTTCTAAATAATTAAAAAAAATCTGCGTAAAGTTTGAGCTGGATCGGATAAAGGGAAAAGGTGCCCCTGGGCCCTTAAACATTTAAATCATTATTTGATAGCTCACAAAGTCGATTTTATATAATATCCTTCAAGTTATTGATTGAATTGAAAAATATGTCCAACAAAAGTTGTAGATGTGGACAAGGCGCATTTTTATGTTGTACTACTTTTGCTCGTGCGACAGACGGTTTTCGAAAAAAGTCGGAAAAACTAAAAAAAACTTTTATTTTTCTGAAATTTTGATAGTTTAAATGCTTCTCGAACACTTTTTATTTACGAAGGCGTACCCCAAAAAAGATGGAATTTTTATTTTCGAGGATTATTTTTTAAACATTTAGGGGGACATATACCGAAATATGCGAGAAAGATAAAAAAAATTCTCCTTATTTTCAGTGTTTGATATGTCACAAATGTTTCCTGAAAATTTGGGACCGAAATTTTCTGGAAACATTCCTGTCGTATCAAACACTGGCAATAAGAAAAATTTTTTTTTATCTTTCTCGCATATTTCGATATATGCCCCCCTTAAATGTTTAAAAAATAGTCCTCGAAAATAAAAATTCGATTTTTTTGTACGCCTTCATAAATAAAAAGTGTTCGAGAAGCATTTAAACCAGAGTTGACTAACTGGCGACTCACGAGCCGCCGGGGGCCTCTCCGCCTTGCTGCCCCGATGAGCGGCCCCCCTCCATATCGACTAGACTCTGACTATCGCAGTCGATTCCTGCTTCTTTCCTTCTCTTTTCAACTGCGATCGTCAGAGTCTGGTAGGTATGGAGGAGGCCGTTCAGCGTGGTAGCAAGGCGGAGGGGCCCCCGGCGGCTCGTGAGTCGCCAGTTAGTCAACCCTGATTTAAATTATCAAAATTTGAGAAAAACAAAAGTTTCTTTAGTTTTTTCGACTTTTTTCGAAAACCGTTTGTCGCACGAGAAAAAGTAACAGAACATAAAATATGCTCCTTGTCCAAATCTACAACTTTTATTCGACATATTTTTTTATTTAATCACTAACTTGGACGATATTATATAAAATCGACTTTGTGAGCTGTTAACTAATGATTTAAATGTTTAAAAGCCCAGGGACACCTTTTCCCGTTATCCAATCGAGCTCAATCTTTACACAGATTTTTTTTCAATTATTTGGAACTATTCCGGAGGGTGCCCCGAAGAAAATTCAAAAGTCGAAAATAAGAGCCACCCTATTGTGCGCAACGCGACAGAAGACGCGGCGACGTGCGTAGGCACTTAGGCAGTAAACAGGGAAGCGAAACGAGCCTATCGCGTTTGGGACGTTTATGTAGGTATTCCAGCCTGTCGCACTAAAAGCAGCGGTTACGTGTTCGGAAAATCCGCATCTTTTGGCCGCGCGCCAGCAATCGGCAACGTGCATTCTTCTCCAAATACTCTAGCCTAGCAAATCTAATCGATTCTAGAAACGGTTCGGTGGAAAAGAGACATTCGGCTCACAACGTTCCTTCCTCTGGGACCGCCCCAGTTCGGAATGAAGTGCGCGATTCCTCGCGAACTTAATTAGAGTCGCTTCATTCGCACTTCTATCGCTGTTTGCTCGTTGCGAACGGATAAGAACTGCGAATCGCGGGGGTTCGATGGAGTTGAAAGCACACGCGATCGATCGACACATGCCCCACGCATAAATAAAATCCCTGAATCGGTTATTCGCGGTTCGGGCCGTTCCCCTACGGTCAACATCGCGCAGCTGTCTTCACGGAACGTGTCATAAATGGGAGAGGAACGGGGGAAATCGGATTCGTAATCGGGAGGAGAGGAATTAGAGCAGCCATGTAATGAGAGTTTTCGTTTTCGTTTTCGGTGGATTTTATGAAACAACCAGCAGCTCGAAACAGAGGGACGTGAGAAGGGAAGAGGGAAGAAAGGGCAAACCGCATCAGCGTATGCACGGCTGAACGATTCATGAGTAGTGTTGGCTAGAACCGTGATTTGCGAATCACGAGTGATCCGATCACGTTCGTTCCCAATCACCGTGATTTTTCACAGTGATCCGTGATTTTTGTGATCGCTACTGATTGGCGCAGGCAGAACAGTGATTCGCAATTTTTGTGATCTGATTGGTGGAAAGCATAACTGCTCTTTGCACGCGCCACATAAACCCAATTTCTAATTCCTCTCGAAACAATCTCAAGTCCTCACTGTGCTTATAGAATCTCAGTTGTATATTTTGAACCAATGTAATCGTTCTTGATCTATTTAAATTAGCGAATATTTCTTCACTTTAGTTAAAAAGATAATGTATATATGAATATTTCAGCCAATCAAATCAGTGCGTGCATACAGTGACTATTTATGAATGTATATATTATATATTCGCTGAATTATCACGTTTTATTTGTAACACAAGATATATTGAAGTATTTTATAAAAAAGAATTCAATCGTGAGCAAGAGTTACGATTACAGTATTCATAGTGAGCAAATTCTCTCGAAGTAAAAAAATCACGGGCGTGATTTAAGTTAAATCACGCCTGTGATCGTGATTCTGCGATCACGGTGATAAATCACTGCTAGTGATTTTGCGCTCCGTCCCTATTCATGACCGACTCTAACCGGCCTCTACTCGAGAAAGCCGCGATGTGATCGTGAAAGACGGAAGAGATGTTTGTTACGCTCTGTAAAACGATACGGCGCGGCGCGCCCGGGGATAAAGATTTATCAAGCAATTTCGTAGCGCCACGCGTACCTACATATGTAGATGCATCTGAAGGAACGGAATATGTGCCCACTCGATAATGTTCGTCGAAAGAAAAACAATCGAGTTCCTTTCTACGTATCTGCAACTTACTCGCATTTCGACGATAATCGCAATGTTTACGCTCGAACCGCTCTAAGATCAACATGATTACTCACCGGTGGCCGTTTTGGTACGCTGCCGTGCACCTGAAATAAAATAAGGTCAGAATCGATGTAAGTAATTGTAACAGAGCAGGGCAAAAGTCGTAGGGTAAACCAACCAGTGAATGACCGAATTCTTGAATTTATGAACCTTTGAGATTAATACTTGAATATATTTATGCATAACAACAAAACAACTGTTGAAATTCCATTTAAATTTATTTCTCTTGAAATTTCTATAAAAATAATTACTTATTCTTATCGTGATTTAAAAAAAAAAACGATTATAAAATGCGAAATGTGTAGAAGCCTAGTAAATGACTGCTTACTTTTAATAAGAATTGTATGTATTAATGTTTGCTTAATACGCGTAACTAAAGATATGGGATATTAAAAGTGCAACTACACTCCATTTATAAACATAGAATATTTTTAACCGGTTAACTGGCAATGTACCATATATGATAAAAAAAAATCTGGCCAATTCTGCTTATGTATCATATATGATCAAATGAAATAACTATTTTGATTTTCAAACGATTTGAATGAAACTTGGTATGTAATGGTTTTTGGGGTCACTGAATCTGAATTAGACATTGGAATTGTTAAAATTTAATATGGCAGACTCAAAATGGCCGATCCAAAATGACTGTCAAATATTAAAATATCATCGGGATTTAGAAAAATTGTATATAGGGGTTTTTGGGATCGCCCGTACTCCTGTATACCAAATTTTGTGTGATTCACTTAATTTTTCGATGTTGCCAGTTTGGGCACGAATAGTAAAAAAAAGCCGTGCCAGTTAACCGGTTAAATTAATAATTGACATTTCTTTGCTTAATGGTCATACACTGGTATGCGGTCAATTACTGGTTGGTTTACCCTATTTCTAAATAGTATGTACTACATATACAGTGAGTAAAAAAAGTATTGGCACACTTTTTAAAATCGCATAACTTTTTTAGAATTGATCCAAACGACATGAGTTTTTTTTAGAAGGTAGAAGGATTAGTTTTCTATGTGACGTATTTCGTAGTTTTGAAAAAAAATTCAATTTGTCGGAATAGCAAAAAAAAATAGTAAAGGCCGTTTTTTTCAACTTTTTTTCTGAGCCTGTAACGAAAATTTAAAAAACCCGTTTGTAGATTTAAGTAAGCTGTATACGTGCTGAAAATTTCATCAAAATCGGTTAACGGTGCTCTGAGTTACAAACATTTAATGTTCGCACAATAAGTTCGAAAATCGCGAAATACCCGAAATCAAGAGATTTTCGACCTTATTGTGCGATCATTAAACGTTTGTAACTCAGAGCACCGTTAACCGATTTTGATGAAATTTTCAGCATGTATACAGCTTACTTAAATCTACAAACGGGTTTTTTGAATTTTCGTTACAGGCTCAGGAAAAAAAGTTGAAAAAACGGCCTTTACTATTCTTTTTGCTATTCCGACAAATTGAATTTTTTTTCAAAACTCAGAAATACGTCACATAGCAAACTAAACCTTCTACCTTCTAAAAAAAACTCATGTCGTTTGGACCAATTCTAAAAAAGTTATGCGATTTTAAAAAGTGTGCCAATACTTTTTTTACTCACTGTAGTTAGTACAGTGGCGGATGAAAGAAAGTTTACAACTTTTATAATCGCATAACTTTTTTTAGAATTGGTCCAAACGACATGAGTTTTTTTCAAAAGCTGGAAGGATTAGCTTGCTAAGTGACGTGTTTCGTCGTTTTAAAAAAAAAATGCAATTGGTCGGTATAGTAAAAAAAATAGTAACGGAGAGTGGGGGAATCGCGAACGCGAGGTAAACCCGAATACCGCGATATTCGCTGAATTCGCTTGTCCGGTCCTCCCGCGATATTGTTACAAGATGTAATTAGCTATATTTAGTATTAAGGAGGTTCGATACCTCACTTGCGGGTCAGGCGGCGAGAGGGGTAAACCTACGCTTATACATGGGAGCTCTGCAGTAATACCAATCTTAGATAAAAAAAATTATGTACCCAAACATGTTATTTACATGTCTATTCTTAATAAAATTATTACTACACAGTTTGTTTTGGAATTCAATTAAAGAAAAAGTATGTTTAATGCTGCTAGAAACACAATATTTTCATTAAAAGTAGCGTAAAATATGTGAGTGAAAAGGAGAGATGGTCGAGTTATGATGTTCTTATTATTTTTATTTACATTTTTATTTTTTATCATTATTTTATTATTATTATAATTTATTTATTTTATTTATTCGCTTTTGTATTGAACACATATTTTTTATGTGTTCTTTACTTGTTTAGCGTAAACAAAATAAATATCAATGAAACTGTAGTTGTTTTCACTCATAAATAATTTTGCTTTCTTCTTTGTGAATTTTCCATGAATAATTATGCGAGTGGTCTCTGCCAACGACGAAAACCATTTCTCCCGGCACCTCGGGAGAGGTGGTCAGATGTCGTGACTTCAGTTTTCAAGCCGATTTACAATAAATATTGTCTTAAAGCAAATATCGACCAGTTTTTCTGAATCAGCATACAATTCTGAACATATTAGGTTTGTTCTCATAAAATAAGTAATATCTGTATCAGTTTTAATAGCCATTTTATATTAGGTCGACCGCGCCTCCCGGATTTACCCTATTTGCTTTTTGGGTTAGGTGTTCGCAATTACCCCACTCTCCCCTAAGTAGCCTAACGATACAGTGGCGGCTTACCTTGTTGGAGACGTAAAGCTTCCGATCGCGTAACAGCAAGTAGACTTTCCTCCACATGTCGTAGTATCCGTTCCGTACCCAGGCCAAACTAAATATTTGCGGGCACTCGGCATCGTCGTGCAGCAGATTGGTCTGGAATGTTACGAAGCAATCGCTTTCGGAATCTTTTCGCGATCGAAACCCTTTATATCCAAGTAAGTTCGAAGGAAATCGATTCCGATGTTTCCTACTCACTCGTAAAGCACTTTCGGCATCGATCAGCTTTCCTCCAGTTTCTCCCGGACCGTTGACAACAGAGGTGACCATGTTCTCGGCAATCAATTCCTGCTGTAATGCAAACGCAGGTAGATACGATATATCGTCCATTCATTCTCTCAGAGTCGCTCCAAAATTGACGATATCGCTCCGTTAGAAGCATTATCGCAGTCAAAAATAGGTACGTACTAGAGCTGTTGATTCCTGGGAGATCGAGTACCCGGGTACCCGTGAGATACCCGGGAAGAAAAAATTTTCCCGGGTGGTGCTACCCGGGAAAACTACCCAAGATACTCGAGACACCCGAGATCTCATAGAGTATCGTTTCATAATTTATTGAAGCCACACCGAGCGTCATGGCCTTCGGGTCGAAGGCTTTGACCCCCGGGGAGACAGGAATATCCATTAAGAAGTGAGAAATCTCCAGTTCCGAATTTCTCATCAGATCTTTGGGAAAACGACGCCAATCGATTCCTTATGTTTTTCCGATGAAAATCATACCAAATTTCATGTAAATCGGACTATTTTTAACGAAGTCATCTTGAAATGATTTAAATCAATTTTTCATGGAATTTCCTTCATTGTGGTCCGAATTACGTCGTTCTTGGTGTTATTTTCATCGGAGAAACATAAGGAATCGATTGGCGTCGTTTTCGCAAAGATCTGATGAGAAATGCGGAAATTCTGGACATTTCTCACTTCTTAATGTTATTCCAACCCTTTCGAGGGTCGAAAGCCATAATATTCGGTGAGGTACCGCAGGGGGTTGACGTCACCACGGGGTGCCAGACAGTATCTCTCTGACATAAAGAGAAATATGCGTCTCTCCAGAATCACTTTCTGTATTCTGTAAGTTCTCGGGTATCTCGAGTATCTCGGGTAGTTTTCCCGGATAGCGCCTACCTGGGAATTTTCCTCGTCCTGGGTATCTCGGGTACCCGGTCCACAGCTACAGCTCTAGTACGTACCTACCTACCGACACTCCAGATGTAAGTAAATTAGTAAACCGTTCATGTTTCTGCTATTGCGGTTAAGTAGTAAAGCAAAATACCGTCCGCGGAAATCTCGCCGAGTAGTTGTCGATCGAATCCACGATCTCTCGATATATGTATGTATTTATTTAGGTACCTACTTGGCGAAAGGACAGTGGTAATAGAAAAGATTGATAACAGATGGACGTAGGGGAGACCGGGGCTAAAAGTTTCGATTTTGATAAAACATAAAAAATTACTGAAAAATAATGTTATTCTCTTCACTATTGACTAATTTCTTGATAAGTTTATTATATTTTATGATTTTAAGCTTGTATTTAATATATTGTAGTAGGTTTTTCATAAACAGTAATTTATTTGTTGAAAGTTTATTTATTTTTTAATTTATTTAAATTATTTCTTACCCCTTTATGGGCAAATTGTTATCGCATTGGGGTAAGTTGTTACTAACAATAAGATATAAGAGTTGCCTTTTAAGGAGTTATTCCCGCCTGAAAAATCCGGGAAAATGGATTTTGGGGTTTTGACATTTTCTTAATGTACAACATCTCAAAAGTATCGTGTGAAAGTTTCAATTTGATCCAACCAAAATTGGCGGAGTTGTGCGAGTTTCAGTATAAGTATGTCCTGGAGGATGTAAAGCTAGCTTAAAACTTTAAACGCGTTTTTCTCGAAACTACATTTTCAGAATCGGTGACCAAAATATCTCGAGAACCGCTGCATCGAATGAATTCAGCTTTTGTAGGCTTATTCTATGTATAAAAATCTTGTCCTTAATCGTGGATTTTTCATTTCCGTTGCGTAGTTTTTATTTTACAGATGAAAAATAAGCAATTTTTGTGGCGAAAATGGATATTTTAATTTGAACAGCCGCCTTTTTGTAGCAAATTAATTTTTCGAGATAATAAACGATTAAGGTCAAGATAATTTAATATACTAACTAGATTCCTTCGAATTTTTTATTTCAGATAAAACAAATTAAAATTAGAGCGGTCACTGCAAACTACTGAAAAAAAATCGCTGCCGGGAGATCACTGATATTTCTTTTATTTATTTATATTTTTCATTGGAATAATTACTTCAAGTAGTATAAGATATGCACTTTCGAATACATAAATGTTTTTTTTAAAAAGCCTTCAAGTTTTTCCCCCAAAAATTCCCGAATAAACATGTTTTTGCAGACCTCACAGGTGAGCATAATTCCTTAACGAAATATTTCATTTTCTAATAAAATAAAGCAGAATTTTATTAATAATGTTGTAGCGGACCGTCGAACTGGAGGAAGATTTATTTCCTCAAGGTTAGACGGTCCCTCACTCAAGTGCGTACCGCTGGCGACCGGACCGAGGCGCAGGCAATAAACGTGATGATTGCCAGGGCCTCGGTTCGGTCGCGACAGCCTTGGCACCCTTCTTGAAGGTATCGTGGGAAAAGGACTTTCCCATAAAACGGTTTGGGTACTTTTCACCCACTCTCTGCTTTCCGGACGACCGTTGGACGTCCATGGAAAACGGCAGAAGCCAACCATCTGTCGAGCAGAAGTCAACCAACCGTCGAGCGAGATGCTTTGCTCATATGGTCTTAAGCCAGGAATCTAAGCTAAGCTATGCTATGCGATGCTATGTTTTAACGTACCTTTTGGTGGAGACGGTTCCATAAGAATGTATGGAAGCTAATTTTTTTAAAACGTGGCATCGCATAGCATAGCTTAGCTTACAAGGGAAAATCCCGAACCCGGAAATTCAAAAAATTCTGAAACTTTGTGGATATGTAGGGAATTTCCTCCTGATTACAACGCAATTTTTTTTTGCTGCCCAAAATCACTCTAAGGGGATGAAATTAACCCCTGAAAATTCGGCTATTTTCGGATTGCATTTTCTAACTCGCAATCTGCAAGAGATAGAAAAAAAATCTCAAGACGAAAGTCACTTCTTTTAATTAGATCTATCAAATAGTACAAGTTTGATCGATTGTTTAAACAATTAGAAAAAAGTTATAAACAAAAATATCAATAATGTTTTCTAAAATTCGTTTTTTTACGTGAAATCTGAACTGGATGATTAAATAATTATGAAACAGCATAATCCATATTTTTTTCCATACAATTT
Organism: Andrena hattorfiana; assembly: GCA_944738655.2. NCBI lineage: Eukaryota > Metazoa > Arthropoda > Insecta > Hymenoptera > Andrenidae > Andrena > Andrena hattorfiana. The sequence continues at coordinate 3,316,996 of OX122889.2, read as the reverse complement.
CAACTTTTGTTGTATCGCTGATATGCGTTCCTCGACAATCGAAGGACTTTTAGATCCCATTGTAACGTACCTAAAGCTGCGCGACGAGCAATGTTCTTCTAACGTTTATTAGGAAATAATACGCAACTCGTAGAAAAAAATAAAACAATTTATATATTTTTGTCTCTAATTACACATGGTGTAAATATACCAGGTGGAAATAGAAGAGAAGGGAACTGTTAGATATAACTTATCCTTATTAGAACTTTTTATTTTTAATATAATTATCGAACTTTTCTGTTATTTAATTACAAGACAGGCGAGATAATGCCGCCGTTTCAGTATAGTCAGGTAACTTTGAAGACACTTGTGTGGTGTGATTATTATGAATTATTCTTCGTGGTGATGAAACTCTTAAAAAAAATATTGGAAATATAACATATAATTACCGCATATGGAACAACGCGGTGGACGTATGAAATCTTGTTGTGAAAAAGCGAAATCTACTGGATTTTCAAACTGATTTGGTTTCTCAACAATATATCTACTTATATTCCACGCGCAAGCAAACACATCGTGATACTTTGGTGATGAAATTTGATTACGAATAAGAGACTGTAATTTAATGACATTATTCCTCGGATTTAGCTGCACATCGTAATTAAACAATAATACAAAGTCGGAAAATTGTCGAGGAACACATATCAGCGATACAACAAAAGTTGAAATTGTATGGAAAAAATATGGATTATGCAGTTTCATAATTATTTAATCATCCTGTTCAGATTTCACGCGAAAAAACGAATTTTAGAAAACATTATTGATATTTTTGTTTATAACTTTTTCTAATTGTTTAAACAATTGATTAAATTTGTACTGTTTGATAGATCTAATTAAAAGAAGTGACTTTCGTCTTGAGATTTTTTTTCTATCTCTTGCAGATTGCGAGTTAGAAAATAAAATCCGAAAATAGTCGAATTTTCAGGGGTTAATTTCATCCCCCTAGAGTGATTTTGGGCAGAAAAAAAGGAAATCTCCTACATATCTACAATGTTTTAGAATTTTTTGAATTTCTGGGTTGGGGATCTTCCCTGTTAGCTTCCCGGTGGATTCCCGGCTTTACGTCACAAATTGTGTGATTCTGTTATTTCATTGTCTCTTTGTAAATAAACATAGTAATTGTTATTGTTAACTGTGAGCAATAATATTCAGCCTCACGGACCATTCCTACAATGTTTATTTGTAAAAGATAGCATCAACAAAACTGTATTATCTTTAAGAGAAAACCAAAACAATATAATAACCATAAACATTATCTTTGGTATAAAAACTAAAATCTACAAATCAGTCTTACATTCAACTGTTTGCGGGTACCTACTTGTTGAGATTTGTACTTGTAGCCTACAGTGGCTTCTTGTCCAGATTGTAGTTTTTTAATAACTCTCGACAGAGTCAAGTGGCAGATACTGAATTCTCTAGCGACACTTGTTATCTTTATGCGTAACTTCGATGGAAATGGTGCCCCTCCCGCCATTCATTCATATGTTCGCATTTTAAGGGGGCATACCCGTTTGAATCCTCGGAAAATGTGTACATTTTGTGGATTTTTTTACAAATCAACGGCTTGATGAAGATTTCTCGTTTTTTAACTATGTTTACATAGTATTATGAACTACTTATAAAAAAAGTTTCAGTTAAAAAACTATTGTTTTTCGGAAGTTATAAACACACATCCGAAAGTCTGTCGATTTTAGACTGCTAAACGGTGGGCGTAAAAACAGCTGTACATCGTGTCTGAATTAAAAAACAATAAAATATTCTTATAAAGTATGTCAATAGCTATCGTCCATCGGGGCCGATTTTAAGAATTTTGAAAAATAAAGAAATGGTGAGAGATCAAAGGTAAAGTTACATGTTTCTAAGAGAAAATGCCACCTCTTTTTCTTTATAAATAATAAACGGGGAATCGGAATAAAAAAAGCCCTATGGACGATGTGGAATCTTATTACGATCCTGTATGGAAAATTGGAAGTGAATTGGTTGAACGTAACCCGAGTTTTTAGGCCCACCGCGATGAAAAATATACAGTGAGTAAAAAAAGTATTGGCACACTTTTTAAAATCACATAACTTTTTTAGAATTGGTTCAAACGACATGAGTTTTTTTTAGAAGGTAGAAGGATTAGTTTGCTAAGTGACGTATTTCGTAGTTTTGAAAAAAAATTCAATTTGTCGGAATAGCAAAAAGAATAGTAAAGGCCGTTTTTTCAACTTTTTTTCTGAGCCTGTAACGAAAATTCAAAAAACCCGTTTGTAGATTTAAGTAAGCTGTATACATGCTGAAAATTTCATCAAAATCGGTTAACGGTGCTCTGAGTTACAAACGTTTAATGATCGCGAAATACCCGAAATCAAGCGATTTTCGACCTTATTGTGCGATCATTAAACGTTTGTAACTCGGAGCACCGTTAACCGATTTTGATGAAATTTTCAGCATGTATACAGCTTACTTAAATGTACAAACGGATTTTTTGAATTTTCGTTACAGGTTCAGAAAAAAAATTTGAAAAAAACGGCCTTTACTATTCTTTTTGCTATTCCGACAAATTGAATTTTTTTTCAAAACTCCGAAATACGTCACATAGCAAACTAAACCTTCTACATTCTAAAAAAGACTCATGTCGTTTGGACCAATTATAAAAAAGTTATGCGATTTTAAAAAGTGTGCCAATACTTTTTTTACTCACTGTAGTTCCGCTGCGATTGGTCAAACCGCCGCGCCTCGCCGCCCCGTGCTACCGGGGTGGTTCTACTCAAATGCTTATAACTTTGTCAGTCTTCCGAATTTTTACATCGGACTTGATTTATAATATTCCTAAAACATCAATCTATGAAAATATGTAAAAAGAAAAAATCCGATTTTTGACACTTTCAAGCGGTTATACCCCCTTAAAGCACAGCAGGCACAATTTATACATTTGCAAATCACGGTAACAACTAGTCCCTATCGACACATGTAGCAATTTGAGAGATTATTTTGTTTATACATACATTGAAACGATAAACACTATTACACCATGTTCTTAAATGTCATTTGATCCATAAGAAGGAATCAGTCAATAATATCGACTTTAAATAATCGAAATAGACCAAAAAATAATGATAGAAAAATATTTACTTATGTGGTACGCGCCTAATATGGACGCTATTAAAACGGGCGACCGAGTGGCGCAATCAACTTACACGGAAAAAATAATTTAAAGTACAACTAGGCAATTCAATCCCGGGATCCCGCGATCCCGGCTGTTTTTTGGATTCCAAAAATCCCGGGATTCGATATAACCAATCCCGAGAATTTCGGGATTATTTAAAAATGTGAATTACTTTAGGAACACCCGAAAAATATAAAAATAAACAGAATAAATAAACATAGTCGTTTCATAATAATAAGGACAATAATAATAATGATTTATTTAAATAATAATATTTCGTCGTTTACAACTAACTGAACCATATTTATTTTTTCAATGCTATTTTCACTTTCCGCTATTTCGAAATCGCGCGAGTTGCAGATCACAACTTGTCTGAACGCGGAAAGTCGAAACATTGTACTTAGATATATACGTACTTTAAATGCTCTATTGTTTCTCCGTTCGTATTTATTGAAACGTTATTATTCATTACTGTTTTATTGTGAAAAATAATTTTAGTTTATGTTTCAGACTACTGATAGAAAGTAAGTTTCTTTACATTAAATTAGTTCTGCGCAAGGAGCTGTTTTCGGCGCCTAGCGGCGAGCAACCCGCCTGTCCCGTTGCTAATCTTAGAATCGGTGTGGAGAACTGCAGTAGTGTACGTGCATTTGGTATGACTTGAACCCAGCCATAGATACTTACGCTACGAGCCTACGAGCACGCACATACAGTAGGGGTGTGCGGGTACCCGACTTTTCGGGCTCGGGTCGGGTCGGGTAAAGTCGGGCGGGCTCGGACGGGGGCCCGGGACAGACGGGCCTACGGGTAGTCCGACTGTGTCGTGTAGCCCGATTGTGTCGGGTAGCCCGATTATTTCGGGTAATGCGGTGCTTGATAAGTTGATATACGTATTCAGCTTTTTTAAACAACCGAGTACTCGACAAGCATGTACAAAATCTTTACCTATATGAAACTATAGAATAAGAGAATTTTCACGTGAAAAAATAATGCTTCTAACGGATTTATTCAAAATGTACTTCATTCTATAGAACCTGTATATTAATTTTGTATAATTTTTTCACGTGAAAATTCTCTTATTCTATAGTTTCATATAGGTAAAGATTTTGTACATGCTTGTCGAGTACTCGGTTGTTTAAAAAAGCTGAATACGTATATCAACTTATCAAGCACCGCATTACCCGAAATAATCGGGCTACCCGACACAATCGGGCTTCACGACACAGTCGGACTACCCGTAGGCCCGGCTGTCCCGGGCCCCCGTCCGAGCCCGCCCGACTTTACCCGACCCGACCCGACCGCTCGGGTACCCGACACATTCGATTACCCGCACATCCCTAACATACAGGTTCATCGTTTAATCCTGCAACCCGCGCGCGCGCGAACTTGTAAAATGGCAACACCGCCTCACGGACGCATTCCACTACAACCATGCACCGGCCCAACGGAGAGCCGCCAGCGACCGCTGGACAAAAATGATGCCCGAACTTCGAAAATTTTAGCGCCGCAAAGAGTTAGGTATTGGGAATTTCACGGCCCAGGTAATCGAGCCGCGCGCTCCGCTTTTATGATCGGTTTACCACTCGCACCCCAGATTATTAAAATAATGTCAACTGATCTCGTACCCGTCTCAATTTCAAAAATTTTAGCTACGACAGGGTTGACCGCGGCGCTATACCCTTGTACGGAGAGATTTTTCGCCACCTGCTTGTAAAAGCCACAATAACGGCACATCATTCCAAAAAATGACATTAACGGAATCCGGTATAGGCGTGGCGTTGAGTAGCTAAAACATTCAAACGCAAAAATTCTAGAAAAAGAATTTAAACACCGCTACAATCAAAGACACGTCCCATTAGTTACCCCTTACGTCTGACCTAGGTATGCACCGCATTAAGGATAAAATCATAAAAAAGAAAACCAGAACAATAGATTCTGAGGTCTGCAGAACTAACACATAATCGAATAAATATTTAATTTCTCAATTTATGAAAATAATGATACAGAAACAACTAGCCTGTTATTTATCAACACCACGAATTTTAAAAACAGCGTTAAATACATTATCAAATGAACAGTTTGCGAAAGCTTTTTAAACAATTATGGTTAAAAAATTGATAAACGAAAAATTAAGTAAACGTAAAATATGTTAAATTATCCATCATTAAGAGGGAATAATTTTTCCTCATTTTTCGGCGCAAATTGCATTCCGATATCTCTTATAGTTCAAAAGTCATACGAAAAAGGCCCCAAATTTTTCAACCCGGGCCGGGAAATTCTGAATAGTTCTTTGCAACGTTCATTTGAAAGAGACCAGCCCAAAATTCTCGAAGCTCGGGCATCACTGCTGTCCACGGTATGATTTCTCCTACTTCGTTCTTATTACATTAAGGGGGGAAGCCACTGTGAAAATTTTTTTTCCTATTTTCTTTTTTTGCATTTTCTTAATGCTTGGGGTTTCAAGATTATACCTGCACAGTTTCAAAGTGGATTTCGAAAAATTCTCGGAGCTACGGCAGGTTTTGTATAGGTAGTACAATAGGCGGACATAGGCTGTCAAAACTTTAAACGCGATTATCTCGAAACTACATTTTTCAAACTGGATGCATTGATAACTCAGTCAATTTTTATCGGATTCACTTGAAATTTTCGGGGAATATTCGTAATACAATTATCTTCAGTTGCACGTACCAGTTTTTTGATCGAATAATTCATTCAACAGTAACATTGAAAAAACATGTTGATTTTTGATACTTTTTGGTCAAGATTTCTTCTTAAGTACGCCATTTCTTCAAAAATTAATATTTTTTTAAACCCGTACGTGCAACTGAAGCTATTGAAATATACTTTAAGAAACCGTTCGAAATTTTAAATTCGGATCAATTGTTGGAAAGTTATACGTGAATCCGTTTTGTATTTTTTTTGTGCAGAGCCTAACGTTATCGTATGCTGTGGCCATACTACCGAAAAATTTTTCAATCTCAAAGCATAAAATATTAGTTAAAGATATGTATTTTCAGTTGGTAATAAAGATTTTTCGTAGAAAGTTACATTTCATTATAAAAGAATGTCTTGAAAATAGCCTTTATTTTCGACCGTCACAGTGGCTTCCCCCCTTAATTAATTAATTAATTATTTAATCCCTCGGTAATACTATTATCGGGGAGTGGGGACCGACTGGGCTGGATATCAGTCACAATCATGTGAAGTGTGATGGGACAACACTCGACTGCTATTAGGTAAGTATCTACCTACAACTCGAGCTATTTGTATCGCCTAAAGAATTTTTTACTCACCCTATGCTTGCGGAAGAGTTGGTACTTGAGTAAATCTGCTCGGAAGATGAATTTTCTTACGTGCCGCGACGTAAATAGTTTCATCTCCTTGTGCACAGCCAGAACGTCTTCGTGATCTTCCAAAGTACGTTCTGTGAAATGAATCCGGAACGTAGCATCGATTTGCCGTCGTCGGTGGTGTACGCGGTTGGGTGCGCGGCAAGCTACGATTATTATTGCTAAGGGGACGAGCTGCACTCACCGATTCCCAGCTCTGGCCACGTTTCCACGATCGACCAAGAGCTTCCGCTCACGTTTCTTTTCACTTTAAGCAGCTGACACAAATCCATAGCGCGGAGATTCTTTTCGACCAGTAACGTGTTGCAAGTGTTGTCGTCGAAGTAGAAACACAATTCCTCTGGCTAAACGAGAAATCCGTTAATCTGTATTCTGTAATATTTCCTTTCGCGTGTATGACGAACAGGGGTTGAAACCGTTCCGAAAATAACTGTTTCAAACTGTTATATATCGGTTCTGATCGAAACAGTTATGAAAGAACCGATATTCTGAATAACTGTTATAAGGAACCGAAATTTCTGGCTATATCGATTTCGGTTACGGTTCTGCAGAACCGATATTATGTCGCTTCCGTAACGGTTATATATCGGTTTTATAACAGTAATGTATCCTATCGGTTATGCATCGAGGATGCATAGCACGTTCCAAAATATTTACGATCAATGTCAATTTTTTAAATGGAAATTCGATTTATTTATTTATTTATTTATTTATTCATTTATTCATTCATTCATTCATTCATTCATTCATTCATTCATTCATTCATTCATTCATTCATTCATTCATTCATTCATTCATTCATTCATTCATTCATTCATTCATTCATTCATTCATTCATTCATTTATTTATTTATTTATTTATTTATTTGTTTATTTATTTATTTATAAACGGACCGAAGCCCTCTTTACAAAAATGTTTACACAAAAGAAAAAGAACTTTACCTAATATAACAAAAAATAGACATGCACAAAAACTCATGGTACACAAGATATGACATTATCCAATAATTCTACGTAACTGTCTTTTAAAAGTGTGCAAAGACCCATTAAAGAAATCAATACTATTATAGAGAGTGCTAGAGTCAGCAATAATTCGATTTATTGGATTAATTAATCCATATGTAGATCTGGATTTAAGTGGTTGTAGACCTGCTCTAGATCTCAATACGCGTTCAGGTACGTAGAAATTGATTTGCATAATAAGAGAGGGACAATCGATATGATTATTGATTAAATGAAAAATAAAGAAATGGTCGAATATTCTTCTACGTGCAGATAATGTTTCGAGGTGTTTAATATCGTCGAGTAATCGTGATCAAATATTGACATTGGATTCTTTAGCTTATATGAACAAAACCTGAGAAATTTATGTTGCACTCTCTCAAGCATGATTTCGTGATTAAAGCGTTTCGGAGACCATATAATCGAAGCATAATCTATTAGGTTGTTGCAAATGAAATGGCCGTTTTCTACCATTTAAACTTCCCGGCTTTGTAGCTTAGCTCTTTTCCGTGCAGATGGCGTTGTATTTGTATAATTTGAAAAGTACATGTCTCGTGATTTGGCGTGTATAATTTCCATTATACTGTGCAGTATACGTAATTAAAAACCGTTTTACTGATCATGGAAAAGAAGAAAATTCGAATAATTTACATGTATGAGTTCAAACTTGGTCATAGTGCGGCTAAGGCAACGCGGACTATAAGTACCGCTTTCGGCAATGGTACTCCAAGTGATCGGACCATTAGGCGTTGGTTCGAAAAATTTCGTTCTGGTGATACAGACCTCGAAAATATGCCTCGCGGCCATAAGCCAACAGTTATAGAAAACACTATTTTGAAAGACATGGTTGAAAAGGATTCACGCCTAACTGTTCGGGAAACCGCAATGAGAACGAATATTCACTATCCAACTGTTTCCGACATCTACAAACCATGAGGAAAGTAAAAAATATAGACAAATGGGTCTCACATAAACTTACCGAAAACAACAAAATCCGCCGCTTGGAGATCAGTTATACTTTGCTTTCTCGTCATAATAATGAAGGCATATTACATAGATTAATTACTTGTGCGAAAAATGGTTTCTTTATGACAATCGACGGCGTTCTGCACAGTGGTTGAATGCGGATGAAGCCCCAAAACATATGCCGAAGCCGAACCTTCATCCGCGAAAGATTTTGGTGTCTGTATGGTGATCAGCAAGGGGTGTTGTGCATTTTTCATTTTTAAAACGAGGTGAAACCGTAAATTCAGACAAATACTGTCAAGAAATTGATATCAGGTACGAAAAACTGCGCTTTCAACAGCCGGCATTGGTCAATAGACGTGGCGTGTTACTGCTTCATGATAATGCTCGACCACACACTGAAATGCAAACCTTTAAAAAGTTAGCAGAATAGAAGTGCGAGGTTCTCCCTCACCCTCCTTATTCTCCTGACCATTCACCTACAGACTACTATTTTTTCAAGCACCTAGATAGCTTTTTGATTGGAAAAGTGTTTCGAGAAGAAACGGATGTAAAAACTGCATTCGCCGAATTTATTGTTTCTCGTACTCTGAATTTCTTTCAGGAAGGTATTGGTGCACTTATTTCGCGTTAGGAGAAGTGTATTGAAGTCGATGGTGACTATTTCGATTGATGAAATACGTATTAGGTTTGTCAAATAAAAGTTTAAATTAAAAAATCAGAAACGGCCATTTCATTTGCAACAACCTAATAACAAGGGACGAACAAGGGTAGCAATCTTAGTGTGTGAATCTGTTTATGTGATTTGTTTATAAGTCTTTTTATCGCTGGGCCTCTCTATCTGGTGTCTCCCTTTTTAAAACACGATCAGTGCAGGAAAAGCCGAAATGAAAGACAGCATCTGTAAATTAAGTACCGAAAAGAGAGATTCTAGATACCGAGGCTCAGCGATGAAGGATCTTATAAACAAACGCGAAGAGCGATTCTCTGGGTCGGAGGGTTTAAGGCCAATGGGCCAGAGTCACTTGTATTCCTGAGCTAGTTGCGAGCACGTGGAATTTCCCTAGTAGCATTTGTTGTTGGCATACAGTTGGGCCACGCACATAATATTAGTTGGCCAACAGTTAGATTTGGCACTTTTTTTTCAGGTTGGGCCAACAACAGATGGCCAAGGTAGACTTTCATACTGTTGCCCATTTACTTATATTCTTTCCAAAAGACATTTTAAAGACGTCCAGAAGGCGTCTTAAAGAACTTCAAAAGACGTTCTAAATAGGGCTGTTCGAGTACTCGAATATTCGAGTAGCTTGAAATTCGGATCGAGCCGGTACTCGGTTTCCGAGCCGAGCCGAGTACTCGAAGAGAAAAAAAAAGAAAAATCGACTAGTCGGTTCTCTTCGAGCCGCTCGAAAAAATTCGAGTACTCGATTCTTTGAAGCCGCTCGGTTTTTACGACTACTCGGTTCTTCGAGCCGAGTCAGGCTCGGCTCGCTTTTTTTCGAGTACTCGAACAGCTCTAGTTGTAAACGCGTCTTTTTCAGGCCTGGTTTAAGAAAAAAAATCGCGGGTAAGGAGAATCGAACCCAAACTTTCCGCTTACGAAGCAACCGCTGTTCGCACTTACCCAACACATTTCCTTGTAAACACTTCTAATTTCTAGTTACATAACTAGTATTAATTGTTTATAAAAACTGTGCAGTGACGCGAAATATTCTACGAAATATAAACATTCGACCTTTAGATTCATTCCTTAAAATTTCACATTCGTCTCTATTATTTATGTATTCACATTTATGTATTCACATACATAAATACATTACGTATTTATAAATAAGAAAAGAAAAATCACAACTTGGAATATAATAACAGGGAATAGAATAAAATTTTCTGACGTTTATAAGATGTCGTTTAATCATCGTTGAAAATTTTTTGTTAATTAACCAACCATAGTAATTGTAGGCCCAACATTGAATATTCGTTGGTACATTATCGTACTTTTTTGCCGTAGCCTCTATGTTGGAAATTTGTAGGCAAAAACACTAACTATATCCCAACTAATTCCCAACTGTTGGCTACCGTTGACCAACCAGAAATGCTACTAGGGTTAATACAAAAAGTTTTATATTTCCCAACAAGACACGTTGTCGTCCTGGAGACACTGTATTTATTAAAAAAATAGTTGATAATCTTCATAATTACTATAAAATTAGTAGATAGTAAGTTTGTAGATATTATGAAAGTTATTGCTGTTAATGTTAGCAATACTTTAAATAAAGTGTCAAATTAATATTACTCGTAGTGTATAATAGTTATTAGTGATTTTTAAAAACATATCGACATAATGGGCCGAAAGAAATGCGACGTTGTTCGTAAGTATTTTGAAACGTGCGTTGACAGCATAATACTGCGATGTATAGTTGGAAGTTGCTCTGCAACAATTTCGGTATATAATTTACTTTGTTTAAATTTTTAATAAGGGTTTAACTTAAACGTAACTTAAAAAAAAATTGATTTCAAACTACTTTTGAGAATCAATTTATTCTTCACAGATTAATTATTTAATCAATAATTTAAAAGGCGCTTACGCATGGTTGAGGCGAGCCCAGTCCCATAGCGAGAGTTTACTGTATACCTAACCGATATATAACCGTTACGGAACCGATATAATATCGGTTCAGAACCCTTTTCACTCGTAACTGTTTCAAGATTATTTCATAACTGTTTCGAGAACCGAAACCGATATCATAACTGTTTTCAACCCCTGATGACGAATGTCAACAAGAACTTACGTGCTGCGCGTCGTCGTCAGCGGTTTCGTCGTAATACTCGTCCGTGTCTTCGTCGTAACTTGTCCCGGGTGTCGGCTGCTGTCGATGGAACACCGAGTCGTTTGGTCTAGATCCGAGTCGTTGGTAATTTCCTACTCGTGCGGCGGCTCGGCCAGAAAACGCGGGATTGCTCTCCACGCACGAACACATCTTTGGCATCCAATCTGCGAGCGCGCAACAAACGGAATAACTTACAACTTACGTGTAACGAGTATGTAGGGGAGAGGTGCTACAAAAGGGACAGGTCTGAAACGGGACAAATCGATTTGACAAAATTCTAATCGCATTACACATGTAAGTTGTTTTCCTGTTTATGGCAACACTAGTGCCGAGTAGAGCTGTTCGAGTACCCGAAAAAAGCGAGCCGAGCCTGACTCGGCTCGAAAAACCGAGTAGGGTAAAGAGTACAATGGTTGGCCACTTGAGAAAGAGTGTCATATAAATAATGAATTATAAATGTGAATATAGTAAATTTGCAATGGAAATCAATATAAATAAGTACGAAAAACTAATAATCTAAAAATAAATAGAGTTTATAAAAAAAATCAAGAATATATAAAAATATACAAAAAATGTGTTTCCTACGAAGAAATATAATTATTGACATGGTCAAGACAGTAATTGTCCAATCGGCTCGACAGTGATTGGCCGCTATTTGATACATAATATAACCTAAAAGAAAATGTTACCTGATTTGGCGATAGAAATAAGATTAAAATTATTCAATAAAAATGGATATATTTTATTATGTATGTATTTGTTGTGTTTGTTTCTGTTTTGAACAGGAGGATAATTACTGTTTTACCATTAACATGGTTAAAAAAAACAGTCACTGGCCGCCCGGCCAATTACTATCATTCAACATTATTCATATGGCAGTTGCTGGCCCCCTGTGTTTTTCATAATATATGTATAATTTTAACAAATAAATAATTCTTTTATAAAGTTTCAACTTTTATTTACCGATATATACCGAATATGAGAGATATACATATCATAAATACATTAAACTATTCGCAAACTTTCAACTGTACTCTTATGGTTTTTGGATTAAATCGCTGTAATTTCCAAGTTTCAAAGCCGAGTCACCCTATTTGCTTTTATATATAATCACAGTATATATTGAGTGGAGAAATATTGATTACTTCCGAAGCAAGAAAGTACAAGGAATATGAATATGTTCATTAAAAAAAGGCATGACATTGGTATTTCTTTATATTCATTTATTTCTCAAAATAAGGCCAATCACTGTCAGGTGGCCAACCACTGTACTCTTTACCCCTACTCGTAAAAACCGAGCGGCTCCAAAGAATCGAGTACCCGAATTTTTTCAAGCGGCTCGAGGAGAACCGACTAGTCGATTTTTCTTTTGTTTTCCCCATCGAGTACTCGGCTCGGCTCGGAAACCGAGTCTCGGCTCGGCTCGGAAACCGAGTCTCGGCTCGGTCCGAATTTCAAGCTACTCGAATATTCGAGTACTCCAACAGCCTTAGTGCCGAGTCATTTGACGTAAATTTCACTGCGGTCTCACTTGCAACAGAGTAATAATCCGCGGTTGATGTTTTTCGGCAGTAAAAGTAAAATTTTCCTGTATTTTCTGTGTCGTTTTCTGAGATCAAAATATATACAAAGTGTTAAAGTGTTATATCATTAAAATAGCCTGTATTCAACTGAAACGAAAATACTTAACAGGTAAGTTTAATTGATCGATTTGTTTCTTTTGAAGTTATTTTATATTAAACTCACTTATAGTCTTAAAAGGGACAGCATAGCAAGTCTTAAATGGGACGACCGTTTCGTGGCTGTCCTTCTCATACACATGTACTGTTAGACACTATATTTTACTTTCCTGTAAAGTTATTAGTGCATCATCTGATACATAGATGGCATTGTTTTAAATTATCAATTATTAGTTGATGGCGTATTGTTTCAAATTTAAGAGTTAATAAAGTGACTATTCAAAACGACAAACTTTATCGTCATAAATTAATAATAAAATCTTTAATCTACAATATGAAAACTTACCTACCTATTTTAGTACAATTGATCTCATTTTTGTTCAAGTAGAATTTAATTCTAAACTATTTTACTATTTAAGTGTTTTATAGATTTTTTATATATGTACTTGTATTTAACACCCGTGGGTATTCCTACGTTGAACTTAGTTTGTAAGACATAAATTTTATAAAAAATATTACTTTGTAACTAAAAAAGCTGCTAAAGCTATGATTAATGTCACACTCTATGAAGACAGTCAAAAACATTGATGATTTATAGTACAAAGAGTTAATTTTTTTCATAGATTCCATTGTTTTGTATCATTAAGATTTACAATTATAATTGTAATACTTAATAAGTTTATTTTTATTAATGTGTCCCTTTCATGACTTATAATGTCCCATTCAAAACCACCTAGTCGTAAAAGTGACGCTTCCCACTTATTTGAAAATCGAAGATTTTGTTATTTTCTATTATAATTTACAAATTTGTAATATAATTTTATTGGAGGGAAATAAACACGCTTTCTATCGATGTACTTGTTTTTTAAATACCTATAATGACATTGTCAGAAATGGGCGCTAAACAAAAGTGTCCCTTTTATAGCACCTCTCCCCTACGTATAGCAAAGTCGTGAATTCAGCCCAAGTAGTCTTTGGATATTATTCAGTATTAAGGCCTTGGGCATATGAAATGTAAAAATAGATGCGTTAAATCTGGAAGGCACTGTAACTAGTGACGAGAGAGGCACTTCTAGCGACACTCATTCGCAAGAGTACTCAAGTACCTACATCGCTTTAGAGCAGGTGCGATGACATGCTTCCGCGGGCAATGATTCCTCGTGATGGTTCCCGATGATATTCTACATATGATATCAATTCCCCCACTCCTTATTTATCGCTGCCGGCAGCAGGCAGAGTACGGTGGGACTAAAAGTCCCGAATTCGAAATCTCTATTCCTAAACAATGTATTGAGTTTCGCAGTATATTATGTAAAACTAATTTAAAACCGACTTCAAAAAAATAAAATGGCACTAAAGAGTAAAAAATAATTTTTTCCCTTATTTAATCTACGACTCTCAATTTTTTATAAGTCGGCGCCAGATTTACACAGTGCAAATGATGATGCGCCGACTTAAAAAATTGAGAGTCGTAGATTAAATAAGGGAAAAAATTATTTTTTACTTTTAGTGCAATTTTATTTTTTTGAAGTCGGTTTTAATTTTTAAATTTTTTTTTATTTTTAACTTTTTAGTTTTATATATATTGACACGACATGCTGAGGAGATATGCGCGTACATAAAATAATAATAATAATTAGGTGACAATAGTCTTTATTATTAACCAGAACTGGCAAAATATTGGGCCAATGTTGATGCGGTGTAAGATGGGACCACCGGGGCAGCGCCCTCTTTCGAATAAAAAAAAGATCATTAAAATCGGCCCATATGCTGTGGAGTTATGCGGGGACAAACATATACAGTGACTCACAGCCATAATCGTACACTCTTTAAAATCGCATAACATTTTTAAAATTGGTCCAAACGACTTGAGTTTTTTTGAGAAGCTAGAAGGATTAGTTTGCTAAGTGATGTGTTTCGTCGTTTTTAAAAAAAATGCAATTGGTCGGAATAGTGAAAAAAATAGTAAATGTCGTTTTTTAAACTTTTTTTTGTGAGCCTGTAATGAAAATTCAAAAAACCTGTTTGTAGATTGAAGTAAGTTATATGCATGCCTAAAATTTCATCAAAATCGGTTAACGTTGCTCTGAGCTACAAACGTTTAAAGATCGCAGAATAAGGTCGAGAATCGCTGATTTCGGAAATTTCCGCGATCCTTTACTATTTTTTTCACTATTCCGACCAATTGCATTTTTTTTAAAAACGACGAAACACGTCACTTAGCAAACTAATCCTTCTAGCTTCTCAAAAAAACTCAAGTCGTTTGGACCAATTTTAAAAATGTTATGCGATTTTAAAGAGTGTACGATTATGGCTGTGAGTCACTGTAACCTCCTCCTTTTTGAAGTCGGTTAATGAAAAATAAAAAGGCGAGAAGAAACGGCGCTGACCGCAGAGTCGTAAGTGCCTCCTGAACGTTCGTGCGAATTACACGACGCCTTCGATATTTTATGTATCAAAAACTAAAAGAAACACGTCGTCTTTATTATTTCATACGAAGTAAACCACAGTTTAAAAACGTATCAGTCAAGTACGTTAAGAATGTATGTTCCTTTAGTAATGTGTGCATGATATTGTTTATTTCTGAGTGATAATATTTTCTAACGTTTATATCACAGAAACTATGGATGTACCATTGGGGCAAAAAGTCCCTCGGACTGAAAATATATAGGGTAAACCAACCACTAATTGACCGCATACCAGTGAATGACAATTAGGCAAAGAAATGTCAATTATAAATTTAAAAATATTATATGTTTATAAATGGATTGTATATGCACTTTTAATATCCCATATTTTAAGTTACGCGTATTAAGCAAACATCAATAAGTACAATTTTTGAATTTTATAACCGTTTTTCTTTTTTTAAATTGCGATAAGAAATAAGTAATTATTTTTATAGAAATTTCAAGAAAAATAATTTTAAATGCAATTTCAACAGTTGTTTTGTTGTTATACATAAATATATTCAAATATTAATCTCAAAAGTCCATAAATTCAACAATTCGGTCATTCACTGGTTGGTTTACACTATTTTATTATTTGTTTACATAATAAGATGGGCAAACTATAAAGAAATGATACCAAAGTCTTCAAATAGTCTTTCTGTTTTAGTTGAGCGATTTTTGAGTGAAATATAAGTCTCTGACTTAATAGAAATATAAGTCTCTGACTTATATTTCTATTTTTTGTTACAGAAGTCACGCTTTCCTTTCAATATTTTATACCAAAAACAATTGGTGTAATAAGTATTTGTTGATATAAAAAGAGTGTTTTACTTATTTAGTTTAGTATTACGCGAAAAGTCATTAGGGACTTTCTACCCATTTTGCATTGACAAACATTTTGTGGTATATATACAATAGAAAATAACAATATCAACAAACGAACTGCATGAACGTAAAGCATAATAGTTGTAGTTTATACAAAATAACACCACATATCTCTAGATTGTTTGTACTAAATTTTACATAGGTTTATACGATAAACGGGATTATTAGCCTCACCCTACCCTACCCACGTGCGCGCATGTCCACTCCTACTTACAATTAGAGCGCCACACCGCTCTATGTTGCTAACGTCTTCGCAACACATTCGCAATACAAACAGAAGAATTTTAGGTAACAGGATTCTAGGAATGCGCATTTAGGGCTAACATAATGGGGCTAAAATTAGCCCCCACATTTTTCAATTAATATTAGACAACAGTTAAATTGAACGTGCCAGTTTGAAGAGCGCATTCCAAATTCCAAACACTTTCTTGGAATGTCCTTCTTTCTAAACAAAACTTTCCCCGCTTTCGATTTTACTCAGCGATCGATAATAATTTTTTCAAAGATGCCGACTTTTTCGACTTGTGCGCGCGATCTTTTACTTGAGCGCTTGGTGTGGCGCCGCGCCGGCGCGGCCGCCACGACAGAAAAGGTACATAGGGGACGGTCGGGTAAAGCGGAACCGGTGGGTAAAAGGAAAATGAATGTTGCTCTTAGATGAGAGCTGCGAATGAGTTGCTATCAAGTGACATGGGACCAAACGGTCCTCACAGCATTTCGTGACAGACCAGAGACCCGAGCACACGTTATATTTCGATTAACAGTGTTGTAAACATTTCCGGTATCGAAGTTTCGATATTGTGTTGTAGTTTCGATTATTTTTCTTCACCTGGATTTTGAAAATTTATAACGGCAAGAATACCGTTGAATTATATAGTCCTTGCGCTACATTTTGACGTTTTATCCAGTTATTTACCTCACGCTGAAGTGTAAATATTAAATGTTTACTAAATTACCGCATGTGGGGCAAAGCGGGACATTTTTGCGTGGGGTAAAAAGGAACACCTATGTAACCCACTTCCACCAATCCAATTGTCTTGAAACTTTGCAGGCGTGCGTAGTTATGACGACAATAAAAAAATTATGAAAAAACCGGGAGGGGTAAAAAATTATTTTTTCCAGTCATCAATAAATATAACCCATAGGTAACCACAAATCCAAACGACCAGCATATAACCACAAATCAAAACTTAGACACTAAAAAGTAATTAATAAAAAAATATACAAACAAATTTTTTAAGTGAAACAATTTTATTTAAAATGCACTAGAGACTAAAAAAATTCTTCATACACGTGTTGATATTCATTAATCATGTAAAAATCCATGTGTACTTGATTATTTTTAGTAATTTTTACGTTATCCGGTAAAATATTTTTTCTTTTGTGTATAATATATATTTTTGTTATATTTAATTTGTAATATTTATACCTAAAACATATATTTTTAGTTTTTTACATAAATGAATACTTTTTAAATAAAAAAAATTAAGATTTTGTACGTTTGCATGATGTTCAAGTGGGTGTTCCGCTTTACCCTACGATTCGAGCGAAGCGAAGATTTCAATACCTCCGGTAAATCTCATTTTCCTTTGTTGCCAAATATTTTTCTTAACAAAGGCTTTGATTTCCTTATAGTCTAAGGTCCACTCAAGACTCCTGTTCAAGTCCCGTGTCTTTTTTCCTTTCCGATTTTATGTTATCACCCTCCAAAGTTAAGCGCTCCATTTTAGCCTACTCTCCCCTACTACATAGGAACAGGGACGAAGAAAAGTGTACGAGGAGGGGAAGTGTTGTGGGCGCCACGTGGCCTGTGCATAGTAAGTGTCTAGTACATAGATTATTTAGCAGGACACGCTCGGGGTCTGGGACGCCTTGTACCAGTGATGAGATATGAGGCGGGTTTTCTCGCGCATGCGCGGCGTTTGCAGTACCGTATCTATGTTGGGGCGCAACTAATAGGTGTAGTGTTATTGGCGGGAAAGCAGCAGGGTGATCAAGGTACCCCATTTTATCGAAACTTGTACTATACTGAAGCTAAAATCGCCACGCATGCGCGAGAAAACCCGCCCCATACCGCATCACTGCCTGGGACAACAGTGGCATTCCCCTACACTCTATCTACACTTCTACAGAACCCGCGCGAAATAAAGATAGATGAGCTTTAGACGCGAACCTGCTTTCCGCTGCGACGGAATGCTAATATCTGGATTCTAGAATACCTATACCGACATTATCGTGTGAAAAGGTTCCCGTCGATTTCCTACGTTACCGACTTTTACGATGTCCGAAAAGGCGGTGAAGCCTGTATCTCTGTGGACAGGCCTTCCCAAGTAGGGGAGAACCACTTCTGAAACACATGTTTCGGTTCTCCCTCCAACGCTGCGCCTTCAGCTAAGGTGGGACGATTCCTACTACCCCCTCTCCGAGGAGACAGTAACGCCGCTAGGAAGCATGTTGGGGCGCTTTAGGGTGAAAGTACCAAATGTGTTAAGTTTTTATAGGAAATTTCATAATGACTTCAAAATAGTAGGAAAAATTAAAATTTAAACCAGCATTTCAAAATGACATACAAATAATTAAAAAATAATTATTACGTACAACGATACAGTAATACAATAAAATATAAAATGTATTTAAAATATAAAATGTATTTATGTATTGTACGAAAGTTTAGAAAATAACTACTACTTGTATTTTTATAAAAATGAATATATTTTTCTAATGAAAAGACATCACTACGATTATTGTATTACTGTATCGTTGTGTGTAATAATTTTTTTTAATTCTTTTTACGTCATTTTGAAATGCTAGTTTAAATTTTAATTTTCCTACTATTTTTAAGTCATTATGAAATTTCCTATAAAAACATGACACATTTGGTACTTTCACTCTAAAGCACCCCAACATGCTTCCTAGCGACGTTACTGTCTTCTCGGAGAGAGGGTAGTAGGAATCGTCCCACCTTAGCTGAAGGCGCAGCGTTGGAGGGAGAACCGAAACATGTGTTTCAGGAGTGGTTTTCGCCTAAGTAGGGGAAAGTACAGTCTTCCCCGGATTATCGAGAAAGTTTCAGGACAGGGGAATTCTCCATAAACCGGAGCAGGGGAAGTAGTTAGAACCTGATAAACTGACCCTTGTCAGGACCCTCGTTCGAACCTTTTGACAAGGAGACTGAACGACGTAAACCGAGAATGAGTGAAATAGCGCACCAGCGGGAGACCCTCGGTCGACGGCGAATTGAGATTCAGTATTGAATATGAAAATTTTCATATTACTGATTACATCTGGAAGAGAGTATTACCGATGGATTGGTGAAGTTATGTCGACGAAAATGAGTCCAAACACGAAGCAATTCGGTCTATTTTTTATTACGAAAACACAATTAGAATTCCAGTTCCTCGGCTTAAGGGAAAAGCACGCTTCTATTGACGTTCACTAAAAATGGACCGAATTTCTCCATATTTGAACTCATTTTCATTGGGAAATACTAAAAAATCCATAGGTAATACTTTCATGAACATTTATCAAAAACATGAACATTTTATTTTTCTCTACTGGGTATTTTTCCTGGCCCAACGGTTTTATTGCTCTCGGCAGTCAACGGGCGGTCTACTCGGGACTGAAGGCCCTCGCTCGCACCGAGGAAGCAAAACTGTGGGGTGGGTAGGTCTTTCCCGATGATTCGGGGAAAAAAGCATTTCAATAATCCGGGGAAGACTGTACTGTGGATACATACGATTCTCTAATCGTGGTTTAATAAAAGTGGCAACAATGGATCAAACGCATTTGCGATTAGGTTTGGATTTTCACGGAAGAATCGAATGGCAGGACGGCAGAAATGTGAAATATTTAATTACCTGAATAAGCGTGGCAGGGAACGGCCGTACTAGTACTATCTTGCTGAACACGTTGCGGATTAATTTGGCGAGCAGCGTGCGTAATACGATAAGAAGCTCCATGTGGAGTGTTCCGTGACAGTTGTGCTGGATACATCGCGGTGGATTCTTCGCAACGACGATCTACCACGGAAACGTACGCGGCATGGTGTGTACGTCGTACGAGGGACAACAACTTCCGTCGTGCTCAGAGATAAAATTCGCTACGATCGCATCGTGTTGAAATCGAAGGATAATCGTGACCGTGACCTTGACCGCGACCGTGATCACGACCGTGATCGCGATCGCGACCGCACTGCACTCGTGCCTCTGTATCCCGGAGAAGCAGCCGTTGCACGACCATGCACGGCTGTACACAGGATCATCTGCTCCATTGACAAATGCAAAGAGCACGTGAAACATCCCGCGTGCGCGATACCACGCGATACAACAACCTGCCGTTCGGCTCGGGTCGGCTCGACTCGGCTCGGCTCGGCTGAGCTCGATTCAACTTGCTTCGATTTCACTCGCAATTAGTTCTCCAGAGCGACAGCGGTGCCGCTTGCATCGCGCAACGCACATGCGTACAGCTCTTTACATCGATCGCGTGTGGCTACTCTCGCGACTGCAAATGCACAATTGTACCTTGCTTTCCTCGTTTCTATGCTTTCAATAAACGTAATTATATGGGTCGTCGAGTAAACGGTGATTACACGAGCGGAACCAGAAGAATAGAATTTACATTCTTTAGTAGAAAAACGACGTACCTTGGGCTTCAAAATTCGGTTAAACTGCTTTTGCGTGGGTACTTATTTTAATTTGGTCTTTAGACATTTTTACAGAATACTCAGACGAAATAGAAATCTTTTATGTTTAATAATCCTTTAAAGTTGTACCCTCAAAGAGCAAGAATGTAAAAAAAGAAAGAAATGTTTGTACAGAAAAGAAGGAACGCGATGATGAAGGGAAGAGTGCATGAATGCGCGTTGGGTTACAGGTTATAGGTCCGTAAGGCCACCCAACGGTAGGCAAGAAAAGCTGAAACTATTCAACAGAAACTCCCGTAGGTTTCGTTGTGCTTACAGTGGAGGGGGGTTGCAGATGGAAATACCCAATAAGGAGCGCGATTTTCGTCAACCGTTTTCGCATGGTTGATCGCGTGGAGATGATGGACAATAAAATTATACATAGTCTCATAGCTTTGTTCGTTCTTTTTTCTCGACTATGTACCGCGTTTTTCTGTGGACGCTTTTGAGCAGGTAGAAAAATGCTAGGCCGATTGTTTCCTTCAAACGGATGCACGGAATTGGTATGTGCTTTTGGTTTCGTAAGATTCTTTACCAACTGTTTCTGATTACCGTCTCTTGCTCACATCTACCCTAGTTATTTTGCTTCACTTAACCCACACATCTGCCGATCTGCGGACGACAAGGAATCACCCGGTGATTTTGTAATCTGTATAGCGTGTCATTGAAGTTTTCTTCGAAAATAAGCTTTAATGTGCGAAAAAAAAACTAAATTGTGGCTCGTTTAGCGGAAAATTCTAAAGCAAATATAGGTGGAGTACAATGTACTTGGAACTTGGAGCCGAAAACGCAGCTGAGGTGAGGTTTTGGCTAACTCGTATTGCGTCAGTTTTGTTCAGTCACTCTCTAGATTCGAGAAACCCTCTTCTCGGTTATTATCTGTCTGATCGCGTTGCGAGTCACGCGGAAGAGCGATTCGTTTAAAATTCATCGCGTAACTTTTCAGGTACCTAAATCACTGAACGAAACTTACTGCCTCTAGTCGATATTTAGAGTTCGTACATCGGCGCGTCGCGGCGATGCGTACCGCGTACGCAACTATCAGAGCTGAAAAATAGAAGCGCATATCGATTATCCGAATCCGAAACCGAAACCGAAGAACGCACAGGCTGCATGATCACATCGATCGATGGTTTACGTCAGTGTAATCGTACGTCTGGAAATCTGACACGGAGTACACATTGACGACACGTGGTTTAATTACACGGATTCCACCCCCGGTAAAAACGCTATGGTAGTAACGATAATGCCACCTTGTCTCGAACGATTAATATTATTAATAAGCGATCGCAAGGCCGTCGATTAATAAATTATAGCTATTACTATTGTGGGATTAGGACTCTCCATGCAGTAAGACGGGCCCGGAAGTAAGAGACTACGGAGAGTCGTCGTAGCCGTGGTGGTTAGCGCTGCTGATCAGTACGCGGGCGGCTCGGGTTCGATTCCCGGCGTCCGTAGAATTCTTTTTTCCGAGTTCCCTGAAGCGTAGGAATTACGTCACCTAAATAAATCGATATTCCTACACTATTACACTGCAACTTGGTTGCATCGTAAGTAAGAACTCGTGTGTTACGATCGATGTGTGTATACACTTTCGGAGAAATAAATCCTGCGAGCTTGCATTGGTAATAGCGAGGAATAATAATAATTTATCTAGTGGGGCGCGGCTGTTTGGAATCACCGGGGATGATATAAAGTTTCGAACTTACTGCGAATGTTCAAGCAGCGCCGACGAACCTGAGAGAGCCAGGTTGCCACAGAAGTAGTGTCCTTTTCGCGAGTAGAAGAAGCGAGTTCAGCGCGATTTGTAAGAAACGCCACGCTGCAAGATCTTCGATCGACTATCGTATCCACGTGCTGCTGATTCTCCTGCATCGTCGTCGCTATTGTTGTCGGTACCGTTAGGTTGTTTGAGATACCTTCAGCCGTCTGTGGTACTACCGTATCGGAGGTAGCTTCCTGCGGGCAAACGCGGTAGACTTGGCTCGGAGACGGGTCCTCAACTGTTTTCGTATGATCCGGATTGACATCTTCGAACGTAGTCGTGGTCATAAACGTAAATTTTCCCACCATATCCACGGTTCTGAAACAAACAGATTGCTTAACATTGCTCTCGTCACTATCCGAGTGAACGGAACTCGCGAGAACACTAACGCGTCGTCTTTCCAAAGTATCGCAAACCCTCCACTAACCGATCCTGAAATTTTCAATACAGAACTGCTCCAGAGATCACGACGACTACTTAAATAGAGCGGAGCAAAAGCTTCGTATAAGAAACTCGTATAAGTATCGCGCGTTCTTTCGGACTCGATCAGCCAATAACCCTTCGGATTCGTGAATCACAAAGGGAGCGGTGGAGGCATCTTCGTAGCTCTCTACGAGAATTTCACTAGCTCTTGTATTCCCATAATCCAGTGTCTTCAAAATTTCAATCCTTTTTAGAAACATTCCTGGAGCAGAAACACCAACACAGGCTCAGATCACTGCCAAACTTAGTCCGTGTCTAATAATGGGTATAACGGGTTTGGACAATTCCCTCGCACAAGCTCACACATTCATATAAAATACACTGAATTCCGGTTCGTCGTATAGATCGAAAAATAAGATTCCAAAGAAAGAGAGGGAGCGAGACTCGGTTTCACTGGAAGGTCGTTGTACGACTTAGGTGTTACGCAAGCTTATTACGTTTGCTCGAATGCTCCTCACACATTCGCGTTTTTTACTCCGTTCGTCGCCTGTTCCAACTATTTCCAAATGTGTTTAGCTACTCCTACTTTCTCCCCGAATCGTGTAAATATGTCCCGACGAATTCGAGCATTGCTTGTCGGCGTAACGCCGATGCAGGGTTCGCGTATCCTTGTCGAAGATTATCGTGCGCTCTTAATGAGAATCAAGCAACTCACATGTGTGCATATATGAAGATATGCACATACATATATGGAGCGATCTATGCGTCGGACGTTTAAGTTTCGATGGCAATACTCAGGGGAAAATGTGTCGCCCACTTTTCGTGGATTGTTTAGCGCTGTGCACACGTATAGTTCACGGATTGTTCGGATGTTTGATTGAACGAGGAACATCGGTGCGACTAATTATAAGTAGAATGATCGCGAACGAAAGAACGGACTCGCAAGAGATCGATCGAACTCGGCTCGGTCTGTGTTGGGAGATATGCCCCGAGATTTCTTTCTCATCGGTCAGTTTTTTAAATGATTACTAAGACGTGGTAAGGCTAATGAAGGTTAACTCGGCTTTAAATTGATGGCGCGTGTCTAAATTGGTCGCGCGAAGCTACCTACATACGTGCAACTGGCCCCGCGTGTCCCCACGCTGCGCTCCCTGTCGCGGCAAATTTATTTATTTATTTATTTATTTATCCGTGGATTAATGGATTGCAATGTGACTCGTCGCCATTCAAGCGATAGAGAAAAGACGATTATTTCTCGATTTTGCTTCTACCACGCCGAGCGTTTTAATGCGTCCTCGCTGCACATAACGAAACGTGCATATAACGAATACATGCTTGTATTCGATCCCTCGGCGCAATGGAACGCAACGGAGCGCGTATTAAATCGCAAGTAATGGTGGATGGGAAATGCAAGCCGAGGACCGAGTGAGTCACGCTCGTCAGTGGCACTGCTAAGTAATGCCCGCGCGATAACTCTCGGCGTTTGTTTAGATTCCGAGATCTCTCTTGAGGAAAAGAAGAAGAAGACACGATGGGGCTGTGGGGAAATAGGGTGGAGCGTGAAACATCTGGTGGATCGCGGTCTGGCGAATCATTTCAATTACCGCGCGCCTCGCGGAACTCAGTTCCATTGGCTAGCGAGGGGACGGCGATACCGCGGCTCGTGTCATGGACTTACGTCACTCGAAGATACTCGACTGCAACCGCGCTTCAACGAGCTCGCCTTTTTTTCTTTGTCGTTATCACGGTTCCCACGATTTATCGAGCAGGTAGTCCTGCGCGATAGCGCCGCGGTATTTACGGCCGTAATTCTCCTTTGCCCGTTCCTACGACCTTCCCTTTCTAATCGAGAATCACCGGGCAATCGGGAACGCCGAGCGAAGCTCGCGGAACCTTCGATGTGGATGACCGCGAACGCGAACGCGGACACGGTGGCGCGTCGCGTCGCGTCGCGTTCGTAAATCGTGGTCGGCAAAAGGTGCGCACTACACACTGCCCGCGATCTCTCACGCAGAACTGAGAAGATTGCCGCTGATCGGGCAAGCGAAACGGACCGTGCCCGTGTCACGCGCTGATCCACGACTACGCGTCACGACGACGCCGACGCCGGTGACGATGCCGGTCGCGTATGTGTAACGCGACGTCAGTGTCGACGTTACTACGAGACACTTGGGTGCCACCGAAGCCACTGCTTGGCAACTTGTTATTTTTCAAATTTCTTCTCGGGGCTAGAATGACGAATAATGTTCCTATGACACAGGACCACGAAACTTTTTTTTTTAAGGGGAGGTTCCGGTCTGAAAGTCGATTTTTTTTTATTTTTTTTTTCGAATGTTCGACCTTTTAGGAATATGTGTTCAAAAGGATTTGTTGAAATTCGTTAAATTCTCGAAGTTATAAGCATTTGAGTAGCGGCAAGTGGGCAACAACCGGCCACTCGGCGCTCGCGTAAAACTTTAAACGCGTTTTTCTCGAAACAGTGTTCTTAAAAAGGTGGGACTTGTATTTGCAAAAGTTATTATCCGATTCGACTGAAACTTTTTTTATTTTGAAGAATATGCTTCTGGCTAGAGTGGAAATCAGAAAAATTACAAAAAGATTGAAAATTTATAATTTTGTAAGGAGTTGAAAGGAGTCGAAAAATATAGGGAAAAAGTGACTTCAAACTTCGAGTGTCGTTATTTTCTAAAAAAAATGTCATTTTTGTATTTTTCTCTGGTTTCCCACCTAGCCAAGGGTACATTCTTCAAAATAAAAAAAGTTTCAGTCGAATCGGATAATAACTTTTGGAGAGACAGGTGCCATCGATTTTGATGAATTTTTTGATGCCTTGACTTTAACGACTCCCCAGTGCCGCCTGCAATGATTAATTATTAAACAAAAAATATATTTCTATAACATAAGACATCCTTAATACAATGCAAAAAGTCCCATTAAATTATATATTGTAGTTTTCCTTTAATTAATTCCTAAAGATCACGTATTTTCTTGGACTCTAGACCGGAACCTCCCCTTAATTGACACTAACTAGACCACGTGCCCTATACGTATTTTGGGTCGCTGAAGTCGAATCCGTTGCCTGTTTTGGCCCATCACGTCTATGTTTTCGGTAAATTGCAAAAAAACTGTCACAAACCCGTAAAATACCATGTAAATAAAACGAATCCTATTTCTACAAACTTATAACGTCAAACTCTCTAACCTATTATTCCCAAGATCACAAAACCTCTAGCCCCATATTTCGTTAACCCTCTAAACCCAAAAACCGTATTTACACATATCCACTCAACCCACTAGGGGCACGAAAAATTCATGCAGGATCTTTAAGAATACCTCTATTAAGGAACAAAAAATATCCTTATCATATCTCGCAAAAAGCGAGGGGAAATTTGGCTAAAATCAGTGCAAATATGAGAAGATGAAAGTGACCGAAGTTAGTTTTAACAATTTTCGCATCGTTTTTCGGGAAAGTGTTAAGGCATTTTTTTTGTTCCTTAGGGGCTTCTCTTGAAAGTCTAGAAACGTGGAAATAAATAGTCTCAAATTTGCTCAATCTTCCAACTTGCATAACTTCGCTAAAATTCATCCAACGTTGATGAAATAAAGACCATCGTAAAGTTTGAACTTTCTACTTTCCGATGCCTTAAACCACATTTATCGAAATGGGTATCCATTGGGTAAAATCCGCCCTTAAAGAGAAGTGTACCAAACTGTAAAAATTTCTTAATGTTTGTCAAGTGCTACGGAGTGCAAACAATATTTTTGCAGTTTCTATATATTTTATCGGAAGGTGTGAGCCTTTGTGCTTAAGGTAAGCCAAACCTCGTCGAAAAAGGGTGGTTTTTAACAAAGACACAGCCATTTAAAGAAATCATACGACCTGAAATCATAGGACGCCTTTAAGAAGTTATCTTCTTTTTCCTATGTAAAAATATTTCAATACCTTGAATTCTAATTGCAAAAAAGTTGTTTTCGCAAAAAGAAGAATTTTCGAAAATTCTGATTGCGATCGTGATTATTTCTGACCCCTTCTGGAAACGAGAAATTCATTCTAGACTTTCAAGAGCAGCCCCTAAGAAACAAAAAATTGCCTTAACACTTTCCCGAAAACCGATGGGAAAGTCGTCAAAACTAACTTCGATCACTTCCATCTTCTCACATTTGCACTGATTTTTGCCAAATTTCCCCTCGTTTTTTGCGAGAAGTGATAAGGATATTTTTGTTCCTTAATAGAGGTATTCTGAAAGATCCTGCATGAATTTTTCGTGCCCATAGTGGGTTGTGTGGATATGTTTAAATATGGTCTTTGGGTTGAGAGGGTTAACGAAATATGGGATTAGAGGTTTTGTGATCTTGGGGTTAGTAGGTTAGAGAGTTTGACGTTATAAGTTTGTGGCACTAGAATATATTGTGTTTATATGACATTTTGCGGGTTTAAAACAGTTTTTTTTTCTCAATTTACCGGAAACATAGACGTGTTGGGCCAAAACGGGCAACGGGTTCGCATTCAGCGACCCAAAATATGTATAGGACACGTGGTCTAAGTAGTTTGTGTCAATTAAAAAAAAAGTTTTGTGGTCCTGTGTAATCGTCGAACAACAAACTTTACTATTCTCATTTTCAGCTAATCACTGAACGTGTTCAGTTTTCAATCGAATTCGTCTATCG
Source organism: Andrena hattorfiana (assembly GCA_944738655.2). Classification (NCBI taxonomy): domain Eukaryota; kingdom Metazoa; phylum Arthropoda; class Insecta; order Hymenoptera; family Andrenidae; genus Andrena; species Andrena hattorfiana. The sequence continues at coordinate 3,289,109 of OX122889.2, read as the reverse complement.
GTATATTTTTCCTTATATATCCTTGGTATATTTTTCACCTCTATACTTGGATGTTGAGAACGTAGGGTGACTGTACCTAATATCGCCAGGCAAAAGTTAAATCGCTGTCAATTGAATACTAATTGATATTTTTACATGCAGTTCGTTTCAAAGTAAAGAGAAATTATTCATCTTCCATGTAGCAGAAGTTAGAATCGTTGAAACCTACAAATTTTTAATTAGAACTCAAAAAACGTAAGACATGCAAAAATGGGGTCCTGAAAAAAGTGTACCTAATATCGCCAACTCAAGAAATATTGATTAATTCATGTATACAGTGACTCACAGCCATAATCGTACACTCTTTAAAATCGCATAACATTTTTAAAATTGGTCCAAACGACTTGAGTTTTTTTGAGAAGCTAGAAGGATTAGTTTGCTAAGTGACGTGTTTCGTCGTTTTTAAAAAAAATGCAATTGGTCGGAATAGTGAAAAAAATAGTAAAGGTCGTTTTTTAAACTTTTTTTTGTGAGCCTGTAATGAAAATTCGAAAAACCCGTTTGTAGATTGAAGTGAGTTATATACATGCCTAAAATTTCATCAAAATCGGTTAACGTTGCTCCGAGCTACAAACGTTTAAAGATCGCAGAATAAGGTCGAGAATCGCGGAAATTCCCGAAATCAGCGATTATCGACCTTATTCGGCGATCTTTAAACGTTTGTAGCTCAGAGCAACGTTAACCGATTTTGATGAAATTTTAGGCATGTATATAACTCACTTCAATCTACAAACGGGTTTTTCGAATTTTCATTACAGGCTCACAAAAAAAAGTTTAAAAAACGACCTTTACTATTTTTTTCACTATTCCGACCAATTGCATTTTTTTTTAAAAACTACGAAACACGTCACTTAGCAAACTAATCCTTCTAGCTTCTCAAAAAAACTCAAGTCGTTTGGACCAATTTTAAAAATGTTATGCGATTTTAAAGAGTGTACGATTATGGCTGTGAGTCACTGTATATGAGTTTTTAAAGTCATCTTCACATGTGCTTTTATTATTTCTTGCTCTATAAACGTATTTTTATCCATCTTTGATTTTATTTTTATTAGAAAAATATAGAAATTTAAAAATATAGATTTTTAAAATATTTTATTTTTTACGCTCCGATGTACATATTGAACAAATAAAGTTTATTTCGGTTGCTCGGAACATTTCGTAACCCCACCTGTAACAAAAATTGCTAAAAGACTGCTAAACTGCTAAAAGAAAAATACTATTTTCATCGCGGAAAATATTTGAATCGATTTCATTCCTTAAGTACATCATCAATTAGGTATTTCTAGTAGATATTCTTGCATTCACGGAATTATTAGACTTGCCTTCTCCGAATGGGATATAAAATTATGGCAGTCCAATAAATCTTTACACTATCAAGATTCTCTAAAATCCTTCCCTTTCTATAATTGTTGATCACATGACGCTCAATTACAGTATGTCTTCCTACATATATTTAGGTACTAATTGAGTGCATAACCGATAAATTTTAGAGCTTACTTTGCGAGATATAGCGGGTGGCGATATTAGGAACAGTGGCGATATTAGGTACAGTCACCCCAAAAGATGAACGATCAGCTGTTGGTTTGATAGCCGATGGGAGGCAATAAGAAAAGTAGTTACATAGTTGGGATGGAAAAGAAAGATGGAATAGCTGGAACGCGGACGTACGAGCGGATTACGCGTCGCGGACACGAGGCTTTACTTTGCAGGAGTAACAGGAGCGAGGCGCGAGGAGTCCGGACGAGAATAGAACGGCGAGTTTCGTCTAAAATTATTTGACCGGCTAAGAACGGTCGGGGAGGTGATCGTCGCAGACGGACCGCGGACGCGGCTTATCGTTTCTATTCCCTTGGTGTCCTGATCGCATTAACTCCGCCAATCAATTGCCCTGGGCGAATTAAATTCGTTGCCGTTGCTTTCACGCCTCGCGGGGATCGAACGCGTACTTATCAACGACTTGGCGTAGAAAAGGCGCTTCCGAGAGTCGCGTAGGCCGAGATGGAACGTTCGGAGGAGTTTTACAGAACCCTGTGCTCGCTGGAGACGCTGCGATCCGGGAAGAAGGGATTCTTCCGAGACTTGAGCGAGTGCGTGACGGAAATTGCCGGCGAGCAATGGATCGCGAAAGTGTTCGGGCGGCTGAGCAACGACGAGGATCGGATTCGAACGCTCTTCACGGACGGCAAGACAAAGGCCGCGGTGATGGAAACATTGAGCAGAGTGAAGCCGCTGTACAGGGACAAGGACGCGGGCGCGTCTAGAGCTAAGAGACTCGAGGGTTTCGAGGCCGCCACCGCTGGTGAACGGGAGAGAGCTCTGTTGCTCTTCAGCCAAGCTGTTCTTCGGGCACCAGCTCCAGGCGGGTTATTCCCCTTTCTCTATAAACGCCACGCGTTCTTCATTTTCGTTGGGGGAGAATCGGGCAATCGCGGTCAGCGGGCAATGATGGTCAGTATTGTTATTAAAAAACGGCGTGTCCGATATGTGCTATTTCTTTTTTTTTATCTTCCACGACATTCGTTCGCTATATTGTCGAACGACCGCGCCTTAATCGTGGCTAAGCAACCGAGAATAATAAGCATTTTTCTGGGTTAAATGTCGCTGATGTTATTTTTTTGTGTGCACAACGTAAGAGATAAAGATAGACACTAATTTTGAAGCTTTTTTTACATTTCAACTTTACGGTAATATAGATATACTGTGAAGGCAAAGGGTTAGAGTGAAATTGAATATAAATAGGGTAAATCCGGGAGACGCGGTCGGGCCGGAGAGTTGGTCGAGTCGCTATATTTCAGACTCTAGGGTAAATTACCCAATTACTGACACATTAAGCGTTGACGCTGACATTAGTTTATAGTTTTGTACTTATAGACTAAAAGTATATGTTGTTCTTGTTATTTATTATTGTTTAATATGTTTACATGATGAAAAAAAATTGGTGGATCTTAAAACTTCGATTTTTATGTATAAATTCATCAACTTCAAAAATATATTACGGAATCTATTACTGACACCCTTCAAATGTAGGGTAGACCAGGGCGAATCGGATCAAAATAAGAATTTAGTCCATATTTCTTATATCGCGATAGAAATGATCATTCCAATCGTTCAGAGTATCTCAGCCCTCTCCCCCGCACCTACTGCAATAGTTCGTCAATTGTTTTAAGTCATTGTTTAGAGCTGGCATACGTTTTCAGCGAGATGGTTACGTGCGAGCGTTACAATTTTGGTGGTTTCTAACCTACGTAATCTGCAATTTCGTATTTAAAATAAAAAGTAAGCTTGAAAATTCAAATGTGCTTATTGTTATTAGTTTGCAAGGTGTCTAAGATTAGTATTTGTTGTATTTTAGAGTATTATATCGTGATCTGTTTATGTAATCTACAATCTTTGAAATACTTATATATGGGGCTAATCGGATCACGTTATGTGGGGCGAATCGGATCACTCTTTTTTTCATTTGAGTATTTTTATGATTATAAATATGATAATTGTTTATATACAGATGGTTCGTAGGTACATAAAAAAGCGCAATCAGGGATCATGGTGTCCAAAAAAAAAAGAATATAGGAAGCTGTGATAAAAATTAAATCTAAGAAAATGACGAAAAAATAAATAAATTAATGGTTTTAAGAAGATGAGATTGTATTTACTGCGGTGAAAAATTAATTCGTCCATTTTCAGAAGATTGTCTGAGAAGAGTGGTGCCACGAGAATTGTGCTGATAGAGGCGGCAAAAAACGGCAATATCCTTCCGATCAGTGTGCTAAGTAGTGTCACTTGACTTCACTGTCATTAAATTAGATTTGTTTAAGTTGATTCTAAAGATTTTGTTATGAAAATTTCAGTTTTTTCAGAAATTTCTGGGTGGTCCGATTCGCCCCAAGTTTCGGGCGAATCGGATATTTCTCATTTTTTCGTCTTTTGTTTATAAATGAAAGATTTTTATGTTTAGTTTCAATTTATATATTTAAGTTGAAGCCAAAGGTGTACTAGTATACGAATATATTATATAAAATGAATTTTGTAATGTTTAACTATTATTTTTTTATCGTCAAACACAAAGTGATCCGATTCGCCCTGGTCTACCCTATTTGACTGAATTACTGACACCCCAATTACTGCCAGCTATCCTAATACTATTTATCTGTCATTTTAAGCTTACGTCGCGTCATGTACATTAGCAACTACTGCTATGACAGTAATACCAAAATGCTTGAAACGCTTGTGCCAATCACTGTCACCCAATTAATAAGTAAACAGACCTAATGAATCGTTGAATTCGGATCGTTATTACTTTCTATGATACTTATATTATTTAAAATATTATATTTTGTTATGTTAATAGCTTAAATATTACAATTACAGCATTTTCTTTAACGCCTTGTTTTCTCTTTCGCTAGTAAGAAAGTCGTCGTTTCCATTCTCCTAATATCCGCTTGAGAGTTTTTATCGTTTTATTCAAATTAACGAAGAAAAAATTAAGTACTGTTTTTTGTATCGTATAAATAACAGTTTGAATTGTGTGCTAAATTTTTTTTATGCATCATTTTATAAGATTTATTCGTTATTTTACGTAAAATAGCTTAGAGTGACAGTAATTGGGTAGGTGGCAGTAATTGGGTCCTTTACCCTATACGTAGAAACGCGTTAAATTGCAGACCAATTACTTCTCTAAAAGCCAAACAATTGAATGAATAGCGTCACTTCGGTTCCTTCTGTGTTTTTCTAGATTCACAGGCTATAAAAGGTAAACTGAGGTTACATTTAACCACTTTTGTCAAACAACGGTGTACATTATCGTATTTAAAATATACTTCTAAGTTTATTTTCGTTTAATGTTTGGGAATAATAAGATAGTAGAGATATCGAGGGACAATGCAGCCAAAGTATTTAGCCATATTAACTCTTCCTATCAAAACTAACGAGAAGACTATCTCTCGCTGCAGAAAGGAGAGATGGTCGAGTTATGATTTTTTTATTATTTTTATTTACATTTTTATTTTTTATCATTATTTTATTATTATTGTTTATTTATTTTATTTATTCACTTTTGTATTCATTTGCCTTGCTAATCGCCGGTAGGTAGCTCTTTGATTTGTTCTTTACTTGTTTTAGCGTAAACAAATTAAATATCAACGAATCTGTAGTTGTATTCACTCATAAATAATTTTCCTTTCTTCTTTGTTATTTTGCCAGGAATAATTATGCGAGTGGTCTCTGCCAACGACGAAAACCATTTCTCCCGGCACCTCGGGAGAGGTGGTCACATGTCGTGACTTCAGTTTTCAAGCCGATTTACGGTAAATATTGTCTTAAAGCAAATATCGACACAGTTTTTCTGAATCGGCATAAAATTCTGAACATATTAGGTTTGTTCTGATAAAATAAGTAATATCTGCATTAGTTTTAATAGCCAATTTGTATTAGGTCGACCGCGTCTCCCGGATTTACCCTATATTTAATTTATATATGGAATCTTCAATTTTATTAATGAAAGCCTGTGCGGGCAATGATGGCCGTTTGATCGTTAGAGTCCGCAACGTGATTACCATTATTCTCCAGTGTAGAATAAACATAACTTTCTTTGTTAAAACAATAATTATATTCCATAGATGGCAAAAATACGCCCTAGAACAACTGGAAAAAGCGAATTGAGTTTCCGAAACTCTTGAAAAGAGCAGTGTACAAGTGTATTAATTGCTATCAGTTTGGCCATGGTAATGAAATGTGGTTTCGAAGCATCTCTTGTGGCCTCTGGGCCCATTCTGAATTTCGTGAATGGGATTCAGCCGATAGTTACACGTGCGAAAAATGTAGCGGCCTCTAGACCGCGATTGCTCTCAACGTGACCGCTATTACCCCAGAGTTGGGCAAAATGTAATCTAATTACAACTTGCAAATTACGATTAAAATGTAATTGTGTAGTTGATTACACATTATTTTCTGTAATCGTTAACCGGTTAACTGGCACGGCTTTTTTTTTTACTATTCGTGCCCAAACTGGCAACATCGAAAAATTAAGTGAATCACACAAAATTTGGTATACAGGGGTATGGGCGACCCGAAAAACCCCTATATACAATTTTTCTAAATCCCGATAATATTTTAATATTTGGCAGCCATTTTGGATCGGTCATTTTGAGTCTGCCATATTAAATTCTACCATTCCAATGCCAAATTCAGATTCAGCGACCCCAAAAACCATTACATACCAAGTTTCATTCAAATCGTTTGAAAATCAAAAGTTATTCCACTTGATCATATATGATACATAAGCAGAATTGGCCAGATTTTTTTTATCATATAGGGTAAATCCGGGAGACGTGGTTGATCTAATAAAATGGCTATTAAAACTAATACAGATATTACTTATTCTATCAGAACAAACCTAATATATTCAAAATTTTATGCTGATTTAGAAAAACTGGTCGATATTTGCTTTAAGACAACATTTACTGTAAATCGGGTTGAAAACTGAAGTCATGACATCTGACCACCTCTCCCAAGGTGCCGGGAGAAATGGTTTTCGTCGTTGGCAGAGACCACTCGCATAATTATTCATGGAAAATTAACAAAGAAGAAAGCAAAATTATTTATGAGTGAATACAACTACAGATTCATTGATATTTAATTTGTTTACGCTAAACAAGTAAAGAACACATCAAAGAAAGCGAACTACCTACCGGCGATTAGCAAGGCAAATGAATACAAAAGTGAATAAATAAAATAAATAAACAATAATAATAATAAAATAATGATAAAAAATAAAAATGTAAATAAAAATAATAAGAAAATCATAACTCGACCATCTCTCCTTTCTACAGCGAGAGATGGTCTTCTCGTTAGTTTTGAGAGGAAGAGTTAATATGGCTAAATACTTTGGCTGCATTGTCCCTCAATATCTCTAATATCTTATTATTCCCAAACATTAAACGAAAATAAACTTAGAAGTATATTTTAAATACGATTCTGTACACCGTTGTTTGACAAAACAGGTTAAATGTTTCACTCAGTTTACCTTTTATAGCCTGTAAATCTAAAAAAACACTGAAGGAACCGAAGTGACGCTATTCATTCAATTATTTGGCTTCTAGAGAAGTAATTGGTCCGCACTTTAACGCGTTTTTATTTATAGAGTCTGAGATACAGCGACTCGACCAACTCTCCGGCCCGACCGCGTCTCCCGGATTTACCCTATGATACATTGCCAGTTAACCGGTTAATATAGGTGGTTAACCACAATTTTATCAACTACCTAAATTAACGATTACAGAAAATAATGTGTAATCAAATTACAGTTTAATCGTAATTTATAAGTTGTAATTAGATTAAATTTTGCCCAACTCTGTATTACCGAAAGGAGTGAACAATAGCGATCAAACACATCTTTCGTGTCTTCCGTAATTTTACTGAATAAATCAATGTAATACTAATTATTTTCGTATCCTACAAATAGGTTGGTAGTTTAAGTTTATAAAAAAATCATTTTCAAGAAATATTTCACTTCATATCTTAGTTTTATTACAATTATAGCTTAAGTGACCGCCATTACCCCCTTTTACCCTACCGTTCTCATTATCCTCCAGCGAGATGTCCGAACTTACTGTCCGCTCGAATTGCAGGAAAATGCGAGGCGGTCGATCGTGGATTTTCATTGGCGCTCGCGTTGCTTGGAAGAGCCGGGGTGTTCCTTTCCTCGAACGAGCATTCGCTCGCCTTGGAAGACTTGAATTTAGCTGCGGATTTGGATCTTCCGGATCAATTGAGGCAAGTTTCGTAATCTCGAGTAGGTGTCGTCCTAGGGGATATACTGAGCTGGACCGAATCGCATGGGGTATCCCTTAACCCATCTAAAACCTCCTTTATTGTAATCAAGGCCGGCGCGAGCATGGTTGGCGCCCTTATGCAAGACCATTTTTGACGCCCCCAAATTTTTGCACCTGTTTTCTATTTAATATGTTTTGTCTTTACGAGGTACAATAGATAAAAAAAATTTAAAAATAAAATTAAAACCGACTTCAAAAAAATAAAATTGCACTAAAAAGTAAAAAATAATTTTATTTAATTTACGACTCTCATATTTTTAAGTCGGGGCCAGATTGAAACTGTGCAAATGATGAGGCACCGATTTAAAACATATGAGAGTCGTAGATTAAATAAGGGAAAAAATTTTTTACTTTTTAGTGCAATTTTATTTTTTGAAGTCGGTTTTAATGTTCTTCTTTTAATTTTTTTATTTGTAACTTTTCAGTTTTATATGATATTGACATAACATGCTGAGGAGATATGCGCGTACGTACATAAAATAATAATAATTAGGTGACAATAGTCTTTATTATTAACCAGAACTAGCAAAATATTGGGCCAATGTTGATGCAGTGTAGGATGGGACCACTGTTCTCTTTCAAATAAAAAAAAGATCATAAAAATCGGTCCATATACTGAGGAGTTATGAGGGGACAAACATAAAAAAAAACATACATACAGGTCGAATCTATAATCTCCTCCTTTGTGAAGTCGGTTAAAAAAAAGAATTACATTTACATTTTGTTTATATTGGAGTTGGACTCCTTTATTATTAAGTCTGCGATAGGTAAATCCGGGAGACGCGGTCGGGCTGGAGAGTTGGTCGAGTCGCTATATTTCAGAGTCTATACGTAAAAATGCATTAAACTGCAGACTAATTACTTCTCTAGAAGCCAAATAATTGAATGAATAGCATCATTTCGCTTCCTTCTGTGTTTTTCTGGATTTATAGGCTGTAAAAGGTAAATTGCGGTTGCATTTAACCTCTTTTGTCAAATAGCCGTGTACAGAATCGTATTTAAAATATACTTCTAAGTTTATTTTCGTTTAATGTTTGGGATAATATGATAGTAGAGATATTGAGTGATAATGTAGCCAAAGTATTTGGCCATATTAACTCTTCCTCTCAAAGCTAACGAGAAGACCATTTCTCGCTGCAGAAATGTGAGATGGTCGAGTTATGATTTTCTTATTATTTTTTTATTTTTTATTATTATTTTTGTTTATTTAGTTTATTTATTCACTTTTGTATTCATTTGCCTTGCTAATCGCCAAGTAGGTAGTTCATTTTTTCCTTGATATGTTCTTTACTTGTTTAGCGTAAACAAATTAAATATCAATGAATCTGTAGTAGGGCTGTTCGAGTACTCGAATATTCGAGTAGCTTGAAATTCGGACCGAGCCGAGCCGAGTACTCGAAAAAAGCGAGCGGCTCGAATAGAACCGAGCAGCTTGAATAGAACCGAGTAGCTTGAATTGAACCGAGCAACTCGAATAGAACCGAGAACTCGAATTTTTTCGAGCAGGTCGAAAGTACTAAGCAATCCAGTGTGTCGAGTAGTTTAAAGCTTGAATGTTTCGAATATTTTAGAATATTTTTATATACTGGATAATGGTTCGTAATTATTATTATTATTATTTCGATTTTATTACTCGTTGAACAGAAAATATAGTACATAAGGAGAAAGTAAGATACGAGTAATGAAGAGACCGCAGTAATAATATGAGTAATTAAAATGTAAACTGCAAATGAAAATGTTCTCTAACTATTGAAAATAATTTTTCGCCTTTACTCGTATCTTACTTCCTCCTTATGTACTATATTTTCTGTTTAACGAGTAATAAAGTCGAAATAATAATAATAATAATAATAATAATAATAATAATAATAATAATAATAATAATAATAATAACTTATAATGCCCCAATGAGGCATATGCGAACTAGACCGCTTTTTTTTCGAGTGTTCCTAGATATCAATATTATGCGGTTGATCCAATTAATAGAGCGATGTGTATAGCCAATGGAAACTTTAGCGGAGTTGACCCTTTTTACGGGACTCTTAACTCATTCAAGACATCTCTATATTTGTATGTTAACCAACAATATCGAGACACCCAGGGCATCCACTAAGTTTAAGTTTTGTTGTTTAATTATAACACGCGTAATATCGTTGTAATTTGTACGAGTCTGACTCTTTAATTTGCATTGTTTTGTATATTGTACACTATGGGGATTCCCGTTTAATAATAATAATAATAATAATAATAATAATTACGAACCATTATCCAGTATATAAACATATTCTAAAATATTCGAAACATTCAAGCTTCAAACTACTCGACACACCGGATTGTTCGGTACTTTCGGCCCACCCGGTACGTTCGGCCCACTCGGTTTACTTCGAGCCGCTCGAAAAAATTCGAGTTCTCGGTTCTATTCGAGCTGCTCCAGAAAATTCGAGTTGTCGGTTCTATTCGAGCCGCTCGAAAAAATTCGAGTTCTCGGTTCTATTCGAGCTACTCGGTTCTTTCGAGCCGCTCGCTTTCTTCGAATACTCGGCTCGCATTTTCCGAGTACTCGAACAGCTATACTATATATCCCACTTTGCGGTCTGGGCAGTATGTCCTGTCTTCTTTTCTTTTATTAATTTGCTTGTATTAATTTAAGCCTAGGTTAAATTATCGTCTTAGGTTAAGCTGAAAAACAGTCCCTGACTGAACTTCGCCTTTGCTTTTGTCTTTGTTTACTTTCTCTTCGTTGTTTTCTGCTTGTATTGTGCAATAAAGACGTTCAATAAAAATAATAATAATAATAATAATAATAATAATAATAATAATAATAATAATAATAACAATAATAATAATAATAATAATAATAATAATAATAATAATAATCCTCTTCCTCCTCCACCTGACACCTCCCGCAAATACCCACCACGCGGATAAAGCGGACGGTTCTCTTTCAGGGCGGAACTCGATTCGAAGAAGGAAGAGTGCGAAAGATTTCTGCGAGCAAACGAGATGAGTATCGTCCCTGTTAAGAGTTCTTTAGAGCGGAGGAAAGGGTCGCCCTCCTCTGAAAGTAAACGTACGTTTCTGCTCGACTGTTTGTGACTTGACTTGTGACGACTTGTCGGTTTAATTTCGTTTGTTGGTTGTTGGGGATGTTTGTCACGCGACGCGATGCGATGCGTTTGGCTGGCAGCGTTGCCTGCTCCGTTGAGCGGAGGGGAAAACCCCTGCCTGCCGGGCGCGTCGGCTCTACTGGAAATCCAAGAGACTGCAGCTGCGGGGAAACGAGCGATCGCGAGACAGGAAATCGAAGCTGGCGACATCCTGGTGGTGGAGCCGCCGCTCGCGGCCTGCCTCCTCCCAGAATATTTCGGCACACACTGTCAACACTGCTTCTCGAGGTGGGTGCGTCTCGCTCTAGTCCAGTGAAATTAGACGGAAATCTGCCCAATCTGCGGAATAAATCCCAGCAAGCTTAATTTTGGAATGGGCCTTTATTTGGTTGTTTTAAACAATATGTCAAAAGTCCTCAGCAAATTTTACAAGTGGTTGAAAAAAAATAACTGTTTTTCGCGAATATCTCGTTATTTAGCAGTTTTACGACAAAAATAGTTATTATGAAATTTGTAGCTTAGGAAATTCTCTACAAAAAAGGTCCCATGAGTCTTTTTCGTGGGACTAACCATTTTCATGTAGGTCGGGTTACCAGATTTCAACCCCCATATTTTTGACAAGGGAAGATCCCGAACCGGGAGATTCAAAAATTATGAAACTCTGTAAATATGTAGCAGGTGTCTTCCTGACTACAACGCATTTTGGTTCGCTGCCCACATTCACTTCAAGAGGGTGCAATTGACCCCCGAAAACTGTTCTATTTTGCATTATTACTCGCGAACTATAGGAGCCAGAAAAAAGGTGTTCCGGAAAAAGTTACTTCTTTTAATTAGGACTATCATTTGGTAAATTATAATTCTTACAGTTCTTACGGTTCGCGAGTTATAACACAAAATCGAGAGAAAAATGTAACTTTCAGGGCTCAATTTCAACCCCTTACAGTGAATTTGGGCAGCAATTAAAATTGCGGTGTACTCAGGAGGACCCCCCCCCTACATATTTACAGATTCACAATTTTTTGAATTTCCGGGTTCCAGATCTTCCCTCGTCAAAAGTATGGGGGTTGAAACTTGGTAACCCGGCATACATGAAAATGGTTACTCCTACGAAAAAAACTCATACGACCTTTTTTGTAGAGAATTTCCTAAGCTACAAATGTCATAATAACTATTTTTGTCGCAAAACTGCTAGATAACGAGATATTCGCGAAAAACAGTTTTTTTTCAACCCTCTGTAAAGTTTTTAGCGACGGTCGGATCGATGGGGACTTTTGACATTTTGTTTAAAACGACCAAATAAAGTCCCATACCAAAATTTAGCTTCCTGGGATTTATTCCGTACACAAATCCTAATTTCCCTGGACTTCTCTCTCTCTCTCTCTCTCTCTCTCTCTCTCCCTCCCCCCCCCCCCTCACGGTCGGTACAGAGGCGAAACACGAACTGTTTCAGATTCAGAGGCCCCATCGGATGCCCGGATTGCAGCAGCGTGGCGTTCTGCGGCCGAACGTGCAGAGACGCGGCGATGGCGAGCTATCACAAGTACGAGTGCAAGATCCTCGCGCTGCTGATAGGTAACGCGGAGAACGTTTCTCTTTCGAAATCCTTTCAGCGATCATGAGGCAGAAAGGGAGAGAGCTTTAAAGACAATATGTATATCCCATTGGCAGGCTCGGGGATGAGCGTTTTGAGTATGCTCGCTCTGCGAATGGTCACGCAGATCGGCTGGAGAAAATGTGTAAAAGTTTCTCAGGCGCTGAGCCAGCGGCAGCAAAGTGCCGCGGTAGAAACGAACGGGAGCGCGGCGAAATTGTCGACGGGCCTGACTAACGCAGCCCCGGAGCCGCTCTCCCAAGTAAAACTGAGCAAGTCAGCGAAACGGCGCACGAGGAAGAAGTTGCTCGAATTAAAATACCGGGAGAAGTCCGACTCGTCCACCCCGGACGGAGAGGAGAAAATCAAAAGCGAGGATCGCGACGGCTCGATCGACATGCGAGCTTACGATTTGGTTACGCACGAGAAAAGGCGAACGGCCAAGGATTTTTTCGAGAGATCCCTGATGGCGGCGTTTCTCCTCAAGTGCTTGCAGAGAGTCGATTTCTTCGAGAACCCCTCGAAGGACGATGGTATGAAACTATGTGCCTACTTACAGAATTATCGCGCTGCGAAACTAACTTTCGTATCGGCCAACGAATGTCCTCTGTGCTTCGAAAAAAACACTCGCTAGTGTTTCCCTTTCAGAACCACCGAACGAACAGGCAATCGCCGTGGGAGGTCTGCTGCTGAAACACTTGCAGTTGCTGCAGTTCAACGCTCACGAATTTTTCGAGACTCGGCTCGGAACGGATCACCGGTTTCGCGGTACAAGGCCCGTTTACCTCGGCGTAGCCATTTACCCGACGGTCGCGCGCTTCAACCACGACTGTTACCCGGCGGTAACCAGGTAAGCAGTTAAGCACCCTTGGCTGCGGACCGTTATTGTTCGGGAAACCCGGATTCGTTTGCGCAGGTACTTCGTCGGCCGATGCATCGTGATTAGGGCGACTCGCAGCCTGCGAGCAGGCGACGTGGTAGCCGAGAATTACGGGCCGATATTCACGAAAAGAAAGTTGGAGGAGCGTCGCAGAAGTCTGGCCGGCAGGTATTGGTTCCGATGCGAGTGCACGGCCTGCCGCGAAGACTGGCCCCACTTCGACACTCTGACCAACGACGCCGTTCGGCTACGGTGAGCAATTCAGCGTTAACGATTGTAGGGCGACAACAGCGCGCAGCCCTCTGTCCCGGAGGAAAGAAAGAAAGCGCCGCGTAGTATTGGCATGCGATAGGAAACGGAGACTGCCAGAGGTTATCGGACGCGTTTTTTAAAGGCCACTGGTGATTGCGACTATGCTACGGGAAGAGAACCTCGCGTGCAGCTTTATGCGCTTTTTCCGTGAAATTTCCGATATCCGTTGTTCCGTTTTCACTCGACTCGATTCGAGCCACTTGCATTCGCGTATCGGACCGTTTTAAGATATGCCGGGGAGTCCCCGACGTCACGCCACGCGACGCGTCAGATGCGTTTTGTTTGGAAACATATGGGGGGCTGAGAATTATAGTGGTATAAGTCCAAATTTTAATAATTTGAGGTGATAATAGTTTCTAAGTCATAAAGGCTTCATTTGTTTACTTTCATAGGTAATTTAGTTATAAATTCATTCTTAATTGACAATTAAGAACATTTCTCTTTAGCACTCAACTAACAAGAGCAGAGCGTTTCGAAACACACTGGTGTAAGGCACTCAAGCGGTGTGCCGCGTAAAGTAATGTGTTGCGTTTTCTGTTATAAAAAACTCTTTGTGTAGATTGCAGTTATGGGAACATATGTAAAGGCTGAAAATATTACCATTGTAAATATGTATATACTTAAACAGAAGTTTCATACAATCTCGGAAGGAATTATGCACTATTATGTTTATAAGCATTTAATTTGTGGACTTAATGAATACAGTTTTACGAAAATAATGTTAATAACAAGGGAATACCACGAACCCCCACTCACTGATTTAAATGTAACTTTGTGTGTTTATAGAGTGACTCGAGAGAAGTACAGCGGTGTGTATTATTCGGGCCCTATCGGCCTTTAAGGGGGTGAAACCTAACCTCAAAGTCAAATAGGCACTTCTACTTTTTCCCGTATAAGTCCCAAACTACAACAGACAGAAAAAAATGTTTCCAACAAAAGTTTAATGGTGAAATGAGCACTGCAAATTTGCGTTAACAAAATTTTGAAAAAAGCTTTTTTTCGTTCAGGAATTTTTTTTTTAAAATCTTTTCAAAATTTTGTTAACGCAAGTTTGCAGTGCCCATTGCACCATTAAACTTTTGTTTGAAACATTTTTTTCTGCCTGTTGTAGTTTGGGAGTTATACGCGAAAAAGTGGAAACGCCTATTTGAATTTGAGGTTAGTTTTCACACCCTTAAAGGCCGATAGGGCCCAAATAAAACACACCGTTGTACTTCTCTTGAGTCACTCTATAAACACACAAAGTTGTGTTCCAATCGGCGAGTGCGGTGTTCTCTTGTCAGTAGTTAAGGATGTATCGGACGTACAATATTAGACAAAAGTATATGAAATTTAAAGCACTTGAATATCTACGTCTTACGCATAGTAAGTCTAGCAGAGACCATAACTGTTATAACCTAAATTTTAAAAGCATAAATTTTCCGAAATATGAAATGATTAAAAAATATTAAGACTTATCTGTTTTCGGTTACGAATAACCATTATTGATGACCAGAATCTTTTTTCGGTTACGAATAACCATTATCGATGACCAGAATCTTTTTTTGGTTACGAATAACCATTATCAATGACCAGAATTTATTTTGGTTACGGTATAACCAATATCTATCGCGGGACTTTTTTTTGGTTACGGTGTAACCAATATATCATGCGGGAATTTTTTTTTTAGTTACCGTATAACCAATATATCTTGCGGGAAGTTTTTTTTTGTTACGGTATAACCAATATATCTTGCGGGAATTTTTTTTTGGTTACAGTATAACCAATATGAATTACGGGAATTTTTTTAGGTTACTATTGAACTATAGAATATCTGGAATGCGAACACGGGACGGAAAAACCCGGACAGGCCAGGCCGAGAGAGATAGTGGCATTGAATGAGTGTCTATCCTGTATTATATACCATCCTGTAGTAAATGTACTTCTATCCTATAGTAAATTTGAGTATAGGCAGGTATAGACTTGTGTGTAAGAGTGAAACAGCATCCCACGTAGTGCAACTATCTCTTTTCAACAGCGCGTCGCGGCTTCTAATATTCAAAATATTCCAGATATTCTATAGTTAAATAGTTATACCGTAACCGAAAAAAATTCCCGTAAATCATATTGGTTATACCTTAACCAAAAAAAATTCCCGCAAGATATATTGGTTATACCGTAACCAAAAAAAAATTCCTGCAAAATATATTGGCCATACGGTAACCGAAAAAAATTCCCGCAAGATATATTGGTTACACCGTAACCCAAAAAAAAGTCCCGCGATAGATATTGGTTATACCGTAACCAAAAAAAAATTCTGGTCATCGATAATGGTTATTCGTAACCGAAAAAAAATTCTGGTCATCGATAATGGTTATTCGTAACCGAAAACAATTTCCGTCGTCAATAACAGTTATTAGTGACCAAAAAATATTTCCGTCAACAATAACGGTTATTAGTGACCAAAAAATATTTCCGTCGACAATAATGATTATCAGTAACCAAAACAGATAAGTCTTAATATTTTTTAATCATTTCATATTTCGGAAAATTTATGCAGTATTTAATGAAGACTGGCTTTCATTTGAATAAAAATAAACTTTTTCTCAATGATTTTTTTCGAAAAAATTTAAAAAATAACTGTTATTTCTGGTCTCTGAAGTCTAGATATAAAGAACTCGAACGACAGTTGGAGTTTTATTTTTACTCCAAAAAAGGTATTTCTCACATGACAAATGCTTTTTCAAGCATTATTTGCGGTTTTCTTCATTTGCAAGCCTAAACTTTTGGCAGTGAAAATGCCCCGAATTCACAATTTTCTCAAGTTATAATTTATTTCTTTAAAACGGTCTAGTGAAAACAATTGAAACTCGGCAGATATTTTCATCTATCCATATACTGCATGTACAAAAAAAATTGAAAACATTCGTATCATTTCTTCGACATTGTCTCAGCTGTTTTATCTGCCAAGATCGTTTTTTTCCATAAGAGTTCGTGTAAAATCAGTGCAAAATTAACATCGTTATAACTCGGCAACCGTTTAGTGCATTCGTTTAAAATTTTTGGAGCACATCAGGAAAATTGAAAAGAGCAATCTCACAAATTTTCATCAACTTGGTAGCATTTTGAAGATAGATCTGATACATTCTTAAAATGATATTCACTCTCTTGTATGATATGTACTATAAAATATGTTCCCCCCGTTTCGTTATTTTGTCAAAATGGACCCGGATCTTCTATTTCATTGGAGATCCTAATACCCTCATAAAGGAGGGTCGATCAAAGCGTTTGGATAAAATTGTACAAAAGAAGCTCTACAATGGACCACGCGCAGTAAATTATTTAAAAAAAAAAAGAAATATGTTACACCTATTGAATATATCCCACAAATTCATCATTCCTTTTTCACTGGTATTCGGACCTCCAATGAACTAGAATAAAATATTATTCAACAAAATAAAATATTATTCAACAAAGTACATATCATTTTAATTACTTACAAGGGAATATCCTGAACCCGGGAATTTAAAATATTCTGAAACTTCTTGAATATATAAGGACTTTCCTCCTGATTGCAACGCAATTTTAGTTTGCTGCCCAAAATCACTCTAAGGGGTTGTAATTGACCCCTGAAAATCCGGTTATTTTCCGATTTTGTGTTATAACTCGTGAACTGTAAAATAATTTTTTTACCAACTGATAGATCTATTTAAAAGAAGTAACTTTTGTCTCGAAACTTTTTTTCCATCTCTTACAGTTCGCGAGTTATAACCCAAAATCGGAAAATAGCCGAATTCTCAGGGGTTAATTTCGCCTCGTTCGAGTAAATTTGGGCAGCGAAGCGTAAGAACCGTAAGGCCTATAACTTACCAAATGATAGTCCTAATTAAAAGAAGTAACTTTTTCCTGAACAGCTTTCTTCTATCTCCTACAGTCCGCGAGTAATAACACAAAATAAAAAAAAAATCAGAGGTCAATTCCACCCTCTTGGAGTGAATTTGGGCAGCAAACAAAAATTGCGTTGCAATCAGGAGGAAATCCCCTTCATACTCACAAAGTTTCAGAATTTTTTGAATTTCCGTCTTAGCAATCTTCCCTTGTTAATAACGTTATTTTCATAAAACTGTATTCTTTAAATCCACAAATTAAATGCTTCTAAACATAACAGTGTATAATTCCTTCCCAGATTGTACGAAACCTCTTTTCAAGTATACATATATTTATAACGGTAGTATTTTGAGCCATTAGATGTGTTCCCCCAGCTGCAACACATACGTAGATTTTTTTACAGCAGAAAACACAACACGTTACTTTACGCGGCAGCACCGCGCGAGTGACTTACACCACTACGACTCTCAGCCCCCCCGTCTATAGAGTAATGAATTCTCGCGATAAGCGCGGGATGGCACAGCGTCGGATCTACAGTAGTTCTACCGTGGAAGGGGACAAGATTTATCGGTTGTCCTTGGTGGCCTGGTATTTTGCGCGGCGCACGGAAATTGCGAGGAAATGCGACGACCCCGTACGACCTTTCGTTCGCCTACGTACAGATACGATTAGGAATCTATGCGAGCAACCATTGTACGCGGAGAAAGAAGAATCAACAGACGCGAACCCCAGAAAGTTTTCTGTCGCAGCTTTCACAGCGAATTGTCGTAGGTGCCCGACAGAGGGATGCGACACGCTTCATCGGCGACCACGGGACACGGAAACGAGCAGGCCGATCGAGTGCTCCAGTTGCCGGCGAAAGGTGAATTTACGAGGACCGATGAACGGGCTGCGGAAATCCGAGCAGCTGTACGCCGATGGATTCGCGGCGATGGACGAGGAGCAGCCAATGAAAGCCTTGGAGGCCTTCGTCGAGGGAGCGAAAACGTTTCACCGAGTGGCGGTTCCGCCGCACAAGGACACGCACTTGGCCGAAATCGCGGCTAGCGCTTGCATGGCCGATACCGGCAACACTTGGAAACCGCAGAGTCCTCTTTGACTACAGTCTACCCCCTCTCCATTTCATTTCACGCCCCTTTCACTCTACGCACTTGTCTGCTTAGACACTTCTTTCTTTTTTTTTTTTTTTTTAAGGGATATGTATTTATGTGCAACGACTCGAACGCGGTATCACTGCGAAAACAACGCTGAAGCGAAGGCTCTTACCTACCTCCGGCACGCACTCAGTCTCTGATCCGCGAGCATCCCCTTTGGCTTTCTCGGCTGCGCGATCGCCACAGCGAATTTAAACGATCCACCTACCGCCACGCGTCTCGCACCCAACTTGCGAGTTCGAGCAACCACGCGCGTCTAACGCCTAGCCGCGGCGTGTTATCGTTTCCGCGCGAAAACTTCCAGCTCCTCCAGATCGTCTCTCCCTTCGCACGAGTCATTTCCCGCTGCGTTTCCTCCACGCGCGCGCTCGAACAGCGGGTTCGACAAGATTCTATAAGCAGCTCCTGGAATCGTACAGTGGTGTATGAAAATGTTACTTGGCCAATAATAAAGACTATTTATAATTGGAATATCGAATACCCAAGCTTTCGCGCGAGTCGCAAAGAATTCTACTTGTTTCTTACGCGCTGCGATTCCTCCGCATTTTCGACGAAGATGGAGAATAAAGAATTTCGGATGATGGGTGGGAAACGAAAGGTAGTCGGAGTTCGGTTCGTGACTTTTGCGATTTTTTTGGCATTTATTTTTTATAATGCACATGTTTCGTGAAAAAATTAAATTCCGTATATGAAATTAGCTTTTCGAAGTTTCGCGTTTCGGTACAAAATTCACTGGGTTAAGGGGTTAGGCGAGGGTGAAGAGTGGGGGGGGTTTGGGAGAAGGGATAAGGACGGAGGAATAGGATGGGAGAAGGTGAAGGTGGTGTGGTGTTTCCGAGAGTGGGCGTCACAGGACGCTACGCGACGCAACGCATCTATCGCGTCGCGTCCAGCTCGCGGCCGCCGAGATCTCTCTTCGAGGGATCGGCATCTCCTCGATTCGCTTTCCTTTCGTTTTCTCTCCCCTCTTCCTTTTTGCTTCTCCTTGCCGGACCCGACCCGTAGTAACCCCAGAGCGGGCTAAGCTATCGAGATCCTTCTCGCAAGTAACAGAATTCCAACTGACCGTCGAAAAGACTTCGGCGCGTCGCGTCGCGTCCCGTCCCGCCGCCATCGTCTCGCGCGCGTCCTCCGGGGATCGCGATTCGCTAGCAGAATACTCGGCAGCCGAGGTGCGACTGCTCTCCGGCGATTCGCGAGCGAACAGCGAACGTACCGCGACTGCGAGCTCGAAAAAGTGTCGCCCCGGCGAGCTTTCAAGCTCGAGGCGCCGACCGACACGGCCGACGGTGTCTCTCCTCGCCGCGGCGAGCGCGCCTCGGTCTGCGATCGCGCGCGGCGCGCCGAAAGATCGACGATCAAGGAGCGCGCGGGCAAGGTCGACGTGCGACCGCGAACCACGGCCGTAATTAATCCGAGGCGATCTCGAATACCGCGTTACATGTATTGCGCGCGTACGTTACTCCACTCGATTCTCCTTGCTCGTACAATTTCTTTTTACGCTTCTGTTTGCTTAAACTCCGATATTCACTTTCAACATATGCATTGTTCTTTTTTCGCATTCAATTACAATGTTTCCCTCCTAGGCGTTACTCTCCCCCTGCCCTCCCCCCTTCCACTCACGCTCGGTTTCAATCTTCTTCCTCGTCAGCGACTCTCTTAAATCTCTTTCCCCGTTCAGTCTGTTTTTTTTTTTTGTACTTGGTGCGAGCGCACGATCACGCTCACAGAATTCACCGGAGAGACCGGGAAATCACAGCCGAGAGGCGGCGGATTCACCGTTTACGTCTGTCCAGTTCAACGAACGTATATTATCGACAAATTTTTTTTTTTTTAACCGTTTCAACTTCTGTGTCCAATCGACCACGGGGAAACGTGATCGTGCGTCACATCTTCCCACTTGGCACTACGCTCGTGAGTCCATCCTCCCCCCTCTCTCGCTCGCGCGCTCTCTCTCTCACTCTCTCTCTCTACCCCTCTGCCTCTTCTTCCTTTTCCACCATTTCCTCCTGTACTTTCCAGCGTTTAGATTCCTACCGCGAGAGGCCAGATCGCGACCAGAACGCAATTTTGTTTTCGTATCGTGGACCGCAAAGTATCTTCGAGAAGACGATTATTTGAAACGATAGTAGCGAGGGACGACCACGGTGACAGCGACGAACACGACGGCGACGAAGAAAACAAAAAGGAAAAGATAAAAAAAAAAACAGTGGAGACTTTATACGCTCTCAACAATAAAAAAAAAACAAAAACAAAAGGCACAACTTGCTGCAACAAGCTGCGCGTGAATTTTGAAACGTTTGGAAAGAAATTTGTATACTTTATTTACCGACGATAAGACTACAAACTAAAATTTAAAAAAGTAGTTTCGTTTCCATGCAAAATCATATAAACCTCTCTCTCTTTCTCTCTCTCTCTCTCTCTCTCCCCCTCTCTTGTTTCTCTCTGCCTCCACTGACAAACTGCAGGTTTGAATTGTCAATCGAGCCGTACAAGGAAGCCCGCGGTATCGAAAGATCGACACGACCGACGCGCGCGAACGTTCGCATTCCCGTGTGTCCGTCGGACGTGGATGATTCGGAGACCGCAGAGAGATCAAACCGATTCGCGGTTAAGTAGCCGTCGATTAATTCGTACCGTTCGATAGAAGGATCGGGCCCGCCAGGGGCACCGGTTAACGGTATCGCTACGATCTCGATCGCCGAAGTGTCGCGGGGACGGCGCACCACCGCTGGAACGATCGAGAATTTAACTGGGCTGTCCGT
This sequence comes from Andrena hattorfiana, assembly GCA_944738655.2. Classification (NCBI taxonomy): domain Eukaryota; kingdom Metazoa; phylum Arthropoda; class Insecta; order Hymenoptera; family Andrenidae; genus Andrena; species Andrena hattorfiana. The sequence continues at coordinate 3,267,565 of OX122889.2, read as the reverse complement.
GGGTCGAAAGCCTCGCTTGCTGCCGAGCCGTCGGTGCCGCGGATCGGGAAGATAATGCGATCAGCGATTCGCGAAACGAAACGAAGCGAAATCAGTAGAGTCGAGTACCGATGGAATGGAGGTTCGTGTCCACGGAGACGGACGAGTCTCGGGAGAAAGCGGAACGAAAAACGGCTCTGTAGCTCGAATGTTTCACGCGCCCGGACGAGAGAGAAACCCCACGGTTGTCGGACTAAACTTAAAGACGTGTACGCGTAAAACGATCGAATGCGCCTCGTCGAAGAAAAATCAAAACATATGAAACAATGAATACGGGAAAACAAGAACAAAAATACCACTCTCGCCTATTCGAATTCGTATCGTATCCCATCACCGTGTCTATCCCGTTCCTTCCCTTCGCGACTTTCGCATTTCCTTCCATCCGTCGACACGTTGCACGCTCGCCCCGCCGCTTCGCCCCGAATCGCAGAATCGAGCGGGACGCGCCAGCGCGCTGTCCCTTCTCGCCTTCGCGAATCACGTCTGAAACCTTGCGATCCCATACGAGCCGGGCCTACGCCGTGACTTTTGTACAATGCGCGATACTCGGTCGAGCTCGAGAAGCTTGTCGGCGCGATCGCGCGGTCGTTGCTCGTTCCAGCGCTGGCCGCTCTCTTTCCGCCTCGCGATAAAAGACCTTCCGAAGTGTTTCCTCTCCGAGACGATTTTCCTCTCTTCTTGGGGAGAGTGTGCAGTGGTGTTTGTTGACTTCTTTTTTTTTTTTTTGGGTTTTTCAATTGTTATGTTATATTGTTGTTGCTGTTGCTGCTGTTGTTGTTGTCCTTGCCGCTGCTGCTTCGTGTATAACGGGTGTTGGTGTTATATAGTAAAAGGAGTGGTTTTGTCGCAGTGGTACCGATACTTTTGGTTAAGCGGTGCTTTCGGTGGTGGTATTCTCGACCGGCTGACTCTCCTGCAAAACACGTCGATAGCGTTAAAAGACTTGTCTTTAATTCACCGATGGTCTCGCTTTACACAGAATCGAGTGGATCCCAGAGACAGTGTATTAAGCCCACTTTTTATAAGAAGAAAATTACATTTTACATGTTTCCCATATCACGATGTGCGTTACGAAAAGTAGCACGTTCCAATTTGCTCACGAAAAACGGCACGTTTGTCTTCGTTGTTACGAAAACTATCGCGTTTCGGTTTTCGCTGCAAAAACTAGCACCTTCGAGCGGTTTGCCACGAAAAGTAGCATGTTCCGTTTGTAGCGACGAAAAGCTTTGGATGGTTCTGATGGTCGGCTACGAAACATCGAGCGCGTCAAGTAAAATACCTTCCAACGCGATTTTTATTTAGTACTAGGACGGTAATTTATTAAACATTAAAATGTCTTACTTACACATTTTAATTTATCGACATTTTACAAAATAATTATAGCTTTTTTCATGAGATTCATGAGTTCCGGAAATAAAATGTTCAAAGTGTAATGTACATTTATGCTTAACACCAAATGCAAATTGTTTTATGGAATTCCACGTATGAGTTATTATACACAGAAGTGCAAACTTTATAGGCCGGTGTGACTTGAAAGTCACATAGCGAATATATCGCAATAAAATTGTTTAAACGCCAAAAATTTGTTTTCATTTGCATATATAGGTTTATAATTTCTGATTTTTTTGGAGTTAAAACAAAAATTCGGCCCATAGAGGGTTAAATTATGTGGATCACAATTTTCATACGTGTTTCCTTTTGGAGAATTAGATTTATGGAGATATTTATTAAACAATATTATCAAAAGTGGAATTCTTCGATGCAAAATGCACTTCAACAATTTAAACTAACCAAAGCGTGTTATTCTTCGTGGCGAGACAGGATAATGTGCTAGTCCTCGCCGCAAACTACGAAATGTGCTATTCTTCGTGGCTAAGCAGCGAAATAAATTAGTTTTCGTGGCGGAAGACCAAACGTGCAAATATTCGTCAGAAACGATGGAACGTGCTTCTTTAAATGGCGAACTAAAACGTGCTGTGTTTCGTAACAGAAATGAAACGTGCTACGTTTCGTAACGCGCGTCGATAAAATGTTTACACAAATTTAGTACACTCTGGCTCCAGGGTCCACATATATACAGTGAGTAAAAAAAGTATTGGCACACTTTTTAAAATCGCATAACTTTTTTAAAATTGATCCAAACGACATGAGTTTTTTTTAGAAGGTAGAAGGATTAGTTTTCTAAGTGACGTATTTCGTAGTTTTGAAAAAAAATTCAATTTGTCGGAATAGCAAAAAAAAAATAGTAAAGGCCGTTTTTTTTCAACTTTTTTTCTGAGCCTGTAACGAAAATTTAAAAAACCCGTTTGTAGATTTAAGTAAGCTGTATACATGCTGAAAATTTCATCAAAATCGGTTAACGGTGCTCTGAGTTACAAACGTTTAATGATCGCACAATAAGGTCGAAAATCGCGAAATACCCGAAATCAAGCGATTTTCGACCTTATTGTGCGATCATTAAACGTTTGTAACTCAGAGCACCGTTAACCGATTTTGATGAAATTTTCAGCACGTATACAGCTTACTTAAATCTACAAACGGGTTTTTTGAATTTTCGTTACAGGCTCAGAAAAAAAAGTTGAAAAAAACGGCCTTTACTATTCTTTTTGCTATTCCGACAAATTGAATTTTTTTTCAAAACTCAGAAATACGTCACATAGCAAACTAAACCTTCTACCTTCTAAAAAAAACTCATGTCGTTTGGACCGATTCTAAAAAAGTTATGCGATTTTAAAAAGTGTGCCAATACTTTTTTTACTCACTGTATAAAATATGTATGTACATTTGCCTACACGAACGGCACTCGATTGCGCGTTCGAAATGCAAGCCCGGGGTTTGTAAATTAAGACGACCAGGGAATATACTTGGACGATTAGCTTAGGGGGCGTAGCTCGTGATTAGGACAAGTGTGAAAGCAAGGAGTCGCGTGAAAATAGATGGAATACGTGTAGAAACAGGCCAGACGTAGATAGATAGTAGAAAAACTATTACCAAAGCGTAAAGTAGGTCAAATAGACACAGCCAATAAGATTTCGGGGAATTCTTTGAGAAGGGACAGAAGGAAACGAAGAAAAAATAAAAGCCACGTTACCTGTGGAGCAGGGGCAGCGGCAGGTGCATCCTTATCTTTAGGTGCATCCGACTTCTGCTCCGACTGAAAAGAGTACAAAAAGATACGTGCAATAGTGTGTGCCAAGCGCTACGCCACTTTATAGATAGTTCGCCAACGGACCGAACACTCGCGACTTTCCAGTCGATTTAACCCTTAACTGCTACACTGTTTTCTCTTCAAACTTTACTGGTATCTTGGGGTCGTGACAGACCCCAAATAAAAACGGACACAGAAATTTGTAAAGTCGATACAATAAGTCGATAAAATAATAGAAACCTAGAGAGTTAAACTATTCTTATAAAATTAATTAGAAATTCAGTTTACAAGCTTAGAAAAACCAAAAATTTTGCAGCGATCTTTGCGCGCTCGTGGTCATGACTGACCCTAGGATACCAGTTAAGGGTTAATTTCAAGGCCGAAGAATGGGCGCGTATGAGGATGATTCGGGAGAAGAAACGGGTCTTGTGTGCGATCCGTTGACGAAGGGACAAGTATTTACAAGTATATTGTACAAGGGGGAACCAAGGATTCGAAAAGTGGATGATAAAAGAACTCCGGGCCAGCGCGCGTGATTCGAGCCACTTTCTCACAAGGACAGTATTTTAGGTGTCCGCCTCCGATCATTTTGATTTTTGGATATGTTACAGAGGACCGAAAAATAAGAAATACGTGTTTTTTTATTTTTCCCCGTTTTCATATTTGGGGGGTGAAAACTGCGTTCAAAGTTAGGGTTGAAAAATCATTTTTGTGGAATATCTCGAGAACTATTAGAGATAGGGGAATAGTGTCAATGGACGAATTTTGTGTCTTTGAATGCGAAATATGACTGACTCACCAGATTTTCCCCTATCTCTAATAGTTCTCGAGATATTCCACAAAAATGATTTTTCAACCCTAACTTTCAACGCAGTTTTCACCCCCCAAATATGAAAACGGGGAAAAATAAAAAAACACGTATTTCTTATTTTTCGGTCCTCTATAACATATCCAAAAATCAAACTGATCGGAGGCGGACACCTAAAATACTCTCCTTGTCAGTGGCGAAAATTGTTGCAACGACCGACAAGTGTTTCCTGTTGTTATCATCAAGGCCGGCGTGAGCTTTTGCGGGGCCGAGTTCCCAAAAAGTGCGGGGCCCCAAAATACCTCGTTTATAGATACTTCTTAATTTTATAATAATAAATCAGAGACCAGAAATAACAGTTATTTTTTAAATTTTTTCTAAAAAAATTATCGAGAAAAAGTTCATTTTTATTCAAATGGAAGTCAATCTTCATTAAATGCTGCATGAATTTTCTGAAATATAGGGTGATTAAAAAATATTAAGACTTATCTGCTTTGGTTGCTGATAACCATTATTATCGACGGTAATATTTTTTGCTCACTAATAACCGTTATTGTCGACGGAAATATTTTTCGGTCACTAGTAACCGTTATTGTCGACGGAAATATTTTTTGGTCACTAATAACGGTTATTGACGACGGAAATTGTTTTCGGTTACGAATAACCATTATCGATGACCAGAATTTTTTTTTTCGATTACGAATAACCATTCTCGATAACCAAATTTTTTTTGGTTACGGTGTAACCAATATCTATCGCGGGACTTTTTTTTTTGGTTACGGTGTAACCAATATCTATCGCGGGACTTTTTTTTGGTTACGGTGTAACCAATATATCTTGCGGGAATTTTTTTTGGTTACGGTATGACCAATATATTTTGCAGGAATTTTTTTTTTGATTACGGTATAACCAATATATCTTGCGGGAATTTTTTTTGGTTACCGTATAACCAATATGAATTACGGGAATTTTTTTCGATTACGGTATAACTATTGAACTACAGTGACTCACAGCCATAATCGTACACTCTTTAAAATCGCATAACATTTTTAAAATTGGTCCAAACGACTTGAGTTTTTTTGAGAAGCTAGAAGGATTAGTTTGCTAAGTGACGTGTTTCGTCGTTTCTAAAAAAAATGCAATTGGTCGGAATAGTGAAAAAAATAGTAAAGTTTGTAGATTGAAGTAAGTTATATGCATGCCTAAAATTTCATCAAAATCGGTTAACGTTGCTCCGAGCTACAAACGTTTAAAGATCGCAGAATAAGGTCGAGAATCGCGGAAATTTCCGAAATCAGCGATTCTCGACCTTATTCTGCGATCTTTAAACGTTTGTAGCTCGGAGCAACGTTAACCGATTTTTATGAAATTTTAGGCATGTATATAACTTACTTCAATCTACAAACGGGTTTTTTGAATTTTCATTACAGGCTCACAAAAAAAAGTTTAAAAAACGACCATTACTATTTTTTTCACTATTCCGACCAATTGCATTTTTTTTAAAAACGACGAAACACGTCACTTAGCAAACTAATCCTTTTAGCTTCTCAAAAAAACTCAAGTCGTTTGGACCAATTTTAAAAATGTTATGCGATTTTAAAGAGTGTACGGTTATGGCTGTGAGTCACTGTATAAAATATCTGGAATATTGTGAATATTAGGAGCCGCGGCGCGCTGTTGAAAACAGATAGTTGCACTACGTGGGATGCTGTTTCACTCTTACACACAAGTTTATACCTGCCTATACTAAAATTTACTACAGGATAGAAGTACATTCAATGCCACTATCTCTCTCGGCCTGGCCTGTCCGGGTTTTTCCGTCCCGTGTTCGCATTCCAGATATTCTATAGTTCAATAGTAACCTAAAAAAATTCCCGTAATTCATATTGGTTATACCGTAACCAAAAAAAAAATTCCCGCAAGATATATTGGTTATACCGTAACAAAAAAAAAATTCCCGCAAGATATATTAGTTATACGGTAACCAAAAAAAAATCTCGCAAGATATATTGGTTACACCGTAACCAAAAAAAAGTCCCGCGATAGATATTGATTATACCGTAACCAAAATAAATCCTGGTCATTGATAATGGTTATTCGTAACCGAAGAAAGATTCTGGTCCTCGATAATAGTTATATTTTCGACCGAAAACAATTTCCGTCGTCAATAACAGTTATTAGTGACCGAAAACAATTAAACTAAATTTAACCGTTTTTAACAAAAATTAAACAATTTAACAATTTAACAAAACTAACCGTTATCAGTGAGCAAAAAATATTTCCGTCGACAATAACAGTTATTAGTGACCAAAATCATTTAAAGAAAGATATTAATTCTTATGCCATAACTTTTCAAATATAGATTATAACAGTTATGGTCTCTGTAATAAATATCTATGCTTAGGGTTCTGTGCAAATTTACGATAAGCTTTCCGTGGACCGCGGGGCCTTTTAAAGAGCCGGTCCGTGTTCCAGGGAACGCGCCGAACCCGCCTCGCGCCGTCCCCGGTTATCATCGTCGACGTCACTTCGCCTATCGGCAAGGAAGCAGTCGATTGTCAGGAGAGGAACAGGTAAATACGATTGGACTACCTTGACAATTAAATCGGAAGCTTCGGGAAACGTCTTGGCGACCGGGACTCGTGGACGCGGAGAAACAGGAACGGGACTAGGTTTGTTGTTCGCGTATCGTTGGTTGGGTCTGTTGATCATCTGCTGGCTACTGGTCGGGCGAGGTTGTCGCAGTACCCGCCGCTTGTACCGCGGTCGCGGCGGTCTCTGCAGACCGTCGACCATCGACGCACCGCCACCATCTCCTTCCTCGTCGGTAACCTAAGTTTGCCACGATCCGCGAAGGTGAGAAACACTAGCGCGCGGATCAATCGAGTCGGTGGACCGAATGGAAGGCGTGAACGTTGGTTCGCGTCACGCGGAACGAAGACGTCGATGAAAGGTTAGAAAACGTGAGGGAGGGATGTGAAGAGAGAAGTGTAGGTGGTCGAACGGTGCCGTGGACGCGAAAGTAGCATGTACGGAGAAGAGAAGCGTGAACGATAAGAGAAGATCAAACGTTACGGACTTTTACTTGGCCGTCCTGGCTGCGAGGACGACGCGGTGGACCGCCGCCTCTTCCCCCACGGAAATTGCGCCGCAGGAATCGGCGCGAGGGCCCGCCACGACCGCGTCCGCCGCCGCGCGGCACGCCGCCCTCGACGCCGGTACCCTCGCCTCCTTGCTCGCCACCTTCCCCGGAGTTGTCGCCCTGCTGTTGCGCCGACAGACCGGGCCGCCGTGATCCACGATAATAGCCCTCGTACTGTCGCCGAACTCTGTAACGTCGCTGTGGACCGCCGCCCTCGATGTTCGCTTCGTCGCCGGACTTGCCCTCACCTGCGAGACGGGTTTCAGTCGGCGAAATCAATCATTTCATTCCATAGAGGCTAGAGCGTAGTGGTGGAGAACTATCGATAGTTCGCGATAGTGGGACCATGGACCATCGATAGTTATCAGTAGTGATGGTATGATTTATTATTACAGATCCCACGGACGTACAATTGGCGTCTTTAAGGGCCTATGCACACGCGCGACTTTTAGCAGCGAAACGCGCGACTGCATCGCTGCAGAGGGGCAGCTGAAACAATTGCCAGCGACTGTATCGCGACTGTATCGCTGCTAAAAGTCGCCCGTGTGCATAGGCCCTAAGACGTGCTGTGCTACGTGGGGACGCATCCTCACGAGGTATAGAGGTATCTTATACCGTCGGTGATATTACAGTATTGTCTCCGTATGTACTCGGTTTGGTGTACACGATAGGTGTTCGTCGCTACCCCCACCACTTCTGTCTTACTCTTGTCCGGCGAAGGCAAGAGCGAGATGGAACGAGAGCCACTGAAAGCGAGCGAGGACGGTACGAGACAGACGACGCGTCGATGTTTTGTCTCCCTCCGTCTTTCGGGCACCGTGACACTCCGTCCTTCGCGTGCGCGACGAGCGTGCGCGATGGTCGCGAGCACTTAGGTGAGCACGGGAACCGCATCGCAAAATCGTGACGCAGGCCCGGCTCAAGCCTTTTTTGCGCCCTAAGCGAACTTGTCAAATTGCGCCCTTTATTATAATACATTTATTTGAGATTATTTATGACTTTACTCCGCAAAATTAGGCGACTGCCTAGGGCGGAAAGTCGACAAGAGGTGCAAAATGATATTTTCATTACTGGTATTGTGGAAAATAAACTTTAAAATTAAATATTACAAGTTGTACTATAAGTGGATTAAACTACGAATACAAATTCAGAGTAAGCTTATCAATAATCTCAAATAAATGTATTATAATAAAAGGCGTAATTTGGCAAGCTCGCCTAGGGCGCAAAAAAGACTCGTGCCGTGCCTGGCTGTCTGACCGTGGCGCGCATGCGTCGAGCAGTCACGATTCCATCCGAGTGCTCGCACCCGTCGCGCACGCTCGCCGCGCACGCAAAGCGTTCCATCTCACTCCCCCCTTCGGCCAGAAAGGAGCGAGAAACGAACACTCGGAATTAGGGATCTGTTCGCGATAGGAGTTCAACGCCGGTCCCGACCAGCGAGCACATACGGAGACAATACTGTACCGCTTTTCGAATATGTAAAAAAACAATTTCTTTTTAACACAAGTAATAATATTATAAATTAATTTTTAGATTCTGAATTTGAGCTGTTCTCTTGTTTTAACTAACTTAAAAAATGTTCATAAAATTTAACATCCTTTTCTTTAATCTTACAAAATTTAATAACTGTATTACGAACCTCGAGTTTCGATAATTTACAATAAAATTTAAACTCGAAGTAAAGATGATAACGATACATCGATGTTTTTATAATCGATATTTGAAGCCCGATATGTAAGTACATCGAAACCATCGATGTTTTTCTAACGAATGTTTATCGATGGTTTCGGTTATTATTGTGCTCGGTAGAAATCATTTTTTTAGGACAAAAATGATTTCTTCCAGTTTAATGCCTTATTAGCTTGAGCAGCAGTTCTTAACCGTTTTAGTGCCAGGGGTTTTGAAAAATCCGTGTCGGATTGTGCCACGAAGCGCGACAGCGCTTTTGTTAAAAATAAACCTTGGGACTCGATGCGTTAAAGAAAGACAGCTAATTATGCAGGTTGTTTGCGATTATTTGAAAGAAAATTTGTAATTACGAGAGGAAACTCTGACAGACTCGCGACAAGATACATTCTGAACCGAGCGTAATCGAATTGACGATCGTGACCAAAAAAAAGCGACACGGTTCATCCACAGTACGCGAACAGCGCGGTCGCGCTGCGTGGCGCTAGAACGGTTAAGCAAAGCGATCAGAACTGCACGGATATGAACCAGTGTTGCCAGATTTTTGACAAGAGTTGTCGCCAACCGAGTTGTCTAAAGTCGCCCAAAATCGCCGAAAGTTGCGACAGTGCTGCCAATCCCAGTGAGAAAATATCGAAGGTGTTTTTAACGCGGGAACTTTAAAACTAAGTACCTTTGTCAGTATAATACATTTAATACGTACACATATCTAATAAAGATAACGTTATAATTTTATATGTATGAATATTCTATATGTATAAAATAAGTAATAACCGTAAACGGAATGTCAGAATGCCTTGCGAATGGGATCTGATGGCACCACGAGATTCTTTAGCAATTTGGAGGAAGAAAATGCATACACCGATCACAAATTCGGCTACCAACATAAAATGTTAAAACATACAATTTACCAACATAATAAATATTCATCACCAAACCCAGATAAACGTGTATTGAAATATTAAATTGCACTGAATTTCTTCTAAATAGTACCAGAACTTGAAATCGCCCAATTGCAACTTTCGATTTCCTCAAAATCGCCCAATTTGCGACCTGCGATTTCTTCAAAATAGCCGTCGCAATTTTGTTTCAAAAGTAGCCCAAGTGGCGATAAATCGCCCAATCTGGCAACACTGATATGAACCCACAATCTTTAATAGGGTAAATCCGGGGGACGCGGTCGGGCCGGGGAGTTGGTCGAGTCGCTATATTTCAGACTCTATGCGTAAAAACGCGTTAAAGTGCAGCCCAATTACTTCTCTAGAAGCCAAACAATCGAATGAATAGCGTCACTTCGGTTCCTTCTGTATTTTTCTAGATTTATAAGCTATAAAAGGTAAACTAAGGTTACATTTAACCTCTTTTGTCAAACAACGGTATACATAATCGTATTTAAAATATACTTCTAAGTTTATTTTCGTTTAATGTTTGGGAATAATAAGATATTAGAGATATTGAGGGACAATGCAGCCAAAGTATTTAGCCATATTAACTCATCCTCTCAAAACTAACGAGAAGACCATCTCTCGCTGCAGAAACGAGAGATGGCCGAGTTACGATTTTTTTATTATTTTTATTTATATTTTTATTTTTTATCGTTATTTTCTTATTATTATTGTTTATTTTATTTATCCACTTTTGTATTCATTTGCCTTGCTAATCGCCGGTAGGTAGTTCGCTTTATTTTTTATGTGTTCTTTACGTATTTAGCGTAAACAAATTAAATATCAATGAATCCGTAGTTGTATTCGCTCATTAATAATTTTGCTTTCTTCTTTGTTATTTTTCCATGAATAATTATGCGAGTGGTCTCTGCCAACGACGAAAACCATTTCTCCCGGCACCCCGGGAGAGGTGGTCAGATGTCGTGACTTCAGTTTTCAAGCCGATTTACAGTAAATATCGTCTTAAAGCAAATATCGACCATTTTTTCTGAATCGGCATAAAATTCTGAACATATTAGGTTTGTTCTCATAAAATAAGTAATATCTGTATTAATTTTAATAGCCATTTTAAATTAGGTCGTCCGCGTCTCCCGGATTTACCCTACCGATAATTATCGATAGTGAAAATAAGCCATCGATAGTTTTCGATCGTGAGGACCATCGATAGTTCTCCACCGCTACTAGAGCGGGTGTACAAAATTCTTTTACAAACCGGCTTCGTAACCCTCTTGACCTTCTCGAGGTCTGCGTTGAGTCCGAGCGTTTCCGCGTCTCTGATTGTTGTACCAGTGAACTCCGCGATACCCGCGTCGCTTATCGGCAGCGTAAGGCGAACCCTTTACCGCTTCCCCGGAAGGACCGGTTACATTGGCCGCTTCGTGACCCTTCTCGCCTATTACCACGTCGAATTCGACCACCTCTCCATCGCCGACGCTGCGAACGGCTTTCCTTGGGTTGTTCTTCACAATAGCAGACTACGAGCGCACCGATTACCATCAAGGATCTTTACATTTTTAATCAGCATAAAGATAAAATACAAGCAACTGTAAATATACTTACTTGGTGGACAAACACATCCTCCTTGGTGTCGTTTCTGAAACAAAAGAAGCGAATCGATGACGAACGAATTCGCCAAGTAACGATTAAAATATTCCCGAAGTTCTACTACGCTTGATTCATTCACCCTCTGACCCGTCTCGATTCCCTTCCTGTCGCCACAGTTCGCCAAAGATCGCCACGGACAAAGGAAAGCGCGCGCGCGCACGGTCCGATGGATTCGTAGATACGTGGTTGCGAGCGCGAACAGAAATCGCAAAGCCACGTAGGAAAGAATGGGAGTTGAAAGGGCGTCGAACCCTAGTCGTCTGCTGCGGGAGGAGAGAACCGCCTGTGCGCTAAACACATCCGCCCGCCCCCGAGTCCGACCATCCACCACCTCCCTTTGCCATCCCTGCCCCGAGGGCTCTTGTTCAGTCAGAGCGCAATCCCGCGCTACTGCGACTGCGAGCGTGTCCCGCGCGTCGTTCCGCGAATCCAGCGGACGGAAAGGATCGCGAGAGATTTGTTCGTCTCGGAACATAGATCGTTCGGGGGATACTTCGAATCACGATCCAATGGGTGTCCAGACGAATCTTTAATCTACCACCGTCGACTCGATTCCGTCGTGTGCGCAGAAATCGCGCGAAACAACGGTGCGAATGTACGGTGGAATCTCGCTTTCGGAACAAGAGAGTTGATTAAAAATCAAGACCTACGAGTAGACGCGATATATTATATCTTGTCCTACGCCAGCGTGTACGGCTTCTCCTCGCCTTGCCTAGCCGCGCTGAACCTTGCCTCACCTCGCCGCGACTCGACACGCCTCGCCTACTTTCAGCAGCAATCTCTATGGTTTCGACCGCCGACTGAATCGTTCCAAATATCCGTGAAGCATACCGATCCACTCTTTCCACGTTCAGATCGCGATTATATTATGTTTACTGACTTTAAATCGTAGAGATCGGCGAGGCTTTACGCTAACCCGAACAAGTGTTTTGTTTCAAAAACACGCGATGCGATGCAACGAGAATCGTGATCATTCGAAACAAATGCTTTGGCAAGTAGCCAAACGCGTAGATGGAGAGATCTAGAAATAGCCAAGAACCAGGAGACGCCGAACGAATTCTACGCGACGGCTGTAGATTGGACGGTGTACGTACCGACCGGAGCTTCTATTTCATCAACGACCAACCACGGCGGCTAGATCTTCCGCACGAACTTCAAACATTAAGCCTCGTTTATCGCGCCTCCGTTTTTTTTTCAATTCCCGTCCAATGTTCTAGCCTCTATCGAATCAAATGTCTGCGATAGTAACGCACCGTAACTCAACGTTCCTGTTTCTTTTTTTATCTGCACAATGTAATCTATATTACTGGTGTATTTAAAACGACTTGGCCAGTTTGCAACGTAATGGTGGCGATGGCAATGGCGATAAAGATGACGGTAATAGACAACCAGAGATCGCAACCGTTTAGTTAGAATAAATACGCCGGTATCTCGAAAATTTCGAAGAAGGTTGGCGGAAAAAGAGAATTTTGGGCGAAAATGATAACGCGGTACTGTATATCGCGATACATATTGCGGTGATAGCGGTACCGGCAGCGACGGCAACCGACGCGCTGCGTAACGGTGACAGTAAATGTAACAGCGCACAGAGGCGCCAAGTAACCGCCAAAAATCATTCTTACTAACCTGTTAATAAATCCGTATCCACTCTTTACGTTGAACCACTTCACAGTCCCGGTCACTTTGTTAGCTGAAACCCAACAAAAGCGGAACAACTCTAATTAGATATGTTATTTACCTTACAACGTTGCGATACATTGTACGGTAAATTAGTGTCGAACTCGATTCAGAGAACCCAGCAGAGAGGAACGCTAGAAAATTCTTATGCATCGAGAGATCGCGAAATTCAAGCTATCGATACTTGGACTGATGGTCACGCGATCGTTATCTAAATGTAACTCTCTTTCCTAAGAGGGTGAGGAACATATTTCTTTGAGAATATTTTCGAAAGGTGTGCCTGTCGTAATAGCTTGAGTGAAAAGCAAGACGATGCAGTTATATAGAACGTTTAGTTTCGAAACGTAATGTTTACGACTAGCAGCGTTTGAAACGGTTCCGTATTTACGAATCTACGCGTCCATGATTGAGACCGAACGAACAATTAAGGTCGACGACGTGTGTTTACATGCTGCTCGTGGATACACCAACCGACATTCGCAAGGTAACGTAAACGCGGCAATTGCGAAAGCTCCACAGTCGTTAAGACTTTTTCAAATGATCCTTTCTTAACGGCAAGTGCCATAATTCCTCTCTGAGACTTCGAACAAACGATCTTGCTTAAGAATTCGTCGTCAGAAAATGGGAAGACACGCGAGAACCCGCGGACAACTATGAAACGTGTAGAATTTCGAATTTCAGAGATACAGAAGGAAAGCGAAGAAAGAGAGCTAAACAATTGTTTTCCTTCCTTCGGTCGAGTCATCACGGTCGTTTAATATTCTCCGAGAAATCGTTGATCTTGATCGTAAACCTTTGAAAATGTAACACAACGAGGGGAGTAAAGCTGCGGCGGTCTGTGTTGCTGGTTCTCGAAAAGCCGAAAACTTACGTAACGCGGTCGTGCAAAAACGCGATGGGGAACGTTGAAAGCGAGCCGGCAATAAATTTGAAGAAAACACGCGCACGCGGCATTTAATGATGCAAGCCGAACGCTTAAGATCATAGCTTCCGTTCGATTTCACATTAGCGACGCATTTCAATCGGGGACGGAGTAAATAAAAGAGAGAAACATCGAGGAGTTTAGATTGGAGAAGCGGCCGTGGCTTTCGTCGCGACTCGGTCAGCTCTCAATTACTTACAATTAGCTGAGGTGTAGCGCGCTCGAAACAGCCAAGGGAATAGTAGCGAACGGAATATAGGCTGAAGAAGAGACGAGTTTGGAAACGCAGAAATCGGCCTCCGAAACGGGAGAAATTGACAGCGATAGCGGAATAGGGCCGGACAGCCACGCTTCATAGGTTACACACTTTGTACACTTTGTAGAGTTCGTAGGCGGTATGATCGTGTGGCACGCCGACATGCCGACACGCCGACACGCCGGCCTCATGCCACATGGCCGTACGTCTGCTGCCCCTAGACGCCATTACTCGCGGACGATCCCGCAGAGGCGAGTTCGCTCGCTCGCTCGCTCGCTCGCTCTCTCTTTCTGCTCTATTTTTTCGCGGCCGAGTTGCACGCGGTGAGGCTATATCGACGAGTAAATAGGCTACAAGGGTTCGCTCACCGATGACCAGCTTCTGCTGTACAGCCTTTGGTTGTTCGGGCTGTTTTTCCGGGTCAGCCATGGTGGTGGTGTTAAGGTGTTAAGACACGCCGCTGCCGAACCTAGATGTTCCCGTCTTTCTGGTCGTGGTGTTGGTTCCCTTCTAATGTTCCCAACATGGCTGCGCCTCCAGGCGACCGTGCAAACATTCTTCCCGTCTAACGAGCCCCGCGATTGGTCGCCCACCGAAACAGTCCGTCCGCTCGGCCAATCCCACCTAGAGTTTCACGGAACAAGCGTGACGTAATTCGCGCGTTACTTCCTCGCTTTCTTGCTCGATCGCTCGTTCGTTCGTTTCCTCGCTCGGCCGCGCGACTTCTCACTTCTCATCCGAATGCAGCCGCGTATTCTCATTTTTCACCTGATACCGCGGCAAAGTAAATCTCCGTTTCATCACTGATGCTACATTTGCCCATGTTATTTTCGTACGCACTTTAGTTACTAATTTTTAACAATTGAAATAACGCCAGGAGAATTCGTATCGGGAACGTTCCCCGTTTCGTTTCCCGCGGCTTAAGGCGGTAGTTCAAACGGCGATCCGAGGTTCCAGATCCAGTTGCCGTTTTATTGTCAATATTTTATGATTTTCATGGAAGGACTGCTGTATTTATGGAATGCGTTAGATAGATTTGGGTAGATCGCGCGTATCTTGGTCCAGTGATGATTCGTGGGTTTTCGCAATTTTATCACGGGCCGTTTACCCTCTCCCAATGACCAAGCGTATTCCCCTCCACGGCTCAAACGATTGTGGTCGATCGAGATTCGATTGTGGCATAGCTTACCGTGGTTGGCTTTTTTTTTGTCGCTGACATTCTACTGTATTTCATGAGCATGGTTTGGTAGATTTTGAAATAAATGCGTATTTTTTTTGCCCTACAGATTTCCACCAACAATGAGCGTCTTATATTTTAATTATAAAAACTGTTACAAATAAAATACAAGAAGACCTAAGTAAGACTGAAATTTATTCATCTCAGTATTCAGGTTTCCTAACCCCCTACTATCCCTACGAATACATAACATTCGTTTCCATTCTTTTCATACTTTCCCGCTTTATTTATTTGTGTGTTCCATTATAAATCCGTTGATTTATTTACTTTGGACATTACAAGTTTATCCAGCGACCCCAAGTGACCACCAGCGACGTGAATAAATTGATAATTATCATGATTTGCACGTATGTAAAGTGTTTATTATATCATAAAAGGTTCAAATTTTATGAAAAAATAGCGAAATAAGCACTTTTGAAACGATTTCGTATTTTTAAAGTGAATACGGTAATTGGGACAGGAATTTAACCGTTGTCCCTATTACCGTGCCCCTCGGTGCCCACTGGCTCCCTCTGTAACTGCTATACCTAACCTTACTTTCGTTTCTCAGTACGGGTGAACAGAAATTTATATTTGCATATTTTGCTTTTGTAATGAAAAAGTTATATTAAAATTACATAAAAACACCTCTCGTAGAGTAAAAATATATTTTGAACAGTTCAAAGTTGAAAGACATAACCTAACCGCGGGAACGCTATTCAAAAAAAGGGGCAAGGTAATTGGAGCATAGACATATATAGACGGAGCAGAAGTTGGGACTATGGTCGGGAGGAAGGTAAGCTTGGAGGGGAAAAGGCAGAGGCAAAGAGGAGATATAATAAGAGGCGTCACTCGACAAGGACAGAAATAAACTAGGGAAATCACTAGACAACCAATTTAAATGCCCATTCGGCAATAATCGGTAAACTTCGGCAATAATCAGCCAACTGCGGTAAGATACATTTAGTCGATTTGAATATCCCGCTCGAATAGACAATCAATTTAAATGCCAAGGTCAAGTAAGGACTTCAAACGTTCCGCTCGGAGTGACGCCTCTTATTATATCTCCTCTTTGGCAGAGGTTCAGATACAGCTTGTCGCACTGGCACATCGGTTAGCTTCGGAAGCATTCGACATGCATAACCACTGTGTTACCCGATTTGTCTGTGTCGCTCCCCTTACCGCGAATCTTGCAACCCTCCTCAGCACGCTCCGTCTATATATGTCTATGAACTGGGGGCACGGGAATAGGGACAACGCATTTTTCAGGGCACGGTAACTGGGACAAAACCATATATTTTTATTTCAATTAACAAAATATGAAAAATTAACATTTTCAACCCGAAAAAAATGCCTTAATAAATAGAAAAGTTCAAAATACCAATATAAATTATATAAATATCGTTTTATTTCAATTAACAAAATATGAAAAATTAACATTTTCAATCCAAAAAAATGCCTTAATAAAGAGAAATGTTCAAAATACCGATATAAATTTTTACCAAGCAAAATTAAAGTGAGAGATGTCATAGCAGATTAAGCAACCTGCACTAGTGTGCTTTGAGTGAGTTTTCTTGCTTCCAATTGGCTAAAAGTCGCACTCAGTGCGCACCAGCCCAGATAGCACACGACGTCTATAAGCCATCTTTAAGACGTCTTCAGACGTCTTGAAAGTCTGAAAGACGTCTTAAAGACGGCTTATAGACGTCGTGTGCTATCTGGGAGTGCGACCATCTGAATTCGCTATGGGCGATATTCATAAACGTGTCTTAAGATTAAGCAAATGCTTAAGCATTCGGCATCCTTTACTATGCTACTAGGTTAGTAGAGGATGCCGCATGCTTAAGCATTTGCTTAAGCTTAAAACACGTTTATGAATACCGCCCTATCAGTAATTAATTCCTTCGTGAGCAAGTTGGCGTCAAAGCACGGTAATTAGGACATTTACCCTAGTGCCCGTGAAAGCATTAATTAGTGTTGGCTAGAATCGTGATTTGTGAATCACGAGTGATCCGATCACGTCCGTTCCCAATCACGGTGATTTTTCACAGTGATGCGTGATTTTCGTGATCGCTTCTGATTGGTGCAGGCAGAACAGTGATCCGTAATTTTTGATTGGTGGAAAGCATAACTGCTCTTTGCACGCGCCACATAAACCCAATTTCTAATTTCTTTCAAAATATTCTCAAGTCCTCACTGTGCTTATAGAATGTCAGTTGTATATTTTGAACCAATGTAATGGTTCTTGATCTATTTAAATTAGCGAATATTTCTTCACTTTAGTTAAAAGGATAATGTATATATGAATATTTCAGCCACTCAAATCAGTGCGTGCATACATTGACTATTTATGAATGTATATATTATATATTCGCTGAATTATCACGTTTTATTTGTAACACAAGATATATCGAAGTATTTTATAAAAGATAATTCAATCATGAGCAAGAATTACGACTACAGTATTCACAGTGAGCAAATTCTCTTGAGGTAAAAAAATCACGGGCATGATTTAACTTAAATCACGCCCGTGATCGTGATTCTGCGATCACGGTGATAAATCACTGTTAGTGATTTTGCACTCCATCTAGTGTTGGCTAGAACCGTGATTTGTGAATCACGAGTGATCCGATCACGTTCGTTCCCAATCACGGTGATTTTCCACAGTGATCCGTGATTTTCGTGATCGCTTCTGATTGGTGCAGACAGAACAGTGATCCGTGATCGCTTCTGATTGGTGCAGGTAAACCAGCGATTCGCGATTTTTGTGATAGCTTCTGATTAGTGAAGAGCATAACTCTTGCACGCGCCACATAACCCCAATTTCTACTTTTTCTCGAAACATTCTCAAGTCCTCACTGTTCTTATAGAATCTCAGTTGTATATTTTAAATCAATGTAATCGTTCTTGATCTATTTAAATTAACGAATATTTCTTCACTTTAGTTAAAAAGTATAATGTATATGTGAATACTTTAGCCAATCAAATCAGTGCGTGCATACATTGACTATTTATGAATGTATATTCTATATATTCGCTGAATTAGCACGCTTTGACTGTAACACAAGCTATATCGAAGTATTTTATAAAAAATAATTCAATCAAGATCAAGAATTACGAACACAGTAAACAATTCACTCAACTTGAAAAAATTACAATCACGGTCGTGATTTAATTTCAATCAGGACTAGTGTGGGCTAAAACCGTGATTTGTGAATCACGAGTGATCCGATCACGTTCGTTCCCAATCACGGTGATTTTTCACAGTGATCCGTGATCGCTTCTGATTGGTGCAGACAGAACAGTGATCCGTGATCGCTTCTGATTGGTGCAGGCAGAACAGTGATTCGCGATTTTTGTGGTCGCTTCTGATTGGTGGAGAGCATAACTGATCTTTGCACGCGCCACATAGCCCCAATTTCTACTTCCTCTCGAAACATTCTCAAGTCCTCACTATTCTTACAGAATCTCAATTGTATATTTTCTATTTAAATTAAATATTTCTATCTATTTAAATTATCGAATATTTCTTCACTTTAGTTAAAAAGTATAATGGATATGTGACTACTATAGTCAATCAAATCAGTGCGTGCATGCATTGACTATTTATGAATGTATATTCTATATATTCGCTGAATTAGCTGAATTATTTTATAAAAAATAATTCAATCAAGATCAAGAATTACGGTCACAGTAAACAATTCACTCAAGTTAAAAAAATCACAATCACGGTCGTGATTTAACTTCAATCACGACCGTGATCGTGATTCTGCGATCACGGTGATAAATCACTGTTAGTGATTTTGCACTCCACCCCTAATCACGATCATGATCGTGATTCTGCGATCACTGTGATAAATCACTGTCAGTGATTTTGCACTCCATCCCTAACTCCATCCCTAGCATTGATTAGTGTTGGCTAGAACCGTGATTTGTGAATCACGAGTGATCCGATCACGTTCGTTCCCAATCACGGTGATTTTTCACAGTGATCCGTGATCGCTTCTGATTGGTGCAGGCAGAACAGTGATTCACGATTTTTGTGATCGCTTCTGATTGGTGGAGAGCATAAGTGATGTTTGCACGCGCCACATAACCCCAATTTCTACTTCCTCTCGAAACATTCTCAAGTCCTCACTGTTCTTATAAAATCTCAATTGTATATTTTCTATTTAAATGAACTATTTCTATCTATTTAAATTATCGAATATTTCTTCACTTTAGTTAAAAAGTATAATGGATATGTGACTACTATAGTCAATTAAATCAGTGCGTGCATGCATTGACTATTTATGAATGTATATTCTATATATTCGCTGAATTAGCTGAATTATTTTATAAAAAATAATTCAATCAAGATCAAGAATTACGGTCACAGTAAACAATTCACTCAAGTTAAAAAAATCACAATCACAGTCGTGATTTAACTTCAATCACGACCCTGATCGTGATTCTGCGATCACGGTGATAAATCACTGTTAGTGATTTTGTACTCCACCCCTAATCACGACCATGATCGTGATTCTGCGATCACTGTGATAAATCACTATTAGTGATTTTGCACTCCATCCCTAGCATTGATACTTCCTAGGGTTTTTAGTTCTAAACAACGCCAGTGGCAGGACTGCAACTTGTCAATAATATCGATATCGTTTACACACTGAATTCTACTGAATTTCGCTTAACCGGCATTAACCGCCATCGGCTATCCGCCATTGACCGCCAAATATTAAGTATGCTCGTGTATGCATGCATCAAACTACCAATTACTTCTAACTTCTAATACATCTATCACTGTCGCAACACCTTTCTTCTGCGCTCTCCTTTTACATCGCTAATGAAAGGATGTCTCCGAATCATGTGCGGCGAGGTATGTTCGACTGAAATTCAAATTCTATCTTATATTCCTATCGTATAACATTGAAAAACTATAATCAACAGACTTCTTGTTTCCCTATACCATACAGAATCATCTCATTCGTTTGTTTCCACTTGATCGAACCGAAAGATCGCGAAAGATTTATTCGAGTAGACTAAGGAATCCCCATCTGTCTCGCTTATCATTTCATATTTCGCGTGTCTCCACTGTTCCTCCGTTATTATCTACTTATTGTTACTCGCACGCGTGAACATTTAATTTCTAGAATACAAAACCCGCTCGTCTATCAACGCTAGAGCCGAAAAGAAGAGGCCATCCTCTACCATGGAAAACGATCATTTAAATCAAAAGAGAAGGAAGAAAAATATTTCGTTCGTAGATGCAGAGCATACGGAGGAAACTAGTTTTAACAAGGATGATAATACGAATACTATCAAACGAGTTAGAAAGTTAGACGAAGCACGCCCTATAGAGCATAAATCGTATACCCTTCGTAAAAGGAGTATAAAGGATCACGACGAAGAGATCGATTCTTCGTTCGACTACATAAACTCGAATAAAACACTGGAGAAGATACAATCGCCGAAGAAGGAGACGAACGATTCCTATACTCCCAAGTTCATGGATACTCCTATTCCAGGAGCGCGCAGCCGTACGCAGCGTAAATCGACTAAATCGCCTGATACGTCATCGGAGAATTTGTTCACCCCAAAGATGCATTTAGTCAGCCCTCCGAAATTGTTGAGAGCACCGGTAAAGTGGAATTCGCTGATAGACTCTCCGACGGAATCGCAGAGGGAGGAAGTATCGTTTAAAAAAAAACGGTTCAGCTTATCGAAACACGATATCCCGACACGTTTGAAGGTGCCTTCGTCTTCGGAGAGCAAGAAGAAAAGTAAGAACACATCTCTGAGTATGAAGCCGGGCGTGAGAAGATTCTCGAAGTCCCCGAAGATCGTTTTGAAGCTGGCAAAGTCGAAGTTAAAATCGAAAAAGGCAAGTCCGGTGAAATTAATGAAAACTGGAGGTAGCAAATATTCTGCCGACAGCAGCGCTAAAACTGCGGCACAGTCGAAAGAAAGGAAGAAAATTGCATCTAGAAAACGTTCTGTCGCTGCGCAGAACGTCGCGAGTTCGACTATCGCTGCGACTGCGAGCCCCGCGACGGATGTAGCTTCGCGTACGTTAAAGGAACCGGTAGTCGTACTGCAAAGACTTTCGCATATTGTGCCATTCGTTTCATCCCCGTCGCCACTGTCGGCATCCTTGGTAGAGACACTCATCAGTAGCCGATTAAACGCCAGCAGTAAAAATGTTCGTTCGCCAAGATTATCGAAGTCTAACGAACCAGGGCATCTCAAAGCTAAACATAACGAGATAAATACTCTTGCGACACCGGTGAAATTAAAAGGAATCGATAGAACGTCGGTTAGTTCTTTAAAAAAAACCATACCGATTATAACGATTACGAATCCTTTAATGTGTTCTACGCCGAGGGAGAAAAGGCAACCGAGTGAAAGCAACGAGAAGCGTGAAATAGTTGAAACGCCTCGGGCGTTCGACACCGCTCTGGAATCGAGTAAGCTGAAAGTGCACTCGCCAGGAAGTCACCAAGAAACAACTCTAAACGGAGAAAACGGAGAGGAGGAATTAAAAGACAAAGATGGGACCTACGAACTCGTCGAGCCTAAGACTCCAAATTTACGAAAGAAACTGCAAAAGCAGCAAAGCTCTATCAAAACGGATTCGAGCGAGAAGCTGCCGAAAGAAAGCTTGAAAGTACGTTTCACGAGCCTTTCACCGGATATAATTGCGAATAGCCCGTATAGTTCTCGATTAGATATATCTGGTGATAAGAAAGAGGCAATGAATGATTCTAGCAATATTATGGCCAGAACGACCCCTATAAAGAATATATTAAAATCACCAGCCAATAGTTTTCGCACACGATTGAACTTCGGAAGCAGGGGAGCAACCAGTCCTACCGTCGTACTGCGACGTCCTAGTGCCACCTCTTCTCAAAAACGTATTAAAACTAGAACCGTTACGAATGCAAATGTTTCTTCGCCCCGTCTTCCGTTCGTCCCTTGCGTTAAACTGCCAGGTAATCTCTGTTATAACCGAAGACTACTGGTGTCCATAATGTCGGAACGATTAATGCGAGCATAATTTTAATTTTCAGATCTAAAGTGTTCATCGGCAAAGAAAATTCCAAATTTTATGAAAATTCACAGGCGAATGTTCGCCAAATCAGAGTCTGTCATAGACGCAAAAAAGCGATTAGAGGAAAGGCACACGACGTTGAGTAAGCATTATTACACCTTTATTACTAACGTTAATTGAGGGCTCGGATGCGATAAGGGGACTAGCGCTCGAAAATGGGAAAAATAATTGTCCAAACGCTAAGAAATATTGGAAAATTAAATGTTGTTAAACTGTATTTTAAAAAATATAGTGTTATAAAGCTCGTCACGACACACGTTTTTTGTATTTACAGTTTGTTTATCGAATGATTACTATTCGAGTTAAAAATTATAAACACAAAATTTTTCATCGTCCAAAATCATTATTTCTTTAAACATAAATTGCGATAACTTGAGTAAATATTAAGGGATCGTTGTGAGACTTAAAACATAACTTCAGAAAACTCTAGGGAAGCCGTAAAATGTATGCACAAAACCCTTATGTTAAAAAATGTAATAATATTTAATTAAAAAGAAATACTGGACATAATCCTCGTTTTCCAACGTTCGCCGTTAAAAAGTATCGAGGCAATTTTGAGGTACATATAACTTGCAGCGACAAAGTTTTTCCTTAATATACCAGGAAAATTTTCGCCAATTTTCACACTGATTAATAAATAATTGTAGAAGATATGATAATATATATAAAACTGCTAAATAGCGCATTATACGCGGCTGTTGTCTGTTGGTGGCGCGTGAGATTTATATATATCGTCATATCTTCTACAATTGTTTATTAATCAGTGTGAAAATTGGTAAAAATCTTCCTTGTATCTTAATGAAAAACTTTGTCGGTGCAAGTTATATGTTCCTCAAAGTTGCCTCGATACTTTTTAACGGCGAACGTTGAAAGACATGGGTTATGTCCAGTATTACCTTTTAATTAAATATTATTACATTTTCTAACATAAGGGTTTTGTGCATACATTTCACGGCTTCGCCAGAGTTTTCTGAAGTTATGTTTTAAGTCTCATAACGATCCCTTCATATTTAATCAAGTTATCGCAATTTATGTTTAAAGAAATAATGATTTTGGACGTTGAAAAATTTTTTGTTTATAATTTTTAGCTCGAATAGTAATGATTCGATAAACAAACTGTAAATAGAAAAAATGTGTGTCGTGACGAGCTTTACAACACTATATTTTTTTAAATACAGTTTAACATTTAATTTTCCAATATTTCTTAGCGCTTGGACAATTAATTTTCCCATTCTCGAGCGCTAGTCCCCTTATTGCATCCGAGCCCTCAATTATTCGAAGTTGTTTATTTTAACGCGTGCACGTACATTTGTTCGACCAAGTTTTATTGTCGATCACTTGAACCTCGCGTACCTACTTTTCAGCCGCGTCGAAAGCGAACAAGTCAATTACAACCAAGATTAGCTCAAAAGATGGAAATCGGTTACCTAACGAGTCGACTAGCAGTGGTTCTTACACTCGATTTGGATTCAAAATAAGAAAAACCGATGCTATCAATTGCATTATGCGAAGCAGCAACATACGTTCGATAAGGTACAGTAAGAAATACGTTGGAAAATTTGGAAATTCAGGATAATGTGTTAACATTTCTCTCTCCCTTAATCACTTTGCAGAGATAAACAGCAGCAAGAGACTAGAGCGATTATAAAGGGCGTAAGAACAAATCGGCGTTTCGAACTTCAAATGCAAGCCAGGAATAAAAATTATTAAGACTTGTACAATTTCCTTATAAAGCATGTATCGTATCGTATCATTAGTATGTACTTATGTACTCGTATATTTTTTGTTCATCTCGTTTATCTTATGTTCTCCAGAAAAGTATATATATACACACACATACATATACATAATTTCTCCTATATATGTATACATGGTTTCTGTTCACGCCTTTCCCTTTGCCATTCCGTTTAATTGTTTCCACGAACCCGTATCCTATTCTAAAATTAAATAAATTAATACCTGCCTTCGTTCATCTATATATATATACTAGCAAAATACCCCCGCGCTTCGCTTCGGGCCTAAGAGAGATATTGAGGACTCCACGAAAATGCATTTTCACCCCTTTTCACTACCTCCCTTGTGGGTTGATTAAGGCGGGATCCTGAAATTGTTTTTTTGGCATTTATGTGGGTAATCTTTGAAGAACCAAGTTGATATCTAATCGGACCTAAGAGATATTAGGGGAATCCGAGAAAATACATTTTACCCCTTTTCACCCCTTTTGGGGATGGATTTTCCAAAAATCCTTCTTTAGTGGGTGCCTACGGATCGAGCCCTCGGCCACTTATTCCCGCCGCGGTGCTATTTCGCAAGCGAGAAGCGCTCGCCCATTCGCAAACTTACTATTATTTAAAAATCATTATTTAAAAAAAAATAAAAACGTTAGAACCTTCCTCTTGTCAAGCCGAACAAAGTGATGTAACACACTTGTGGCTACAGTTCATATTTACTGAGAAACCGCATTTCAAAGTATGCAACTTCAATTTTATATTATAGTATATTCTCGGGATCATTTTAGAAGGAACCCACTTCGCGCATGTAGAATGAGCTCATTGGCTCCGAGGGAGAGTTTGTTTGGGGTATAGCCAATAGTAGCTTGTTTCGGCACCAATGAGCGCCAACATGCGCAGAACAGATCTGAACTTGTCTGTCAGTGGGTTCCTTCTAAAATGATCCCGAGAATAGATATAGATAAAAAAGAAGAAGTCCTGACCAGGGTTCGAAACGGATCCGAAAATAACTGTTTAAAACTAGTATATAAAGGTTCTGATTAAAACGGTTATACAGAATCTTTATTTGGAATAACAGTTATGAAGAACCGAAATTTCCAACTATTATCTGTTTCGGTTACGGTTCCCATTTCCCTCCTCATATCGGTTCCATAACCGTTATTTTTTCGGTTCTATATCGGTTCCGGAACGGTTCCAGAATTCAATTCTTGTATCGATTTTTCCCAAATTGATATCATTAATTATTATAGATACAGATCACTGTATATGTGAATATTTTATTACAAAATCCTTATAGAAAGAGGAGAAACTTTAACTTCCTATTCTGAATAATATAGTGTGTGTGAATGTAAAAAATATGTAACTGATTTATTTATTTCAACGCTTTATTAGAAATCAATGATATGCACAAATGCTTCTCCTTTTTCTATATGGAATTTGTAAAAAATATGCGCATATAGAGTAATCTGCAGCTACAATAATAATTAATGATATCAATTGGGGAAAAGTCAATACAAGAATTGATTCTGGAACCGATACAAGGTAAATGTACTAGTGCCCGACCATGTCCCAGTACCTGAACACTAACGCGAATTTTATTTATTTTTAAGCTTAATTTTTAATGTAATTAAAAACAAAAAATAGTGCCGTAATGCATAAGCATTTAGCAATATTAATTAAAATCATTATTATAGAAAATTAAAAATCGTTGGATAGAAATAATTATTTTGTAACACACTTCGTACGCATAGCAGATTTCGAGAAATTTCTTAAGCTTCTGTCAAGACACTTCTGACATTTAAAAAGAAAATATTGACTGCATTTCTTATTTATATATTATAATAATACATCATTATAATAGTAAATAGATTTTAATTTAGTTTAAGATAGTTAAATTTGCAAGAAAATTAATATTTTTTCAAACAAGTCTAAGTTTATTTACTGGTACAAGAATTTCGTGAATGTAAGTAATTTAGGTTATCCGCTTACTGCGACGATATAATTCAGGTATTGGGACATGCAATTTAAGGTTGTCCGGTTACTGGGACATCTGCATGTTTTCGTATTTTCATTAATAAATACGTCTGTTATAATACATAAACTTTTTTTTTTCATTTTCCGATAGTATAATATTGTGTTATCTTCCACATTTCAACAACATTTTTTTGTTTCATGATGGTTTTACAAATTAAATTAGGAGACAAACTTTGCCGCTATTCCTTAAGCCCCTTAGGCGTCCGGGTATTGGTACATTTATCTTAGAACCGAAAAAATAACAGTTATGGAACCGAGGATGAAAATAGGACCCGTAATCGAAACAGATAATAGGTGGAAATTTCGGTTCGTCGTAACAATTATTCAGAATAAAGGTTCTTCATAACCGTTTGGAAAACCGAAATCGATATTATAACAGTTTTCAAGCCCTGGTCTTGACTGACTGACTGACTGACTCATCGACGCCCAGCTGAAACCGTTTGACCTAGGAACGTGAAATTTGGAAGGTAAGTACATTGTTTTCATGACGTAGGCGCCCACTAAGGAAGGCCTTTTGGAAATTCCATTCCCAAGGTGGTGAAAAGGGGAAATATGTATTTTCTCGGACGCCCTAATATCTGTTAAACCTGATTAGACATCAACTTGGTTCTTACTCACAAAGATTACCCACACAAATGCCTAAAAACCAGTTTCGGGATTTTTCCCTAATCAACCCCTAGGGGGGTGAAAAAGGGCGAAATGTTTTTTCACGGGCTTCTAAATATCTGTTAGACCCGATTAGATATCAACTTGGTTTTTACAAAGAAAGGTTACCCACACAAATTCCTAAAAATCAATTTCAGGATTTTTCCCTAATCAACCCCTAAGGGGGTGAAAAGGGGTAAAATGTGTTTTCACGGATTCTCAATATCTCTTCGGTTCAAAGCGAAACGCGGGGTATTTTGCTAGTATCTAATAAAATTGCTATCATACGAAATACGAATGGGAAGAAACGCTTAGTACGTTTAAGAACCGATTTCTTGTAGTTACCGCAGAAGATGCAGAAACATGTGTATCAAAACAGAACGAAATTCAATAAGAATTATTAAATACTATATTGTACATATACGTGTACGATTGCACATAAGTAGATAAGTCAGAGTTTTGAAAAAGATATGTGGATCAGGAACCCCCATAGCATAAGAGGAAGACACGGAATAAGTAATCTAGGGAGTCGGCGATAGCCGAAGTGGTTAAGGCGGCTGGCCAGCTGGCGCTACGAATCAAGAAGATCGCGGGTTCGAATCCCCGCGCCGCCGAGGAAAAAAGCAAAAACCTTCCTTTTTCCATGATCCTACAATTGGTGTCAGAGGTGGGTTTGGGAGGAGCCCCCCCCCACCCTGCACCGAAGATCGCCACAAGACAAAAAGAAGGCGCCCCCCGGCGATTTAAGATCGTTGCTGCGACGTAAAAAAATAATAAGACCAGACCCCCCCCCCCCCCACACACAGTCGTCGTTGTCTGCGACGCGAAAAATAATAGACACACCCGGTCATCGTTGTCCGCGACGCGAAAAGTAAAAGTAGTGGATTGATACCTGTGCGACAAATAAAAATATTGTCATTCGAGGACGAATGACGTCGCAGGGATGGGCCCCGAGTGTTGTGTGTGGTGGGGGATCAGGAAAAACAAAAACAAACCCCCCCACACCACAACACATACGAGGAGGACACGGAATAACTAACACACCGGGGAAGAGAGAAGTCCGGCGGTAGCCGAAGTGTTGTTGTTGGTGGTTGTTACTTAATTAAAGGCGGGTTGGCCGGCTCCCCTAAGCGCGCTTACGAATCAGAAGAAAAACTCGTGGGTTCGAGTCCCGCGCCGAGACTCCCTTTTTCCGTGATTTTTTTTCATATTTCTGGTATTCGGCAGTATACGTTTCTCGAATCCGCGAGTTATCCAACTACAATTTAATGAAACAACAGTTATTGCAAGGTGAATGTTTGAATTTTATATATTTATAAATTTTCTTGGGAGAATCAGGGACCTTGCGCGTGCGCGCTTCCTGTTAATAGTTCTGTTTTGTTCCAATAGTTCTGTTTTTCTACATACATACACCTTCAAACAATAATGGCTGTACTGTGAGCAACAGTCATTTTTACGTCCCTATGTATGCGTGTACTATACCAGTCTGGGTCCTAAATCTCGCCGCATTTACGAACGAACAATCCGCGATGCACAACGCGATGTTTATTTTTGAAACGCACCGCGGTACGCATCGTTGCACTCCGCTGTACATACAGGATGATACAGGGTCAGCGCGAGAATGATTAGAGGTCTCAAACTTTCGCACCTGTTTTTTATTATGTTTATGTGAGAAGCACAGTCCTATTAACAGGTTGTGCGGGCTAGCAAACGCCTATAACAATCGGGTTGATTTTTTCTGCCGTACACTAGGTATGTTCAAAAATCACCTGCGCGGTCTGCTGCGCAAAAATTCTGCCGTGTATGGCCTCTAAAGAAGTACTGCTCCTTTCCGCCTGGTCATAAGTTACTCCTTGTTATTCAGTTCTTCTTTTCTTTCTCAGCTTTGTTGCTAGTTTACTTATTTTATTTTATTATGTTTTCTATCTTCAGTTTTAATTGTTGCTTAAGTTTTAGTTTTAATCTATATGCAATCCTTCTTTTTAAGTTCCTATCTTTGTAAACTAAAGGGCACGATGCCCGTGAATTATAATAATAATAATAATGTTTAATATTTTTTTGCCTTTACGGAGTACAAAAAAGAAAAGAAGTACATTTAAGGTTACAGTACCTATTATGAAATATTGTCCCTTTCATGGAACAGTTTCATCAATACTGTAATTTTAATATAGTTTTAGAGATTATTAGGAATTACAAAAAAATTTTCAATACATACGAATATTTAATTTTGTAGATAAATAAGAGTAAATATAAGTGTAAAATATTAGAAAGAAATTGTAATATTAAACACGTCGCCAGCTCCGAGAAATTTGGCTAGCGGCTGAATTAAGACATTTTGTTTGTGTGGGAGTTGGATTCCTTTATTCACCTTTATCAAAGAGGAGATATAAAAACACAATACCCTCCTTTGCGTGCTACAGTCGGGTAATAAGAAGCGTCACTCGACAAGGACAGAAATAAACTAGGGAAATCACTAGACAACTAGTATTGGCTAGAACCGTGATTTGCGAATCACGAGTGATCCGATCACGTCCGTTCCCAATCACGGTGATTTCTCACAGTGATCCGTGATTTTCGTGATCGCTTCTGATTGGTGCAGGCAGAACAGTGATTCGCGATTTTTGTGATCTGATTGGTGGAAAGCATAACTACTCTTTGCACGCGCCACATAAACCCAATTTCTAATTTCTCTCGAAACATTCTCAAGTCCTGACTGTGCTTACAGAATGTCAGTTGTATATTTTGAACCAATGTAATCGTTCTTGATCTATTTAAATTAGCGAATATTTCTTCACTTTAGTTAAGAAGATAATGTATATATGAATATTTCAGCCAATCAAATCAGTGCGTGCATACATTGATTATTTATGAATGTATATATTATATATTCCCTGAATTATCACGTTTTATTTGTAACACAAGATATATCGAAGTATTTATAAAAAATAATTCAATCATGAGCAAGAATTACGATCACAGTATTCACAGTGAGCAAATTCTCTTGAAGTAAAAAAATCACGGGCGTGATTTAACCTAAATCACGCTCGTGATCGTGATTCTGCGATCGCGGTGATAAATCACTGTTAGTGATTTTGCACTCCATCCCTATAGACAACCAATTTAAATGCCCATTCGGCAATGATCGGTAAACTTCGGCAACAATCAGCCAACTGCGGTAAGGTACATTTAGTCGATTTGAATATCCCGCTCGAATAGACAACCAATTTAAATGCCAAGGTCAACCAAGGACTTCAAAGGTTCTGCCCGGACTGACGCCTCTTATTATATCTCCTCTTTGCCTTTATTATTAAGCGTGCGATATAGTTTCCCAGCGCCCCCTTCGGCCTGCGCCCTTGCGCGGCGCACAGCGTAGGTAACTTGCGTGATGGTTCCGCTGGCCCCTCCGCTGTAATTCTGTTCAATTCTGTTTCCATATATTTCTGGGATGCTCAAATATAACACGAACGCGTAGTTCGAAAATATGATTTATTTCTTTCCAAATTTACCACAATTATCGTACCGTTTTGTTAAATGTGTATCGTAAATAAGGCTTCGACATTCGCGATACACAGACGCCAGTGACGACTTCGATCGACTACATAGTATTTCGCATCTTAACGTTACATACCGAGAGGTGAATATCAGCAACGTGTAGCGTAACCGATCTAATAGCGGACAATAAAAACGATGTATCGATTAGAATTGGTCCAACAGCTTGGAATGCATGAAACAAAATTTTGTACACACCCACAAGCTTTAATAAATATCCACGTCTACTTAATTACTTAGACGCGAAGGCTCTAAAGTAATTTGCGAAAACGGACCGCGGTGACCCAGAAAACAAATGAATAAAAATGTCGCGCACATCGATTGGGGAGTGGAAGAATGTTGATGGGTGATCCTTCTAACGGCGTGTCTTAAATTTTACGATTGTACTTTGGGAATACATGTGTCTCGTTGAAACGTAAAAAGAGAAGTGCGTATGATTTACAATAAGATCAATCGGATTGATCGCCCGTTCGTTCGCTTCTACGGTGTCACTTTAATCTCAACGCGCCTCTGGTCTCTCTCGACCCTCAGCACGATTATGTACGCTTTCTTTAGAATCTCACTACCCCCACTCTCAGCCTCGGCCCCCGCGAGGAATTTCAACGCCCCTTTTTGTCCGACAGGACGAAACGAGTACGGTCTCGTAAATGTAGTGGAAAGTCTGTTTATATATTTTTAATCCGAAGCCAGTGTACGATACGAAAAATAGAAAACCCAAGAGTTTCGCTGGCATTAATTTTAGTTATATAAAGGAAGCGCATCGTCCGAGCCGATCGCGAGCGTTGCTCCTCGAACCAACATTGCCAACTAATCGGTATGCTACTTTCCCGAAGAGCCGAGAATCAGCAGAAAGGGGCAGCATCTACTTTTCCGCGCGTCTAATCGAAGCGCTAACGAACAATCGTAAACACAAATTTACCGTGTCTGCGTCGCTCCGTCGAATAATACTAGACACTCGCAATCTTTCTGAACGGAAATTAGCGATTTCAGCATTTCCCGATCGGTCCTCCATGGAAAAATTAATTTTACTAACGAAGATCAACGTTAATTTTGATTCTCAGCGATATCGAGCGGAACGCTAAAAGTTAAACGATGCTCCGCAAATGGACACCTTCGTTAAGCTATCCGGATCTCTTATCGGTAAAACGGTCACGTGTCTTATGGCTCCTTTACTGTCATACGTCTCTATGACAATGCAACTTAAGCAGACTTTAAAATAGTAGTAGATAAAAATCTGCCTTAACGTTTTTATATGTATGTACAAGGTGGATACATTTAACAATGGCGAGAAATGTATTTTTAAAACGACAACCTATCCTCGGCCGAGTAGGCGCATCGGTTTGAAAAATCTCACGCTCGTGGCATCGCTTCTCGAAATCACGCGTCAGAGTCGGTACGAACGCTAGCTGATCGTTGATCACGGCCTGACTATCAAATCGAACGTCCCGGGAATCCTGTATTCTTGAGAACGATCCATAGGAAGCTAGCGATATTTACATTCTCCATCATCTTGGCTTTCTGGTCCGAACGTTTCTGGATCGAGGCGCGGTGGAGCCGCTCCCGATATTGAACATGCCAGGCGCCGCTGCGTTGAACGGAGGCGAGCTCGTTGCCCCAAAGTTGAGGGATGGGGTGGTCGTTGGAGTGGAGAAATTGAATCCCGTGGCTGTGTATAAATTAATAATGTTAATAACCCTGGTCATTATACGTAAATAACAGAACAGTAACGTGCGTAAAAAAAAAAGAAGCGGAAATCGTAACCTGGTTTCGGAGTTGTTGCGCCGAACTGAAAGGGCGTGGAAGTAGAACCAGCTGCGTTGTTGTTGGTGTTGTTGTTATTATTATTGTTGTTATTGGCGTTGCTGCCGCTGGTGTTATTATTTGTACTGGCATTGCTGCCGAAGGAGAACGTAGTGGCGTTTTGCTGCGGCGGCTTCTGGTTCGCTCCGAAAGTGAATATGTTGCTGGTACTGTTGGTTGCGGTGGTCGCATTGGTGGTGCCAAAGGTAGGAGCAGTGGCGACAGGCGTTCCGAAGGCGGAAGCTTGAGGCGCGAATGGCGAGGGCTTATTGTCACCGAATGCCACCAGACTCTTCGAGGCGCCGAAAGTAAGACTTGCCGCGTTCTGTCCGCCAAAGGTGGAACTCGATACGGGAGGATTGAAGGGGCCGTTGCCAGTGGAGGTGCCGAATACCGGAGTGGAAAGGTTTTCGGTGCCGAACATGGAGCCGCTGCTACCGAAAGCTGGGCTACTTTGCGGCCCAAAGGCAGAGGGCGCCGTACTCGTTGGTCCGAATGTGGGAACGGTCGCGTTGCTAGGAGCGTTCGTAGAGCCGAAAGTGGCCGTGGCGTTGCTCGAGACGTTTGTACCGCCGAACACAGGTGCGGCGGTTGTCGTCGTCGCTTGCGGTCCGAACAACGACCCAGCGTTGCTTCCAAACACTTCCGTGGCGCTTTTGAAGCTCGCAGCCGGTGATTTGGCTTGTCCGAAAATGCTGGCCGCGGGTCGAAAGCTGGACGAGGAGGTTGTGGAGGCGATCGGGGTGGTGGAGTTTGCGTTGGAGAATAAATTGCCGCTCGCTCCGATCGCCCCCGGAGCGGACGTGATCGGTATAGAGCCAAATATTGGCGTAGAGGCCGTGGCAGATATACCCAAAGACGATCCGCCGGTGGTGTTCGAGAAAACCGTCGCCGAACTCGTGGGCTTCGATCCTGCGAAAGTCGTAGCAGCGCTCGGGCCGAAACCCGGCGCGACTACGCTCTTCGGAGGAACAGCGGCGAAGGTGGCAGCGGTCGCGCTCACGGTCGAAGGAGCAACAACAGCTGGCTGACTGTTTGCCGTTCCGAAAATTGATGGGCCGGACGACGCGTTGCCGAATATCGAACTAGCGGCCGGCCGAAACTGCGCGGCGGCGTTGTCCGGCGATGCTGCGAACGTCGAGCTTGGCTGACTCTTTTCGCTACCGAACACGGCTGTATTGGAGGTTCCTGTTAACGGGCTTGTCGTGCTGGTTGTAGTACCGAAGGAGAATCCAGGTCTGCCATTGGAGGCTGCCGAGTGAGTGGATGCGCCGAAGTTGAAGGAGGCTGTGGACGATCCAAACGGCGAGACCGCGGGTTTCGCGTTCGACGCGAACGCACTGCTAATCGCGGTGTTCGGCGCGACACTATTTTGCGAGAATGTAGCAGTCTTACTTGCTGTTGCGTTGCTAGGCGTCGACGCCTGTTGGGGATTCGTTAAACTCTCAAAGGCATTGGTACTCTGCGAAGCATTCCCTGCCGAAGCAAATGCGAACGGCTCGGGTTTAGAAGCTTGCGAGCTGCTAGTTTTGTTTCCGAATGAGAACAAGGGGGCCGCCGATGTATTGGCGGGTGTGATTGTCGAGAAACTGGAGGAGCCGACACTGGCGATGCTCTTGAAAGGTGTCGCGCTGGTGATCGGACTCGCGGCCGTGCTGGCGCTCAAGTTGCTATTAACGGGCGCAATTCCACTATACTGTCCTGCGTTTTCTACGACAGACGTTATAGTCGGCGTCGCGGCATTTACGTTCGCCGAACAGACCGTCACGCTCCCGCCTCCAAAAGTTCCGAGGCTTGGACTCGAGGAAACATTCCCAGCCGGTAGCAACGGAATTGGCGAGTTGTTTCGATTAACTTCGCTCTTTGCATCGATCGGACCAGGAGTGATTAGACACGGCGAGATTTTTGCCATCGAACCGGTGACGCTTCCAAAAAGATCGGTGCTCGTGGAAGTAGGAAGCTGAGGAGTAGTAGACGCTGCAGCTTTCTCGTTGGAGGATACGGCACGGAACGCGAACGTTCCGCTGGAGGAAATGTTTGTGACCGTAGTTGAAACTGCCTTGCCAAAGTCGACATTTGGTGCGTTTAAATTCGAACTTGTGGTAATCGGGCTCGGAGCTGATGGAACGGGGGCGATTACAGATGCAGTTGTAAATGTGATTGCAGGTTTGATGGTGGTGGAATCGGGTTTAGAGATAGAAACGGCTTCGGTTCTTGTCCCAGAAACGTTAGAATTTGATGAAATTTCTTTGGCCGGTAAGTTGAAGGCTACGTGCTTCGAAGATTTAGTTTCGGATTTGTTGCTGCCGGTCGGACTAGGCGCCACGGCCGATGTGGAAATAGGGGTGGTATTAGCGTTCGTCGTGATCGTCGAGGAATTAAGAGTGACGCAGGCGACGGGAGACGAAACAGATTTCACCGCGTTTAGTTCTTCTGCTTGAATCACGACGTCTGGATTAATTCTGCTGGTTGCTGCAAATAATTATAGTTATTAGTTAGAAATTGTTGCGTAAGTATTGGAGGTAGGGCTTGGAAACTGTTATAATATCGATTTCGGTTCGAATAACGGTTTAGAAGAACCTTTATTCTGAATAACTGTTACGAAGAACCGAAATTTCCAATTATTATCTGCTTCGGTTACGGTTCCTATTTCCCTCCTCATATTATAACGGTTCCATAACCGTTATTTTTTCGGTTCTATATCGGTTCCGAAACGATTCTAGAATCAATTCTTGTATCGACTTTTCCCTAATTGATATCATTAATTATTATTGTAGCTGCAGATTACTGTATATATGCATTTTTTTTTTACAAAATCCTTATAGAAAAAGTAGAAATATTTATACATATCATTGATTTGTGTTGAAATAAATAAATCAGTTACATATTTTTTACATTCACGCACACACTATATTATTCAGAATAGGAAATTAGAAGTTTCTCGTAGTGTTCTTGATTTCTCGATATTTTTCGCATCTCGAGAAATGAGAAATCAAATTATATTTCTCGAGAATTCTAAAGGAGTTAAAAAAATATTGCAAGGTTTATAATTCTGGAATAATGTTGATAATATCTATCTAAATTTTTATTCGTGTGCAACTTAGACAAAACTTGTGTAAATGAAAAAAAAACAGATATTAAATATAATTGATAAATTTATTTATTTAATATAAAATGTGAGCAAGGCGAAACATTACTATTTTGTTTTAAAATAGTTTTTTCAAAAGCACAATGCGTCTAATGTCGCGTCAGCCAATCTACAGTTAGTAAAAAAAGTATTTGGACACTTTTTAAAATCGCATAACTTTTTTAGAATTGGTCTTAACGACTTGATTTTTTTTGAGGACCTAGAAGGATTAGTTTTCTAAGTGACGTGTTTCGTCGTTTTCGAAAAAATAGCAATTGGTCGGCATAGCGAAGAAAATAGTAAAGGTCGTTTTTTAAACTTTTTTTTGTGAGCTTGTAACGAAAATTCAAAAAACCCATTTGCAGATTGAAGTAAGTTATATACATGCTGAAAATTTCATTAAAATCGGTTAACGTTGCTCTGAGTTATAAACGCTTAAGCATCGCAGAATAAGGTCGAAAATCGCTGATTTCGGGAATTTCGCGATTTTCGACCTTATTCCACGATCTTTAAGCGTTTATAGCTCAGAGCAACGTTAACCGATTTTTATGAAATTTTAGGCATGTATATAACTTACTTCAATCTACAAATGGGTTTTTTGAATTTTCATTACAAGCTCGCAAAAAAAAAGTTTAAAAAACGACCTTTACTATTTTCTTCGCTATTCCGACCAATTGCTATTTTTTCGAAAACCCCGAAACACGTCACTTAGAAAACTAATCCTTCTAGGTCCTCAAAAAAAATCAAGTCGTTAAGACCAATTCTAAAAAAGTTATGCGATTTTAAAAAGTGTCCAAATACTTTTTTTACTAACTGTACTTCTTTTTCTTTTATGACAAAATCTGCGGCAGTAGAAAAATTTCTTTCATTTTGAATGGATGTTGATTTAATTGTACATAGAGCACCGGCGATACGAAGAGAAAAGTTTATAAACAATCGCGCAATTCTGCGTATATATTGCTAACATTTATTACTGATTGTAGATGTGTTTATATACGTTCACGATTAACACACAATTTGAACTAACTGAAAATTCATTTCTGAAAACAAATGCGATTTATAATAATTTTCCTACCCTGAAGATTTTCGAGAAACACCGTAATTTCTCAAGAAATGAGAAATAAGAAATTATAAAATTTCTCGCGAAATTCTCGAGAAGGGACACTAGTTTCTCCTGTTCCTGTAAGGATTTTGAAAAAAAAATATGCACATATACAGTAATCTACAGCTACAATAATTAATGATATCAATTAGGGAAAAGTCGATACAAGAATTGATTCTGGAACCGTTTCGGAACCGATATAGAACCGAAAAAATAACGATTATAGAACGGATATGAATGAGGAGGGAAATAGGAACCGTAACCGAAACACATAATAGTTGAAAATTTCGGTTCTTCAAACCAGTTATTTGGAATAAAGGTTCTCCATAATTGTTTTAATCAGAACCTTCATATAACAATTTTAACCCTTAGTATCATAGTGTAACACTCGTGTTACACGAATTGAAAAAATCATGGGCGCAATTTGGGGGCTCTTTGATGAACTTCAAAGCGTTACTTTACTATTACCACATGTAACAAGTGTCCTTAGGGCAGAAATACATCCGCAGAAACTCTACTGCGATACACTGCCTCGTAATTGCAGCTCTTAATTTCGCCAGGACCACTGGACATACCAGATAAATGCTAATTTTTCTCTCAATTACTTCGGATTTCCTTCGCAAATAAATTTGATGTCGAACATAATAATGTACATAATAACACTAGTGTAACATTCTACAAAACCGAGCATTGGCTCAACATTATAATACATAGGTATACCGTCTGTCCCATTTCCGATGAGACTGCTCAAAAATAAAAAAGAAGACGCTCTACAGTGCATTTCTTCCATCGTATTTATTCGAAATAATCCCCCTCCGAGTGAATACAGCGTTGAAACCGATCATAAAACTTGTCGAAGCATGTCTGGTACTCGGGGGCCGGAATAGCGTTCGGGATGTCGGTCGAAGCCTTCTGGATGGTAGGAATCGTACTGTAAGTGTTCCCCTTCAATGCTAATTTGAGTTTAGGAAATAGCCAGAAGTCGCACGGCGGTAGATCAGGCGAGTACGGCGGGTGGTCGAGCGTTATGATGCTTTTTTTGGCCAAAAACTCGCGTACAATTATGGCTTTGTGCGACGACGCATTAACATGCAACAAAAACCAACTGCCAACTTCCTTGTACTCCGGTCGAACACGTTGAATTCTGTTCCACAATCTCTGCAGGACACCCAAATAATATTGAGCATTCACAGTCTGACCTTGTGGAACGAATTCCTTATGGATAATGCCCTTGGAATCGAAGAAAACGGTAAGCATCGCTTTGATTCGACTCTTCTGCATCCGCACTTTCTTCTCTTTCGGCTCATCTGGTGACTTCCATGTCGCGCTCTGCCTTTTGGCGAGTGGTTCGTATCGAAAGCACCACGTTTCACCGCCAGTTACGATAGATGACATGAATACAGGGTCCTTTTTTTTTTGGCAGATCTCGTGTCTTTGCAATGACTCACTCTCGTGTCTTTTTGATTCTCCGTGAGAGAATGTGGAACAAATCGCGCGCAGATCTTTCTCTTTCCCAAATCCTCGGTCAGAATGCGATGGACCACACTCTTAGGAATGCCAGTCATCTCCTCAATAAGTCTCGCGGGAACACAACGGTCAGAGCGTAGAATTTGGCTGACTTTCTCAATGTTTTCTTCATTCCTCGAGGTTCTCGGCTTCGGTGCGCGTTCGTCGTCTTCAAGGTCTTCACGACCATCGCGAAATCTGGCAAACCAGCGGAATACTTGCGCACGGGATAGACACTGGTCACCGTAAACGTTTTTCATCGATTCGAATGTTTCTCGAGCAGTTTTGCCCAACTTAAAACAAAACTTGATATTCGCTCTGTGCTCCATAGCGATTTTTCGACAGACTGACACAGCGGACGGTTAGTTATAATGTCGTAACTATTGACAGAACAATGGAAATGCTACGAAAGTCGGTGTGAAGATAGATGAAAGATGTGTCTACAAAATTCAATAGATGAATCAATAGATGGCGCTGCAATCGGCTGTTAATTTCGACCAGTCTCATCGGAACTGTGTATATCCATATTTTTTCATTTATATAAAAAATTGTTACACTAGAATCTTTTTGCTTATTTTTACGACGAAGTATGGACAAAAATGGAACGATAATTTCTGAGTAAAATAAAAAAATCATGATACTAAGGGTTAAACAGTTATTTTCGTAACAATTTCAAGCCCCGATTGGAGGCCTGGTTGGGACGAAGCCTGCCCTACTTACCTCTCCCAGATATGGCGTCGAACATACTCTGGAG
Source organism: Andrena hattorfiana (assembly GCA_944738655.2). Classification (NCBI taxonomy): domain Eukaryota; kingdom Metazoa; phylum Arthropoda; class Insecta; order Hymenoptera; family Andrenidae; genus Andrena; species Andrena hattorfiana. The sequence continues at coordinate 3,228,773 of OX122889.2, read as the reverse complement.
CCTCGCCTTCATGCTGGTCTGCCTCATATCCGCTATGTCTTCTTTCTTAATCTCATCTACGTCGTCCGTAGTGAATTTCGCTCTAATGTTACCCTGCTCTTCGACCAGCATCCGCAGTTTCTGGTTCCTTTCCGGTTCAGCTCTCATAAATAACTTATTCGTTAATTTCGCTGATTCGTCGGCAGTGGACGCGACGGACTCCGTGGATTGATCGTTCCCGTTACACGCGCCCGTGAACTTGGCGTGGACCTCGTTGTCCTTCTCCCGCGAGCTACTCTCTGGGCTCTTGTTGCTCGTCTTCAAAATTCCCTTTAACGGCGAATGCTGCTGTGCTACATCGGGAGAGTTACGCACAACCGAGTTGTTCTTTTCCATTACATCGGGACTCCAATATTTCGCAGTTACGTTCCGCGTTTCTGGCGACGTTTGTGTCTTGGTACTTTGCACGCACTCCAGAGACTTGAAGTGCTTCTCAAAATCTGGTGTTCCGCTTCGCGAAAAGTCTCCTGAGGAAAGTACGTGAAAGAATCATCGAAGACGACGTAACGTGAAAAGTGACGCGGCGCACAGTGGGACGAGAATGCCTTATTTATTTAGACATCGGCCAAAATTTGAAGTTTCGTAATTCTGTTCTATAGCTTCATTAAATCGTTATTAAGTGTTCGTAGCATTGTAAAACACAAAGAAATATACTTTATATTCGCGTTAGGTTTGATCCAATTGTATATGAATCCGAGCTGTACGAAAATTTCAGTCTTTTTGCCTTGCACCACTTTAAACAATTATTGCATAAATCCTATTACTTCGTAAGTTCTCAATATTTTACAGATTACTGAGTACCTTATTATTAATGATTTTGAACAAAAAACATTCTGAATTAACTTGGATTTCATCGCTAAACAACTGTATAAAATAAAAATGCGGTGCACTCGATGCTATAATAATTCAACTAGTGATTTAAAGTTTTGCTCGAAGTCGATCGAGTTCTAAAATACCCGAATTTAATCCTTTAATGGTAAGGTTTTAAAGAGTAGAAAAATTACCTGCTACTAGCTGCGATTAATAAAATAAATCTAATGTAAACATTTCAGTTTAAACAGATATTGAACTCTAATGAACATTAACACATAATTAATCTTTAAATGTATATCTTTCTGTTCATATTTTTAATAAAATTTTTATATTTAATAACGAATCGTGACTATAAGTTATACCTAATAATTTTGGTACAAGGTGAGATCCCGAACCCGAAAATTAAAAAAATCCTGGAGCTTTGTAAATATATAGGACTTCTTCCTAATTACAACGCAATTTTTGTTTGCTGCCCAAATTCATTCGAAGGAAGTGAAATTACCCACCGAAAATTCGGTTATTTTCCGATTCTGTGTTACAACTCGCGAACTGTAATATATAAAAAGAAGTTTCAAGACAAAAGTTACTTCTTTTAATTAGATCTATCGTTTAGTAAAAAAATTATTTTACAGTTCACGAGTTATAACACAAAATCGGAAAACCGGATTTTCAGAGGTGAATTACACGTCCTTAGATTGAATTTGGCTACATACTCACAAAGTTTCAGAATTTTTTGAATCTCTGGATTCGGAATATTCCCTCGTTATTTATAGAAAGCCCAGAAGCATCGGAATTTTTTCTCCTAAACCTCAGTTATTCAACTGAAAACAAATTGAAAGTGTGCAAATTTTCACAATGAAATTCCAAACAGTTATGAAGTAATTTCCACGTCCAGTTATTATCCTTACATCGTTCCACTGTGCTCTCCACTCGATTCGTGCTTATACTTACTAGCTTTCCGCTTAACGCCGGATATTACATGTTTACTCGAACTAAGCGAATTCAGTATGTCGTAGCAGGATGGTGTCTTGGTCCGTTTCATTGGCCTAGCAGTCTTATTCTGCGGAGAGATATCTTCCTCGGATTTCGAAGACTCCCTGCTCCTCTTCTGCTTCGTCTCATCCTGCGCCTCGAGCTCGTTACTAACGATACTCTCCGTCCTCTGCTTCTTCGCCAAGTCGGAAGCAACGTCCTCCCTCGACGCGTGTCTCTTCAACGACAGCTCCCTAGAATCTAGGGCGACCAGGGGCGAATCGCAGGCAGCTTCCACGCTATATAAACCCGACAAAAATCTCTGCTTCCCAGGCGGAGCCACCCTAACGGCGACCGGCGTTCTCGCCCTCGCAGTCTTCGCGTTTATCAACGGTACTGGACTAGCTTGAAGATTAACTCTTGGAAATTGGCCTACACGATACTGAGATTGATGAGTTAACTTGTTGCTGGCTTCTGTCGCGTATTTCGTTAATCGTGCCGTAAGCCCCGGAGAGGTGACGTCGTTGTACACTCTGCAATTAAATCGAGAACGTTTAAAGTCGAGGAAAGGCGACGGAGCTCTCTACGAACGAAACTCTTCGCATTATGGAAAACACGCTTACTTCTGATCGATGTTACATCGGTTCGACGCGAGTAACGGTCCGCTAACTGTTCGCGCAGCCCTCGCCTCGTTCATTTTCGGATGTACCTTGGGACTTATGCTAGTGCCCCACGGCGATCCTTCTACCGTAAAATACGTAGCGTTCTCACCTCTCGACATATGATTTCTTACGTAACCGGATATCCCTTTCGGAGTTCGATCGAACGGTAATAATTTGGCTGGCTGGTTTTCCAGCTCGTCCTTGCTCCATTGAAACGTCGGCGTAGAGGTGTGCTTGTCGAAAGGGCTGCGATCGTACGACGAGCGATCGGAGCTGTGGTAGAATTTATTCTCAGGCTTGACGTTGTTGGCGTCGAGCCTTTGCGAGGTGTCTGGAATCGGGCTGAGGTTCGCGAGCGGGGGAAATCTCGACGAGTTCCTTCTAGGCGAATAAGGGCTGGAGCTAATCTGGTAACGCGCCCCGCGGTGCTTGTCCATCCTGGTTTGGGTGAACGATACTTCTCGAAACCGACGACACGCTGTCTCCCAAGCTACGCGAGCGTATCGATACACGTTGTCAACGACGCTCTCCAGGCTCAGGCGGAGCTTCAGAGAGACGCGGTTGCAATAACGAAGTAGATGGAACGCGTGCGGCGACAATAGGCTGTCGTTGACGATCAACGAATAGCACGCGTAAATAGTGAGGAGCAGTGAGATCGTAAGAATGAGAATCGTTCCCCAAACGTTGTAAAGGAACACACACCCACTCAGCACACTTACTAACGCGACAACAGCCCGGTGTCCTAAATCCCACATATTATTTCAAACAAATAACCTCTCCATGTTTGAAAAGAGCACACTCACGGAATCGCCGGAACCTCGCTGCGCTAAGATCAACGACATTATCGACGTAGCAACTGCTGCGTGCGCGTACGTAGTACCAAGGTTTGTCTTTAGACGTGCGAGCACTTTTTCAAAATTACCCTCGAAACGTTTCCATTAGAATCCTACATTTTGTCGCTAATTAACCGATGTGCAACGTATTCCCGCGAAATTTTTTGCGAACTTCACCGCGATTTACCGTTCCGCCGCTGTGAAACGGCATTCACAGCATTGAATCGAACCAAAATGGGACAGAATGGATATGGAATGGTAGGGAATGGCAGTCGCGAGAGTCGCTCTACTACCACGCTCTATCACGCTTTACACTCTATATGCATTGCTACCAATTGCTATGTGCCAAGGCGCAAATTAAAACGTATAGAGCGCCATCTGTCGTTTCGTCGCTTCAACCATTCTTTCGTTACATACTTTTTCAAATTCAAATCCTCTGTAATGCGATAAAAATTCGGAAGAACGGGAAAACTCGTTATTAAATTTACAAATGAAATTTCGATTAATCATTGAATCGTTTTCGTAAAGGACAAGTTTTTTTATTTTCAAATTGATCTGTATATGCGAATCAACACTTGCAGTTGTTATTCGTATTCTGAAACGCTTGATAATTGAACGGGCAACGTGGAATAGGAATTATTTTACGAAATGGACTACCAAAGTTTTGTTCCATTTACCCAGGGACGAAACTAGGTTGTAAGCGCCCCGGAGCAAGGATTCTGTTTGGCGTCCCCCCGCCCCCCCACATTTTACCACCTCCTATTGCCCACCTTAGGAGGTTAAGTCCACACTTTACATATAAAAGACATAATAAACGTGTTTATTAACTGATTTCAAACATATTGCAGGTACCCTAATTTGTTTGTTGTTTGATAACAGATAAATAAATTTTAATTACTTTTCCATAAAATATGTTTCTCCTTTATTCCTAATGGAATAACGTAATATATCAATTTGAATAAAGCCATTGATGTAGCTTTTCCAAAACTATGTCTTTTCTCTATAAAGATTTCTCATTTGGCGCCCCCCGCAAATCGGCGTCCGGGGCAGAAACATCCGCTGCCCTCCCCCTCCCCTAGTTACGTCCCTGCATTTACCAGGGCTACGGTACCGCTGCATTCGAATTTCGTGGCAGTTACATTTATATATATACATGTACTTAGGTAGTATGCATTTACATGATGCATAAATATATAGATCCCTATATATAGGGATCGAAAAAGTTCTGGAACTCTTATTTTTAAAAAAAATTTGTTCAAACTTATATGTTTCGTTTAAGAGAATATCTGTTCCTGTGGAATTTTTATTGAAAGAAGTGATAGTCTTAGGAACTTCTTTAGAAAGTGTTTTCATGGAACAGATATTTTAGAACTTATATAATAAAAGTTCCATGGAAACAGTTATATTAGAACATTTATTAAAAACAGTTGCATAAGATAACGAAAAGTACTACACTATTATAGGTACTAGTTTTATTTAACAATGTAATATATTCGTCATGTTTATTGAATAAAAATTATGAAAATCATAACAGAAGTAATTAATAGTTTCATAAGAAATATTGAACAGATAAAAAACTTAAAAAATTAAAAGAACCGACTGCTTAGAAAGCGAACTAAAATGAGAAAAATAATAACAGGATGACAATTTAAATTAACTCAATTGCCTGCAGTCGGAGGTCTTAAATCTTTTGATGCAAATGATTTGATGTAATTATAATTACATCAAATTATAATTATAATTATAATGATTATAATTATAATGATTATAATTACATCAAATTATAATTATAATTATAATGATTATAATTACATCAAATTATAATTATAATTATAATGATTATAATTATAATTACATCAAATCATTTGCATCAAAAGATTTAAGACCTCCGACTGCAGGCAATTGAGTTAATTTAAATTGTCATCTTGTTATTATTTTTCTCATTTTAGTTCGCTTTTTAAACAGTCGGGTTTTTTTAATTTTTTAATTTTTTATTTTTTACTTTTTTGAAAATTATATATCCTATAACATTCGGAACGTCAAGACAATTCTAAAGACACCTCATTTATCCAAATCAGTGTATCCGTACAGGCTCTACAGCGTAACATGAACATACAAACATAGCCTGATAAACACAATACCCTCCTTTGGGCAGGGACGTAACTACGGGGGGGGACAGCGGGTGTTTCTGCCCCAGGCGCCGATTTGCGGGGGGCGCCAAATGAGAAATCTTTATAGAGAAAAGACATAGTTTTGGAAAAGCTACATCAATGGCTTTATTCAAATTTATATATTACGTTATTCCATTAGGAATAAAGGAGAAACACATTTTATGGAAAAGTAATTAAAATTTATTTATCTGTTATCAAACAACAAACATATTAGGGTACCTGCAATATGTTTGAAATCAGTTAATAAACACGTTTATTATGTCTTTTATATGTAAAGTGTGGACTCAACCTCCCAAGGTGGGCAATAGGAGGTGGTAAAATGTTGAGGGGGGAGGGGGGGCGCCAAACAGAATCCTTGCTCCGGGGCGCTTACAACCTAGTTTCGTCCCTGCCTTTGCGTGCCGCAGTCAGGTAAAAAGAGAACTGGTGAAGAATAATACCTAAGTAAATAACATTTTTTTATAACTTAAACGAACCAAAATACATAAAAATTCTATAATATCTTCGTAGAAATGATCTACGTAGATAAATATTACAAATAAATAACACATTCAGAATACCAATTTAACTGTAATAATTATTTATTATTGTCATAGTACTATTCATTGAATAATATTCAGTATTTATTACAACAATTGAGAACTTTTTAATATTGATGAACAAAATATCTATTCCAGTTGTAGAGAAATTTTTATTTTCATATTTTATAAGTTCCATTCCAACTAGAACTTTTATTTTCAAGAACTTTCACTTTATCAGTTCTCATACGAACTTATAATGTGAGAACATTTTTAAAAAAGTTCCGCGGTACATGTTTCAAACAGAACCTATTAAAAAGTTCCAGAACTTTTTCAACAAATCCTTTAACCCTTTAACTTGTACGCTCGAGTTAATTCGAGCGCGCTAAGCAGGCCAAACTGTGCACACTCGAGATAATTCGAGCGGCGTTGTATTTTATGCTGCTATAATTTTTCACAATTTTTGTATTTTTTTAATTTTTTTGCCAAGACAATGTTCTAAATTGTGTTTTTTTACATAAAAAAAATTGATTTTTTTGGCCGGTTTTTTTAAAAAAAAAACTGTGCGTCAAGGGGTTAAATATCTGTGCATGGCGCGCATGCATGTATTCAAGCACTGGCCACAAGTGCCGATGTTCCGTTGTTCAAGAAAGAAGATGCTTGGTTCGGTCCGCGTTCCAGTCGTTTCGATAGCATTGGCCAGCGTTAGCGTTGGCGCACGTGAGCGGTGAAACGTGAGCGACGCGAGAGTTTCTCGCGGCGGTAAAGAGTCCGAGTAAGCAAGAGTAAGAGTCAGGCTTATCGATAAGAGACGCGCGTTCTGTCTGCCGGTTGTATTATTTTAAAACAAGACTGCACGATGTCGTGGCTTTTTGGATATCGTAACGCACAACCGCAAGACTTTTCCCAGTTCGTACAAACACCGGCATTGGGTAACGCGGGTGGCGACGGAGACGTTCCCCGCACGCCGACTACAAAGTCTCAAATGGATGCTTACCGATTCGATTCGAGTGCCCTGGAGAGAGCGGCTGCAGCTGCCAAGGACCTCGAAAGATCCCGTACGATCCAGCATTTCCATTAAATTCTATTCCCCCGATAGAATCCTACCGCCAAGGTTACGTAAGCGGAAAATCATTTTATGGGTTAAGAGCCTCGTGTTCCCTTCGTGTCACGTTGCTCTCTGCCCCAACATCGTAATGATGCAACAGTCCATTGTTGCTCGCACGTTTGCAAAAAATTGTCTTCGCGAGCGAAATTAACGACGAACCGGTAAAACCTGAGACTGTTAACTCGATCTCAATAATTTCGTAATTAATTAGAAAAGCCCATCTTCCGTTCCTCTGAAACGTAAAATCGTCAAACTTCCTTAATCTTTACGAGAAGAAAATTCCAAGGATTCTCTATGTTTTTCCCGCAGAACATGCCAAAGAAGCGTTGGAGCTCTCCAAGCTGCAGGAGGGGACCAAACAGGTGGAAATGCAAACAGAACTGAAGAAGTACGAGGCCAGCATAGAGCAAATGAAGACGGAGCAAAAGCGCATCGAGGGCGACGAGAGGAGGAAAACTCTGCAGGAGGAGACTAAGCAGCATCAGATGCGAGCGCAGTATCAGGATCAGCTGGCGAGAAAGCGATACGACGATCAGCTGATACAACAGCAGAGAATGAACGACGAGAGTTTAAAGAGGCAGGAGGAGTCGGTGGCGAAGCAGGAAGCGATGAGGAAAGCTACGATCGAGCACGAGATGGAGCTGAGGCATAAAAACGAGATGAAAAAGCTGGACGCGGAGCTGAAAGCTAAGGCGAAGATCGATAGAGAGAATCAAGACCTGAATTTAGAACAAATCCGACTGAAAGCGTCCGAGAAGAGAATCACGGTTCTGGAGTCTATAAAGTAAGTCGGAGTATATCGGGGCGCAGCTCTTGGCAGTTTACAAACCTATAAACCTTGGCCGCGAGTATCGAAATATATCTGTGGAATGTTTCAGAACCGCGGGTTCGGTGTTGGGCTCCGGCGCGACGGCGCTTCTGCAGGACTGGGATAAAATCGTAGCTGCTGCTGGAGGCTTGTCTCTGTTAGCTTTCGGAGTATATACCGCAAAGGGTACGACGGGAGTGGCGGCGCGGTACATCGAGTCGCGCTTAGGTAAACCATCGTTGGTTCGAGAAACTTCTCGATTCACGGTACTAGACACGGTGCGGCATCCTATTCAAGCAATTAAGAAACTGAAAGACAAGAACACCGACGCGCTGTCCGGCGTTGTTCTGGCGCCGAAACTCGAGGAAAGATTGCGCGACGTCGCGATCGCTACGAAGAACACGAAGCAGAATCGTGGAATGTACAGGAACATATTGATGCACGGCCCGCCCGGAACCGGCAAGACTATGTTCGCCAAGAAACTGGCGGAACACTCCGGTATGGACTACGCGATCGTGACCGGCGGAGATCTGGCGCCGTTGGGCCGGGACGGCGTCACTGCCATTCATAAAGTCTTCGACTGGGCGACGACCTCTAGGAAAGGTCTTCTGCTTTTCATCGACGAGGCGGACGCGTTCTTGAGGAAACGATCCAGCGAGCATATCTCGGAAGATCTGAGAGCGATGCTGAACGCCTTTCTGTACAGGACCGGTGAGCAGAGTAACAAATTCATGTTGGTCCTCGCCTCGAATACGCCGGAGCAATTCGATTGGGCCGTAAACGACAGACTAGACGAGATGGTAGAATTCCGTCTGCCAGGACGAGAGGAACGCGAACGCTTAGTCCGCCTTTATTTTGATAAATTTGTCCTTCAGCCGGCGATCGAGGGCAATAAGAGATTGAAGATCGCGCAATTCGATTACAGCGCTCTTTGCACTAGAATGGCCGCGATGACCGAGGGAATGTCCGGAAGAGAGTTGTCCAAGTTGGGCGTCGCGTGGCAGGCAGCGGCTTACGCGTCCGAGGACGGAGTGCTGACCGAACAAATGGTCGTTGCCAGGTGTAACGAGGCTATCAAGCAGCACAAGCAGAAGGTGATTAACCAGTTATCAAATAAAAGCGATTCGTTCAGCGTTTGCGACGACGAGATTCTCATTTTTATTTTGCCCGCCTTCTTTCGCAGGTTCAATGGCAAAGCGAACAAGAGAAGCAGGACGCGAAATCCATCTACGCCACCGAAGAAATCGAGGTGGCGCCGACGAAACCGAAAGCTGCGAGTGAACCAGCACCGGCCACGACGATTGCAACCGCTTAGTTAATAAGCGTAGTCGCGTGAAATGCTGCGAGCCATATTTTACCGGGGAAACGAATAATAATAATAAACGAATTAGTGCTAAGCGGAAATGAAAATGGTACAAATGACGTTGTTAAGAGGACGAATTTAATGTACAGTTCTTGTTTTCTAAGTAAAGCGCTCGCGTATAAATATGTATTGTAAACTAATAGTGCATTTATTAGAAATATCAATTCCTAGCTTGGTTGAAATTCAAATTAGATACACTGAAATAGGAGTTTTCAGTTTAAAATTCCAAACGGGAAGACGTAAACTGTAAAGAATATAAGAGACTCGCGAGATTTCAAGTGTCGAGACTGCCGAGGCACGATCTCTATCGCTCTTCCGTTAATCTTCGTGTTTGATCGGTAATTTTCAACGCGGAAACTAATCGTCGTATGCACGGTATACCAAAAATTGTAACTCTGTATTCTACTGCCTTGACGAATGTTACAGAGATTCCCGGGTTACACGCGGTAGCAGTAAAACGCTCAGGGATAATGAGTGACGAGTAACAGATTATAAATCGATGGTAAAGTGTCACGTGTGAAGTATCTGACAAGGAGAGTATTTTAGGTGTCCGCCTCCGATCATTTTGATTTTTGGATATGTTATAGAGGACCGAAAAATAAGAAATACGTGTTTTTTTATTTTTCCCCGTTTTTCATATTTGGGGGGTGAAAACCGCGTTCAAAGTTAGGGTTGAAAAATCATTTTTGTGGAATATCTCGAGAACTATTAGAGATAGGGGAATAGTGTCAATGGACGAATTTTGTGTCTTTGAATGCGAAATATGACTGACTCGCCAGATTTTCCCCTATCTCTAATAGTTCTCGAGATATTCCGCAAAAATGATTTTTCAACCCTAACTTTGAACGCGGTTTTCACCCCCCAAATATGAAAACGGGGAAAAATAACAAAACACGTATTTCTTATTTTTCGGTCCTCTATAACATATCCAAAAATCAAAATGATCGGAGGCGGGCACCTAAAGTACTCTCCTTGTGAGGAACGAGTTATGATTCCCAGCCAATTCTGTATCTACTTACGTTCTTTTAACTCTCAACATCCTTCTCCTGTTTTTCAACATGTTCCTCGATAATCCTACATCCACGGGAACCACAATAATTCTACAAACATATTTCAAATACTTTTTTATTGTACTCTCAAATGATTTAATAAATATGTAAATTTTGTTATTGTTATTTATTAAACAATTCGAATTTATTGCCTAGTTAACAGCTAAATGATAAACGGATCGATAGCTAGCTTCCATCGAGACGTTAATAACTAACAGTGCTAAAGTCTTCATCCTTTTATACAACGTGTATATTTAATTACAATCACCCACGATCCTGATTGGTACGATTTGTGAAGGTGAAAAATCACGAATCTGCTTTGCAACCGATATCGGTGTTTTTAGGAGGAATCGCAAGCGATCTAGGACGAAAGATTTCGTAGAAGCGTAATGCGTACGTATGTGTCTATCTATCGCTTATTATAATACATTATTATTATAATGCATAAAATGGAAAACATGTTCACAGTTCACACAGCCCCGTCAGGTAGATGAATCGTGTACTCGTAGAGTATTCTGCCGTAAAGGTACATTCTTACAAACTTTTCTCGCGGATTTACGGGAAATTCGATAAACTGTTGGTGTTTTCTGAATTCTAATTTCATGGAATTGAATCGCAATGGACGATTAAGCACGCAAAGTGGCGTTAAGGGAGAGCCCTATTTAGGGCGGCTAGGAATAAGGTGATTCTTGGGAATTTTTTTCTAAGGAACTGTTAAGCGGATCTTCTCCCAACTTTCAGGGTATTTTAGTTCACATTCGAACAATACAAATTAATTTTTACGGTTCAAAGTGTTCGGTAGAAACGGAGATATATGACCGAGTTGAGACTCGGTTTTCGAGCCGAGCCGAGTACTCGAAGAGAAAAAAAAGGAAAATCGACTAGTCGGTTCTCTTCGAGCCGCTTGAAAAAAATCGAGTACTTGATTCTTTGGAGCCGCTCGGTCTTTACGAGTACTCGGTTCTTCGAGTCGAGTCAGGCTCGGCTCGCATTTTTCGAGTACTCGAACACGTTCGTTAGGACTCGCGCGCCGGAGTTGCAAATTGGCGATTGTAATGGTGGCCCCGTTTCTTCCCTGAAATAAAAAACCAAGGATTTTTCTTATTTCTAGTATAATTACATTGTCGATGAACCTAACAAACGAAAAAAAAAGTTAAAAGTTGGCAATTGGTGGGACTTGAAAGAAAAAGTTACGATTCTGCCGCAAGATATTTCGTACTATTTATGGAAAAAGAGTTGTTCAATTCAATTTATTTATCAATGTCTTAGGTTCATCGACAATGTAATTATACTAGAAATAAGAAAACCCTTGGTTTTTTTATTTCTGAGAAGAAATGGGGCCACCATTACAATCGCCAATTTGCAACTCCGCCGCGCGAGTCCTAACGAACGTGTTCATATATCTTCATTTCTACCGAACACTTTGTAACGTAAAAATTAATTTTTATAATTTGAATGTGAACTAAAATACCCTGAAAGTTTGGAAAAGATCTGCTTAACAGTTTCTTAGAAAAAAATTCCCAAGAATCACCTTCTTCCTAGCGTCCTGAATAGAGCTCTCCCCTTAACGATCCGAATCTGATGACTTCGTTAGAGCGAAAGTGCCGGTTCTTCTAACATTCATCGATAATCCGTTTACGTATCAGCAAGAAACTACTTGCTGCTTATTACGAATGATCTAAATCCCCTTCGATTAAGAAAGACTAACAATGAGAAGAAAAAATAGCGTGCAAAAAATATATTTCATCCGTTCATTTAGTTTTATTTCAACAGCACCGTAAAATCAGTCTCTCGATAAGGCACTTTGTGAAAAAGCGCAATATATTACGTACAATTCCAGTTTCGCTTTGGTTTCCACTCGATCTTCAGCATTCTAATTTCTACGAAAGTACATTGCCGCGCGTATTTCAATCTCTAACGCGAAGCCCCCAGATACTAGTCCTTCGGACACCAACCGTCGGTCTGGCGACGGAACTATATAGGAACTTATTAAGCTGCGTTTCACCACAGGTAACTTGTAAAGTCTTCAGTATTGGTTCGGACATCAAGCCGAAGACGTCTAAATACAGTAGAGAGGGCATGTACGTCAGCGTTAAGTACGTCGACGGAGGTATTCCGTAACAACGACTCAGCGACAGATGTTCTAATTTCGAGAAATCTAGCAAGTTACGAACAGTAATCATTGTAAGCATCGTGCAATCGCTCAAGTCCAATTCTATCATATCTGGACAGCATTTTACTAAATCCTTGACATCTGGAATTGAAAGGAAAGGAAAAGTGCATTAGTGACAATGATAGATGATTGAAACTAGGGCTGGGACTATTCGAATAATTTAATATTCGAATATACTACAAGTATTCGAATGCTACGAATAAACTTCAAATATTTGAGTATTCGAATATTTAAGTATTCGAATATTTAAGTCTTCGAATATTTAAGTATTCGAATATTTGAGTATTAGAATATTTCAGTATTCGAATAGTTGAGTATTCGAATATTTGAGTCTTCGAATACTATTCGAATATTTGAGTCTTCGAATATTTGAGTATTTGAATATTTAAGTATTCGAATATTTGAGTATTCGAATATTTGGGTCTTCGAATATTTAAGTATTCGAATACTATTCGAATATTTGAGTCTTCGAATTCTATTCGAATATTTGAGTCTTCGAATTCTATTCGAATATTTGAGTCTTCGTATATTTGAGTATTTGAATATTTGAGTATTCGAATATTTGAGTCTTCGAATATTTAAGAATTCGAATATGTGAGTATTCGAATACTATTCGAATATTTGAGTATTCGAATATTTGAATATTCGAATATTTGAGTCTTCGAATACTATTCGAATATTTGAGTCTTCGAATACTATTCGAATATTTGAGTCTTCGAATACTATTCGAATATTTGAGTCTTCGTATATTTAAGTATTCGAATATTTGAGTCTTCGAATATTTGAGTATTTGAATATTTAAGTATTCGAATATTTGAGTATTTGAATATTTGGGTCTTCGAATATTTAAGTATTCGAATACTATTCGAATATTTGAGTCTTCGAATACTATTCGAATATTTGAGTCTTCGTATATTTGAGTATTTGAATATTTGAGTATTCGAATATTTAAGAATTCGAATATGTGAGTATTCGAATATTTAAGTATTCGAATATTTGAGTATTCGAATATTTGAGTGTTCGAATATTTAAGTATTCGAATACTATTCGAATATTTGAGTATTCGAATATTTAAGTATTCGAATACTATTCGAATATTTGAGTATTCGAATATTTAAGTATTCGAATACTATTCGAATATTTGAGTATTCGAATATTTAAGTATTCGAATATTTGAGTATTCGAATATTTAAGTCTTCGAATATTTAAGTCTTCGAATATTTAAGTCTTCGAATATTTAAGTATTCGAATATTTGAGTATTCGAATATTTAAGTATTCGAATATTTGAGTATTCGAATATTTAAGTATTCGAATATTTGAGTATTCGAATATTTGAGTGTTCGAATATTTAAGTATTCGAATACTATTCGAATATTTGAGTATTCGAATATTTAAGTATTCGAATACTATTCGAATATTTGAGTATTCGAATATTTAAGTATTCGAATACTATTCGAATATTTGAGTATTCGAATATTTAAGTATTCGAATATTTGAGTATTCGAATATTTGAGTCTTCGAATATTTAAGTATTCGAATATTTGAGTCTTCGAATATTTAAGTATTCGAATATTTGAGTATTCGAATACTATTCTAATATTTGAGTATTCGAATATTGAAATATTCGAATATTTGAGTATTCGAATGTTTAAGTATTCGAATATTTATGTATTCGAATACTGCTCGAATATTTCACTATTCGAATACTATGGAGTGAATTATAAATCAAATTATTAGCTTACAAGATTTCACCCTGACAAACTAACGAACTCGCAACTGAAACTAAATAAAAGCTTGTAAAACAAAATGAACCCAAAGAACTTGATTTATAATTGACACCATCGGTATTCGAATACTTAAATATTCGAATAGTATTCGAATTACATTCGCCAAATAATTGACCAACTGAAGTATTCGAATATTCGAACACCGAAAAATTCGACAGATAGTCCCAAGCCCTAATTGAAACGTGTAACCAACAATCGGCATAAATTTATCAGCTATCGAGCATCGTTGCGCTTACTGTCATCTGTCATTGTTTTCCTACAACCGGCTATGTTTAAACGCGCAACAGACGAAGGTAGAGATTTGCAAAGTAACGTCATCGCCTCGACATTCAAACCGCACCAAGCCATATTCACTGCATTCAAGCTGAAAAAATTAATAAACAACATGAGACTCGATCGATTCGTTTGTATAGATGAACGCGTTAATAAATCTACTTCTCTTACGTCTTAAGTTTCATTAAATCCTTGATACACTCGACATCCATACCCTCGCACATCGTTAAATTCAAAACTTCTAGATCGCTATTCTCACTGATAGCTTTGCAACACGATCTGTTCACCACGCATTTCTCTAGAGATAACTTCTTCAGGTATTTACATTTCGATAACAACACGGCCAATCCATCCGGAGAAATCACTGCCATCGATAGGTCGAAGTATTGTAATTTACTAATATAGCCATCTGTAAGAACTTGGCTGTTTTCCAGAAACACTGGATCCGCAATTTCTGCTTGAGCAAGCCGGAGTATTTGAACCCCCCTTGGCAATATGTGCCCCAATGTGCCTTCGTTTAATACTTTACCACCCAGGTCCAACCTGCTCCATAGCGCCTCGTCTCGCGCTATCTGGCACCATCGCTTACAAACTAACATCGAACGAACCTGCAAAAATTAACAGTTACATTAACACACCGTTTACAACCATCGCCCAGTTTCCTCTCCTTCTGTACACCGATAATCTTACCAAGCATTTCTTGGGAAGCCATTTCAGTATCATTAAAATCATCTCGTCGGATAGTTTGTTAAACTTGTCCTCGCCCATGATCGAAGGTTTTCTTTTTCTTCTATAGAGGTAGAATTGATCGAGACTACTTTCTTCGGGGGAAGCATTCGGCGCATCTTTACAAAAGCTCTCTTTCGTATCGATAAAATTGTCTATTTCCATCCTAGACGAATAACCAGATTCGTTCCCAACCGTCGAATAAGCGGCTGGCTCCTCCAACTCGTACGGATCTGGCTCCAGTCTGGATACGTGTTAAAGAGAATTAGAAAATTGGTCGAAGCGAAACGCCGCCAGGCGCAACGTACCTATCTATGTTAACAGTCTCGAAGCTGGAGCTTCTGTAAACGCTTTCCTGGCTCTCGAAGCTGTTAGCCGTTTTACAATGCCTCTTGCTGTCTAAACTAAGCGGAGAAGTCGCCAGCTCCTGGCGTTGAGACTTTCGACTACTTCCGCCCGACACTTGGTCCTCTAACATGCTAACGCCCATATCTTCCAAAATCTCTGGCTCCACGAGATTCCCATCGCCGGAGCACGACCATTTCCCGCCGCTTTTCGACACGCTGTTCAGGGTACTACTTAAATTGTTATTGCAGCTGTCGTCCAAACGTAGTCGCTTACTGCGAAACAGAAGTACACGGACCAGTATGAAATACAGGCTTTAAATACGCCGATTATATCGGGTGCTTGAGTATCAAGAACAACCTGTTCCACCAGGGTGAAGAGGGCGATTCCGCGGACATAGTAGTTCCAAGGTTCGCGCCGTAAATCGATAAGCTCTGCCTCGTTAAAGGCTAAGAATTTATAAGTGCACCGCTCGGAAGTTGGAAGTAAACACAGGTAAATACGGTAGCGTACAAGTCCGATTAAAAGCAGTTCTATGTTTACACGACGAAGGACATCGCCACTGCGTAAATAGCGAAATTATAGTTCCAAAGGACTAAGATAGAGGACAGTTCTCTTACTACGAGAGAGAAGGGAAATAATTTAATCTATACAAATAAATGTAAACATTGTTAATATGCTTAATATCGTATGCTTCGATTTTCGATTGGAAGTTTTAATAAAAATTGAAATAATCCTAGGGATAACAGTGAAGTCGAGGTAAATGTTTAATTATAATTTCTAAGCGAAATGACGAACTTAATCGTTCGTTATAAGCATTGGTAAAACGCTGGAATAAATTTAAAAGCGTAGGTTGGAGGGCCTCTCGTTCAACCTCCCGAAAAATTGTCGAGGATAAGGACTGAAATAGTTCTCCAAGTCACTCGATGTTAATCGGTTATAGAAGAGGGAAATGGTGTTTTCTTTTCCTTTCTTTCGGAGCGTATTGCAATGAATCGATCGAGTCCTCGGAGGAAGCTTTCGCCAAGTCGCTTGGCTTTCGTTCGGCCGCACTGGCAAATTTACCACTGATAATTCTTGCGGGTTTTTGTTCGATAAACGTAGGAAACGATAGAAACACAGAGTAGAAGAAGAGCCGATGTAAGCAGGCAGGTATAGGAATCGACGATCGACGATAGTGCACTGGCAAAGGTTCTTAACCTTACCTGAGCGCGCGAGAATATGCACCTGCATCAGCCGGAGCAACAGGTAAGAGAATCGCACGCGCCGATTACCGAAACTTGGAGGCTTCTTCTAAAAGAGGGAGACACCCTAGAAACCGACTCACCTTTCGGGCGGCGAGAATTCCTGGGTATTCTCTAGGCAATCCTCGCCGAGTCTCGTATGCTCCGCCACGCCGGAATTCATTTTTGGCGGAATACTGTCACGGTACCCTTTTTTCAATCGCCACTGGCCGTGTGTGTGGCTGGAAAACAATCGCTAGTGGCGCGTTCCAATTGCTCGGACCGCTCGCGAGGCGCGATCATTCGAGCTATTCCCTTAGTCTCGATTACGATTGGTCGGTCGTCGGTGGCTTTCGAAATGGCGGGAAACCGAGAAATAGATCTCGCGCGTAGCGGCAACTACGCCCGACGCCGGCGTAGTAGCGATAGTGACTAGCGAGTAGCGACTGGCAGCCAACTATCAGCCACCAGTCGCCGGGCGCTAGGTACCTACCTGAAAGAACCTGAAACTTAAAACCCCCGATCGGTTCTGGTATGCTTTGGCTTTCCCGTTTCTAGTCCAGTGAAATTAGACGGAAATCTGCCCAATCTACGGAATAATTCCTAGCAAGCTAAATTCTGGTATGGGCCTTTATTTGGTCGTTTTAAACAATATGTCAAAAGTCCCCATCGATCCGACTGCCGCTAAAAATTTTACAGAGGGTTGAAAAAGCAACTGTTTTTCGCGAATATCTCGTTATCTAGCAATTTTGCGACAAAAATAGTTATTATATAATTTGTAGCTTAGGAAATTCTCTACAAAAAAGGTAGTATGAGTTTTTTCGTAGGAGTAACCATTTTCATGTATGTCGGGTTACCAAGTTTCAACCCCCGTACTTTTCACAAGGGAAGATCCCGAACTGGGAAATTCAAAAAATTATGAAACTGTAAATATGTAGGGGGAGTCCTCCTGAATACAACGCAATTTCGTTTGCTGCCCAAATGCACTCTAAGGGGGTGAAATTGACCCCTGAATATACGTTTTTTTTTCGATTTTGTGTTTTAACTCGCGAAGCGTAAGAACTGTAGGACCTATAATTTACCAAATGATAGTCCTAATTAAAAGAAGTAACTTTTTCCTGAACACCTTTTTTCTATCTCCTACAGTTCTCGAGTAATAATACGAAATAAAAAAAATTTCAGGGGTCAGTCCCACCCTCTTGGAGTGAATTTGGGCAGCAAACAAAATTGCGTTTATACTCAGGAGGACTTCCCCTACATATTTACAGAGTTTCATAATTTTTTGAATTTCCGGGTTCAGGATCTTCCCTTGCCAAAAATATGGGGGTTGAAACTTGATAACCCGGCATACACGAAAATGATAACTCCTACAAAAAAACTCATAGGAACTTTTTTGTAGAGAATTTCCTAAGCTATAAATTTCATAATTGCTATTTTTGTCGTAAAACTGCTAGATAACGAGATATTCGCGAAAAAGTCATTTTCTTTCAACCCTCTGTAAAATTTTTAGCGGCAGTTGGATCGATGGGGACTTTTGAAATATTGTTTAAAACGATCAAATAAAGGCCCATACCAAAATTTAGCTTGCTGGCATTTATTCCGAAGACAGATCCTAATTTCACTGGACTATTCCCGGAAGGGAGCGCATTGTGTTCTATCGAATCGCTACGCGGAAACGAGAAATTGATTCTAAGCGAAACATATACAAGTATGTAAATTTCATTCGCTTCCCGTGTTTATTGAAAATGGTCCTTTCTCTACACACGCCCTGACACCACTTAGAGATAAACCTCGCGTAGGTATATGTATAGAACAACGGTCTTCGATGCTTTTTGGTTTTATATAATATTTCCTTATTCGTCCGAGTTGATCCGCAAAGCGTTTTACGCGTTTACAAAGACTCTTAATGCTTCCGGCCTTTAAGCCTCTGATCTTCCACGTATATCTTCAATTGAAAATTCACCAAATCCGAAGTTTTTTTGCGAAAGTTGAAGCGAGACTCTTTCGGCTGTATTCCCCGTTCGTGCCACCAACCGTAGCTATAAAAGAAAAGGTTATCGCGCACGTTAAGGGACTGTGTGCGGAATGTTTTCGTGTTCACTTTTACCCAGGGACCTGGAACGAAATATTTTTTGTTTCGTTTCGGTTCATCTGCGTTAATAATAATTTCGTTTCGGTTAATATCGTTCCCGCTGAAAAATATTTCGTTTCCATCAGAACGAAAAACAAATTTTGTTCCGAACCGGTTATTTCATTTATAAAAAAAACTCGTATAAACTTATTTTAACAATTTTATTGCCTTTGCTACTTATATTATAAAATATTATACGTTATAATTGTGTATTATAGAATATTATATATTATGTCTTAAGAAAAAAATTTAGAGTTTTGATGCTTTCGGTTGCAAGCCGTGCCCACGAGGGCAAGACTCCCAACGCCTCTCTCAGCACCGCAGTCAGCCCTATCAGGGGTCTGAACCGACACGAAACATGATGAAAATAAGGGGCGAGCTTAATTTAAATTTTTTAACCTAAAGTGTACAGAACGTCATTAGTCGGAATTTTTATTTCGGTTATAACGTTTTCACTCGTGCAACAGGGTTAAGAATTTCAGTTTCTATTCCGGAAAAATATTTCGTTCTTTTCGTTTATCGTTTTCGTTTCTGTTCCGTTCCGGGTCCCTGCTTTTACCTGATAAATATCGAGAGCTGTCGAAACGAAAGCAGGGGCGTCCGGAGACTTTTTTCCAGTGAGGGGCAACTTTGGGATGATGATAAAGAAAAATATATATATATATATATTTTTAACCCATTTTATAGTGCCAATTTAATTAAAAATTTAAAAATATTCCCTTTTTTAGTATAAACTTAATAAAGATCAGTTTTGAAAAATAAGCGATCGTTTCTCAAAAGCCAGAGGGGCAACTGCCCCTTTTGCCCCCCCCCCCTGCGGACGCCCATGAACGAAGAAAAAATATTTCGTGACCGCTTAGCTTTTAAGATACAGCGATAGATGTGCCATAAGTTAATGTATTTAGACCAATTTAGACGCGTGCGTCTGCGTCGCTGCGTTGCTGATCGTACTGATTGTGAGCAATATACATAGGTAAGTATATACTTACGTACGTATATAGCTATGCCGGCGATCGTAAGTAACTCGGCACTCCTGTACCTCGAAAAAACTAAGCTGTTACGTACTCGCATTTGCTCAAGAAATAGCAGATAAAATACTCTGGCACAGAAAAAGAATAGAGGTAGAGATTACGCGCGGCTGGTGAGCAAAGGCCAACGACGAACATCTTCGGTCTCTTGGTTCGGATTGTTCGGACCTTGCTCGAGCGACTCGCTTGCATTCAGATGATTCAGATAGCTCGTGTCCGCATATTCTTTCGAGTAGAATTTCGGCGTGATCGGATCATCTGCGATAGGATCGAGACTGCATTGAATCGTCGCACAGGCGCGGCGACCACGGGCAAGGGAAGTTAAAGTAGAAGAAAGGCGTAAGTATGGGTAAGTACTTATGTACCTACCGTCAGTTTTCGGGGCGCAAACGTTCGATTTGCCGGGCAGTCGATCCTTGGAGAAGCAAAGCTTGAACGGTGGTTTCTGCTCGGTTCTTTTCGTAGTGGGTGATCTCGAATCGCGAGAACTCGTTCGATCCATAGGGTACCTACTTGATAACTTCACTGCTCGCTGTTCATCAACAACGAATAACGATGCGATAGGGTGGTCGTCTAACGTTCTGTATACGCTTCCTCTCGATTACCTACTTATACGATAACGCGTCCCAACGGGGAGACACTCTCCACGGGGATGGCAT
Source organism: Andrena hattorfiana (assembly GCA_944738655.2). Taxonomy (NCBI): domain Eukaryota; kingdom Metazoa; phylum Arthropoda; class Insecta; order Hymenoptera; family Andrenidae; genus Andrena; species Andrena hattorfiana. The sequence continues at coordinate 3,208,091 of OX122889.2, read as the reverse complement.
ACCAACATATTTGATCGATACTGTCCGAGCATTCTAGAAATAAATACAAACACAAAGGACATCTCTCCGTGCGTGGAACGTGTCTCGCCCCCCACCCCCTTTCGTCCACCACTTTCCTTTGATCCGAACGAAACGCTGCAGCCCTATGTATGTGTCTGTGTGTGTGTGTGTGTATATATATGTATTCTACGCTACCTAACCGCTTCGGACGGAAACTTTAACTCTGTATTTAGGTATAGAGTTTTTAAGGAAATACTAAGTAGTGATGTAAAGGTTAGAAAGATCGTGCGAGTGATTCTACCGGTCGAGAGAGGACGCATGACGGGAAATAAGACACGTTAGTGCTTCTTGTTTCTGTTGGAAAATAATTTTAATATTCGATCGGTGATTAAAAAAACACAGGACGTGTCGAGTCCGCGTACGCTATACGTTTGCTACACGTAAGAACGGTCGTGCATTCGATCCTCGGGCTGACTGCGATACAAACGATCACGGTTTCCCAACTTTTTCTGCCGATGTAATTGTCTCAGCGGCACACAATTCACCGTTCTGTACGCTCGCGTTGCTAGACTCGCACGTTTCGCGCGTATGAATGAAAGGGTGACACGCGTGTTTCAATAATCTTTGAAGATCAAAGATGTTTAATGTCGTTTCCTTGACGAAACGTTGCAACGCGCCATCCGTAGGCTAGCACGTCGTATGTAAGTATGTATGCTATATGATTTCACAGAATCAAAGGAATACAGGTCGTGGTAATCCAAGCTTCGCAGCCTTTACTTCTTTCAAGGATCGGTTACAACGACAAAACCAAGAGTTTTCATGAGCAGACAACCTCGAATGAGAGAAGCGTATGTATAAGGAGAGCGGGGAAATGCAACAATAAAATAACTTGGCAAATGGGTAGTTAGCTGACAATGAATGATTCACCGAGAACATGTGAACGCTATCCGAAACTGGTAGCTATTACATTTTTCTCCTCTATATGGTAGACGACCCTCAAATCTTACCTCGCAAAAATGCGAGAACTGTAAATCGAAATCGAGATCGGTCCGGTAGGTATATGGAATTTCTGAGTTCGCACGAACACGACGGAGCTCGGAACATGGAAAAATTCTATGTGCCAGACTTCATTTGGTTGTGGATGGACCCTCGATGGCCTTGGACACGATAATACTTTTGCGCCGCGGCTCCACGCGAAGTGTTATAAGTCATTGTGGGCGTTCCGAAATTCTATATTACGGAGCACCGATGGCTACAGCAGGCACTCGTTATAAGCTCGACGGACGGGGCTGGCGGTGGGCATATAACGCGTTATGAGCTCTATTCCGCGCGGCCAATGGCGCGAGTGAGAAAACCGAAAAGAAACGAAAGAGCCTCTCGGTCGTTCTCGGGTTCTCTCACTCTCGTCCGAAGGATTCCAAGGAATGGTGGGGATAGTCGCCGGGCGTACAACGCATGGTAGAAACGGGCTTATAACGAGTGTCCACTGTATTATCATCACACTTCACGGATGGACGTGTTTAGAACCGTTGCATCATCAAGAGCGACAGGATGCAAGTATATAACAACTCTCCTGCTTCGAATAGTTTCGATTAAATGCTATTTTATTAGGAAGCTTACAAAGTTTTCGTAAGACTCGCTGACTTTTACACGAAAAAAAAACGATGCCGTTTACGACTCTCGGATGAATCCTTGATCCGAAAATGTCTCTCTTTCGTTTCTACATTCCGAATGGAAACCAGAGGCACCTCGCGAGAGGCACGTATACATACATAGTTGGATATCGATCTGTTTCTATTGGTACGATCGAAAAGCCGCGCGCAGCAAAGTTACCGTTCCCGTTACCATTCACGTTAACGCAACGCCATAGGCAGAGCTCTCGGTAACCTCGAATGCACCGCACTCTTCTCTCTCCCAGTTTGTCTCTCGCTCGCTCGCTCTTCACACGAAAGAGGATGTTTCTCTATAGATTTACGTCTGTTTTTCATGGAAAAAAAATGAATGGGCATCGTTCTCGTTGGTAATCGATCGGTGAAACTCGACCTGATGTCGCCCCCGTTAAATCATCCGAAAATCGATGAAGTAACGATGGACTTTGTCGTGAACGTTCACGATATACATAGGTAAGATAATATAAATTCTTGACTCGCACGCCTTCGATCCCGAATAGTGAGTGAAAAAGCAAAGAGAAAAGAACATTGCGTTTACATAAAAGATGCTCGTGACGTTTCCTTTTCTTTTTTTTTTTGTACTCGTTTTCAAAGACATCTTTCTCTTTGTTTTTCTCATAGATCTTTTTCGTTTATAAAAAGAAAAAAACGTAACGAAAATGCTGCTTTCCGGGGTGCGCAACACGTTCTCGATCGTTTCCGCTCAGCTTTGCTTCTCGCCGCGAACGAGTCGTTGTCGTCTCCTTCGGATTCGAGGACGGAAACGCAAGAATAACGCACGCGCTCTACGCGGAGCGGGACTACGATTCAACGGCGCAAGTTTGCGCGGTGTGTGTTTGCGCGTACCACTAACGCCCTCTCGATGGTACCGAGCTCAGTTCGAGAGACCGCCGCCGATGGATGTGTAATTTTGTATTCGTTAGCATTAGAGCTCGCCGACACGAGTGGACCTCGCGCGCGTACCATTCCTCGCACACCCTTTACGATCTTCGACGGAGAACAAATGAAAATAAATTATTTGCATTCGCGTGTACATAGTGAAGCAACGAGATGAAATGATTCGCAGATGATGTAGGAAGTTTTGTCGGTGTAGCATAGCGGTACCACAGCACGAAATCTTACGCACCTACGCGCAGGTATTTACTTTTTTCTTCGATCTTTCCGCTTAAACGCTAGTATTGTTTTCCTCGTTCGAGCACACGCCGCGCGTACTCGCGCACCCCATATCTCTCTCTCTCGCTCTCTCGCACGCGTACACGCACACATATCTATCACACACACACGCGCGCCACACTATACATCTATATTATGGCCGTAGATTGTTCCTTCACGTATTCTCTAATCCTTCTCTTAGTGCTTGCTCTTTGCTTTGCCAATCGTCTCTGTTTACGTTCGAAAGATTCTCTCTCGAGAGAGCACATGTCTGCACTCGAGTCGTTAACGTATCCGACGCATTATTCGTCGTGCAATACACCCTTGATCGATATCGATTACGGTTCAATGAGATGCTTCCGTTCGAAAGTGACATTCGGCCAGAATCGCGACGATGCGAGTTCAATGAAACTCTGTGAAATTTCATTCGCAGAGCGTGTATGTATGCAAGCACGTGTGCACGTATATCGATCGAGAGTGCATTCGAAGTTTCCTTACGAAACTATCGCGCCGCATTTTGCAGCGCAATGCAAAGTAACTACATAGGACGTGTTGTTGAAAATCTAACACATAAAATAGCAGGCAGAGAAAAAAAAAAGGAGTAAGAGAAATTTTGATAAAGTGCAACATCGTAACGGAGAAAACGTCTAAAGATACAGCGACGGAAAGGACACTTAAATATTGTCGTCGTCGTCGTCGGTCGTCCTAGTCATCGTAATCGTAATCATAGTCGTAATCATCGTATCTTTGGTCCTACGAACAAGAGACCAGCAATCGCGGTACCCGCGTTTCAATGCCTTTCGTAACGAAAGGTCCACGCGTGTATATAGTATAATGCTTTTTTCGTCTCTACGCCGTAAGCTTGCAGGCTTATCTTCGACACGGTAAATCGCAGCGCTCTTTTCGCCTTCGAGCGTTCAAATTTCCCAGGAGACCGTCTCGTGCTTCGCCCCTATTTTCCTCGTACAAGTTTTAACAATCACCTGGAAACTGTGAACGCTCGAAGCGAATTGGATAGCCGCCACTCTGCCGAAAGATCGATTACATTGTCGCGCCTCTGCCAGATGATATCAGTCAAGTACAAAAAAGGAGAGAAAAAAAAGAAGAAGAAAGCGTGACAAAAGACTTGAAGAAACGACTGTGAGGAAACTTGTGCCACTACCCACGCGGATGCATCAGTAATTAGGTATGCAGCCTATCGCAGAAATCGTTAAACGAAACTTCTCTTCAGGGTTACGCTGTAGGAAGGAAGAACGAGTAAAGGCGCGTGACCTTAACCCTGAACGGACTCTGGCCGTCGAACAGACACATATACCTATCAGCTCTTTCTCCTCGACTTTCTTTAAACGCGACAGCTTGCAGTTCGTAAGAAATTCGCGCAGTCGGCTGTGTAACTGCCCCGAGTAAAAAACCTTTCCCGCCGCGCCGCACAGTTCGAACGCGAACGAAACAGAAGAAACCGAGAGCGCGCACGTTCGCCATTCACGTCAGTCATAGACGACACGAGAAGTCACGAAACAGACGGCCAGAACGCGAACAAAGAGCCGTCCTTCGAACGGGGGATCCGGGGGCGCAGCTTTCAAGCTCGTTACCTTCTATTTCGTTGAGATTTCTAAGAATACCAACGGGATAGAAGGCGGAGCCAAGTGTTGGGAAATTCGATCGCACTGTACCGTCGAAACGATCGTGCTGTTACAGGATTATTTACGAAGAGCAAGGTTACTGCACGAACAGAAATGAATGGATAAACCGGTCGCATAACGGTGTTGCGACTGTGGGCGGGCAGATGATAAAAAGCGTCGTTTCGTCGATAAAACTCTACAAAAATACGTAACAGTAATTAATGGATAATTCCGTGTACTCTAGGTTGGTCGAGAAAGCTTTTCCCGCTAACGCGCTTCCTCCCTTTTAATTCGTATCCCGATCTCTATGTACTTCCTCCCTCTCCCTCTCGCTTTTTACACTTATATTCACTTACGACGCAGGTACAATTTTTTTTTTTCTGTAAACATTTTTTTTGCGTTTTTTTCTTCTTTTTCTTTGTAAACTAATTTTTTTTTTTACCTTACGTGCTAACTCTCTACAAAGATACTTAAGAGACATTTACAAAAAGAAAAAAGAAATGGCCGTAATTGTCGCTTCTTCCTTGTTGACGTTCGCATCCGTCCTCCCCCCCCCCCCCTCCTCCTCACCCCGTGTCCCTTTCTTGGATATACGTTATTCGCGACATTTTCGAACTTACACCCTACTACGTCCTTAAACACCTACTGAGCAAACTATCCGCGTAACATGCACCAGAACGCGCTTTACTCATCGGCGCTACTCGCTATTTTGTTGACTCGAGAACGCGCCGCGCCGCCGTTCGCCGCACCTCGGCGACGTGCGGCCCGGAAAAGAAAAGGGAGAGAAACACGTGGACCGTTTTGACCGTTCCGTACTGTTCCGTACTGTTCCGTGGCCACGACACGCTCTAAATGATACCGGAGAGATACCGTTTAACAAAGTGTTGATCGTCGAAGCACGTTAATCCTTCCCAAAGTCGTAAACGAAAGTTCGAAAACGAGTTGCTTCTCTTCCTTTCGTATCCGCCCGTACATCGGTCTCAGCAAATCGATGCGGACGAGCATATACAATACTTGCTACGCACTATGATAGTAGAAGTACAGAAAGATCGTCTATCGCTACTCGCGCGGTCTTTGCGTTAATCCACTTACTTTTAAATCTTTACGGCGAAATTTGCATTAAAGGCCGTTGCGCCCGAAACAGAAGACAACTGTCGATATCTCAACGTCGACGCGCGCGTTTTCACGCGTTTGCCGAAATGTTCGTTAATGCGATTCGAAGACCGCGCGGTGAGACGGCCATGGGTAACGAAGGACTGGCCAGATTGTCGTGAACGTTGGCGAAAGGAACAAATAAACATCGGGCGGAGAAAGATCTTTCGACATGCGCGATGCTTTTCATGATACGAGTGAGTAGGTACTGCAGGAGTACGATAAAGTCTACGCGCTGCTGCTTAACGGTTACTAGTAGCGTGCACTGTGTGATAATCGTGATTGTCGCGACGTGTCCGTTAAACTTGCTGGTTGCTTGCAACGCGACCAGCCAATTATGAAACCGCTTGCGAACTGCCGTCGTTACCCTGTTTCAAGCCGTCCCGTCGATAGATAATATTGCTGTACGCGCCAGTTTTGTTTTTCTTTTTTTTTACGATTTCGCATCCCTATATGCAGACGTGTAAATACGAATGATAGGCTAACACCAAGAAAGGAGATTTGACGCGAGGAAAGATACACGAGGAGGCCAGCTTCAGCCACTCGGGGACGCAACGACTGCTTTGTTGGTGTGGCGTTCGAGCAGATCCGAACGCGCCTTTAAGCGACGCTGCATCAAGCGGCTCTCGCTGGGCGGCGACAGGCCGAACAGCTGATGCAGCGACGAGTCCTTTCCGAGCAGGTGATTCTTCCCGATGGCCTTCGAATCGGAGAGATCGATGCTGGAGCGAACCGAGCACGACTTCGGGCGAGAGTTGGAGCTCGTGTCGAACTCGCTGGAGGAATGAGTGGCGCAAAGCTTGCTGTGCTCGGACAGCTCGCTGCTCGAGTCGGACATGTGCCCGTACGGGTGATTGTCCTCGTCGGTGGACGAAGTCGATAATCTCGCCTCTCTGTTGTCCGTCAGCTCGTCCAGATTGACAGAGAAGTGTTGAAGTACTACGCGATTCACAGCCATTGCGGACTCGGCGAACGCCGAGAGTTCCCTCGCGGAATTGTTCTTCCTAGAATAGGAAGGGGGAATTTAACGAGCCCCGTGCCTCGACGGTCTCGAGACTGAAAAACTGGGCTGAAACGAACCTGATAATGTGCGGAGTGGTGAGAGATTTGTCGGTGTTCTCGACCGAGCTCGGTCCTGGATTGATCCACCGATGCTTCAGGATCCCCTCGGCGCTGAGCCTTCGGTGGGCTTCCTTGACCAGCAGGCCTCTGATCAAGTCCTTCGCATCCTCCGAAATGCACCTCCATTCGTTGTCCGGGAACTCGTACCTGCCCTCTTGAATACTGGTGAACAAAAGCTCCTGGCAGGCCTGACAGTTTTCACCTCTCTCCCAGCCGCAGTCGGTGCCGCAATTCCCGTAGAAGGGCGGATATCCGCATAGTAGAATGTACATGATCACGCCCAGGCTCCACAGGTCGCACCTTTTGTCGTAATAATTGGCCTCGCCGATGAAAGCCTCCACTACTTCCGGGGCCATGAAATCGGCGCTTCCCACTGGCGTGAGGAGCTGCGGCGTCGCTACGGGGCTGGACAGCGAGTTGTTGAACTTGATGCCCGAGCCGAGATCGAAGTCGCACACTTTGATCGGAATCAACTTGTCGGGATACACGCACAAGATGTTCTCGGGTTTCAGGTCCCTGTGGGCGATTCCTGGTGGCAAGGAGAACGCACGCGTGTGAATTTTAACAGTAACTACAGTATTGTCTCCGTATGTGCTCGCTTTCTGGCCGAAGGGGGGAGTGAGATGGACCGCTTTGCGTGCGCGGCGAGCGTGCGCGACGGGTGCGAGCACTCGGATGGAATCGTGACTGCTCGACGCATGCGCGCCACGGTCAGAGAGCCAGGCACGGCACGAGCCTTTTTTGCGCCCTAGGCGAGCTTGCCAAATTACGCTTTTTATTATAATACATTTATTTGAGATTATTGATAAGCTTACTCTGAATTTGTATCCGTAGTTTAATCCACTTATAGTACAACTTGTAATATTTAATTTTAAAGTTTATTTTCCACAATACCAGTAATGAAAATATCATTTTGCACCTCTTGTCGACTTTCCGCCCTAGGCAGTCGCCTAATTTTGCGGAGTAAAGTCATAAATAATCTCAAATAAATGTATTATAATAAAGGGCGCAATTTGACAAGTTCGCTTAGGGCGCAAAAAAGGCTTGAGCCGGGCCTGCGTCACGATTTTGCGATACGGTTCCCGTGCTCACCTAAGTGCTCGCGACCATCGCGCACGCTCGTCGCGCACGCGAAGGACGGAGTGTCACGGTGCCCGAAAGACGGAGGGAGACAAAACATCGACGCGTCGTCTGTCTCGTACCGTCCTCGCTCGCTTTCAGTGGCTCTCGCTCGCTCTCGTTCCATCTCGCTCTTGCCTTCGTCGGACAAGAGTGAGACAGAAGTGGTGGGGGTAGCGACGAACACCTATCGTGTACACCAAACCCGAGCGCATACGGAGACAATACTGTACTAAATACTATCAGCAATTTGCTCGTCTATTGGCATTCCGGTGAAAAGACACTTTACCTTTCTTGTGAAGAAAATTTAACGCGCTCGCGATCTCCCTGACTATCTGGCTCGCCTCTCGTTCGCTGAAGTGGATCCGTTCTTGAATTCGGCTGAGTAGCTGGCCACCGTTAACCTTCTCGAATACGAGATAAAATTTCTCTTCGTCTTCGAAGAACTCAATCAACTGAATGATATTCGGATGTCCCTGACAATGGTGGAACGTCTCGACTTCCTTGAATACTCGGGCACGCGCGTGACCAGGAATCTTGTCGATTATTTTAACGGCGTACTCCAGGTCCGTGTAAAGCGACCTACAAGTCTGAACCGAGGCGTAAGCACCCTCTCCAAGAACTTCGCCAGTCAATCTGTACAATTCTGAAACAAACGAGGATGATTTTTATTTCTTAAGATTGGGTAAACTTGGACGAGTTCGTGGTACAGGGTACTTCGTGATACTTTTTCATTTAACTGTAATTCGAAATTGTCTGACTCTATTTAGATGGAACGAAAACTAACAGACAGCGTTGAGCTTCTAGTTTATGTTGTGGTTGAATAATTAGTCGATGGAGGGTAGTGTGATAGAGTGAGAGAGGATTTTGTTCCAGCAGCGCATTATTCGTGGAATTTTTCGTGCTAGTTTTGGACGATCGCTTGTTTATGTATTATATCTGCTTTAGAAGGTAAATGGAAAGTTCGAACTGCGGGTAAGTGAGGCGAAAATGACACTTTAACGAATCTTACTCTTGAAATTTTCTTACGATAAGGCATCAGTGTTATTTTTGTTTATGAAAAGCGACTAAATTGTTATTTTTCGTGCGCCGAGTCTGCATTTCTGATTGTGCTGTTCGAGAAATTTTGATGGCAAATACTAGGGATTGCAAATTTAAAGACTCTTTCAATTACCGGTAATTCGGTAAAATTTTCATTCAAAACTGGTTTATCGGTAATTTACCGGTAATTATTTAAGGTATTGAAAATATAAAGGTAAACATTACAAAAAAAATTTCTTAAACTCTAATCGAGCATTATGAAAAATATATGCAAATAAAACTGTTATAAACTGTTAAACATATATAAACAATAAACTGTTAAACATAAAATATGAAATGATATAACACAAAATAGATATATTTGTATAACTATTGACATTACTTATTAATATGGATCTTCACCGCGAAAACAATGAAAAGAATCTTAACTTATATACATAATTAAATATTTTTTATTTAAGAATTCTTTTTATAATTTGTCCAAACTTTGGTCTACTGATAAACCGCTCTTAGATTCTACACTTGTTGTTCGGGTAGTCGTTAAGAAATCATATGCCATTTGTAGATATTTTCTTTTCACTGTTTCTACTTGAAAATACGTCTATTCTTTGGTGGCTTGATTCAGATTTTTAGTTTTCTTTTGGTTTAAAGTTGGTTCTTTCTGAGATACTTCGGTTTTCGTCTCTATTATTAATCGAAGCTTTTTCATTGATAACGGAGTAGATATCGACGGAATTAATGAATGCATATATGCGCTACATTGCTATACATAATTTATCGAATTACCGGTAAATATTTGGCGAATTACCGATAAAAATTTCAGGGTATTTCTCGCGATTTGGCGAATTACCGATAAAAATTTCAGGGTATTTCTCGCGATTTAGTGGCAAACCGGTAAATCGGTTTACCGGTATTGCAATCCCTAGTAAATACCAGATACCATATTTCCTTATGTCTCAGACATCTAACGATCATGAAAGGATTGATTATACGCAAGATAATAATAATATAAAATAATGTAAAATAATGTAAAATAATTTAAAATAATGTGAACTAATGTAAAATATTATAAAATAATATAAAAAAAGTAACTGAACTATCACGGAGTTACCAGAGTACTATCACAAAGTAACCAGAGTACGTCACGACAACTTAATTTTGTATATTTTGAATTAAATATACTTAGTAAATTTCTGTTAACCTATGATTTGTTTCTCTGAAGTCTGACCTATCATTACACCCCAGACTCACTTTCAGAATATGTAAATATTAGCGGTTAATAGACAAGTTCTAAAACTATCACGGACGTATCCGAGTTTATCCCTACATCGCAAGCAACAGACAACGTCCACCAGATCAACTGGCAATACATTTTTATTTGTCTGAATTTAAAAACCAACCAACTAATCATTTATGAATACTGCAAACGAACGCGAAAAGGACTTTAAACCGAAAGGAATCGTCGTATCGTCGCAGGTCACGCGCCGCGAATATGTATGTATTTTTTCTATTATCCATACTTGGCGATATCTCCGCAGCGATATTACAAACCATCGTGCCTGAAAACAAATATCTATTACGCTAGGTGAAATTTACATCGCTCAGCGCGTTCTGCGTCCACCGCGATCAATGTGAAGGTCAAAGGGGTAACGCGTCGAAAGCATTCTCAAACTACTGCGCACAAAACGTTGGCGCTCTCGGTCTCTCTTTCTCTCTCGCTGCTCCCTCTCCTTCCTCGACCGCCACCCTATCTCGCTCGCTTTACTAGGTCTTTAACTTCTCATTCCCTCTTGCTCTACCCCCACCTACATCGCAACGCGACAACTTCCGTTCCGTTCCATTCTGTTCCACTCTATCCACTGCTTTCGTTCGTTCCCTCGTCCAGCGTTGCAACTATTGCGACGCTGCCTATCAATTCTCTTTTTACCGTCCCTTCTGTTTCCTAACCCCTCGTTTACTCCCCCTTTTAACTCTCCCACCACCGCCCTGCCACTTTGTCTTCGCCAAAGATACGGTTTCAGCTTGGCAACACCGCGGAATACCTAGCAACCCGAAGCTGGATAATACGTGCTCCTACTTTTACGCGCTTCCTCCCTACGTTCTATAAAATCACCAGCTGCATAACCGATCGCATCAATCAACTCGAACGAAATGTGTATCGCCGAAAATTAGAATTCAAAGATCCCTACACGCTCCTTGTCGCCAATGACTAATGGATGTGACCTGACCGGTAATCAGCAAGATGATCGCGCACACACTCCGATGGGTGCGATAATCGTGAGTCATCACACTCGATACGTAACATTCCCGTTGTTATTTTTAACGGCCGTCTCATTGCAATATATTATGTACATGTACGATTCCACGAAGCGCCATTTACGTTCGCTAATTATAATATATTTATGTCATTCATGTGTGCCTTTACGCCAATTTGCTCTTCAACGACGGTCGTTCTCAGATATTAGCATACATAATGACTCGGTCCATTGTTCCATGGTCAAGTTTCCAGCGAGTACCCGGTTAACTTGCAATCGTTGCACTCAAGCCGTTATATTTCTCTATCCTCGAAATGCCAATACGAGGGACGTTGAAAACTAAGCTGCTAGTATTTTATTGGAGTCGAAGGAAGATTGAGGAGGGGCGCGTCGAGTTTCGCTGATTACGCTCGCAGGCGTAAACACGAAAATCTTTCGTCCTTAGGTGACTTGGCAGCGAGCATTACCTACATACACTCGATTTAGATCGAGTTACACGAGAAGAATTTCAGATGGTTCGTGCCGATACTGCGGGCAAGCTGCGCCACGAAAATCAGACGATAAGAAACTTCGTGCTTCTATAATAAGAAAACGGCATTTTTTTACCGATGCAAAGAGTTCTCAAACGTGGCGAATGAAAATCTTAGGGACACACACATTCGCGCACGCGAGTGTAGGTATACGACGCGTCACCCGTGCCCCAGATTTTAGTGTATACGGGCGCGCTCTCGTGCCTAGGTTACCCCAGCGCTAGAATATATGTATGTATATATATATATACGCAAGTGCGCCCAGTGGAAGCTTCTCGAATGCGAAACTCTTGCTTTACCGATCGATCCGCGCGGTGATGTAACCGGCTGAGGCAGTGAACTCGCTTAATGTTTTTGGAAGACTCACTACGCTGTCCCCTACATTTATCACCGAGAGGATGCGCGTCTAGTAATGTCCTCGGTCCTCGAATATTTCTATTTTAATTCAATCCAGACCGAGAGTGTAATCGACGGGTGACGCGAAATGAGAACGCTTCGTCAATCAGAATCCTTAAAAGTTCCAATTCGCACACGCATCCCGCAAAGTCGTCGATCATTGTGACGAAAGCAAAAGTTGAGTTCGCGCGCGCGATCGATTCTCGCGCCGTCGCGCATGAGTTTCTCAAACGTTCTGAACTTGTGCAAGGTCAGACACCTAGCGTCAATGACAGAGCGCATCGCGATCGCGGTGAGTCTGCAGTGGCAAGTAAAAATGTAGTTGACGCATAATCCCATTTCTATATATGTACATATACTTATTACTCTGTAGCCAGAAACTCGGTAAACGAGCGATAGTAGTATCGAACTCTTTGCAATTATCTACTACTACACAAGTATACACATACTGGCTATATTTGGCGCTAATTAATTATTGCTCAGATACACCAAGTTCCGATGTTTCGTTCGGGCAGATTTCATTATTCACGGTGGAGAAGCTGCCCCTTGCAACTTCCAGGTAGTCTTCCAAGCAACGAGAAAGAGAGCACAGGGAAAGGGAGAAATGTGTGGCTTATCGTCTACAGGGTTACACTGCATTCGTTTAACGTCGAACGGTGTACCCATCTCTTCAGATTCTCCAGCAACATAAACACGGCAATTTAATGCGGGGCCGAGAATTACAATAAAATTGTCGATCGATTTACAGCGACAAGGGGCGCTCGGCTTTGTCCTCGTAGTTCGTACTATCGTGAATTACCCCATGGATTGAGAATTTTTACCTTGGAAGCAAGAAGACATCAAGGACGAGCCAGAGCGTTTCTTCCTGCGCCTTTTACGCCTGGCTTCTTCTTGTCGAGCTTGCACCGCGCTCATCGATTCTCCCGTTGTATTCACCGTCTCTCTGCAACCTGCATCCTCTGAAACAACCATTGCGAGCGCGCATTCGTTTAATCGGCACGGCACGCGAAGGAACGAAGGGAAAACTCTTCGTTCGTGTGAACTGTAAACGTATCCTTCGCGAGAAAAGAACAGAAACGCTGTTTTTTCGCTTCGGCGAATTTAACGCTTCCGTCGATTAAGTATTTTTAAATTTCGCAAGTACGATAAATTTCATGCTCGAAAGGATAGATCGTTCCGGAGTCTGCTGCGAATACGAAATTAGAATTAAACCTGTGGAGGATTGACCGTAGTTCGGGCGACGCGTCGCGGCGACGACGAGGAGAACGAAGTTACGTAACGTCTGCTTGTTTAAAAATGGGAGTTCTCGGGAATCCATCGTGCGATCAGCCGCGGCTGGCAGTCGCACCAGCGGATACGTGCATGTGCGCGCGACACACCCGTCATGCCACGCCACTTTTGTTATCATCGTTATACTTACGATGGGTACTATTTATTGCCAAGCGAGTTTATCTCCAACGATTCGAGCGCGGCGAAGGCAAGGTCATTAGTCATCGTTCGTTTCGAACTTATTAATAATATTTACATTATCGGTGGTCCTGACAGGTATATTTACGCGCCTGATTCGTTCCTGTAACTGTCAATGGTTGCGCAACTTCGCTAGCGATTTGAACTCTTAGTAGAATTTCATGTATGAACAGCGCCTCAGGAATTACTGTCCAATTACTGTCCAATTATTCTCGAGGCTGATGCGCGATATCGTGCGTCTACAGTGGCAGAAAAACCGAGTCGCTCCCGTTGCTTCTGTCAACGACAATAAGACTACTTTACGTGCCCGTTAGTTAGCCGCCCGACCAAGAAATATACTTATCGTTACGCTCAACGCCAGCTCATCTTCCGCAAAGGCTACAAACGCAATTTAATTTAAGCGATCGGGAATACTATTAAGTGAATAAAAAAAAAATATTGAAACCTGTGAAACAACTGTCGGAACGGTAAATTGTTGGCATAGCTCGGGTAGTTTAGGTAGGTGTAACGGAGGTAAAATAAATCGCACAGCCGACTATTAGGAATTATGCGAGTGCCACACTGCCACTCCTTCCAGTCGAAAGTGTACGAGTTCGCGTGGGTCGAGGAGAAACCGGCGGAGTCGATGGGACGACAGCAGGCAATCATGAAAGTATAACGAGCAAGTATTTCCATCGCTGTCTTTGTTGCAACGCGTTTCCGAAACCTTTGGCAGCGCAATTCTTGCCGAGATTGAGAGTGACGTAAAGATAAATTTTCGAAGGAAAATAAAAAGAACTTGAGTTGAGAGATTCCCAGCTCGAACGATATAATATACACGGGCTATACTTCCGAAAACCGGTCAAACCCGATTGGGCTGAAATTTTGCCAATAGGTTCATGTTGCATAAAAATGACGTTTGCGAGAAGGATATTTGGCGACTCGAAAATTTTTTTTTACCATTTCAATGGCTTCGTTCAAAAACCCCGGGTTAAAATAAATTACTTCCTCGAGACAAGATTAAATTGGTACGCCTCCGACTGCAACTACACCCACGAGTGTGTTACGGGCAAGAGTTCATTTTTACAGCGACAACCACGGAAAAGAAAAACGCCCTCGTCGCAAAAGAAATGATCGAGCAATATTAGTCTATAGACGAGTGTAATTTATGCTATAGCGAGTAGGTAGATTGTTGTTTGCAAGGACGGATGAAAAGCAACAAAGTGCACAACCGACGCCACAGACGCCACCGACCACCCAGAGTTCAATGACTGGCACGGAAAAGGAACGCCGCCATCTTACGCGAGATATGCACGTACGATACTGTCGTTGCATCCGCCAAACCAACGACGACAATGCAGAAGCCCATATCCACGGTGCCCAAGTTAATAATACCTTACGATTTATACCAGTTTTCTCATCTTTTGTTACTTTGCAATTTATTTTCACCTAACCAACAACTGCCTGATTCGAAAAGTAATCGGCAAAAAAATACGTACTACATTCATGTGCATCAACGATCATTGAAAGTTATGCTCAATCGCCAGTACTTCGAGCATCAATTTTGGGGAAATCAAGTTCAACTCCACACAACACAATCACAGCGTTCATTACCGTGTGGCGTTAGAACGAACGCGTCAACATTACAGAGATTTTATTTTCACGATCTTACTTCTACCAGTTTCGTAACTTTCGAGCTTGTTTGTACAAATTCATCACATAGGGATAGATTCTGCGATCTTTTTTTCTATGAAGATGTAAATTTGAAATTATGAGTCGAAGAAGCGCGAAGCTATTCGGTAGATTTTCAAAATTAATCCGTTTAAGAAGAGAAAACTCTTTTCTTTCTTTTTACAGTGAGAATTGCCTTGCTTCAGATCGTACCAAGCTTTTCACGAGTAAGTTTCGATGTGCCACATAAAACGCAGAAATCCCATTGCCCTTCGGAACGAACCCTTCCCTTTAAACGAAGGGGAGCCACGAATCAGACATGCGCAAGGGCTCCCCCCACTCCACCTTCCACGGGACGTGTTCTTTGTTTGGGTTGCCCTTACTGACGCCCTTCGCGATACGCGTCCAACTCGAACAAGCCGACTAACCCACTTAGGCCCTCGAAAATAATTCAACGACGCGCGTAGCGTCACGTCGTCTCTCTATTTGGTGTATTCGATTCCATTAGCGTTTCCAACCCCGCCAGCACGGTTCAAACAACGATTTTTACTCGAAATATTCCTAAATTTTCACCAACAACCACTGAATTCCGCTCGAAACATGAAAAAACAATTTTAATATATTTTTTGTCTGATTATTATTCTCTTCGTGCAACTACAATCGCTCGAATCTGCCAGCGAATTCGAAAAAGCTACCCGTTCATTGAGCTAGCAAATCCGGCAAATCTACAAGTATATGCAGTGAAATTTGTGTGAAATAGGAGAAAGACGCGAATTTGTTTTCGACGAAGTTCAGAGAGTAACGCTGTAATGGCTATCGCGTTATATACATATTTCGATATCTGCGAGCTTATTTTCTGCGAAAGAAAAGTATATAGTATTATATTCGTCGCTAACAATAAGAAGACGTTGCTTTCGATAGTTTGTCGGTTCGAAGTGACCCGAGCACATATTCGAAAGAAACCGATACATCGAGAGGTATGATTTGTAAATCAATTTCAAGGCGAAAGCGGTTAAACGGTTAAACAGCGAAACGCGGAGCGAGGAACGCTGGCAACGGAATGGGTGTAGGTACCGGTTTCGAGAAAGTTCTGTCAAGCAGCTTCGATCGCCTCGTTCTCTGGCCTTCCATCGCGGCAAATCTTGAAAACAGTAGCAGATTTCGCGGTTGCTCGAAACTAGACGTATCGTTTAACGTACGCGCGCGTCAAGCCTGCTCGATGTACAACGCGTGAACGTTAATAGCAAAAAGGTTAGCTCCAAAGAAACGAGCGGCCACCGAATTGTTTTGAACCACCAACCGTGCCGGCCGCGAAGCGTAAACATAAAAATGGCTGTGAACAGTCTCGGAAGTGCTCGTAGCTCTAGTGGCGCATATATATATACATATTATGTATCACACACACCATACTACTTCGCGTACCACTGTCCAATATCGGTTTCTTCGAACAGAAACGATAGATTGGCGTGGCGTTAGATCGAAGAAACTACAGAAACGTGTACATAGTATTAATATTTTCTTACCTCTTCCCGCCTCCTGGCACCCGTCCTCCCGTTCTTCCAGAATTTTCTCCACCATTTTCGCTCGCGACAATGTCACTTGTGGTAGCGTTCAGAAAAAGAGTGAAAAAGAAAGTTTGTCTTTTTCGATACGGAGGGGTTCTTCTGTTCTCGCCTCGTCGCTTTTCTTTCTTGTCCCTCTTTTCTTCTCGCCCAACCAGCAGTAACGGAACACTCGCTTACTTAACCCGATATCAATAATTGTAAAAAAAGAGTCAGTCGTATATACAAAAACACCTATATCCACTAAGGTACTGATATAATCTTCCTTCCCAGTTGCCCCTCTTCTATCGTCGTTTCGGTATACGCACAACGTACGCTACGTTACGTTACCTCTTCTACGGTACGCATGTCTTTCTTCTTTTTCTCCCTCTACCGACTCACTCCCTCGGGATAGATCGATGTATATCAGTGTCGGTATCACAGATATAAATAAATATATAAAGGCTATATTCTACTCGTTTTTGCTCCCCTGGCTCCCGCGATCTCTCCGAACAGAACGACAAAAGATGCTGCTGCGCTGCCGCTGTTGTCGATGGTACGTGTCGTAATTTGGATCTTTTTTTCAATAAATACTATCACAGACTTTGACACTGCGCTTCTTCTTTTGTCCCTTCTGTTTGCTAGCTTGCGCGCTTATTCGCTCATAGTCGAGTTTCCCCTTTCCACTTGCAGAGCGGGCGTAAGCGCACGTATTCGCGCGATAAAGTTCTTCGGTGTCCACCGCCTTGGTTGAATCCGATGACGTCCCCAGTGGATAAGCCGCAGCCTGCTCTTCAATCGCGAGGTGACGCCAGAAACCAATTTCCCGACTCGTCTCAACCGTCGAGAAAACCTCTGCCGCCTCTACCTTCGCTCCTTCGACTTCCCTCCTCCTCCTCCGCCGCCTCCTCCTCCTCCTTTCCTACTCTGAGACTTTTCGCCGGATAAACCGGGGCTTCTCCGTATGCGAAGATCCCGCGATGGATGCAGCTCCGTCGACGCTATCGCACAGCCTCTCGCACGTAGCGGTAACCGGGCTTGGAAGCGCATTAAAAATCCTTCGGCTAACACATCAGGTCACTTCGTTCACCTTCCCTCACTGCTCGGCAGTTGGTTTCCGACTGAACTCGCAAGATGGCCGCTCGCCGCTCCGCTTACCAACATCCCTACCGCTGCACGTTCTACGCTAGCCCGTCCACGTATATCCCCACTGCGCGCTCCCCAGCCGCCTTTCCGTTGCTTCCACGTTGGATCGGACGACTTCGTTGACGCCCTCTGAGACAGCGCTGCGCCGCGTCACGTAGCACCCTATCAGGGGCTCTCTTTCGCGAGGAGACCTGCACCGATCGTGCACCACTGCGGCGCGCGGTCCTTCACCAAACCCGTCCCGCGTGATGCAACCTTCTCGCCCCTTGCAAGTATCTGCCTACTTCGGATCGATTCGCGGCAATAATATAGCCAGCCGATACTCCGTAACCTTGCGTCATCGAGCAAAGTTCCTTACAAAATCTGACCCAGACCAAAACAAGATGTACCGAATGAACGATACGAGACACGTTAACCCCCAGGCTATCGTCTCAGACTTTCCGCCTCTTCTTCCTTGTATTACTTTTTTCTACAAACTCTTTCTCAGCTATGTACCTCGATCCGAAATTCGCGGTCGGCAAGTATTCCCGCAGCGCTCTAACGACGCGTGAGAGTCACTGGTCGTTCCCGTGCGTTTGGAACTGGCTTGCCAGTAATAACGCCATTCTATGCGAACGTTTCTCATCAACGTTTTCGCGAAACTTGACCGAGACGTGTTCGCCGGCTCGGTCCTCGGTCTAGGTACTCGAGTTGTTTACAACTGGCATCATTTATACTCCGCGTTAGCGAGGACAGAGCCAGATAAATATACGGGAAATGACGCCGGTAGCGTGCCGTGCGTTGTTTTGGGAATGGATGCGCGCGCACAGTGGTCACACCGCCACGTATACAACATCGCGCGATGTAGGCAAGAAGGAAGGATCGAGCGCGAGAACCGCTCCTGATCTGTGTGTGTGTGTGCGCTCCGCGCTCGTACCCACGCCCGCATCCCTGAGCCCGAACCCGAGAATAATGCTCTGTATTGAGTGTATTGAATGTAAGCGGACAAAGCACGTATGCAGGGGGAAGAGAAAAAGAGAGAGAGAGCGAGAGAAACGAAAAGGGGCGTGTGGCATCACTCGAGCTTCTGTAGCGTGATCGCACCAGGAGAACCTATCACACGTACACAGTTCGTGTCCACACGCCTGTGTATGTATGTATACGTAGAATATTCGTACGGTTCGTACACTATGCGCAGGCGTGAGTCGGCCATCGTGGTTTGTTTTCAATCGCTCGACATCGCGTGAACTTGTTGCCCGTATAATCGCTACGGTATTGCGTCGTAAGTTTATCAGCCGTATTATTATTACGTAAGGTTATACGGTCGTTTGTTTACCTACACGTTCCACGAGTACCTTCCTATTTGTTCTACGATATAGATCAGCGTTCCGTTTCAACAACATTTCGTCAAAATCATGTCGTATTTTGGCTCTAAGGTTTACCAACAGCAAATGCATTAGAATGAAATTTCACTTTTCCCCCCCGTTTCTC
The DNA here is from genome assembly GCA_944738655.2 of Andrena hattorfiana. Lineage (NCBI taxonomy): Eukaryota > Metazoa > Arthropoda > Insecta > Hymenoptera > Andrenidae > Andrena > Andrena hattorfiana. The sequence goes on along the minus strand of OX122889.2, from coordinate 3,188,758 downwards.
TTGCAATCATGTTTTTCATTTTCGTACGCTACGTAGACATCGCGACTGCGTAGAGGACGAAATTGTTCGTGACACTGCCATCCGCTGTTGCATCAGTAATGCGATAATCGCTCGCGCGCGTGCACTTCGACGATTACAATAACGTCCCGAATTAACGGTACTAAATTCACGTCTTTGTTTATCAAGCGGCTACGGGCGGTTCAGTTTTTTCAGAACAGCAACTTATTACTTTGCTCTCCGTAAGATTGACTCTGGACTCTAGAAAGATTGACTCACGAATCAGAGATCAGAACTGTCGCCTTAAACGTTTAAGGAATCGGAGAATCTTTAATCTCGGTGACAAACCGAGAGTTTGAACAATGATTCGAATCAGTTTTGCCCCAAATTGTAGCCGATCGATCGGATCAACGTTCTTACCGTGAGAACTACTGCAGAGGTTTGTTGGTTGAACAGAAAATTTAGAGGACAGTGCTCGGTCGCGTAAAATAACAGCGGGAACCGGTTTCTGCACGTGGCGGCAGCGGTTGGACGATCGTACCGGCGAAACCAACACCCACCTATTTACAGTAACACCGATTCACGTAACCTTACGCTTTCGAGACATTCCCCTCTTGCCTATTCCTGCGCCTTATCACGAGAACCAGGCAACATATTAAAGGTAGATATTATTAGAAATAACCGAGGTTATAACGCAGCCAACTTGAAACAATATAGCTATGTAGATAGTATGTAAATGGGACAGATAGTTGGGAAGTTGCCCCAAAATGCGAGGTGGAAACCGATGGGAAAGGTGCACGCGTACCTATTGTATATGTATCTATACCTACACATACTCGCTACAAAAAGAAGGAAAGAGAAAAAGGTAATTGCGGTGTAGCGTTTTCGTGGTAATCCGTAGAACGTGGCTGGTGGTGGCGATACACCTGTGGCGACAAGAGGGACGCGTAGTTTAGGATGTCGGTTATCGATGAAAGGGCGCCGGGGAAGGTGGTTGGAACTGTTGGAAGGTAAAGAAGCGGAGGGAACCTAGGAGTTTTGCTGCGCAAAATATCGTAACACGTGGGGCGTCTGTTTGGACTTGCGGGAGGCGCGGTTGTTTCGAGACATTCGTTATCTATTCCTATACGACTACATACTTACATACATATGCCTACATCTTTTCCGCGTCGTTCGCTGTTCGACCGGGACGAACCGAGAAGCATTTCAGCACCGTTCGGGTAGGTATTATTTCAAGAATTTAAACGCTCAACGTTACGATGCGATCTGCCGTTTTCCAGTCGTTCTTCTTTGGTTAATCGTCCCCTATCCCGTTTCGTTTTCGCGCAGAATAACATCTGCGTAGTAGAACAAAATAGAAGAGCGTTAGTGGTATTATTCGAGATATTCAAAAGAGCACGGGCTCGGAGAAGCGCGACGTAAAAATACGTCTGGCTAATTGGGATAACTTGTACGCGAGCCAGACAAAAGCGTGGAATTCATTAATTTTAACGAGCTTTGTCGTTCTCCAGTTACCAGTGACTCATTCGATCGCTATTATCGCCTTACTCGATCTCTAGCTGTTCCGTAAACTTACACTGTACACAGCTGTACATTACACAGGCCATAGTACACACACGCGAGGACGCGCGTTGCGTAAATTTCTGTCGGGAGTTCGCTTATCACGAAAACAGGGACCACTTTGGGCGAGCATCCGTGGCGATGGGGCGCGTGATAAATGAATAGAATTAATAACTCGCAAGTCCGGATTTCCGTGAAAGGAAAGGACTTCCGTGTGGTCGAAAAGTAGGATGAAATTAAAAGAGAACGATGGCGCCACGCCGCGCTGCGCTGCGTTCTTACGTAATTCCTCGATTCGAGTACCTCTTACCGCTTAACAAGCATCTCTTGCTCGGTTTTCCTCTTATTTTCCAATCTTTTAACACAAACTCGCTGTTTTTACTTACTTATGTAGATACAGTTTATTTATCGAGAGCTAAGTCAGCTGAGCACCTAAGTATCAAGCACGAGTTGGAGGTAAATGCACTCTAACGGTGTCTTTCGGTGTCATGATTCCTTAAATGTATTCGTTATGTAGATACATACTGTTCGTTGATGCACCAGAGGAAGAAGTAAGAATGATGGCTGACATTGGTTCAACTTAAAGTATTAAGTAGGTACCTACTTAATACTTAATACTTTAGATTAAGATATTTGATATTTCTCGAGATTTCGCTATTCAGCGGGGAACAAAGAGTGACCCAAAAATGAGGCCTTTTTTAGCCTCTTTTTGGTCCCACGATTTTGCAACTGAATTTTATGCGAAACGGTAGCTTATGATGAGACATTAAACACAAAATTTTCAAGTTGAGGTGACAATTAGTTTCTGAGATATGGGTGGTCGAAGAAGTGAAAATTCGTTAACGCGTCAGCCCATACGCTTCGATGTACGGACTTTTATGTCAGTCCAATAATTTAAATAATTATTTCCAGGGGGTTTGCTGACTGCTAACCACGAATTTGAAATTAGATTTTCAAAATTCACGAAAAAATGACTGTGCAGTGGGTGTTTTTTTTAACCCTTTAGCGCCCAGTGTGACGTATACGTCACATCATTTTCACACGTATAAAAAAAATCATTAGCCAATAATTTTGGGTCTCAAAACGGTTCAGTTCTCTAAATAGATCCGGGATGCAAGCCACTGATACGTTTACCGCTGTAAATAATGTTTATTGTAACCATGGAAACATTTCTGGCGAATGCATGTTAGACATTTTTCTTTTATTTTTTTTTTACATTTTATTTGGTAGATACGTGTAAATTAATTGTTATACTAAAAGAATAATGCTTGTAAAGTTTGACTTATGAAAAAAAATCGCTTTGTTAATCCGTACATGCCCAGTTTGACGTATACGTCACATCGAGAAAATCATATTTCGACTGGCTTTTTTGGGAAAACAACGATGAAGTGTATTGGAAGCATTTTTCAGTTAACTAATCGCAAGAAATCATTTTTTGCCGCGGAGAAAAGAGTCTGGGCCTTAAAGGGTTAATATATCGTCCACCATATTAATTCGGCCATGGTGAGTTTCGCTGACTGCTAACAAGGAATTTGAACTTAGATTTTCAAAATTCACAAATAAAAATAAAAATCAAGAAATATAAATGTCTCTGTAGTAAGTGTTTTTTCTTTAATATATCGACCACCATTTTAAATCAGCCATTGTGAATTTTGAAAATCTAAGTTCAAATTCGTTGTTAGCAGTGAGAAAAACCCCTGAAAATAATTGTTTAAATTATCGGACTGACATAAAAGTCCGTACATCGAAGCGTATGGGCTGACGCGTTAACGAATTTTCACTTCATTGACCTCCCATATCTCAGAAACTAATTGTCACCTCAACTTGAAAATTTCGTGTGATTGATGTCGCATAATAAGGTATCATTTCGCATAAAATTCAGTTCCAAAATCGTGGGACCAAAAAAAGAGGCTATTTTTGGGGTCACTCTTTTCAAGGTCGTACTCAAAGTTAGGTGGGATGAAAGGGACACGTATTGAAAGTCACATTGCAATTATCTGAAAGAGAAAGTATCTTCCCACGACGAAAGTATTTTCATTTTGTAGCATCACTAATGCATGCCCAAACAATCCTAACTGCAAGTCGCTGCCATTTAAAAAATGACGGTGAAACACGATTGAATTTTTTCATGCTTCAAAGTAAAATTTTTTATGTTTTTTCGAAACATTTTGCCAAGTGCTTTTACCAGTGATTGATGTCTTTATTATTACATCTGGACTGATATTTATTTAGGAACAATAAGACATATGTAAGATAATATTTTGTTTAACCGGTTAACTGTCAATGTATCACATATGATCAAAAAAAATCTGTAAATTTTAATATCGCAGACTCAAAATGGCCGACCCAAAATGGCTGTCAAATATTAAAATATTATCGGGATTTAGAAAAATTGTGTATAGGGGTTTTTGGGGTCGCCCATACCCCTGTATACCAAATTTGGTGTGATTCACTTAATTTTTCGATGTTGCCAGTTTGGGCACGAATAGTAAAAAAAGCCGTGCCAGTTAACCGGTTAATATTGTAACTGTAGAGATTAGATTTTCAATTGTGCTTTCATATTTATGAATAGAGCACAAGAAAAATTTATGAAGGAGACACCACTTTCCTAAGTGTTCCCTTTAAAATCTTGCTATGATAAACCGAACATTGGTAATAAAAGAATATTTAGGGTAAACCAACCAGTAATTGACCGCATACCAGTGAATGCCCATTAGGCAAAGAAATGTCAATTATTAATTTAAAAATACTATATGTTTATAAATGGAGTGTAGTTGCACTTTTAATATCCTATATTTTTAGTTACGCGTGTTAAGCAAACATTAATAATTACAATTCTTATTAAAAGTATGCGGTCATTTACTGGGCTTCTACACGTTTTGCATTTTATAATCGTTTTTTTTAAAAATTACGATAATAATAAGTAATTATTTTTATAGAAATTTCAAGAACCATAAATTTAAATGGAATTTCAACAGTTGTTTTGTTGTTATACATAAATATATTCAATTATTAATCTCAAAGGTCCATAAATTCAACAATTCGGTCATTCACTGGTTGGTTTACCCTAACACACATCAAGATGTTTTTGAACAATTTTAGTGCCAATTAAGATCTTTTAATTAACACAGTTTGGATTAATCTAAGGATTATGTGTTTGGTTTTTAATGAAAGTATCGTTTGTTATCGTTTGCTTTTTAATGGGAGGATTATTTTTTGTTATTTAAATATGTAAGCTTAATGTAAAGTTTGTTACAAATATTTGGGCAGTGCCGTGGTATTTATGTAACTTAAGAAAAAGGTCCACTTGTAGACTTGTCGACATCAATACTGTGATTTTGGTACTAGCAGAAATAATATTTAAAGTAATAATATTAATATTACCTTGGTTTATTACACTGTCTCATTCATAAATACCAATACAGTCAATTTATGAATGGGTCAAAACACATTTTTTAGAAAGCGAAAAATAAGACATGTAAATATAGAGAGAAGCTTAATAGGACCGTGTACTGTTATAGCCTGATAACTGGCCTTTCTAATGTTACCAATTAGAGTTCGAATGGTTATATAGTTTTTTTACTATCTGGTCCTAAACAAAAATGCCCTTTCATCCCCCCTTATTTACTATTTAAGCGGAAACGATAGGATCTGTGCGGAAATAGAAATCAAATCTGAGGTTATTCTCGTTTCTTTAACAGCCAGGCATAAAGTCGAGCGGATTTTCGGGTTCGCGGCATTCTTGCGGCAGCACGAGCTTCTTCTCATTGAGAGATAAAACCGCGATATTTTCGGACTGAAATCGAAGAAATAAATTTTTTCACGAGTCCGTTTTCACGTCTACCGAAGATAAAAGAAACGAGAGTTTCGCTCGATCGTCGAACACGCGCACGTGGATCCACGCTTCAAGGTCAAAGAATAGGATGCGCAAAAGTTTCTCCTTGCTCCAAGGTCTTCCGCATGGTGTTTAGCTTCGACCAGATCTTCTCTTTCAGCGTGCGTGAGTTTCGTCCAAGATTACCGACGCCGACGTCGTCCATGCGTGCTGGCCTCTACGACAAAAAATGGTAAAAAAAAATGACCAGAAACGGCATAAACGGAACTCATACCTATCCTACGATTCTTCGAAACTTTGTTGCATTTTCAATTAGGGGTAAAACGGACCACTTGTTGTGAGAGTAAACTACATATGTACATATTATACATATTATCGACGTGCGTTACGAAAAGTAGCACGTTTCAATTTTCTTACGAAAACTAGCACGTTTGCCTTCGTTCTCACGAAAAATAGCATCTTTCGTCTTTCGCCGCGAAAACTAGCACGTTTGAGCGGTTTGCCACGAAAACTATTACGTTTCGGTTTTCGCTGCGAGAACTAGCAAGTTTCAGCGGTTTGCCACGAGATTAAAATTTCCATATGTGTTGTCTTTTGGAGATTAGATGGAATTATTATTTATTAAACAATATTTTCAACAGTCGAATTCTTTTAAACTGACCACGCGCTGAAACGTCATAGTTTCTGCAGTCCGCAGTATAATCCAAAACGTGCTATTCTTCGTGGCCAAACCGGATGACGTGCTAGTTATCGCCGCAAATTCCCAAATGTGCTATTTTTTCGTGGCGAAACAGTATAACGTGCTAGTTTTCGCCGCAACAGTACGAAACGTGCTATTCTTCGTGGCGAAGCAGTCAAACGTGTTAGTCATCGCGGCGGAAGACCAAACGCGCTAATATTCGTCAGAAACGATGGAACGTGCTTCTTTTCGTGGCAAATCGAAACGTGCTGGTTTTCGTAAGAAAATTGAAACGTGATACTTTTCGTAACGCACGTCGTTATGTAGTGTAGGTATATTAGAGTGGCTCTTAGTTGTTCCTGGTAAAATCTTTTTTCAAGATTTTCTTCGGAGCACCCTCCAGAATAGTTTCAAATAATTAAAAAAAATTTGTAAAGTTTGAGCCCGATCGGATAACGAGAAAAGACAAAAAAAGAGAGAACTATTTCTAAAACACACATATATTAACAAAATACAAATTAAAATTGAAAAGAACATAATAAAATGGAAAAAACACAAAACCGAGAAAAAAATGAAATTTTAGTGTTTTCACACAATTGTCTCTAGCTTCGGTGTTTTTCCATAGATTTTCTTCAGTAGCACCTTATTTTCTTCGTAAAAGTGCAGACTCAACGTAAGAAATGAGAAACTGCGCCCATTTTTGCGATTTCGATTTTTCCCAGATGATTAAATGAATTGTCGATGTCAATTTCGGTAAAAAAAAGTGACTTTTTTCACATATTTCCATCGATTTCACCTGAACTACTGAACCGATTTGAAAATGTTGTAAGGTAGATTTCTTGGTGATTCAATTATCTTTAATTTGAGATACTTTTCGACCATATCGGTCATTCGCAACACGAAATATTCGCAATTAAGTGGGATCACCTTTTTGACAGGCAGGTAAAAAGTTCACCTGTCGATATCTCGAAAACGTATTCATAGAAAATTTTTTAGACCTAATTTTCGGAATCAGCGGGCAATTTTACATGAGAAAAAAATAGTGGCATCTGCTGCGCAAAATGGCTGTAAACTAGTGTTATTTAACACCTCAAAAAGTCGATTTTATATATCCTCCGTTATTGCTTATATAAAAAAATACGTCAAACAAAAGTTGTAGATCCCAAATTTTCAGGAAACATTCATGACATATCAAACACTGAAAATAAAGAAAATTTTTTATTTACCTTTTTAGCATATTTCGGTATATGCTCCCCCCCTTAAATATTTAAAAAAATAGACCTCACTAATAAAAATTCTATATTTCTCGTTCGCCTTCATAAATAAAAAGTGTTCCAGAAGCATTTAAACTCTCAAAATTTGAGGGAAAAGAGTTTAATTTTTTTTCAGTTTTTCAGCCTTTTTTCGAAAATCGTTTGTCGTACGAGAAAAAGTAATAAAACATAAAAGATGCTCCTTGTCCGGATCTACAACTTTTGTTTGACATATTTTTCTATATAAGCAATAACTTGGAGGATATTACATAAAATCGACTTTTTGAGCTGTTAAATAATCATTTAAATATTCAAGGGCCCAGGGGCACCTTTTTCCGTTATCCGATCGGGCTCAACTTTACACAGATTTTTTTTTAATTATTTGGAACTATTCTAGAGGGTGCCCCGAAGAAAATTCAAAAGTCGAAAATAACAGTACATACTGGCGTACATACATGTTCCACGATATTTTCTGCCCTGAGATTGACCTCTGAAAGTTGGCGCTCTTCTAACACCGAGGCAACTATACATATGTAAATTCTAAACATGCTGTCTTTCCGACCATATTTAACCGTATTTGCCCTGCTCTGCCGGTTCTGTAGTACTTTTAATTACTAATTACCACAGTTTGCATACATAGTAAGGCCGCGTTAAAAACAGCCCGAAGCGGTACGTAATTCGCAGTTCACAAAGTAGCAGTCGGGGGAGGAGGGGTGGAAGGAATGTATCATCCGACATCGTAACAACAACATACATATAACAGTATTTAAATACACGTGTGTATCACATCCACCGAGGAACAAGATAACGCACACTTCTCGAGAACAGCAGACATAGGAATTTTGTAAAAAGGAGAAAGCCTTCGATAAGTTTGCGTCACATGGTGTCGTACGACAAACGCGAGATTACCACCGCTTGAAAATACATCCTTATCACAGATTCTAACGTTTACTATCGCTCGGACAGCTCGATCCCTTTTATTTGTCGCTACGACAGGCAGATAATTTTGTTTTCGTCTCGCGGCGTAAACTATGTTCGTCAGCGGAATTAATTAGAAATTCAAGCGGCGACGGCAGGGCGTGAATCCGTGGAGGTCATCGACCGACGTACACCGACCTCTCCAGAATTTGTCCACCACACTTATTTCTGGATGTCGTTAAAGCTACTTCCCGATGCGTTGGCCCGGCGCAGAGAGAAACACAGAGAAAGAGAGAGAGAGAGAGAGAGAGAGAGAGAGAGAGAGAGAGAGAGAGAGAGAGAGAGAGAGAAAGGGATTCAATTTCGTGTTACATCAAGGGCAACTGAACCTTTGCGAAACGACGGCAAATCCAGAGAAACGATTTATCGAGAATTGCGCTCGACGAACCCATTCACGGCATTATCGTTTCATGTAGATAATCACATTCCTTTGAATCTGCCTTCTTTCCAAAACACTAGCATGTGTGGTGTGTGGTATGCTCGTTGAAATGGGCCACCATACATCTTCTGACCAATTCATATCGGGCTCCGACAAATACACGAGGAGTGACTGAAAAAATCGACGCCGCCGGGAGAAAAGGGATTGCTGGGTTGCGCAACGTGGCGCTTACTACATACATATACCTAACAAGTTTTTATGACTCACCGCGACGCGTGTGTTTCTACCTCGCGGGCAATAAATTACGCCAACTAGAAAAATAAAAAGTGTGTTGTTTTCGCGTAACGTTCGCATCGCTAATATTCCTGATTGCTCGGTATGTCTATGGTAGGGATGATTCATCCTTGTAGAATGTAGACGGTTAGCAGAAAGAGTATTTGGCATCTTTCGCGCGGCTTGACGATTTTTTGCTCGGCCGCGTAGCAAGTTCTATCTAAAGCTAATGAAAACTGAGACGACGAGCACGAGCGTTCCGTGAGCTCGCACACTTGGAGCTTTCGTTCTTGTTTTCGGTCAGTTTACGTACACAGATGCAATCTACATATATTTCGAGCCGTGGTAAAGTCGTAATGTAGCGATGCCGGGCGCCCGAAACGATTTCGAAGGAAGGGAGTGATTCGTAGAATCGAGCGCTGTCGCACAATAGCGGTCACGCGGGTGTCGCGTGACACAACAGAGAAACTGTCGCGGATGGACAGGCACACCCGTGAACTTGCTCTAAAGTCTAGAGTCTGAAGATTCGTAGTTCTAATTGCTGGAGTTGGACTGGAACGGTGACGTAGGTTGTAACGGAGCGCGTTCGCGAGCAGACCAGGCCATCCTGCGGAAAAGAGCCAACGAACTTGCTTGACCCGTCACCCGAGAGCAAGGGTGGTGCATCGACCACTTTGAACTGCTTCCCACTTTCCGCCCAATTCTTTAGATCATCCAACTTCGCCTCAGTTTACCGTTCCTCGCTGCATTTTGCCCAACTGCTTGAAATAAGTGTACCGAATTGGCACCGAGGACCACGCCATTAATCTCTATTTTAGAGATAGATTCTCGCAGAAAACATATGAACTATTCAACAGAAATAGTGGATGAAAGAGATATGGACTATATGCTATGTAAGTATCTTCGGCGCGGAGCGATCGAGCCGTCTCTCGGTTTTTTTTTTCAATATTCGGAGTATACGGGCGGCAACTGTTTAAGATTCAAATGTGAAATATGCATTTTATAATTTGTTGTTTAACTACCCTAGTAGCATTTGTTGTTGGCATACAGTTGGGCCACGTACATAATATTAGTTGGCCAACAGTTAGATTTGGCACATTTTTTTCAGGTTGGGCCAACAACAGATGGCTAAGGTAGGCTTTTCTACTGCTGCCCAATTATTTATATTCTTTCCAAAAGACGTCTTAAAGACGTCCAAAAGGCGTCTTAAAGAACTTCAAAAGACGTTATAAACACTTCTTTTTCAGGCCTGGTTTAGGAAAAAAATCGCGGGTGAGGAGAATCGAAACCAAACTTTCCGCTTACGAAGCAATCGCTGTTCGCACTTACCCAACATATTTCCTTGTAAACACTTCTAATTTCTAGTTACATGCCTAGTATTAATTGTTTATAAAAACTGTGCAGTGACGCGAAATATTCTACAAAATATAAACATTCGACCTTTAGATTCATTCCTTAAAATTTCACATTCGTCTCAATTATTTATGTATTCACATTTATGTATTCACATACATAAATACATTACGTATTTATAAATAAGAAAATAAAAATCACAACTTGGAATATAATAACAGGGAATATAATAAAATTTTCTGACGTTTATAAGATGTCGTTTAATCATCGTTGAAAATTTTTTGTTAATTAACCAACCATAGTAATTGTAGGCCCAACATTGATTATTCGTAGGCACACTGTTGTAACTTTTTGTTAATTAACAAACCATAATAATTACAGACCCAACATTGAATATTCGTTGGTACATTGTCGTAATTTTTTGCCGTAGGCTCTATGTTGGGAATTTGTAGGCAAAAACACTAACTACAATATTGTCTCCGGATGGGCTCGGTTTGGTGCACACGATATGGGCTTTTCGCTATCCCCACCATTTATATCTCACTCTTGTCCGGCGAAGGCGAGAGCGAGATGGAACGAAAGCGAACGAGACACGGTCGCGCACGCAAAACGTTCTATCTCGCTCCCCCCTTCAGCCAGAAAGAAGAGAGAAACGAACACTCGGAATTAGGGCTCTGCTCACGATACGGGTTCAACGCCGGTCCCGACCAACGAGCCCTCAGGGAGACACTACTGTATATCCCAACTAATTCCTAACTGTTGGCTACCGTTGGCCAACCAGAAATGCTACTAGGGTAATTTCGAACATTTAACACTTTCGCTAATTTCACCCTCATTCCTTTCCCTACTATATTCAACCATATCATACATTCGATTAATCATCCCAATTTTAAAAAAAGGGATCGCGAGGCGGCGCCCTCCGCGGTACTTATCTAGCGTTTAGAGAAGTGGTAAAATCAGTCAGCCATAACCGTATACGTATCTACCTAATCATGTGCCGAGCAGCTTGAAAGAAATAGATAATAGGTATATATGGAAAGATAAGGTATCAGGCCTCGCTTAGGATCGTACGATGTATGTATACATAGGTACATATACAGTATTGTCTCCCTCAGGGACGAAACTAGGTTGTAAGCGCCCCGGAGCAAGGATTCTGTTTGGCTCCCCCCCTCAACATTTTACCACCACCTATTGCCCACCTTAGGAAGTTGAGTTCACACTTTACATATAAAAGACATTATAAACGTGTTTATTAACTGGTTTCAAACATATTGCAGGTACCCTAATTTGTTTGTTGTTTGATAACAGATAAATAAATTTGAATTACTTTTCCATAAAATGTATTTCTCCTTTATTCCTAATGGAATAACGTAATATATAAATTTGAATAAAGCCATTGATGTGGCCTTTTCAAAACTATGTCTTTTCTTTATAAAGATTTCTCATTTGGCGCCCCCCGAAAATCGGCGCCCGGGGCAGAAATACCCGCTGTTCCCCCCTAGTTACGTCCCTGGTCTCCCTGAGGGCTCGCTGGTCGGGACCGGCGTTGAGCCCGTATCGTGAGCAGAGCCCTAATTCCGAGTATTCGTTTCTCTCTTCTTTCTGGCCGAAGGGGGGAGCGAGATGGAACGCTTTGCGTGCGCGGCGGACGTGCGCGACCGTGTCTCGCTCGCTTTCGTTCCATCTCGCTCTCGCCTTCGCCGGACAAGAGTGAGATAGAAATGGTGGGGATAGCGAAAAGCCCACATCGTGTGCACCAAACCGAGCCCATCGGGAGATAATACTGTACATGTTAGAAAATTACCCTGTACGGGTGGAAAAGAAACTAAGGAAGCGCGCTCCGGGACAGTTCTGGGGTAAGGTAAATGTCCCCATTTCTGCTCATGTCCCCATTTTTTTTTTATTATTATAAGCGTTACGTTTGTACTATTTCTGCAAGAAAATAATTCTAAATTATTTGAACATTTACGCGAGTGTTGCACGAGGTTGGGGCTAATCAAAGTGCAGTATAAGCAACGAAAAACTTTTAAAACTAGAGACTCATGATTTTTCGATCGTGTTCTAGCTGCTTGTGCTAAGGAACCGCGTCGCTATTGGTATTCGATAAGTGGGCAGAAAATAGTTTTGGCGGTAAAAGTTCTTATTTAATAACAAAAACAGATACCGTATTGTGCTCTGGATTTAGATTTTTTACTATTTTTTTTTTTTAATAGAAAGCAGGTGAGCAGGTTTAAGATCAAGTGAATCACCGTCATGTCTGCATTTCTACTCACCAAAATTTTAGTAATATAACCTCACAATTCAATGTATGCTGCAACCTCTATTTCTAGTCGAAGGCAGTTTATTTTTTGTTTATCATTATTTGATGTTTTTCTGTTGTGTTTTAAAACCTCTCCATAAAAGATGTAACCTATTTTAACATGAAAAAGCAACATATTATGTGAGCAGAAATTGTTACAAATGGTGAATAGAAATACGCACATCGCTATTTTTCGTGAAGCGAAATACGGGCATCTAAAGCCTTGTATTTAATTACAAATTACTAATAGTTAAACATCTTGCAATATCTTTCTCAAATAGTTTTTGAAGTGGTTGATTTATTATTAAAGAATTAATCAATTACTCTGCAAATTTTGATCACAAACAAATTTTTTACACCTTCTTTATGACGAGTAACCTCTTAAATGAGAAGAAATTGGGACATTCACCTTAATTGTCGTATGGTTCATCACAGTCCTCTTACCAGAAGGCAAAACCTTACCCACTGCGTGACCAGATCCTCCAGGAACAGAGTCCCTATTCTTTGGCAATGCGGCGTCGAGCCGATTGCCATTCCCATAATCTTTATCTTACTCTAAACAACCAATCCTTCGATAACCGATGGCTAGGAGACCCAACGTGGTCATCAGCTATCGCCCGTCGCCAGGTCTGTTTGGTTTCGGGTACCCTCTATCAATACCGCACGCAGGCTAAAGGTCCACGCACACTTATCAGTTCCGTGTCAGTTCCGTTCCGGCGTGCCAGTGGTAAGAAGAAGAGGGGCGTAGAGGTCTCTTCTTTTTACCACTGGCACGCCGGAACGGAACTGACACGGAACTGACATGGAACGGATATGTGTGCGTAGACCTTAAGTCTCTGCCATAAAAACTCTTTTTGGTCCCACGATTTTGGAACTGAATTTTATGCGAAACGATACTTTATGATGAGACATCAATCACATAAAATTTTCAAGTTGAGGTGACGATTAGTTTCTGAGATATGGGAGGTGAAAGAAGTGAAAATTCCTTAACGCGTCAGGCCATACGCTTCGATGTACGGACTTTTATGTCAGTCCGATAATTTAAACAATTATTTCCACGGATTTTGCTGATTGCTGACAACGAATTTGAACTTAGACTTTCAAAACTCACAATGGCTGATTTAAAATGGTGGTCGATATATTAAAAAAAAACACCCACTACACAGACATTTATATTTCTTGATTTTTATTTTTTTTTCGTGAGTTTTGAAATTATAACTACAAATTCGTTGTTAGCAGTCACCAAACCCCCTATATGGACTGACGCGTTAACGAATTTTTAAAATCGTGGGACCAAAAAGAGGCTAAAAAAAGGCCTCATTTTTGGGTCACTCTTTTAGACAAATTGAATAATATTTAGGAGTTGCACAATTTTATCACTAGGGTAGGCCTGGGGCGGTAGTAACACTTTGACTTTGGAATACGATTACGCAGGAACTGTTACATTTGCAACACGATTTTGCAACCGAATTTTGTGCCAAATGATAGCTTATGATGAGATATCAATCACACAAAATTTTCAAGTTGAGGTGACAATTAGTTTCTGAGATATGGGTGGTCAAAGAAGTGAAAATTCGTTAACGCGTCAGCTCGTATACTTCGACCTACGGATTTTATGTCAGTCCCAAAATTTAAATAATTATTTCCAGGGGTTTTGCTGATTGCTAACCACGAATTTGAAATTAGATTTTCCTAAAATTCACGAAAAAAAAATAAAAATCAAGAAATATAAAGGATTGTGTAGTGGGTGTTTTTTTTTTAAATATATCGACCACCATTTCAAATCGGCCATTGCGAGTTTTGCTGACTGCTAACAACGAATTTGAACTTAGATTTTCAAAATTCACAAATAAAAATAAAAATCAAGAAATATAATTGACTGCGTAGTGGGTGTTTTTTTTTTAATATATCGTCCAGCATACTGAATTGGCCATTGTGAGTTTTGCTGACTGCTAACAACGAATTTGAACTTAGATTTTCAAAATTCACAAATAAAAATAAAAATCAAGAAATATAGATGACTGTGTAGTGGACGTTTTTTTTTAATATATCGTCCACCATATTAATTCGGCCATTATGAGTTTTGCTGACTGCTAACAACGAATTTGAACTTAGATTTTCAAAATTCACAAATAAAAATAAAAATCAAGAAATATAAATGTCTGTGTAATGGATGTTTTTTTAATATATCGACCACCATTTTAAATCAGCCATTGTGAATTTTGAAAGTCCAAGTTCAAATTCGTTATCAGCAGTCAGCAAAACCCGTGGAAATAATTGTTTAAATTATTGAACTGACATAAAAGTCCGTACATCGAAGCGTATGGGCTGAAGCGTTAACGAATTTTCACTTCTTTCACCTCCCATATCTCAGAAACTAATTGTCACTTCAACTTGAAAATTTCGTCATAAGGTATCATTTCGCATAAAATTCAGTTCCAAAATCGTGGGACCAAAAAGAAGCTATTTCTTGGGTCACTCTTTGGTGACGCTACATACAATCGCTCACTTCACCCTCGCCTTTCCCATACCGTGGCCAGATCTTAAAGGAGCAGAGTCCCTATTCTTTACCAATACGGCACTGCTTCGGGCCGCTTGCCATCTCGAAACTCTCTCTTCATTGAAATTCAAAGAAGCAATCCTTCGGTGTATACCTGATAGCTGGCTGACCCAACACGGTCATCAGCCATCGCCGGCCGCTGGGGCTGCTTACAAGGAGAGTATTTTAGGTGTCCGCCTCCGATCATTTTGATTTTTGGATATGTTATAGAGGACCGAAAAATAAGAAATACGTGTTTTTTTTATTTTTCCCCGTTTTCATATTTGAGAGGTGAAAACTGCCTTCAAAGTTAGGGTTGAAAAATCATTTTTGTGGAATATCTCGAGAACTATTAAAGATAGGGGAAAATCTGGTGAGTCAGTCATATTTCGCATTCAAAGACACAAAATTCGTCCATTGACACTATTCCCCTATCTCTAATAGTTCTCGAGATATTCCACAAAAATGATTTTTCAACCCTAACTTTGAACGCGGTTTTCACCCCCCAAATATGAAAACGGGGAAAAATAAAAAAACACGTATTTCTTATTTTTCGGTCCTCTATAACATATCCAAAAATCAAAATGATCGGAGGCGGACACCTAAAATACTCTCCTTGTTAGTCACACTCACCCTCTCTCAAAACCTTACGGCCCTCGCGCAGCCCAAGTCCCTGCCATAAAACCCTCAATGGCAGAACAGCACGAGGCTCCACTGAAAAACACATTGACGCATCTGTGTATCTATCTCGACTTTGATTTAGTTGCGGGTACAAAATCTCATTTCAAGCTACAGTGTACCCTAAAAATGGAATGTTGTAGATATGGCTAAGGCTACGGCTGTGGCTCTTTCTGTCCCGATCAGTGCGGTCGCTTATATAACTGCCGAATTTACGACCGCTGTATCTCTACCACGGATATCTAACCGTTATCAGATTTACTCTGTAAGATGATCTTGACAACGCATTGGTACACCTTGGTTTCTACGAGGCGTTGCGCAGTTTGTCTAGAAACCACGTGGCTCAGGGTATGGTAATGGTAATGAAGAACGGAAAAGAGCCAATTACGCATCGAGGATGCTCGCCAACGTGTACATGTGACACGGGTTCTACAAATGTACTATATACACTTAGTAAAAAAAGTATTTGGACACTTTTTAAAATCGCATAACTTTTTTAGAATTGGTCTTAACGACTTGATTTTTTTTTTTGAGGACCTGGAAGGATTTGTTTTCTAAGTGACATGTTTCGTCGTTTTCGAAAAAATTGCAATTAGTCGGAATAGCGAAGAAAATAGTAAAGGGAGTTTTGTAAACTTTTTTTTGTGAGCTTGTAATGAAAATTCAAAAAACCCATTTGTAGATTGAAGTAAGTTATATACATGCCTAAAATTTCATCAAAATCGGTTAATGTTGCTCTGAGCTATAAACGCTTAAAGATCGCGGAATAAGGTCGAAAATCGCTGATTTCTGGGAATTTCCGCGATTCTCGACCTTATTCTGCAGTCTTTAAACGTGTGTAGCTCAGAGCAACATTAACCGATTTATATGAAATTTTCAGCATGTATACAACTTACTTCGATATACAAACGGATTTTTTGAATTTTCATTACAAGCTCACAAAAAAGTTTAAAAAACGACCTTTACTATTTTCTTCGCTATTCCGACCAATTGCAATTTTTTCGAAAACGACGAAACACGTCACTTAGAAAACAAATCCTTCTAGGTCCTCAAAAAAAAATCAAGTCGTTAAGACCAATTCTAAAAAAGTTATGCGATTTTAAAAAGTGTCCAAATACTTTTTTTACTAAGTGTAGGATCCGCTGTCGCGAACCAACTCGGTCCATATAAAAATGGTAAACATTTTTTTATCCTCCAGATCGTGAGATAAGATGAAATCGATGGTAAGCTGGGTTTACATTTGTCCACTCGCTGGATCCAGTGAGTGGTTTGACTGGAAATCGAGCCGATGTCTACATTATTCCAGTCTTAACCCAGTTGCTGGATCAAGCGAGTGGTTCGACTGGAAATCGGTCGATGTCTAGATTATTCCAGTCTTATGAGCCGTCTAGACGATTCCAGTAACGCTGGAATATTGTATTCTCGATGGAGGGGGTAAACACTGGATCGAAAAGTAGATTTTCGTAGCAGTCGAAACCTGCTGGAATGACAGCACTGTACTGGAATCAACACACTGTTTACATTATTCCAGATGCAATCCAGTGCTGGACTGGATCACTGGACTAGACTAATGTAAACCGAGCTGTAGGGGTAAAGAGTACAGTGGTTGGCCACCTGACAGTGATTGGCCTTATTTTGAGAAATAAATGAATATAAAGAAATACCAATGTCATGCCTTTTTTTAATGAACATATTCATATTCCTTGTACTTTCTTGCTTCGGATGTAATCAATATTTCTCCACTCATTATATACTGTGATTATATATAAAAGCAGATAGGGTGACTCGGCTTTGAAGCTTGGAAATTACAGCCATTTAATCAAAAAACCATAAGAGTACAGTTGAAAGTTTGCGAATAGTTTAATGTATTTATGATATGTATATCTCTCATATTCGGTATATATCGATAAATAAAAGTTGAAACTTTATAAAAGGATTATGTATTTGTTACAATTATACATATATTATGAAAAAACAGGGGGGCCAACAAATGTCATATGAATAATGTTGAATGATAGTAATTGGCCGGACAGCCAGTGACTGTTTTTTAACCATGTTAACCCGGGAGTAGGCGCATGTTGGTCTCTTCGACCGATGATTTCGTATGTTTTGAAACATGATCCATAGCGTTCGACTGTTCTGGGGGCACGGCAGTGCCCGCGCCGAGTTTACTTTTTTCGTGAAGCGATTCTCATTTGAAGGAAGTCTCGACTTGTTTATGTTGTGGAGCGACACTTATTGTTAATGCACCCGTGTAGGTTTTAAAACATACATTGGTACGCGTCGGTCTTTTCGACCATAGCGCGCCTGCTAACGTAAGTTATTTGCGCGCCTACTCCCGGGTTAATGGTGAAATAGTAATTAGCCCCCTGTTCAAAACAGAAACAAACACGACAAATACATACTAAATAAAATATATCCATTTTTATTGAATAATTTTAATCTTATTTCTATCGCCAAATCAGTAACATTTTCTTTTAGGTTATATTATATATCAAATAGCGGCCAATCATTGTCGAACCGAATGGACAATTACTGTCTTGACCATGCCAATAACTATATTTCTTCGTAGGAAACATATTTTTTGTATATTTTTATACATTCTTGATTTTTTTTATAAACTCTATTTATTTTTAGATTATTAGCGGGTTTTCGTACTTATTTATATTGATTTCCATTTCAAATTTACTAAATTCACATTTATAATTCATTATTTATGTGACACTCTTACTTAAGTGGCCAACCATTGTACTCTTTACCCTATAGCGCGCTTGGGACTGTTCACCATCGTTGTACATATAACTTCAAAACGACGTTGCTGGTACGAATGGGACAGAAGGGGAAGCCAGGCATGGGCGTCCGGAGGGGGGTGCAAAAGGGGCAGTTGCCCCCTGGCTTTTGAGAAAAGATCGCTTATTTTTAAAAACTGATTTTTATTAAGTTTATACTAAAAAAGTGCATATTTCTAAATTCTGGATTTAAATTTTTAATTAAATTGGCAGTACAAAATGAGTTCGAAAAAGCAAGCGGGCTACTCGCTTTTTCATTACTATATTTTTCTTCACTGTCACATCAAAGTTGTCCACTCCTGGAAAAAAATTTACGGACGCCCTTGATGCCAGGATGCCAGGATGCTACTGGGAGTGGCTTTCAAATTATCGTGGTCTATTCGCGAATATTCGATTGTCTAATTGTAAATAGTTTTCATGAAGAATTTATCTTAATATGTAAAGCAGAAAGCTTCTAATATGTTTGTGTGTTTGTCTGTCGCCTAAAAACTTTCGAACGATAAACTCTGGGATCACGAAAAATGCCTCAGATCATTTTACTTGACTAATTCAGACGAATGTGACTATTTTCACAAAAAAAAGATTAACGAAAATTTTTATTTATAAAATCAGAATCTAAATTTCGGGCGAAGCCGAGTATTAAAGCTAGTTAGGTATAAGGTAGGTATTCTTACACAAGCTGTTATAGTGAAATTTAGAGTTGCACGATAAATGAATCTAGGAGAAAGCGGTAAAATTTGAACAAGTTACACATTTGTTAGCTTTTTATATTAATTGATAGTTTGAAGTGTCTAGTTTGTATTAGTATGACCGAGAAAGCATAAATTTACGTTGTATCAAAATTGAGAGCAATAATACAAAAACAGTCATTTCATTTCATGATTTTTCTTTATAAAAGAAGATAGGAAAACTGTTAAATTAATAAAAAATTGTATTATTTTTTATTTTAAAATTAATTAGTACGCATATCACAAGTGTATTCTTCAGGGATATCCCATCCTGAACATTCTTCATGTGCCCATTGACCACATACTGTGCACCGGAACCACATTTCATCACCTTTTCCGAATTCTTTGCAAAAGGAGCAAATATCGTGCTTTACTTTTTCGTCAGAAATATCTGAATTGTACGTGGCATCTACGCCAGAAAAAAAGCAACGTTAAAAGCTGGCTGGAATTATCCCTCACTTTTGGCCGGTATCACCCCACATCTCATGTTCAGATATTTGAAGGAATACACTGAATTGAATTTACATATCACCAAAAACCACATGTGAGTTTGAAAGTAGAAACATTCCTGTATTTAATGAGATTAATATTAATAATTCATATCTATTCCATGTAGTAACTTACCTTGCTTAACAATCGACCACTGTTATAAGATTACGGTGCGAAATGAACGCTCCCGGATTTGTTTGAAACAAAGACTGCTATCGTCATGGAAACCATGAATATTAGTTCGCAGCATCATTAACAAGTGGCAGTACCATACAGAGTCAAGTTACGCGGTTTTTATTTAAAGAAATAGAAGTGACCGGAATTACCCGCTGGCCGGAATTACCCTGCCTTCCCCTATACCAGAAACCGAAAAGTGAAAGTTCTGTCTTATGGCTGCGAGGGTGGTCTGGCGGTCAGAAATAACGGCAAGGGTGACGCAGTGACGACGACGACTAAGCAAGTCTTGAGTGGTGAGGTCGTTCTCTCCAAACGACACTCCAATGGGATTAAGGATGTATCGGACGTACAATATTAGACAAAAGTATAAGAAATTTGAAATACTTGAATGTTTACGTCTTGCGCACAGTAAATCTAAATGTAAGGAAGTCGAACGACAGTTAGAATCTTATTTTTACTCCTAAAAAGGTATTTTTCACTTTACAAATGCTTTTTCAAGCATTATTTGCTAAACTTTTGCCAGTGAAAATGCCCTGAATTCTCAATTTTCTCAAGTTATAATTTATTTCTTTAAAATGGTGTAGTGGACACAATTGAAACTCGGCAGATATTTTTATTTATTTATATACTAGACGTAGGGTAAACCAACCAGTGAATGACCGAATTGTTGAATTTATGGACCTTTGAGATTAATACTTGAATATATTTATGTATAACAACGAAACAACTGTTGAAATTGCATTTTAATTTATTTTTCTTGAAATTTCTATAAAAATAATTACTTATTATTATCGTAATTTTTATAAAAAACGATTATAAAATGCAAAACGTGTAGAAGCCCAGTAAATGACCGCATATTTATAATAAGAATTGTACTTATTTATGTCTGCTTACTAAGCGTAACTAAAAATGTGGGCGATTAAAAGTGCAACTACATTCCATTTATAAACATATAATATTTTTAAATTTATAATTGACATTTCTTTGGCTAATGGTCATTCACTGGTATGCGGTCAATTATTGGTTGGTTTACCCAATAAAAAAATTGAAAACATTGGTAATTTTTTTCAGCTGTTTTATTTGTTAAGATCGCCTCTTTCCATAAGAGTACGTGTACAATCAGTATAAATTAAAATCGTTATAACTCAGCAACCGTTTAGTGAATTTGTTTAAAATTTTTGGAGCACATCAGGAAGATTGAAAAGAACAATCTCACAAATTTTCATCAACTTGGTACCATTTGAAAATAGGTCCTATACATCTTTAAATAGGTACATAGTTCCTTGAAGATGATTGTCGATCGATTGTTGATCTTTTTCATCCGACATAAAGACATAAGGGACCCTTTAGCAAGCGAACAAAAGTTACACGCGTGTTCGAGAAAATACACAGGCATGCTAGTTTCTGACACGCGCCATGGGACGAATTAGCCAGTAGGTAATAAACAAAAAATAAACATTATCATCACTTTTAGCTAACAAGACCGGTTAACGAAGAAAATGACGGGACGCTGATGACTTCAAACAGTAATATATATTTTGAGAAATGGGACGAAGTGGAAAGTGATTCTTGCATGATTGAAGAGATTCCATCCTGTTAAAATACAGGACTCGTTGGGACTTGAAAGATATTCCTTGTCAATTTTAAAAAATTTCACGAGTATCCTGTCTGCATTCAAACTTACTTTTTAATAGATTATTTACATTAATTACTAATAGAAGATGATGTTTAGCGCAAAAGATTAGCTCATAATTTAAACAAAACGATATTTCGCAGCATTCCTTTATTTTTCGACTTTTCCTTATAAATTGCAAACGAAAAATTTCCCGAACATCCGATTTAAACCACTGAAAAGGGCATTAAATAAAGTACCAAATGAACAGTTTTCAATTTTTTTTTACCACAAATAAATAAAAAAAATGCAAAATAAATAAATGTAAAAAATATTAAATTATACATCATTAAAAATGAATATATTTATCCTATTTTTTTTTTTACGTCAATTTCATTCGGATATCTTAAAAAGAAGACCCAAATGGCGCCAAATAAGTGAATCCGGCCCACTGTGCAACGTGACGGTAACGAAGCCGTGGATTCGGTGCTGTCGAACAAGCGGTCAGGGAAACCGTTCGAATCCATTAGCCGCGTTTTACCGCAAGAAACGTTACACTCGCCATTATAGTCTATATTCGTTTTATATCGTTTTCATTTCCGCAACGACTGCATATGTATTGGTTCCTCATGTTTTGCTCATAATGTGCGGAGAGTTCGCGACCGTTGATGATTCGTTTCATCAGGATGATCGTCGGAATCGTAACGCAAATCGCGTTATTAAACATACTATCCGGACGATCGTTATCGAAAGTTGATTCTCACGGCTATTAAACTGCTGCGAAGAAATAAGCATGTAATTTCTCGGTCGTCCCCGGTGTAGGTCGTTGCGATACGTGCCGACTGCGACTGCACGCTGCGCGCGCAACCTATCGTACCATGACGAATTACACATGCGGTTTAAAGTCCTGCCGAGTAAAGCGCCTAACGAGGGAACACGGGAATACGGCTAAGGTCGTGGCTGGTTGGGTCGCTTCGTAGTTCGTACATCGAACAGCACAGAAAGTGTTTTGTAACTCTGAAAGGATAGCCTCAAGCCTGCCATCCATCGATCGAAATCAATATTTAAAATAGTTGTTGATGGTAATTGCGCGTGTTCCAACCAAGCCAAGTAGGAGCAGGAGCAATCCTATCTTTATTCTGTACAATGACATTTCACGTGACGTTCGATCGCGCGCGTACAACTAACAAGAGAACATCCCGAACTCGGAAATTTAAAATATTCGGAAACTTTGTGAATATGTAGGAAATTTCCTCCTGATTACAACGCAATTTTTGTTTGCTGCCCAAAATCACTCTAAGAAGGTGTAATTGACCCCTGAAAATCCGGTTATCTTCCGGTTTCGTCTTATAACGTTGTGAACTGTAAAATAACTTTTTTTTATCAAATGATAGATCTAATTAAAAGAAGTAACTTTTGTCTTGAAACTTTTTTCTGTCTTTTACAGTTCGCGAGTTATAACACAAAATCGGAAAATAGCTGAATTTTCAGGAGTTAATTTCACCTCCTTTGAGTGAATTTCGGCAGTAAACAAAAATTGCGTTGTAATCAGGAAGAAATCCGCTGCATACTCCCAAAGTTTCAGAATTTTTTGAATTTTCGGGTTCGGGATCTTCCTTTGTAAGTAGCCGGAAGACCGAATACGTGTGTGTAGGGTAAAGGCAGGTAATATAGAACATCTGATTTCAAAAGCTTGTCAATTGTAGGGGATTTTTTTTTTTAATCAAACTGACATGAGGGGACGAAGGAACGAATGCATAATTATATTTACATAATCAAATGTAAAAACATCCAATTGTTCGAACGATTCTTGCACTTCTTTTTTTATTAACTCGGTCAATAAAAATCATACAACAAAACCAAAAAAAGAAAAACGAAATTAAAGAGAAATGTTTGCTCTATAAGAGTTCTTCGTTGGATAGACCGAAAAAAATTGAGTTCTTGATTCAAAAACTAAAAACTTCAAGCGTTAAAATGCGTTTTTTAAATATTTTTGCGATCATTTTTCGCAAAGATATAGACATTTGAAAATGACCAAAATTTTCGGGAAATTATAGTGTTCCTTTAATTTTTACGCGGAGTGTAGTAAAAAAACTGAAAACAGTGAAAATCGGCCTTTCGAAAAAATGGGTCCAAATATGGAACATCTAGGAAATTTGTAAAGAAACTCAAAAATCTTTACTTTTTTTTTTACTAAAAATGAAGATTTAATAAATAGAAGATACAAATGAATAAATATACATAATTTTTGGAATTTATTCCTGCTTTCTGCGTCTCCTACACGTTGGGCACGTGAATAATACGTCGGAAGCCCCACACTCTTCGTGTGCCCACTGAAACCAGTGAGTACCTACTTGGATCTACTTTTCATAATCATTATTTTTATAATTTCCATCGCAAAATAAGCATTCCGCATCATCGTCGTCATCGTCAACTTCATTTACGTTACGCGGTATGTTCCATATTACGTTCACACATGTTTCGACAAGAAATTAAGAATTATACAGTATTGTCTCCGGATGAGCTCGGTTTGGTGCACACGATGTAGGCTTTTCGCTATCCCCACCATTTCTATCTCACTCTTGTCCGGCGAAGGCGAGAGCGAGATGGAACGAAAGCGAGCGAGACACGGTCGCGCACCCCTTCGGCCAGAAAGAAGAGAGAAACGAACACTCAGAATTAGGGCTCTGCTCACGATACGGGCTCAACGCCGGTCCCGACCAGCGAGCCCTCAGGGAGACAATTCTGTATATTCCAACTCCTTTCTTAAATAAAGTTTTAGATTGTAGTTATAAAAAGACTAGTTTTATTAAATCACCTACCCTACAACCAACAGTAACACATCTGTTTTACTTATTTAAATACAAATATGAACACAAATAAATATTTCTAAAAAATATAAATGAAAACGCAGATCATTATTAAACATTTGATATACACGAGTTAAACAATCATTGCTTATTCCTCTGATTTTATCACAATCTTCTTCGCTTTCTTCACTTTTGCCTTCATACTTTTGTCTACTTTTTGGATTCTCGATCGTTCTGTTGTTCGTCTAGATCTCTTTCCGGTGTGTCAACAAATAGCATGTTTGCTTTATCACCATTTAGAATAAATTGTAACATGTTACAATTTATCCCGAGCTTGAATTTTTGCGTTTCATCTCAGCAAACGAGAAACTAAACATCAAATTATTAAAATGCGTACACATTATAATAAATCAATGTGTACTGACTCGTTTGCGACAATGAAACAAAAATTCACACGGTTTCTAACGACGGTTAATTGAAATAAAAGTGCCAAGACAAAATTTACTTACGTGCTCTAAATACTAAAATTCTGGGCTATAACCACAAAATGAATATATGACGCTCGTTTGTGTCACTAACACCGACGGTGCTAATATCGTCAAGCAGCTCTCGCATGTTGTGGGTTGCCAGATTTGTCGTTCAAATGATTTTACTTATGTTACAATTTATCCCGTGTTAAAATCTACCCCAGTTTCCCGTAGGGTAAATCCGGGAGACGTGGTCGACCTAATATGCTCAGAATTTTATGCCGATTCAGAAAAACTGGTCGATATTTGCTTTAAGACAATATTTACTGTAAATCGGATTGAAAACTGAAGTCATGACATCTGACCACCTCTCCCGAGGTGCCGGGAGAAATGGTTTTCGTCGTTGGCAGAGACCAATTACATAATTATTCATGAAAAAATAACAAAGAAGGAAGCAAAATTATTTATGAGTGAATACAACTACAGATTCATTGATATTTAATTTGTTTACGCTAAACAAGTAAAGAACACAAAAAAGATAAAGCGAACTACCTACCGGCGATTAGCAAGGCAAATGAATACAAAAGTGAATAAATAAAATAAATAAACAATAATAATAAAATAATGATGAAAAATAAAAAATAAAAAAATCATGACTCAACCATCTCTCCTTTCTACAGCGAGAGATGGTCTTCTCGTTAGTTTTGAGAGGAAGAGTTAATATGGCTAAATACTTTGGCTGCATTGTCCCTCGATATCTCTACTATCTTATTATTCCCAAACATTAAACGAAAATAAACTTAGAAGTATATTTTAAATATGATTCTGTACACCGTTGTTTGACAAAAGAGGTTAAATGTAACCTCGGTTTACCTTTTATAGCCTGTAAATCTAGAAAAACACAGAAGGAACAGAAGTGACCCTATTCATTCAACTTTTTGGCTTCTAGAGAAATAATTGGTCTGCACTTTAACGCGTTTTTACGTATAGAGTCTGAAATATAGCGACTGGACCAACTCTCCGGCCCGACCGCGTCTCCCGGATTTACCCTACACGATTGCCTGAAGAGTTCGTTATTTCTTTATCGAAATTTTACGAAGTTCCACATTACATGCCGTTCCATATTACCTGCCTTTACTCTACCTACACCCTACGTCTATATAGTATGTATGTACTTGCCGAATAATCTTGATATTCGAAACGTCATTTCATCACGGTTCGTTCGCACTAGCTAACGAGGAATCGATCGTCCCCGTTGTTTGCGTTTCGCGTTTTGCGTTATTCCTCGCCGCATGCTCGAGCTTCGTAGACGTTCGTTGGCATGCTTATACCTATGTACACAACCGTACATAACTACATGCTTCTGTGAATCGCATCGAAGGAACGATAAGACTGTTCGTTCGGTGCAACATCTCGCAGGTATTATATCGCACCGAAAATTCGTGACGAGAACGAGAGCTAAGCTAACGTGCAAGATATTTATAACGATACGTTAAATGGATTCGTGCCAGACGCAAAAGAGCGATTTGGATCCATTTCGTGAACGAAAATGACAATTTGCCGCACCCTCTTATAAAAGCCTTTCTATTTTCTGATCGTGGAAACACTATTTTCTATTCTTGCCAGCCGTTTTTGTCTCTCACCGCAGTTCCCTCAGTTTCGATTAACCTTTACTGACACGAGGTGCATTGATCTCGGTCGTAATTGCGTACTTAACGAACGACAGCGCTTTCTGATTTCAGTTTACATACCTACTCACTATTATTGGTCTACTATTATCGTGCTGTACCTACGTTAATTTAGAGACTCGAGGAAAACTGGTCCGAAAAAACGTCGAGTTTCCAAAAGGAAAAGGGTTGTGTGGTAAGGTCGGAGGCAAGAAGCGGTTTGAACGAACGATAGGCCGATCGGTCGATCACGCCACGTTACTTCAAATCCGTCGTAGTACGCCTGGGGCCATAAACACATTTGGATAGTTATTTCGAGACTCGAATTCGACGCTTTTCTGCCTCTATTCGTGGGGAAAGAAACATAGTTGCGCTGACGATAAAACACCACGGTGGGGGTGTGGAAGCGCGGAACACCGAAGGCGATGCCAATGGAATAATGCGACTCGGAGAGAGTAAACGGTACCGCAACTCTCAACTCTCAAGGGTCCAACTCGGTCGCGAGTCCAAGCCAGAATCGAGGCTTACGACGCGACATTCTCGACAACGAGACGACACGTTAGAGAATGTTTGCCAGTGTACTTGTACCTGTAGATAGGCGCTTGACGCAGTTATAGCTTGTACGATCTTGCTGTAGATGTATCTGCATTTGTGGCTGTAGAAACGCTTCGTTATCCGCGCGCATAATATCGTATACGCGGCAGGATGTATAATTTGTGCATCGTGGATACCTACGTGTTTACTAAAGGCGAACGTGCCAGCCGGCTAGGCGGCTACCGATTTTGTCCCTTCGACCTTCCGTCCGTCTATAAGTATTTACGTATATATGTAGATATGTATGTAGAAAGGTAGGCATATACTACAGTATATAACGCACGCATATAACCGCTCGAAATTACGTCTCAGAGAGCTCGCCATCCGCGCCTTTACTTCGCTCTCGACCTAATTAGCGAAATGTACGCGAGCGAAGTACATACAGCGGAACGTTGCCCCTTTTTCCTCCGTCGATGCACGTATGTGCGATATAAGACGAAAAAATTCCACTGGCATCGAGGACTTTGGAAATTGACGGATTTACCAAGCTTAGAGATAGGGACCGGCGTGATTCCACACGCGATTCTTCCAAAATGTTCCAACATTTTTCGATTTGACAAAGTTGAACGGTCAGTTGCGAACTGGAAACTCCGAGTTAAAAAGTGAAACGAATGGTTGGAAGTTGGAATTCCTCGCAAGTTGGAGGATTTCCCTGGAAGGTTATTGGCTCGGTGAATGACGTGATCCGGTTCGCGTATCGATCGACCGAACGACAGACCGAACGATCAATCAACCGATCGCCTCGCTAATATTTTAGTGAGGCATCGTCGTTGGTATATAGTATATGTGTACATTAGAGTGGCTGTTATTTACTCTTGGTAAAAATTTTTTTCAAGATTTTCTTCGGAGTACCCTCCAGAATAGCCCCAAAGAACTAAAAAAATCTGTGTAAAGTTTGAGCTCGATCGGATAACGGGAAAAGGTACCCCTGGGCCCTTAAACATTTAATTAAATCATTATTAACAGCTCACAAAGTCGATTTTATATAATATTCTCCAAGTTATTGATTAAATCCAAAAATATGTCAAACAAAAGTTATAGATCCCGACATGGAGCATCTTTTATATTGTATTACTTTTTCTCGTGCGACGAACGGTTTTCGAAAAAACTCGAAAAAACTAAAAAAACTTTTTTTCAAATTTTGGAAGTTTAAATGCTTCTCGAACACTTTTTATTTATGAAGGCGTACAAAAGAATGGAATTTTTATTCAAGAGGACTATTTTTTAAACATTTAAGGAGGGGTATATACCGAAATATGCGAAAAAGATAAAAAAAATTTCCTTATTTTCAGAGTTTGATATATCATGAATGTTTCCTGAAAATTTGGGACCGAAATTTGCAAAAATATCGAAGATGTACTCAAATTTATGTATCAGCATTAGGTTATCAGCCGAGGCACTGATTGTAACTCGGCCATGATCAGCTTGTAGAGTATACTCTACGGTCTTCTTCGAGCAGAAGAACCGTCTGGCGTGGAGGCCAACGTGTGAACAGCTAAACTGCTAAACTGCTAAACGCACGATGCAAGGATTGGCTCGATTACAGATTCCGTGCAACGTACACGCATTGCGTTGCCCCCAAGCTACTGCTTCCCCCTCTCGCGATCAGTATGAGCGAACGAGCGAACGTTCGTTCGAGTGTTCCACGCTGCTCACGTCCTCGGGAGTCACGCGAGTCATCGCGTCGATGCATTCTTTGCTTTGCGCTGCATTCGGGATTTCATTCAACCACGTTTCTACGAAAAACAAGCGATACCTAAGTACCGATTGCGAAGAAACGCGTGTCCTTTTCATTCGAAACAGATCTGTGTATTGTGTATTCGATCGACCATTTAAATGCTTCTAAAAAATATTTAGTCGACAAGATTTCTTTGCTCCGTGGCCGGATTCAGTAACTTGTTTTCGTTGCGAGCTCCGTGTTGACTGTTGACTATTGGAAGGGCGTTTCAACATTCGGCGTACAGCGGTACTTACAGAAGCTCGCGCAAACATTTGATAAAGAATCAGCGAATAGGGAACATTTATCTATGTACGTCGCTAGATCCAGACACGAAGCTGCTCGCCGAATGCCTTCCGAATGTGCTTCTGCCTTTATATACTATACTTATGTAGGAAAGACCATAGTTTTCCAACTTTTTAAACGTACAGGCTATAGGGGACACGTGTCCGCCAGACCCGGCTAGGTTTACAAGCCGACCATTTTCGACCTTTTTCGACTCATTTCGAGTCATTCCGAGTCGGGCAACCGTCCCCTCACGGATACCGTTCTCTATGAACACATTTCTGCCACTCGTCGCGCTTTTTAAATTCTCAAGGGCTTTTCTTTTGTTGCGTTCCGTTGTGAATTGTTCCGAGGTACAGCTGACCCCGGCATGCTCGGCAAATGTGTCGTTCCTACTTGTAACTTTCGATGACGGTCGTAATTTTTCAAACGACTAACAGTATCGTATAAGCGGTATAGGTATTGTGCATGTCGCGCAAATCATTTAATAACTTCGAAACCTTGGAAACTGTGAGGTGTGAGAAAAACAAAGTACATACATCTTCGCTGCGTCTTGTACTTTCGTTGTTTATTCGCTTTTACTGTTTTTAGTATAGTGTGCAAGCGAAACGGTTCTATCGCGGGGATCGAGTTTCGCGCAATTCGTCGCTTCTATACGACGAACGCTGACGCATGCTAATCCTCGCTCGCGATTACGTATCTTCAAGTCTGTTATGTCGGTTTACGAGTTCCTAACGATCTGAGGTTTTCTTCGAAATACCCGAGATGGATAAATACCCTAGCCGTTGTCGAACGTGATTTGTTTGCTGTTTATCTTAACGCCATCCGAAGAATTAAAAGGCAACACTTTAGATTTACGTCAAGGATTTCTCAAGCTCTGCAGCCACGATCGTAGAGCTACGCGCATCTACAGTTAGTAAAAAAAGTATTTGGACAATTTAAAATCGCATAACTTTTTTAGAATTGGTCCCAACGACACGAGTTTTTTTTTAGAAGCTAAAAGGATTAGTTTGCTAAGTGCCGTGTTTCGTAGTTTCGGAAAAAATGCAATTGACCGGAATAGCAAAAAAAATAGTAAGATGAAATTTTAGGCATGTATACAACTTACTTAAATCTACAAACGAGATTTCACATTTTCATTACAGGCTTACAAAAAAAAGTTTGAAAAACCACCCTTACTATTTTTTTTTGCTATTCCGACCAATTGCATTTTTTTCAAAACGACGAACTGTCACTTAGCAAACTAATTCTTCTAGCTTCTAAAAAAAAACATGTCGTTTGGACCAATTCTAAAAAAGTTATGTGATTTTAAAAAGCGTCGCAAATACTTTTTTTAACTAACTCTTGATACTCTTGAGAAATGCCAATGACTGGAAGCATTCGAATTCGAATTCGTGATGATTCGACGCTACCGTTAAATTTTCGCGAGTTCGAAACTCAAGATCGAATGAAACCGTTAAAATTGTCAATTAAATACGAAATGACAGTAGTTTCTGCACGAGAACAATTATATTTACAATTAAAGTGTATTCATTAAAACTTTTATTCCATAAATTTTTGCACAAATAGGAAAATCTTATTTTGTTGGAGGTAGCAAAAAGTTGCAGGTTGAATATGGACATTTATTCTGCTTGAAAAAGGTGAAAGTTGTTGCAAGCAGATTTTCCGTTATGGCGTACGTACAGTAGGTATGTAGGTTTGAACTTTGAAGTTGAAACCTTGAACCGTTCCGCCAAGTTCTATTTGCCAAGTTATATATTACTTCTTCTCTTAAAGTTAACAAAAAATGTGTTAACAAATAATTATAACTTTTTATGTTTTACTTTAAAATATCTGTTAAAGTTAAAACTGAACTCTTACAACAGAGTTAAAGTATTAACGAGGAAAGTTAGCTTAAACAGGGAAGAACCGATTCGAAAGTTTAAAGTTGAGTAAATAAGCTTTATTTATAAAAGTTAACAGTTTCCTTCGATCTCTGTTGGAAATAATTGACATTGAAGAATTCAGTAAAGTCACGGTTCATCGGTGCGTAAGTATACGGATTTAATTGACGCGAGCGGTTTGTCGGTAGTTGGCAACTAACGACACTCTTCTGACCATCCGCAATATTTTCTCCCAACTCCCCCACCCTCCTCGCCCCGCACCCCTATTACCGTCCTAGACCACTCCTCATATTGTACTCTGCTTGGAATAACAACAGCACGTACCGTGCAGCTTATCTATGTATGGGTACAACTACTTACCTACCAGCTAGGCACTGTCTATGCATGTATATGTACCTACGCGATGCATCCAACAGTCAACACACGCAGATGCGTGTGCTTTGGCATGTGGAAACGACCGCGCCGAGCCGCGCCGCGCTGCGCGATGTCTCGATCCGCTTTCGCATACTCGCTTTCTGTCGTCTCAATTCTCTTCTCCATCTATTCACGCGCTCGCGGGTGTAACCAGTCATAACAGCGAGCATATTTAAAAATTTATACTGTATATTATAGTCTTCCAAGCAGTTACAAATTCGACGCGATCGAGGCTAAATTATAATTCGGAAAGCGACCGGACACTGGAGCGTATAATACCGTCGGGCGCTTGGTCTACCATCTACCTACCGCATAGAGCGTAGAGCATCGATCGATGGTAACATAGTAAAAGAACAAAGCCGGTGTAATTTCAGCGACAATGAATTGTGTAAATATGTAGTGCGTCGCTACTCGCTTCTACGATGCGAGTGACAGCGAAATGACTGCCACGTTTTATTAAGAATTCGATTGGAAAGTCTCCGCAGCGTACAAAGAAGAATCACAGATATGTACACGCGATTCGTATCGGTTGCATGTATGTTTCTTTCAAGTTTCAAGGGAACGCGTTCCATAAATATGCTTGCGCGTTGAAAAAGGAAGATCGTGTACGGAAAATATGAAAATATGTTTCAACGACCTCATGCCCTGCGCTGCAGGCAACTCTTTGGTCGCGAAGTCGTGATCGCGAATTCGCGATAGTGGAGTGAATGCGAATGATTCGTTTGAAGGGGAACGTGACCTTATATTATCCTATTTTTTTCTTTCTCCTATTCAATCAACAGCGGGGAGGCGCATGTAGGCATAAAATAAATCGCTCGCAGCTGACATCAGTTAAGCTCGTTGGGATTACATACACGTATGTATAGTGTATGTACATCGTACACACATACCGCTAATCGCGTAGATACATGCGTGTACACTTTCTTCATAACTACTTCTATGCTTTATCTGCGTGTATGCACCTTGAATTATTTTGCCGTAAGACCGAGCGTTCGTAATTCTATTACCATCATTCTTTGGTTCGATCAGTCGTATATACATGCGCGTTATTTAAACGATAAATTAATGTGAACGACGGAAACTCTTTCTTCGGTCGTAACCAAGCTAATCTAAATTTAAATAGGCTCCGTAAACTATGCCAGTTCTGAATATTCCGATGAATTTTACGTAGGAATAGAGGAATAAAAAGTTCGTGCTAGTTTCGATAAGTGAATTTATTATTAGCAGTCGGCTAAAACAGCTTATAGGGCAAGCTGATGTCAGCTGCGTGCATATGTATATTTTTATATCTGTATATCTGCTTGAAATTTTCTGACTTATTTCACTGCTGATGCATGGCGAGACAAACATGCACCCAGTCACGTAGCACAAGTTAATTGTTCGAGGAACCTTCAAAACAAGACCGTCGAGAATAAAAACGACAGCACCGGGGAGGGCGGCATCTGGCAGTGCGTTGCATCATGTTGTATGGCGTGGCATGGCGTGGTGTGGCGTGGTGTAGGGTGACGTGGTGTGGTGTGGGGTGACGTGGTGTGGCATGCTCCGTCGCGGCACGGCACGGCGGCGCGCGACGCGGCACGGCGTACGTGCCGCCGTTCAGGTACATACTATCTATGTACTTACATACATACATACATATTCAGCCCTGACCGACTTTCGTGTCTTCGACCGATACGGATTCTACTATGTTCCTGCCCCATCCTTCCTCTTGCGCTCCCTTATTTTCTCACTACTTCGTTCGATCACGTGTTTTTCTCATTTACACCAACGAGCTACAATTCTCATTGGAAACAGCGAATGGTAAGTAACCTGTAAGAATACGAGACTTCGGCCGTTCCTCGAAGTGTTTCCCAAAGGTTGCTTATTTAGCTGTTGTCAACGCGAGGCTCGGAAAGAGAAAGCGATCGACACTTAGGGCTGTGATAAATTAGGCCTTTCCGGGGACTGCGTCGGAGCCAGAATGAGGGAGGCTTTTGGCCGCTTGGCGACTGCGACGCAGGGAGGCATTCGAAAATACATGCATGCATATGTATGTAGCTGTAGCTATATGCACAGAGAAGAGAAAATGCAAGAACATATATTTTCTTTCGCGTAGAACATTCCTCTCCTACGTTCCTTTTTATTACTTTACAAACTATAAGCAGATAACGTCTGATTATCGAATATAAAAAGTGAATGCAATCGCTTAAACGCATTTAGAAGATATTCGAGCCGTTATCTGCAACTACCGCGCAGCGCATCGATTCGTTCGGCCACTTTTACTCGCTGCATCGAAGCTAAACACGTGACTACTTATCGATATAGCCAACAACCAGAACGACGAACGTTGTTGATCGACACAGCAAGTCAAAAGAAGTGTCATTGAATTTTTTTTCCACTGGAAATGATATAATGTATCGCGATGATAAATGGCGTTGGTGCGTCATTTGCGCTTAACCGCGAGGCAAACATATTTCTTTCGAATAATAGTTCCTAACTAATTTTAGAACGCGTGTCAATAGTCAACACAGTTCTCTATCGATAGTTTCGATGCGTTCGATTCGTAACTCTCGACAACGTCACGTGTGTACATTTAACAAGCCTGCATAGCACGTTACGTACAGGTTAACTTACGTCGAAACGACGATATTTTTAAGCCTCCGCTGTTTATTTCACGCGTGACTCACACGTACGTGAATGTTCCGCGACAGAATTTACGTAATTCTTTTCCCCAGTTCAACGCCATGTCATTGAAATAACACGCGCATTTTGCTAGAATTACACGATAATGGGCTGCAGATAAAAGTACGCTCGTAAAGATATCGCTAAGCGTCTGTGCACTGTTACCCTCGCGATTACACGATTCGCCATGCAAACATCGAGATTTAGATTTCGCTGGATGCAGCTCGGCGTTCGAAGTATTAATCGCAGCTTGGAATCGTGCCGTCCCAAGCAAAACGTTTTACGCAGAAGCATGCACTTTAAGACGGATCCGAAAGTTGCCGCGCTGCGCGACAAATTATTGTACTGCGATTATTTGGAGTTCGAACAGCTGAAGCTGTTAGGTACGAAGCGGCGATACAAGCAAATGCAACAGCTCCGGTATAAAGAAATAATGACGAAGAAGAAGCGAGTAGGCGACGCCGCCCTCAGCGTTCTGTTAAATAATATTGCCGAGAAGAGAGACGTATCGTTTCAGGAGAATAAGGAAGAATCCGAGAAGGCGAGAGTGGAGAATGGGAGGCCTATACACATGCCGTACGCGAGGGTAGATTCGTACGAAGCTACCCACGACGAGGCAGAGATTACTTCGCCTTTGCTAAACGAACGGTACAAAAACTTGTACGAAAAATACTTGGCGGCGAAGGAAAGCGTGTCCGGAGGCAAAGAGCAGCTTTCCTTCGAGGACTTCTTGGAAGTTAATTCGAGCGACTTGGTAGCGAAAGCGGAGTGGTGGAAAGTTCCGCCAACTTGGATGACCGATTTCGAGCAATACGACGACGCTCTGATGCAATCGGAGAACTACGATTGCTACGGAACGCCGGACCCTCTGTCGAGGATTAGTTCCGTTCCGTGCGGCGGATGCGGAGCTCTATTGCATTGCAAAGACCCGAGGGTTGGCGGCTACGTACCGTCGGAACTGTTTCGACGAGGGGACAGAGAAGAATTGAAATTTCTCACCTGCCAGCGGTGCCACTTTCTGAAGGTTTACAATGCCTCGCTAGAGGTGAAAGTATCGGCGGAAGACTATCCGGAGCTGTTAAGCGTAATAAAGAGAAAGAAATGCGCGATTCTCTTGCTGGTCGATCTAACTGACTTTCCTTGTAGCATTTGGCCGAATTTAAAGAGCATCATGCATCCTTTTACGCCGGTGTTCCTGGTCGGAAATAAAGTCGACTTGTTGCCCAGGGATTGTCCTCGTTTCTTCGACAATGTCAAGAAGCAATTGCTGGACACCGTAGTGGACGTTACGGGGATAAAAAGAGAGAACGTTACGCATGTCGCGCTCGCGTCTGCAAAAACTGGATATGGAATAGAAGAGCTGATAAATAAATTGCAATACAAATGGGGATACAATGGTATACGAATTAAGATTCTGTTAAATAGCTTTGATCTAGATGTTTCTCACTTCTTTAGCAAGTGTTAATTGTCGTTTTAACTAAATTGAGGGGACTAGGCAGTCAGATCGCTTGAAAATTAAGTACTTTTTGCGAATTAATTACAGGGAGATGGATATAAATTTTGACTAGCGCTTTTGGGTAATGTTTATTAATACTATGAACAGTAAAAAAATTATTTGAATATTATATACGTATGTATAATAGCGCTACAGTCGATTGATATGTAGGTGGTTTTTCTGAAGCCGCTGTAGTAGTAGTAAATAGGTTTATTTTTTGCCTTTCGGCTTCAAGATGGGGTTACATGTTTATGTGTGTGTTTCTGGGATTGCTAACTTAAGATTGTGCTTTTGTTTTGACTTCTGCCTTCATCTTCTTCTTCGTTTCTTCTCCTTTTTTCCAGAACCATACGCATCCACTTCGCACCTTCTGCTTCTCGCTTTAGTATTCCTCTGATCGTTGAATTTTCTCTTTTCAGCTCCTTACAGTCTTGTAGCATGTGACCCGGCGTCTCTCTAGCCCCGTTACATAGTCTGTATACTATCTTTTTCTTCCTTCCAGTACTTGCTTGCCCGCTCTTCGTTCCTGCATCTAAATCTTGCAATCATGCTTTGGTCTCTGCCTCTGTAGTTTCCATTTAGGTAATTTGCTCTCTGGTTATCCCTGATTTCTGTGTAACGTGCGTTGTATCTGCCTCCTAGTATTCTGTCGTATTGCCATTGAAC
The DNA here is from genome assembly GCA_944738655.2 of Andrena hattorfiana. NCBI lineage: Eukaryota > Metazoa > Arthropoda > Insecta > Hymenoptera > Andrenidae > Andrena > Andrena hattorfiana. The sequence goes on along the minus strand of OX122889.2, from coordinate 3,152,481 downwards.
CTGCTCTGCTCTGTCTCTTTGCGCTAGTTCCTCAGAAAACTTTTCTTCCTCTCCTTCCTTCTATTTCCATTTCTTGGATATCCGTCATTTTTTGCCTGTAGTACGAGTAATTTTGCAGTGATTCTGGTCGTAAGAAATTGAATTGTGAAATATTCTCTGAAACTGATACTTTGCCCCGGCCACCATTCTGCATCGAACCTATCGAAAAAGAAAAAAAATCAAAATTATAAAAATGGTGGCTGCAAAACGGCAAATTTTAAAGAAACGTCATTTTTCGCCAGGGAAAAGAGCTAATCTATTTTTTTTTGTGTCAAAACAGGAGTTTTCACAGACTTATGCAATCACTGCAAAACGAAGAGGAAATATGATTGCGAGGGAAACGCGTTTAAAGTTTCGAAAGAGGGATCTAGTCTACCTGCGTGCGCGCAGAAACAGTTTATGGAGCGCTCGACTTTTTCGCTTATAAAATCCTAAATTTTGCGAATTTTAACATAAACCAAACGGCATTTTACTCGAGAAGGATGGTACTTTCGAAGAATGCAACAAAAAATTGAGCTTCTGACTGCCTAGTCCCCTTAAAGCATTTAGCTACGAACGGTGAGAGCGCATAATTTTTGAACGATTGATATTTCAGTCGTGTATCGTTTAGAATTTATGAGTTCCGCTTTGAATCGTTATGTGAAAGTTGTTTGAAGCATAAATAATTAGCAAGTTACTGAAATTTCAGGGGATGTTTATTTAATCGGATGTACAAATGTTGGAAAGTCATCCATGTTTAACACGTTGTTACAATCCGATTACTGTAAAGTGCAAGCCGTTGATCTGGTGCCTCGCGCAACGATATCTTCTTGGCCAGGAACGACGTTGAATTTACTGAAATTCCCTATTTTAAATCCAAATACAAAGAAACGGACGTTGAGGATGAAAAGGTTACAGGCAGAACAAATTGGTAAACTGTCGGAATCACAGTACAGAGATTATCAGCTTAAACTGACGAAGAATATGAAGTACGCGATCCTGGAAGGTGGTAGAGAGTCTACTAAGTCAGTGTACATTAGGGTGGCTCTTATTTACTCTTGGTAAAAAATTTTTTCAAGATTTTCTTCGGGGCACCGTCCAGAATAGTTCCAAATAATTAAATAAAAATCTGTGCGAAGTCTGAGCCCGATCGGATAACGGGAAAAGGTGCCCCTGGGCCCTTGAATATTTAAATAATTATTTAACAGCTCAAGAAGTCGATATTATCCTCCAAGTTATTGATTATATAAAAAAGTGTGTGAAACAAAAGTTGTAGATTCGGACAAGGAGCATCTTTTATGTTCTATTACTTTTTCACGTGCGATAAACGGTTTTCGAAGAAAGTCCGAAGGACTGAAAAAAGAAACTTTTTTCCCTCAAATTTTGAAAGTTTAAATGCTTCTCGAACACCTTTTATTTATGAAAGCGAACGAAAGAAATGGAATTTTTTTTCCGAGGATTATTCTTTAACATTCAAGGGGAAGGCATATACCGAAATATGCCAAAAGGATACAATTTTTTTTTCCTTATTTTCAGTGTTTTATATGTCATGAATGTTTCCTGAAAATTTGGGACCGAAATTCGCTAAAATATCGAAAATGTAGACATTAGAAGTGAAGTGCACTTATTGGTGACAGAGACGTAACAGCATTAACTATTAGGGTTGAAAATAAAAAGTGCAGATTTCTTTTAGTCTTTCATAAATAAGAAATGTTCGAGATACATTTCAATTTTCCAAGTTTTCAAAAAATCGGACATGAAATCTTGCAATTTTTAGGCAATAACAAAGAAACTATGAATCAAATAAAAAATCCGCGCTGTTAAAAGCCTGAGTAATAATGTATCCTATAGCAATGCAAAATTTGAAGTAAATCGGTTGAATTGTTTTTGAGTAATCGTGGTTAACATGTTTGAAAATCATGATTTCGAGAAAAATGCATTTGAATACCTCACTTCTGATGTTTAGATCTTCGATATTTTTGAGAATTTCGGTCCCAAATTTTCAGGAAACATTCGTGCCATATCAAACACCAAAAATAAGGGGAAAAAAATTTCTTTTTTTACATATTTCGGTATATACCTCCCCCTAAACTGTTTAAAAAATAGTCCTCGAAAATAAAACTTCCATTTTTCTACGCCTTCATAAATAAAATGTGGAAAAAATTTAAAATTTGAAAAAAAAGTTCTTTTTTAGTTTTTCCGACTTTTTTCGAAAACCGTTTGTCGCGCGAGAAAAAGTAATAGAACATAAAATATGCTCCTTGTCCGGATCTACAACTTTTGTTTGACACATTTTTTTATATAATCAATAACTTGGAGGATATTACATAAAATCGACTTTCCGAACTGTTAAATAATTATTTAAATATTCAAGAGCCCAGAGGCACCTTTTCCCGTTACCCGATCGAGCTCAAACTTTACAAAAATTTTTTTTAATTACTTGAAACTATTCCGGAGGGTGCCCCGAAGAAAATTCTAAACTCAAAAATAACAGCCACCCCAATGTACATAAATACGTATATATTTTGAAAATGCAAAGTTTCTTACGCGTACATTTTTGTAGGCTCTGTCGGTAGAACGTTTACCGGTAGATCGGACGAGGATATTCAATCCGATCCATTCTCGGAAATGTCGCACTCGGCCATGATGAGAAAAGTTGGTCTCGACGAGTCTCGCCCAGAGTATCGAGAGAGTCGTTGGTGTTACGATACTCCGGGTACCCTCCAGCGGGATCAAATTCTGGATTTGTTAACGACCGACGAGCTAATGGTAACTTTACCAGAAGGAATAATATCACCGAGAACGTTCATTCTTAGACAGTCAGAAACCGTGTTCGTGGCTGGCATGGGCAGATTGGACTTTGTGGAAGGAGGAGATCTTTACATCCGGTATTTCATTCGTCTTACAGCATCCGAACAGGCCTTAAACATTTCGAAACGACTATACTATCCAAATCGCTTGAAAACTCGCCGTTTCTTCGCTTAAACTTCGAAGAGTTCACATTCAATTTCCGTACGAAATATCCTTAGCAAGCAGCGTAACCCCGAATTTGCTTAGCGTTAAACATTCCATTTCCAACAGTTGCCTGTTATTTCGAAATAGGTGCACGCTGTTTACAAGCAAAGAGCTACCAATCACGATGTGTTACACCGCCGACGCGGACGATCTTTACGGTCAGCTGATAAAGACCGAGGCGTTCGTTGTGCCGGCCAATGATCCAGAACGATTAAAAGTATGGCCGAGACTGGAGTCGAAGGAAGTGACGGTGACTGGCGTCGACAGGAACGAATCCGCCGCTGATGTCGTGCTGTCTAGCATAGGTAAATTTCGCAGTAATCTCGCGAGTGATGCAGAGCCAAATTGCCCGTCGATATACGTGTATAAAATTCTGTAGGTTGGATCGCGATCACACCTCACGAGCAGCAGACGGTTACTCTGAGGGCTTGGACGCCCCAGGGACGCGGTATATATCTACGGACTCCGGCGTTACTGAAGAAGTCGGTAGCTCTCCGTGGCTCCAAACTGCAAGGAACTCCGTTGTACTCGTTGGGATACCAAGTCTACGTTAAATAAAACACTTCAGACTTTTCTACGTATGTAACAGGTACATTTGTTTCTGCGAAAGAGATCGACAAGGCTTGATTTCTCTGTAATGGATGTTGAAAACGTCGGGATGTATTTATTTCCAGGATTTTTTAGACAATTTACGTTACGACAATCACTCACGGAATATTTCTACGATTACGGTATCAATCATATGCCTCCTTCGCACGAAGTTTCGCCTGTTTGTACATTCGTTTGTAGAATCGTTGCAGATTCTTGTAAAAGCCTTGCTCCGCTTCGTTTTCACCTCGCGCGCAAAGATTATCGCACCCTGAAACACTAAAGTCTCGGTTTAAACGTTTCAGCTGTTCCCTTTTGCTTTACCAACAGTTCACAGACTCTATTACAGGACATACGCCTTTGCTTTGCAGTGTTTGTCCGTGCAATAGAATTTTTCCCGAAGGTATCGGGCCTCTCTTTGCGTTCTGCAAAAGTGTAATGACGAGTTAATCGATATTTGAGGAGTTATGAAAATTCTGCGGTCGACTTACGTGGCACAGGTGCAACAGCGACAGTTATCCAGCAAGTGTTCGGCACGATCCACGGATTCCACGGATTCCAAGTACTCGTCGCGCCGATCAAGGTCGCGATCGATCGATCGCTCGTTATTTAATAGACTGTACTCGCAGGAAAAGTAGCATTTGTACTTGGAGCAAACGGGGCAGCTGTCGAAGATATGCGTGTCCTGGCAAGTGGATGGTATTGGGTAGTGATCTTGTTTCGCGTTGATATCGCGTAGACACTTTGGCCTCGGTTTCGACGGATGATAGCAGACGTCAAGTCGAGAGTGTTGGCCTGGAGACGAGTTCTCTACGTTGCACCGATATCTCGCGCTGAAAATGTAGACAATTGGTGGGGGTCTCGACACTCCTGCACGCCACCAGAGATGGGCAGAAAATTACTTTAAATAAAAAATTGATTTCGAATAAAAGATACAAATTTTATTCGAGGCTCATCGAATAAAAATAACTTTCAGTTATTTTTGCTTGAAGCGCCTCAAATAATTTTTTCATTCGACGGGAATTCATTCAACGGCCACGCATGATGTTTTTATTCGACGGGAACTTATTCGACGACCACGCATGATTTTTTTATTCGACGGGAATTCATTTTAAGGCTCCCCCAAACCAACGCGAATATCGCGGCGCGGAGCGAATCTGTTGCGGATCAGCAGTTTTTTATACGTGCTGGCTTATGGGCAGCCTTATCTGATCTGCGGCGGATCCGCTCCGCGCTGCGATGTTAGCGTTGGTTTCAGGGAGTCTTTAAGCTTCGGTTTTCTCAGTTTCATTCGTATTTTTACCCGACTGCGGCACACAAAGGAGGGTATTGTGTTTATCAGACTATGTTTGTATGTCCATGTTACGCTCTAGAGCCTGTACGGATACTTTAGAATTGTCTTGACGTTCCGAATGTTATAGGACATATAATTTTCAAAAAAGTAGAAAATAAAAAAGATTAAAAAATTTAAAAAACCCGACTGCTTAAAAAGCGAACTAAAATGACAAAAATAATAATAAGATGACAATTTAAATTAACTCGATTGCCTGCAGTTGGAGGCCTTATATCTTTTGATGCTCTTCTATCCCAAGTGTGTACTGCAATAACTACAGAAAGTGCTTCAAGCTGGTAACAAAAAGAGGTGGACGACATCAATGCAAATTCAAGCTTATACAGTGACACTTCAACTGCAGTGTATTTTGTAACTTATATGTTCCTCTCTTTGTCCGTGTGGGAAATACTGTTAGTATTGTTAATAGCCCATCAAATCTAATTAGGGCGAACAGCGATACACAATATTTATTAAGACAATATGTAATTTTCTATTTCGAAATAAATGTTCGAATGTAATTACATCGAATCATTTGCATCAAAAGATTTAAGGCCTCCGACTGCAGGCAATTGAGTTAATTGAAATTGTCATCTTATTATTATTTTTGTCATTTTAGTTCGCTTTTTAAGCAGTCGGGTTTTTTAAATTTTTAAATTTTTTTTATTCGGAAGTTATTCGAAGTTTGAATAACTTTGAGCGAGCCTCGAGAGCCTTTGATCGAAGCCGCCGGCTTCTTGAGCCGAGCGACATTGTATCGTTCACCCGTATAAACCACATTGCGGAGTTGCTCGGCGATGTGTCATCGATTATTGGGAAACCTAGTGGAGGCGTGGCTTAAATTTCAGCGCTGTGGTGGTAAGTTGGCAAACTATTGAAAGTAGGTCCGGATCCTACCAAACAATCTGAATAAGTATTTATTAATCGAATAAGTAAAAATTTAGTGATCAAAAAAATTTAAAAACACTCGTTTTTGACATCATATCTATATAAACACTGATAATCATATGGACTTCTATGGATGTCGACCTACTCTCAGTAGTTCAATTTTCTGTCACTAGTTGACGTATCGAAATTCTAGGTTTCCCAATACAGAAACGGAATTTCTTTATTTTTCGTCGTATCAATGTGAAAGTGACACTAATGGAATCCTTGCATTCCCCCGATTAAATTGACAAAAAAATTTCCAATCGGACTACTTTAAACCCAAAATAATGTCTCTTTTATTTAATACGTTATTTAAATAATTTTTTAAATAATTTTTTATTTAAATAATGCTCATCTCTGCACGCCACCACTTTTACTCAGTGTGCACGGGAAAAGGCCCCGTAGCTATATGCTACGCTCCGTTACGCATGCGCGAGGGTGCGTGTGACGTCAAACCAAATAACGCCAAGATGGGAAACGAAACGGCGCCACAGTCAATCCGCGAAGCCGACGTCACATGCTTATCCCGCCACTGCTATGAATTGTGGTACAAATTAGGCCTGGGACTATTTGTCGAATTTTATTTTTATTTTATTTTTATTTGTCACTTCAGTCGCTTGGCTTGACTTGACAGTGGCGCCGTTTCGTTTCCCATCTTGGCGTTGATTGGTTTGACGTCACGCGCATCCTCGCGCATGCGTAACGGAGCGTAGCACATAGCTACGGGGCCTTTTCCCGTGCACACTGCTTTTACTTACTGTCGACAGATCTGAACTCGAGGCTTCGCTCGACTGTGGCAAACTCTTCTTTGCCTGATGATACCCTGAACGGGTCGCCTCCTAGGAGCGCAGGGTGTTCGCTAGAAAGAAAGCATTGCTTACCCTCTAATAGTTATTGCCTACTCTAATCGCTTGCTCTCTTACCTGAGAGTTGATTGTCTTCGGATTGATCACGTACGCCCCACTGACTTTCTCCGCGCAAACGCCCACTACCTCCTCTATCACCGTTTTAGTTGAGATCTCGATTTTAGGCGCTATAATACCCTGAAACGGTTGGCCAGTCGATTAGCAAGCAAACAGCAGGGCCGTCTCAACAAATTTGAGCGCCCTGGGCTAAACAATTTTGGTGCCCTAGCCTCCAAGGGTGCAATTTCTTCGCAATCGGTTCGAGGCAGTCCAAAATTGAAGAGAAAAAAGCATTTCAACATATTTGTTTCTTAACCCTTCGGTGGGCGCGTCCGCGGCAGATAGCCGCAAATTTTACATTTCGTATTGAACCATATGTAGTATTCAAACTGGATCCATGTCCAGTTAAGGATTCTTCCAGCGGACATTTTTGCATCATGCCACGTACTTGTCCGGTTCAAATTCAGTTTGGAAGTGTCTCTAATTGCATGAAAACGAAAGTATAGCGCGTATCCTGCCGCCGAGCGGCCGTGTACTCACAAAGAGTTTCCCAGGTGTCCGCCTCCGATTGCTTTGATTTTTGGATATGTTTTATAGCACCAAAAACTAAAATATACGTGTTCTTTTTTACAGCAGCCCATTTTCATATTTAGGGGTGAAACCACCCCACAAAGATATAAGGTTTTCAAGTGTTCGTCTCCGATTGCTTTTCATTACTTTTGTCACTGTCGCATTAGACAACTAGGCCCTTACGTGTTTGAGAATAATGTTACTTTCCACGTTTTTAGTTATCTTTGTCTATGCTTTCCTGTGTCTTCCCGTTCTCCCCTTTGTCTTTGAGCCATCGAAATATCGAGAATCAATTAATTTTCTTCGACTGCGCGGCACAATTGGGTACAGTACGCACTCGTTATAGCCCCATTTCTACCATGCGTTGTACGCCCGGCGACTATCCCCACCATTTCTTGGAATCATTCGGTCGCGAGTGAGAGACCGCAGAACGAGTGAGAGGAAACGAAAGAGTCGACACGAAGTTACCGTCGGCTATGTTCTATGTTCATTGAATAAAATATTATTAAGCAACTACAGGGTTATCCACTGAAGCCTGGCGGCGTTCGCGCGAGTACAAATGAGAACGGCACAACGTCACACGCATACTTACTACTACAATCATATGTCGATATATCCGCCATCTATGGGCTGTTGCTAAAAGTATAAGTTTGTGTAGATAACCTATACGAACCTATACTTTTAGCAGCAGCTCATAGATGGCGGATGTATCGACATATGATTGTAGTAGTAAGTATGCGCGTGACGTTGTTGCCATTCTCATTTGTACTCGCGCGAGTCTTCGGTGGATAACCCTGTAATGTAATTTCGATTTTCTTCTGTGAGACCTAAAATTGTCTAAATTTAGAGGTTAAACAACGAGAACTCCGATTGCGGTGTAAAAGCCGCAACGCGCCCACTCATGCAAGTCTGAAGAACGCGCCCACCGAAGGGTTAAGTGCCCTTGGATCACGAGCGCCCCTGGGCTATAGCCCATTTAGCCCATTGGTAAAGGTGGCCCTGGGAAACAGAATGACGCAGAAACGTGGCTACTAACAGGAAAATATTTGCTAGGGTCCATAAGCAGGTCTACGTCCACTCCGGCCAATAAACCTTTGTAATTGGGCACTGGGTACAGCACGTCCGCCAAGTTGGTTTCGAACGAAGCCAACACGATAGCCCGGTTGCAAGGGCTCAGCCACTGTATCAATTCCGCGTAGAGAAACTCTTGCTCCAAACTCCGTTGCAACTCTGTCAAACCACCAGCCAGCCGTGTGAACGTTTTCTTAAAGGTAAACTGGTTGTGAAATAATAGTGGAAAAATCGGTGATACTCTGTGAGATTCTAGGGTGGAACCAAGGCTGGTCATTCGCAGCGCTACTTTCCCGTTAGGACACAGCCATACTCCGGGACACGTTATCTGAAACATGGTTTAATCTAAGATGATAGATCATCGATCTATCGACGATCATCGCCTGCGGTTCTACACGTACGGCGTGCAGGTCCAGTTGCACCTTCACGCAGAAACCTCGCCCTGCCATGACTGTAGCCGCCAGTTGTCACAGCACGCCGCACTATCTTCTCGGCGGTATCATTCTCTTGGTTTCGCCCATTTAGTAAACTGTCGCTGGCACGACCAAGCGAATAGCAGCGCGAACAACCGACGCCGGTTAATTTCTCCGGTAGACGCGCGTCGATCACTCTGCTCAGAGATCACAGACCCTGTTCGAAAAGCTCTCCTCGGATGAACGTGGACGCGCGGTTTGCGAGCCTATGCCATGTTGAAATGGGACCACAGCACCGTTGCGCTCGTTGCCAGGCAACGGGAATGGCACAACATCGATATTGAATTTCACCGACGTGAGTGCGACGATCGCTTCAGTGTGCTTCGGTGGACGCCGCGCCAGGCGGAGGAGGTGGATCGCGCGCGCAGCCACTGCTGGCAACTGCGCACTTCCCACTTTCTTCTTTCCGCCGAACCGTGCGAGCGTGGATGGCTTGAAGGTCGAAGGTGAAGCAACGACAGGACGTTAAAGCTTGAACGGCAGTCCGGTGAACTTCTCCGTTGGTAAACCTCTGTTAATGTGACGGATTTGCAGCTCAGCCGCGATAAAGTTTGACTGTATCCGGGGGAAACAGAGCCTCGGATCTTTCGTTGGAGGTATCAGGGGCTCCGAGAACCAGCCGTATCTAGCGACGAAACGCGCGAACCTTCGTTAGAAATGGAAGGGCGTTGCGTGCTCGAGCATAGTTACTAACTACGCTCGCTAGTGGGCGTACTCCATGTTAACCGTAGGTGGCCTGAAGGTGTAAATATCCGTGGGCAGCAAGATGGTGCGCCTCGCGATCAGATCGACGTAGTCCTGGCGAACTTCGGACAGGGGGATCACCTCGTGCTTCGCGTAAAACTTACCGGTCAGAGGCACCGTTCGCGCGATGGGCACGAACTTTTCTTGCAGCTTTATGTGCCTTTTCTCCTTCTCGAACACCTCGGTGTAAAATCGCAGCTTTATAGGGTTCATCATGTCGGCAAGGTTTTCGCGAACGAGTCGACAGAGGCGGCGCGAGTGAACTTTAATTTCGAACGTGTCGCTGAAATTTTTGCTAGCCGCGGAAAGAAGCGAGGATTGCTTGCCGGATGCGTGAAAATTTCGCGTGCACGAAAAATACGAATGTCGAGTAGAGTGATCGTAAAAGTTTGAGACGCGATGAGCGCGAGTGCCACGGAATGGTAATTGGTACGCAGGGATCGAAAAAGTTCTTGAACCCTCCTTTTTCAAAAAAATTCTGTTAGAACTTATATGTTTCGTTTAAGAAAATATCTGTTCCTGTGGAATTTTTATTGAAAAAAATGTTACCTTTCGGAACTTCTTTAAAAAATGTCCGGGGGTCCGGAGACTTTTTTCCGGAGGGGGGAGGGGGGGGGGGCAACTTTGAGATGATGGTGAAGAAAAATATATCCCTCTTGCTTTTTTAAACCCATTTTATAGTGTCTATTTAATTAAATATTTAAAACCGAAATTTAAAAAATATTCCCATTTTTAGTATAAAGTTAATAAAGATCATAAGATAAAGAAAAGCACTAAATTATTAGGTAGTAGGTACTAGTTTTATTTAACAATGTAATATTATATTCTTCATGTTTATTTAATAAAAGGTATGAAAATCATAACATAAGTCATTAATGGTTTCATAAGGAGTATTGAACGGAAAAGAGAAATTGTCAAGAATAATACCTAAATAACATTTTTTTATAACTTACATGAACCGAAATACATAGAAATTCTATAATATAATATATAATATTTAAAGTGGTGGACGAAAGAAAGTTTACAACTTTTAAAATCGCAATAACTTTTTTAGAATCGGTCCAAACGACATGAGTTTTTTTTGAGAAGCTAGGAGGATTAGTTTGCTAAGTGACATATTTCGTCGTTTAAAAAAAAATGCAATTAGTCGGAATAGTAAAAGAAATTAGTAAATGTCATTTTTTAAACTTTTTTATGAGCCTGTAATGAAATTTAAAAAAAAACCGTTTGTAGATTCAAGTAAATTGTATACACGCCTAAAATTTCATAAAAATCGGTTAACGTTGCTCTGAGCTACAAATGCCTAAAGATCGCAGAATAAGGTCGAAAATCGCGAAATTCCCAAAATCAGCAATTTTCAACCTTATTCTACGATCTTTAAGCGTTTATAGCTCAGAGCAACATTAACTGATTTTTATGAAATTTTAGGCACGTACTTCAATATACAAACGGGTTTTTTGAATTTTCATTACAGGCTCACAAAAAAGTTTAAAAAATGACATTTATTATTTTTGTTTGCTAATCCGACCAAGTGCATTTTTTTTTAAAACAACGAAACACATCACTTAGAAAACTAATCCTTGTAGCTTCTAAAAAAAATCAACTCGTTTGGATTAATCTTATCAATGTTATTTTAAAAGTTGTAAACTTTCTTTCATCCACCACTGTATATTTCAATAATAGAATATATGAATATACATCTACGTATTATCATATTCGTAATTATTTAATATTGTTGTAGCACTATCCCATTGAATAGTATTCAGTATTTGTTACAACGATTGAGAACTTATTTAATATTGATGAACAAAATAATCTGTTCCTGTTGTATGAAAATTTTTATTTTTATATTTTATAAATTCCATTCTAACTAGAACTTTTATTTTCAAGAACTTTTACTTGATCAGTTCTCACGAGAATTTATAACGTGAGAACATTTTTAAAAAAAGTTCCGCGGTCCATGTTTCAAATGGAACCTATTGAAAAGTTCCAGAACTTTTTCGATATTTACCAACTTGGTAGTACACAGAAAACTTCCAACTCGAATCGATCATGTCCGAGTGAATTTGCTGCGAGGGGTAAAGGTTGAAAGAGGGTAATAGCGCCGTTTGAGTATCGATGTTTATTTTAAAATACGTATATGAATAGAAAACGCATACACAACATGATAACAAGCGGAAGACCGTGGCTGATCAGTCAGTGGGTTCCCATAGCTGCAACATCTCCAGCGATTCGAAATAAAGACGAAAGGTTGGATGTTCGTTTGCGAGTAGGTACCTACTGGACGCATCATCGACGTGGCGAGGAATCGAAGTAGCCTTCACTTTCAGTTTCTAGTGCGCGCGCGCTGGAAACGCGATGCTCGATGATTTCGGAGGTGGCGATCCTCGGTCAGCATCCTCGTCCCTGCAGCGCGACAGCCGGTAGCGCCTAACGACTTGGCCTGCTCGCTACACTCGCCACTAGACGTCGCACTGGGCGAAAATCCAGTGGCCAGCGTAATATGCTGCGATACTTTTACTTATATCTCTATAAATACTGGAGCCAAGATCATTCTACGAACATTTGCGCGTTTCACGGTCGGAAGAGAGAGAAAAACGGACACACGGTAGGCTCGCGACTGCACGCATACACAAATATGCGCGCACGGAGGATCGGTTCGGTTCGGAAGTACATACATCCAGTAAATGTGGCTCGCACTAGCCACAAGTAGACACCTTCTCGAAACAGCGGTTCCTCAAAACGAACAATTTAAGTGGCTACTTTTACAAGACACACTTCTACGTAACACGGGAATAATAATATTAATAATAGTAGTAGTAGTAATGATAACAGTAATAATAATGATAATAGTAGTAGTAGCAGCGGTAATAATAATAATAATAATAGTAATGATAACGATAATGATAGTAGCAGTAATGATAAAAAACAACGATTGCAATCGCGTAGTTGTTGGATTTATGAAAAAAACTCTGCAACGGTAAACGATAATTTAACGACAACAACAATCATTCCTGCGAATCTACCTATTTAGTAGATTGTAACGGGAGCAAGCGGTAGTCGGTAGACGCGTGTCTCGTCAATGTCAAGGAAAGGCAATGAAGTCGTTTAGGCTGTTTACTCGATGCGTCCACCGTTAGGAATTCATGTACAGTCGCTGTTCGAAAAACATCGCTGGTAACAGACGGTACAACACTGGCGAACTAGGCGCGGTATAAAATCTTTGGTAAAGTTACAGTTGCGACGTTATCGACGACGTCGACGCGACCACAGCTGGTATCGATTAAATTAACAGACTAGAATAAAGTCGGCGTAATCTTTTAAAGACCAACATCTTCGATAGTAGGTTTATACTCGTAAGTTTCTTTATTCTAAGGCGACACGGAGTCGAATTCGGTAGTCTCGTTGCGTGTCAGTCGACGCGGAAAATAAATAATCGACTCGTCACGTGTATCGTTGCAGTTCTCATCAATGGTAGATCGACGTTTTGGTTTCTGGATCGATAGGTTCGACTCTAATTACACGCGATTCTAAGTGGCCCGGATCAACGGACGAACGCTCGCGCACCCGGCCTTCACGTGGAAAAGTAGGTATCTGGCCGCGATTAAGTTTACGGCCGACTTAACTATAATCGGCAGCACCGGTGCATGTCGGTTCCGCGGAAGTCGATGGCAAGTGTTTAGTCTCGCTGTTGCTCCTGAAAGTGGAAGAAAAATTACGTTGGAGGAGGGAACAGTGGTCTGGTGTCAGAGTTGGGCATTATTCGACTAACCTTCGAATAAAAATTTCGAATCAAATGAAGTTATTCGTGACTAACGAATAAATTTTTAGTCGACATTAATTTTGTATTCGAAAAACTCGAATAAAAATTTCGAATAATGTGAAGTTATTCGAGAATAACGAATAAATTTTTATTCGACTAAATTTTTTTAGTCGTTATTCGTTCCTCGTTATTCGTTATTCGAAGGACCTCCGTGGCGACTAATAGCGAATTCGGACGGTCGCACTGGTGCATACTGAGTGCGACTTTTAGCCAGTTGGAAACGAGAAAACTCGCACTCGGTGCGCACTAGTGCAGGTTGCCGAAATCGCTATAAGCGTCACGAATAAGCCGCTTCGGCTCGAGTGACTCATGAGTCATGATACCCCCCTCGGCCCGGCCAGAAGCCGAGGGCCTCGAGACCCAAGCCGGAGCGGCTCGGGTTCTGATCTCCGCTTATTATTCGTATCGCTTAGTCGCCACAGCGGTCCTTCGAATAACGAATAACGAGGAACCAATAACGACTAATAATTTGTCGACTAAAAATTTAGTCGACTAAAAATTTAGTCGACTAAAAATTTAGTCGACTAAAAATTTAGTCGACTAAAAATTTAGTCGACTAAAAATTTAGTCGAATAAAAATTTATTCGTCTAAAAATTTAGTCGAATAAAAATTTATTCGACTAAAAATTTAGTCGAATAAAAATTTATTTGACTAAAAATTTATTCGTTATTCTCGAATAACTTCACTTTATTCGAAATTTTTATTCGAATCCATTCGAATAAAAATGTAGTCGAATAAAAATTTATTCGTCTAATGCCCAACTCTGACTGGTGTTTCCGTAAGTTGAAAGGGCGATACGATAAAACCAGCTTTACCTTCTCCGTTCGCTGGATCCAGATCCGTGTTGATCGGACTGCTCAGTGAGCTCGGAACTTGCACTGCTGTCCGCGTAAGCTTTGCGTTTGCTTCCATTGAAATGGAGATCCGCTACGTTCCCGTTGTAGTATCCGTTCTCGTTCCTGTTCAGATACTCGCTGGAAATGGGCGATCTCCTAACCGGCAAGTAGTCCGAGCAGGTCGGAGCCAGCAGCTCCTCGTAGTATTCGACGGTCTTGGGCTCCGAGACGGTAGTGCTCCCGTATTTTCTCGGCAACGTGGACGAGGGAAATGCGGCGGCGTGGCTCTCGACCGCGGTGTCGTTGAGCAAGCTCGAAAGAGGAGTCCTGTAGCTTCCGTAGCTCCCTAGATCGCTGTCCACGCTGAAGTCGGCGCTGTGATATTTCGCCCTGGACGCGGAGAGGTCGAAAGTGGGGGACCTGAGGTACCTCCTTAGCGGATCGTACGAGGAAGAGAGTGGAGGTAGATGCTCGGTCGGCGACTTTAGGTCAGTGACGTACGGTACGGAGGCGCTCGCGTCGGAGTACAGCTTACAATTAGCTCTCTCGAGTGACCTGTTACGGCCGATTCTTACGTTCTCGTCGCCGTACAAGTTGTAACCTCTGTCTCCGTGGCTGGCCTTGGAGGCAGCTGCCAAGCCGTAACTGGCCCCGTACTTGCTGCGATCGCGGTTCTCTCGGTGTCCACTGAAGCTATATTTCCGCGGCAATGTGGTGCTGGCGGTTAACCCGAGGCCCGGCGGAGGGGCCGTCAACGACGGTCGCTTCCTGTCGTTGAACCTCGAGTAAAAGCTCCGTCGACGGATTCGGTCGATCACGGAGTCCGAGTTGTCGGACCTGGCGAAAAGGGCATGGGAGGGGGACGTGGGCGAGTGCAAGTCGGGCCGCGCGTGATTCAACTCCGCCGAGCTCACCGACCACGAGTCGAAGCTGTTCGGCTCGTCGACGGGCGAGAACGGCTCGTTCGCGTAATCGACCGGAGATCCTTTCGAGCTTTTGGCGGTGGTCTCGGTGGAGCTGGCTCTGTCGGCCGGCGGCGGCGGTGGTCGTTCCTCCGCCTTCTCTTCCGACACCTCCCGCACACTTATGTCGGCCAGCTGTTGGGCCGTCCGGGTGGCCGCATTGTTGTTCGAGGACTCCGCGTGGCTCTCGATCATTCGAGCGCACTCGGTTACCTCTCTCTTGAGTTCGGCCACGTCTTTGGCGCGCAACGGCTTATCGATGATTATCTTGTTTCCAGTGATGCTGGCGCGGTGCGTTACTTTCGACAGGCACTCCATCAGCTTGTCGGGAACGTCCTCTTTCGCGGCCGCCTTTGGAGACTCGACGGCCGACTTGGATCCATCGGATTCGGATTTTGGCGAGTCCTTCTTGGCCGCGTTGTTCCTGAACGAGTGATGGGGTATCTTGGACAGGTCTAGTTTCAAGTTGCTTCGATTAGCGCGCTGCGACTCCGGATGGTTCTTCGTATCCGCCGCGGCTGCTTCCTCTACGGATTTCCCTGGACTCTGCTTCTTCGACAAGCAGTTGCCGAGGGCTTTCGCGGCGGGCCTCGCGTTCTGCTCCACCTCCGCACGCTCCGCGAGCTTCGCCTCGGTGTAGCCAGAGCGCGCTGACGACGACGTGCGTCCAGCGATTGGCTGAGAGCCGACGCCGTTCTTGGCGACGAGGCTGGAACCTGCCGGCTCGGGACTCCTCTTTGTTGCCAGGGATTTCCCTTTCTCCTCTGTTTTGCTCTCGGAGCTGTCGGACGACTTCTTCACCACCTTCTTCACTACTCGCACTATCTTCTTCTTCTTCTTCTTCGCTCCATCAGCCTCGCTACTCTCCGCAGTCTCGGTTGGCTTCACCGGTTTCTTCGGCACAGTCGGTTTCTCCGGCTCGTCGCGTCTAGCCGCGTCCATGCTCGAGCTGCTCTCTGCCAGCGACCGATTCCTTTTCGTTTTCAACTGTTTCTTGTCCATGGCAGTGTCACCTGACAAACCCTCCGTTTGCTTGCCCGCAGATTCTTCCAACGTGTCTCTTCCCTCGTTCGATATCTCGCGCGAGTCTGTCAACACTCTCTTCGTCTCTTTGGAGTCCTTCTCGTTCGACGGTCTCCTCTCTTTCGCGCTAATCGCAGACTTCTCCTGCTTCGGCTTCTCCTTGGACGGAGATCGTTTCGGAGATTCTCGTCCGAGCTTCTCCGCGGTGGCCGGCTGCTTTCTCGCCTCCCCGAGCTTCTTCGCCGACTTGGAATCGGTCTTGGCGAACTTGGTCGGTATCTTGCTGCTGGTGGAGGGCGCCTCATCGACGGAGGACGCGTCCGCTCGAGCGTTCTTCGGCGGGCTCTTCTTCAACCTGCTTAGAAACGCGTTCTGCGTCCGTGCGCCTGCGTTCGCGGCCTGTTTCGCGTCCGCGCTCCTGAACAACCCTAACACCGAGGACACTCGGCTCTTTGCCGAACTCTGGCGCTCGGACGACCGTGGCTTCTTCGAGGAGAGATCCTCCACGCTGCTGGCTTTCTTAACAGTGCCGCTGGACTCGCCGCCGGACGGAACCGCGGCCGGAGGCGCCGAGTGCTCGCGCACGGTCTCGCTCGTCACCGCACCGTTCGCTATCGGTTTCGTATCCTCGCCCGATCCAAGTTTCTCCAGCTTCTTCTCCAACGAATGGAGAAAGCTTTTCCGGGACTCCTGCCGCTCGACTCTCGCGTCCCGACATTCCTCCGGCGAGTCTCCCCTCGACTTCTCCTCCGAACGATCTTCCGAGCGGCGATCCTTTCTCAGAGAGTTGATCTCGTTCTTCAGCTCCTTGTCCCGCTTCTCCAGCTCGGCCACGTTCTCCTGCGACTTCTTCTCGTTCTTCCTCTTTATGAACCGCGACTTTCGCCGCTCGTTCTCCGCCGCCTTTTGCTCCTCCTTCTCTTTCACGTATCGGCTCTCCTCCCTGGGAGTATCGAAAAAGTCTGGTCGCAGAAATCGCGATATCCGGTGTTGCTTGGACTTCTGAGGTTTCTCCTTCTCCTTGTCCCTCGAGTCGCTTTCCCGGTTGCCGCTGGCCTTGAACAACTTGCTCAGCAGTGATTTCTCGGGGCTAGCGGCGCGCGAGCCGAGGCTGCGGTCCGGCGAGTCCGCGAATGACTTTCGTCGATCGCTCAGCAGGCTGGATTCTCTCGTGAGCGAGCCGGAGCGCAGTCGCAGGCTGGGGATGCAGGTCCGCCGCTTCGAGATGCCTGAGGAGCCAGTCGCCTCGGCGATCGAGATCAACGACTGTTTCTCGCACTTGTCGGTGTCCTGGTAATTGGATGTCAGGTTCGGGTTGAACTTGCTCGGTCCTAGGTTCTTCAGCTTCGACTCCTTGATCAGATTCTCCGCGGCGAGCAGCCTGTTCTCGAAGTTCCTGGAGAGATGGTCGGACCTGGCATACATGGACTTGTAGTCGATCGGATTGGAGGAGGACTCGGTGGGCGAGGTTTCGTACGACTTGGCCGACAGGCTGGACGTCGCGTCCTGCAGGTTCGTGTTCGAGGTGCAGACAGAGACGGAGGTGCACTCCGAGGTGGATCCGTTGTCCGTCACGTTGTTCTCGAGGTTGTCCGCGTCGGTTGTTTCTTCCTGTATCTTCTCCGTTCTGTACGGGTGGAAGTTCTCCCGTCGAAGCTTGCTCGTGGAAGACTTAGCCGACGCGTCCTTGTACTTTCTGCCGAGGGTCATCACCTGCCCGGGAAACGGCGGCAACGACCTGTCGCAGCTGTTACTCTCGTCGACGTCCGCGTCGTCGTCGTTCTCGTCGTTGTGCCGACGACCCTCGTCGGCGTCGTAGTCGTCGTCGAACAGGCTGACGCTTCGCCTCGGTGACTTGCGCGACCTGTCTTTGTCTCTGTCTCTGCTGGTCGTCTCGAGGAGACTGTTCGTCCTTCGGATCGACCTGTTGGCCGGTCGTTGCTTGTACTCGGTCTGATCGGAGACGGTGGACACGGACCGATCTCCGGCCTCGGACGTGTCCAGCAAGCTGGCCGTCTCCCGGCTGGGCGACCGGTACCGTGTCTCGTACGGCAAGGATTGCCGGGTTTGCTCGATGAACGTTCTGCTCAGCCGTCTGGCCAAGCTCGGCGTGAAGCTTTGCTCTAACGACTCCTGCGCCTCTTTCGTCACTTGCGTCGGCTCCGCCTCTATGTCTTCGCGTTCTACTTTATCTGAAAAAAACAGCGAGATAATGTCTAGGCGGAATTTTGAAATAAAACCGCGACGCTCGGACGCTACGGGGTGCAAGCGGACAAAATACTCTCGTCTCCTCGGTATTTACACTCCTTTATTTCTACATACATGAAACGTGTTGCTTCTGGTATATAAAATTTCAGGGGGGGGGGGGATTAATAAATAAATCTAGTCGAAAGACTCGGCGAAAGAAACATTGCTCGCGCGGTGCGCCGCACGACGAATATTTTCCAGTTTAATCGCCTCCGCGATCTCGCCGATCAATGCTTCCTCCGACCCAACGGTTTATCTATTCCGTCGACCCTTTGGCATAAAGTTTCGTCCCGCAAGGAAAAAGAATCGTCTACGCGATTGCCTGAATGTCGCTCGGAAGGCAACCCGAACCTTGGCTCTTCCCACTTTTCTACGTATAATAGGTGATCGTAGATAGGGATGGTTTAACAAATAGAAACTATCGCCAACTGTATCGTCGTTGAATCGAACGGCCGAAAGAAGCGCGACGAGTGCGAAGAGCCAATGCGCGGCAAACGCGTCGGCGACATTCTCAGCTCTAATTGTAAGTACGACATTCAACATTCAACTAGCCGACGCTATCTTCTGCAATCTTTCGTCTTCTCTTTATTTACCCAAGATCTGCTTTACGCTTCGAATAATTCGAACGCTACGGAACAGGCAAAGGTGTCGGTCGCCCCCACCGATTCTGGCACTTTGAAGGGCAAAAGCTATAGTCACGTAAACACGTACCGCTGCAGCGACGCTGTTGCTTGAAAAATATACAGACGTCGACGGGAAATCAACGACACATGACACACATCCATCGTACACATATATACACATGTATCTGCAGGTATTAATGCAAGAAATGATTAAGTGTAAATCGATATGCTCGTCGCACGGTTACATGCAGATAAGAGAGGCTTTGCTATATGCGTATGCGTACGACAAGTTGTTATAGATTCATCGCGGGTCTGAACGAAGAAGAATATGGTATTTGCGAGACGCAAAGGCTCACTTTCCAATCCCGTGCACGTGCTGCTCGCGCCTCGCGTCCAATCCCGTGCTGCTCGCGACCGTAGGAG
The DNA here is from genome assembly GCA_944738655.2 of Andrena hattorfiana. Taxonomy (NCBI): domain Eukaryota; kingdom Metazoa; phylum Arthropoda; class Insecta; order Hymenoptera; family Andrenidae; genus Andrena; species Andrena hattorfiana. The sequence continues at coordinate 3,132,902 of OX122889.2, read as the reverse complement.
CTCGCGTGCGCGTCGGAAAGAATTCTCGAGTCGAGCGGGTCTGGAAAGTTCGCCCTCGTGGCTGCGTAACATCGAAATAAATACCTTAATCGTCTTACAATTAGGCGTCTAAATCACAACACGCCAACTGTGTAAACGTAAGTCGAGATAGATGCAGTGTACAACATTAAATACAGTATAGTAGCATTATCAAAGCATGCCGAGACAATGTAAAGTAATGAAACGCTGTTATTTAAACTCTTAAAAACACAACAAATATCAGCCATCTCAAACAAGGGTTAGTTCGTTCGCCTTGTAGTATACGACTTCTCGAGGTACCTTATCGCAACAGTGTAAAAATCTCTTCTCTTGTGCAACGTGTTTAAATCTTTGTTAAAGGAAACGCGGCAACAAGTGGCGTGTTCGCCGATGTGTGTTTTGCTTTCGTTTCGTTTCGTTTCGTTTCGTTGATACATATCGGGGGCCGAGCGCGACTCGTTCCGATGAGTATTATGTACCTACATATGTATATCGTATCACATTTCGCAGCGACAGATCGCTGTGTTTGTCTCGTCGCTTTTTCTACTTCGTTCTCGCGACCTTGCCCGCTCGAGCCTCTTCCAACGGAACAAGACTAACGGGAAGAAGCTCACACTGGCGGACTGGTGTTCGGCAGAACGCGGACAGATGGATAAAGGTCTACGCACACGTATCCGTTCCGTGTCAGTTCCGTTCCGGCGTGCCAGTGGTAAGAAGAAGAGATCCTCGGCGCCCCTCTTCTTCTTCTTCTCAGAAGAGGGGCGTAGAGGGTCTCTTCTTCTTCTCAGAAGAGGGGTGTAGAGGGTCTCTTCTTCTTCTCAGAAGAGGGGCGTAGAGGGTCTCTTCTTCTTACCACTGGCACGCCGAAACGGAACTGACACGGAACGGATATGTGTGCGTGGACCTTAAAGGTCTAACCCCACTTATCAGTTCCGTGTCAGTTCCGTTCCGGCGTGCCAGTGGTAAGAAGAAGAGAAGCGTAGAGGGTCTCTTCTTCTTACCACTGGTTCGCCGGAACGGAACTGACACTGAACTGATAAGTGTGTTTAGAGCTTAAATCGTATTGGGGGTAACTTGATCCGTCCAACGATCTCGACACCTCGCATATACTATGCACAGGGTTTTCTAATTTCTCGCGCGTCACACGATCGTCTTGTTCTACGTTTATCTTGAAATCCCTGCTCTTCTTTGCCGTGTTGTTGTTGGAGTGTTTCCCGGACGATCGTCGAAAGAACGCGCTCGAAGCCACGCGCGCGATAATAATAAATGCCTCGGGAAGGTTGAATAGCGTAACGCGCAATGTAAAACTACATGTCGAGTTGTGTTCCAATCGATGCGATGCGATGGTTCGAGATCGCTTTAACCCCTTCGAATCTAACTCCAGATCCTTACGCTAATCCCACAAAGAATCGCAGCGCACGCACATGCATACAATACGTGGCGAGTAAAAAAATAAAATAAGAGAAATGAGAAGAAAAGAATAGAAAGTGCAAACCATTGCGCTAACGTGTTTCTTTATTCGCTTTTATTTCATACTACAAACAAAACCTGATGGATTTATAAATAAATAATAATAACGTACTTGGGTAGACTTTGGATATAGAAAAGATTATCCGCGAACGGAAAAGAAAAGAGAATAAATTGATCGCGTGAACGGGGAAGGAAGGTAGAAGAGGTTAAAGGTGGTATGCCGTTTATGCCTCCGACGATCGGTAAACCGAGAGTGGTCGAGTGTATGTTGTCATGATGTCATGTTGTCGTCGTTCACGCGCGTTGTAGGTCGTGTCAGCTGGACGACGGGGATTGGCGAGCTCCGCTCCGTGCGCCGCGAAACATTTCGCAGGTGCTCTGCGATCGCTGCGAATCAGCCGAAATTCCAGCAAGCGTGAGTGCGGGCGATTAAAGCGCGATAAACGGAGGCAGATGGGTTCGAGGCTTCGTCCACGAGCTGACGTTCGCTAGATAGAAAGTGTAGCATAGTACCTAACTTGATTTGCGTTTTGCCTACTGGGGGTTACCGTCTGCCCGCCTACGTAGAGTCACTCGTACGGTCGCTGCAACAACCGTCAGAAAAGACCGTCAATTACACGTGCCACAAAACCAATGCGATCTTTCAGATGTCAGACTATATTTTCGATCGTCGTGCTTCACGCACCGATCTGCTCTGCTGTCGAGCGCGACAAGAACGATGCCATGCCATTTCCCTTGCAAAACCAGGAACGGTAATGTAGAACAGAGAACAGATAAGAAACTTACTCGCGCTTGGCATTCGCTGAAAACCACTTACGGCTTCTAGAGAATCTAGACAGTGCCCGGAGGCGATCGATACTTGTGTATTCGCTATTCAGAAATATTAATTAACAGAAATAAAACTTTGATAACTTGAATTTTCCATTAAAAAAAGCATCTAATAGCGGTGAGTAGCTTCTGGCATCTTTCTTTCGATCGAAACGTGTCTTTTCGTTCTTTTCAGCTTGGACATAACGGCGTGTCAAACTATTTGGCAAACCTTGTTCGTATTCGTTCGCATCTGGTTGCAATAAATTACTGACCCGATCGTATACACCGTTACTTCTATCAGAAAAGTTTGTTCAAGCATACGTATTACTTTCCCTTACTTTCCCTTCCGTAGAATCGAAGGAAGTTATATCAGTACACAGATACGTATCTACTGACATTGCGACATTACCGACTGTGTCCGCGGCGAACGAGCGAAACAAGCGAAAGTCTCGAACGGACGAGCCTTGGATACCGACATTGTAACCTCTCGAATATTATCGGTCAGCAGTGGCAAAGAATCAAATTTGATCGCTGATTGAAGAGTCGACGATAGACGTGAAGTAGATGCATGAATTTTGATTAAAGATGGATTCTGTCTTGGATAGCGTACAACTGAATTACCTCGTGTGTGTTCGTGTGTATGGATACGTGTGCGGTCATGCTGTAAACTTTAGTATACACTTAATAAATTAAAGAAGAAAAATGAATTACGGCTACTCGTGTTAATAGGATAGTATACAAGTCAACAACAACATTGCAACTTGCTGCTACTGCGTATTACGAGGTTCTATGTCAGGCAAAGTATGAGTCATGTCTGTGAGTAATGCTCAAACACCTGTGCGCTTCTTGTCCCGAAACAAACAATACGATTAATCATCCGGAGATATTAAATCGCGAATGCTACCGATCGTGTTTCCCGAATCGAGAGATCGCGAACAACAGGCAGGTACTTTTCGCGAGGAGCATCGTGCAGACATGCGCTTAGAAAAATATGTCGTCCAAAAGTCTAATAATAAACGCGGAAAAAGAAACCGGAAACGAAAAAGCAACGCGTTTGCTCGTGTTGGTGCGTCGTTGGCACGACGCGGTACCGCGATCAACGTATTAATCATTTCTCCAAACTTCATTCTCCTATTACGTTCGTTTCGCTGAGAATCTTTGGAACGTTTACCCACCTGTGCCAAACATGAACCGTATATTTCTTCTAAGTGTTAGTACGCAAAAGTTGCAAAAACCATCGTCAGGCAATAAAAAATAAAATCGGAAGAAATAACTTGTAGGAGAGAGGGAGAAGAGAGAGAGAGAAATATAGAAACTAAGAGACGGTAGGTAAAAGTAAAGAAAAAAGATGTGCTCTGTCTATCAACGACTCGACAACAGCTAGTAGGTACTAGGAGATGCATACTGAATACCATCCAGCATTTTCTCGCATGGCTTGCGATTTCAACCAGTGACAAAATATGTAATGATCGTGACCATCGCGTCTTGGCAGAAGCTCGCTTCGATCGGTAAGAGGCCGTTGTTCGTCCTCTTTTTAACCGACTTCAAAAGGAGGAGGTTAAGTACTCAATTCGTCACGTACTATATTTTATGTTTGTATGCTCGCGCATAACTTCCGCATGGGTGCACCGATTTCGATTTTTTTTTTTTTTTTTTTTTTAAGAGTGCGAAGAGCCGGTGGTACCATATTAATTTTTTTTATTATTATCTAGATATTCTAGAATTATCTAGATATTCTAGAACTATTCAGAATTTCAGTTTTACTGTATGTCGCGTCTAATTTTGTCACGTGTGGACCGATTTCGATGATTCTTTCGCTGTTATATGGAGTATGTTCCCCAATTGATACCACGCTAAATGTTTTTTAACCGACTTCAAACGAAGGTAACTAAAAATTAAAAAATAAAAAACTTAAAAAAAAATAAAAAAACCTACTTCAAAGGCGCGCTAAAAAATAAACAATAATTTTTCCCTTATTTAATCTACGACTCTCATACTTTTTAAGTCGGTGCCTCATCATCTGCACTGTGTAAATCTGGCGCCGACTTAAGAAGTATGAGAGTCGCAGATTAAATAAGGGAAAAAAAATTATTTTTTACTTTTTAGCGCGCCTTTGAAGTAGGTTTTTTTAAGTTTTTTATAAACGGACCAAACAGCCTCTAGCGAATCGATCGCCTTTGCGTTTCGCAAGATTTCGCAACAGTAACAGTTCCAATCTGCGATGCCAGATCGGGGACGGGTTCCCTCGAGAATTTCCCCCACCTCGCGCACACCACGCCGGAGCTGCGTGTCCGTGAGTTGGACTCCGAAGCGCCGAGCTCACGGACACGCTACTACGGCGCAGTACGCGCGAGGTGGGGGAAATTCTCGAGGGAACCCGCCCCCGATCTGGCATCGCAGGTTCCAATGGATCCCGAGGAGATCTCGGGGAGATCCGAACTTCTGCGAAGACGCGCATTAATCGTGTACAACGTGAAGCATGAAACATGAGAGATGAAAGATTAAACACGTCTTCGATTGAACTGTTCGCGGTGTATGGCTGCCTCTGCCTGCCGTAAGCAGTCGGCAGCTCGTTTCAGCGAGACATGGAAGAAAATTTTGCCACTGGATCGAATTCCGAGCGTTAACCCTTTGCGCTCTATTTCGCTCTGTCCCGGGTGGTCTCGCCTCGTCGATATTAACCGCGCGAAAGACTGTGTTCGTTTGAACTGTTGATAGACGCGAGTGGAAGAGGGCGGAGAACGCAAAGGGGTAACTTCCACTGAATATCGGTGGTTCGTTTTCTAGTTTGACACGGTTTCACGGTGAATTCGTAGAAGAATCGTTGAGCACTCCCTTACCTCTCGGTAATGTGTTGCTGCCGATATCGAACACGGTCTCCCTCGACGGCGTGCTGGCGCTATGCGATCCTGGGCTGTTGGGAGTGCCGGGACTCGACGAGTTCACCGAATCCTTTCTCGCGAACATGTCTCCCTCTCGGCTGAGAGAATGCCTGAACGGAGACTCCGTCAACCGCCTAAGTTCGCACACAAACAAAAACCATCGTCATTCTCGTGATTGCGCGGTGAACGTTACACCCACGCACTCCGCGTTATCTGTCTCGCAAGTGCGATGGGCTTTTCGAGCGTCGGGGCAACCTGACGATGCTCGCGATCATTCCATCTCAAAGAGCCGACCGTGCGCAAAGTGGTGAGTCCGAATCGATACTGGCCCGAAGATATTCGCTACAACTATCTACTTTCAGCCAGGTTATTTTTATTAAACCGATCTCGTTGCTCGCTCGGGTGTCGGTCGTTTGAGACGGTAAGGAATGCTTTTTTTCTGAGACATCGGATGCGTGAAGTGTGCGCGATCGGTTTTAAGGGGGAACAACACCTTGAAGCCCGGAAAAAAGTGCAACTTTTTTAATTTTTTGTTAGATATCCATACTTCGTAGGAAAGTCATTGATATAGGGTTTAAATGTGCATGTAGTGGACAGTCTTTTAGAATTTTTGTGTAACAAAATAAATGAACTTATAACTTTAAACGCGTTTTTCTTGAAACTGTGTTTTCCAAACTGGTTGAACGATTTTCTCTGCCAATTTTGCATGAAACAATCTCCGATTTTGCGTATTTATTCTACACAAAAATGCCTTCAGTTAAGCGTACGGAAATTTAATTACAATAATTTTTGGAGAAATGGCGGCGCTTAAAGTGGAAAGTTCTAAAATTTCGTGTCAATTTAAGGAAAAAATCAATACATTTTGGGGTGGAAAAAATAGTAAAAATAATTTATTTTTAATTTCCGTACGCTTAACTAAAGGCATTTTTGTGTAGAATAAATACACAAAACCGGAGATTGATTCATGCAAAATTGGCGGAGAAAATCGTTCAACCAGTTTGGAAAACACAGTTTCGAGAAACACGCGTTTAAAGTTACAAGTTCATTTATTTTGTCACACAAAAATTCTAAAATACTTTCCACTACATGCACATTTAAACCCCATATCAATGACTTTCCTACGAAGTATGGATATCTACCATAAAATTAAAAATATTGTACTTTTTTCCGGGCTTCAAGGTGTTGTTCCCCCTTAAAGAGAGTGAATAAATTCGAAAGATTACTTGTGACATTTCTGCACTACCTTCTAAAATAATCGGCATACACTACATTGTTCTAAAGTTGTTGTAACAATTGGACTCACGTAGTCACGGTCCTCGTTTCGACATATGTCTGGTAGCTTGCACAAACAAGCGTCGAACCGTTCTTATTAGATCCCAAAGCTTGTTCGAAGGAGGTAAGCGGCAGATAAGGGACGGAAGATAGGTAGCCGCGAGTTCTTACTCGAAGAGAGAGGGAGAGGAACGGGCGCGGTGAACGAAAAAGCTTGGGAGCGCGCGTAAAGAACGGGGCTTTAACGAATTACCTCGTTAATGGTTTATTGAGGCCCCAAAAAGCTTGGGACGAATTGGATCCTAATCTTCCGAAGAGCCGGGAGCTCGGGAAGCCGGCGCCCCGGTTGTCGTCGACGTTCAGCCTTTGCGTCAAGCTCCGGACCCTGGACAACAGCGTGGAGAAGAGATTCTCGGCGGTGAGTAATTCAAAGCCGTCGTCGTCGTCGTCCTCGCCGGAAGACAAGCTGTCCGCGTGTTCCGGCGGCTGCCTCGACGGCCGAGAGCTTCTCAGTCGGTGCATGTGTCTCTGCAATAGATCCTCGCTATCCCTGAAACGCGTGGGCAAACGAAATGCCGATTCTCGATTAAAAGAATCTATAACGAAGAAAATCTATAAACGAAACGGGACGAGAGACGAGTGGTTAAGGTACCTGTGCAACGAGGAGAACGGAGATTCGTCCTCGCTGGCATCCGACAGCAGAGAGCTCATCCTTCGAGGCCTGCCGAACCTCGACCTCGGGGCGTTCGCGCTGGTCGGCGTGCTGGTCTTGGTCTCGGGCTCCACGCTGCCCGACCTGGGAGTAACGTAACCGCCGCCTTCCACGGCGATCGGAATTATGTATTCCCTGGGGCTTTTTCTGATCGGTTCCGGCCCGACCGTCGAGCCCAGAGCGCTGTCGGTGTCGGAGTCCGCGGTCGACTGGCGAGACAGCGATCCCGATCGTTGGGAGACCGATCTCTGAGGCATCGGTGGCTTCGGTGGCGGCGTCGTTGAGAACATCGACTGCTGGCTCTCCCCTTCTACCTGCAATCGTGACCGCGGCCACGTTCAACCGAGTTAATTTCTTTCTTTAATTTAATTACAATAGACGGGTTCGACAACCCGTTGGTACAATTAATTAGAAAAATGCGGCAGAGAAACGGACGCATATTGAGAAATATAAAGACAAAGAGAGAAAGAAAGAAGAAGAAGAGGAAAAAGGAAGGCATGAATATACAATATGAAACATTCAGTGGAACAGACGTAAAAGATTTGTACGGATCTTATCTATTGAGTCAGAGAAAAAAATCAAGTTGATCGTGATAAGAATTAGCAGTGCTACATACATCCACGTGCGTTATTAAAAGTAGCACGTTTCAATTTTCTTACGAAAACTAGCACGCTTCGGTTTGCCACGAAAAGAAGCACGTTCCATCGTTTCTGACGAATATTAGCGCGTTTGGTCTTCCGCCGCGATGACTAACACGTTTCACTGCTTCGCCACGAAGAATAGCACGTTTCGTACTGTTGCGGCGAAAACTAGCACGTTATACTGTTTCGCCACGAAAAAATAGCACATTTGGGAATTTGCGGCGATAACTAGCACGTCATCCGGTTTGGCCGCGAAGAATAGCACGTTTTGGATTATACTGCGGACTGCAGAAACTATCACGTTTCAGCGCGTGGTCAGTTTAAAAGAATTCGACTGTTGGAAATATTGTTTAATAAATAATAATTCCATCTAATCTCCAGAAGACAACACATATGGAAATTTTAATCTCGTGGCAAACCGCTGAAACGTGCTAGTTCTCGCAGCGAAAACCGAAACGTAATAGTTTTCGTGGCAAACCGCTCAAACGTGCTAGTTTTCGCGGCGAAAGACGGAAACATGCTATTTTTCGTGGCAAACCGCTCAAACGTGCTAGTTTTCGCGGCGAAAGACGGAAACATGCTATTTTTCATGGCAAACCGCTCAAACGTGCTAGTTTTCGCGGCGAAAGACGAAACATGCTATTCTTCGTGGCAAACCGCTGAAACGTGCTAGTTTTCGCGGCGAAAGACGAAACATGCTATTTTTCGTGAGAACGAAGGCAAACGTGTTAGTTTTCGTAAGAAAATTACTACTACTTTTCGTAACGCACGTCGATATGGTCGATACAATTATGTTTTCCATAAAGGGTTCGATGCGTTTTTACATAAACAGTATTACGATGCCTTAGGCTCTTAGTGGTTGCATTGAAATTGAGTTGATTTAATATGGGTTCTCGCGAAAGCAGCCGAAACGTTATCGTCCTGGATATTTCCGATTTACCTGAATCGGTATTATCCTCTCCTTCGGAGTGACACCCTTCGGTCTGCAATCCGGCTCCAAGCTGGAGCTTCGATTCGCGTGCGGCACAACAGCTGCAACGGGGAATGCTACTTCGGACCTTTGGGTTCGCAGCTTCTGCGGTTGGAACGCGTCGATCTTGGCCGCTACTTCGGACCTGAATGCCGCGGTTTCCGGGGACTTGATCTCCGCCAGCGATATCTCCGCTTTGCTCGTCTTCCGCGGTCTAGGTAATGTGGCGCTCTTCAGAGTAATCTCCATTTTGCTGGACATTTTCGGCTCCTCTGGTGGCAAGTCGTCGTCGTCGTGGTCGTTCGCCACCTCGGACGTAGAGATCTGAAAGCATAAGTCGTAAGTGATGGAACAGGTCGATGTTTAGAAGTTCTGGCGCTTACCGTTGCCTGCCGTTTGGCCTCGGAGCCTGTAGATTTGCCGTCGAACGAGAAGTTCGTGTCGACGGGCGTGGAAACGGATACGGTGGCGGTTCGCAAATCGTTCGTCCCGACCGGTATCTTGAACGGAAGCCTCTTGGGTTCTTGGCCCGGCGGCGACATTGGCGGAGATCCGTTTGCTCTCCTCTGCACGGGCGGCTTTCCAATCGCCCCGGTTATTATATCGACGGCTCGCTTCTTTGCCTCCTCTCGCTTCGTCTCCTCATTCCCCTCCTTACCCTCCTCCGCGTGCTGAGTCGGCTTCGACTTGTCGATCGATTTCTCGGGCTTTTTGTCCGCGGGCACGTCGATGATCACTTTGGACGCGCTAGGCTTCGCGGGCGGGGGTGCGACGACAGAGGACAGGCTAGCTTTCCTCTCGAACACGCGTTTCGCTCCGTCCACGTTCACCCCGGGAATAAAGATCTTCTTAGGTTTCTCGTTCTCCACGCTCGACGCCATTTGATTGAATTTCTCCGCGGTCTCGAATATCTTCGAGCGCCTCCTCTCGAACGCTTTCGCGGGAACATCTCTAGCATCGTTGCAAAGATCGGAGTCGAGGGAGAGCGCCTTCTCTTTCAGTTTCTTAAACTCCCGTTGAGTCGCCTCGAGATTAATCTCGTCCTGGCTCGCGGACATCTCGCTTCCGACTCTACCGCTCGCTTCGGCCTGGTTCGAGGTTTCGGAGATTGCGGCAGGAGCTTGCGTCCGATCGCCGGTCGAGCCGTCGTTCGTCAGGCTGTTGGCGGTCTTTGTGCTCTCGGAGGATTTTAACGGATCCTCGTGGAAGCCTCTGTTGTCGAACGATTTCGCGCGCTCATCCCGCAAACGTTTCTCCTTGCTCTCGTCTCGATCGTCAACGCCGTAGTCCCTTTTAACGCTCTCCATGGTTGTGTCTACGGGTGGCGGTTCCTGTCCCGTAATTACCGGCGTTTTACTCCGCTCCTTGCTGGGCGATCTTTCGCTGCACTCCTGAATCAGCTCTAAGCAAGCTGCCGTCGACTCAATCGTATTCAAATCAACGGTCTTACTGGTAGGAACTGTTACGACAGGATCTACCTCCATAGCTTCCTCCGTAATCGAGTTTGGAATCGGTGCCGAGTGGTGCCTAGATGAATTACGAAATTTAGAATTGTTTAGCGACAGTACGGGTTCGCGGGACGTTCAACGTTTTAGAGCGATGGAACGAGAATGGAGAAGAGTAACCCCGGGTCTCCACCAAAGCGAACACGAACAAAAACATTTTTCTCGCGAACATGTTAGCTAACACGGCGCTCGGCTTGGTGTGGACGCCAAATAACAGTGTTAGCTAACAAATGACTCTCCTTATAGGCAATAAATCGGAAGATTTAGCTGGGAAGATGGTCACGGTAGACGTCGAGGGTGTTCGCGAACAAAGTTCGGTGATCTACCAGGTACGAACATTTCTGACGAACATCGGCTGTTTTCTCGCTCTTTTCAAACCCATGAAACTTGGGCCTTGCAATCCCTTTCCACTGTGGGACTGCTCGTAAACAGGCGACCCTCTGCGACCCTCCGCCGGCAGGTACCCCACAGAAATAGTATGCGTGACAAGCATAAATGAAATTTTTATATTTTTTGTTTTAACATAATGAGAATATTTCCAACGTATAGATGAGATAATTCTAAGAAAAATGAAACCAAACACGGCGCAATTCGGACAAATTTGAGTTCCGCTGATAATAGGTATATACAGTATTGTCTCCGTATGTGCTCGGTTTGGTGTACACGATAGGTGTTCGTCGCTACCCCCACCACTTCTGTCTCACTCTTGTCCGGCGAAGGCAAGAGCGAGATGGAACGAGAGCGAGCGAGAGCCACTGAAAGCGAGCGAGGACGGTACGAGACAGACGACGCGTCGATGTTTTGTCTCCCTCCGTCTTTCGGGCACCGTGACACTCCGTCCTTCGCGTGCGCGACGAGCGTGCGCGATGGTCGCGAGCACTTAGGTGAGCACGGGAACCGCATCGCAAAATCGTGACGCAGGCCCGGCTCAAGCCTTTTTTGCGCCCTAAGCGAACTTGTCAAATTGCGCCCTTTATTATAATACATTTATTTGAGATTATTTATGACTTTACTCCGCAAAATTAGGCGACTGCCTAGGGCGGAAAGTCGACAAGAGGTGCAAAATGATATTTTCATTACTGGTATTGTGGAAAATAAACTTTAAAATTAAATATTACAAGTTGTACTATAAGTGGATTAAACTACGAATACAAATTCAGAGTAAGCTTATCAATAATCTCAAATAAATGTATTATAATAAAAAGCGTAATTTAGCAAGCTCGCCTAGGGCGCAAAAAAAAACTCGTGTCGTGCCTGGCTATCTGACCGTGGCGCGCATGCGTCGAGCAGTCACGATTCCATCCGAGTGCTCGCACCCGTCGCGCACGCTCGCCGCGCACGCAAAGCGTTCCATCTCACTCCCCCCTTCGGCCAGAAAGGAGCGAGAAACGAACACTCGGAATTAGAGATCTGTTCACGATAGGAGTTCAACGCCGGTCCCGACCAGCGAGTACATACGGAGACAATACTGTAATGGTTTTATAGTATCAACATTTTTTTATACTAGTCAATAACAGATTTTCATGAAAAAGAAGATAAAATTTTTGATAGGTGGTGATTTGTGTTTAAAGCTGTGCGATATTACTAGGAAATAAGGAGAAGTTATTAACGAGTAATATGTGCATTTAAAACTATATACTCTATACATATGCATATACACATACATATATTTACAAACATGTGCAATATACAAACACGTGTGTGTATTATATTGTATGTTTGTATATTTTAATGTTTGTATAGGGTAAAACCGGAAGACGCGGTCCACCTAATATAAAATGGCTATTAAAACTAATACAGATATTACTTATTTTATCAGAACAAACATAATATGTTCAGAATTTTATGCTGATTCAGAAAAACTGGTCGATATTTGCTTTAAGACAACATGTACTGTAAATCGGGTTGGAAACTGAAGTCATGATATTTGACCACCTCTCCCGAGGTGCCGGGAGAAATGGTTTTCGTCGTTGGCAAGAGACCACTCGCATAATTATTCATAGAAAATTAACAAAGGATAAAGCAAAACTATTTATGAGTGAATACAACTACAGATTCATTGATATTTAATTTGTTTACGCCAAACAAGCAAAGAACGCTTCAGTGAAAAAGTGAACTACAGTAATTCGTCGTTAAAGTCCCGACGAACGGGGCTGGCGGCGGGATAATAACGCGATGCCGACACTATTCCCTTAGAGTAGTATATGCTCTAAGACTATTCCGTGCGGCCGGTGCCGCGAGTGAGAAAACCCAAGAGCCGAGCGAGAGGGAACGAAACAGTTGACACGAAGTTGCCGTCGTCTCTTTCGTTCTCTCGCTCTCGACCGAAGGATTCCAAGAAATGGTGGGGATAGTGAGCGGGACTATTACGCATGGTAAAAACAGGACAATAACGACGAATTACTGTACCTACTAGCGATTAGCAAGGTAAATGAATACAAAAGTGAATAAATAAAATAAATACACAAAAATAATAGAAAAATCATAACTCGACCATCTCTCCTTTCTGCAGCGAGAGATGGTCTTCTCGTTAGCTTTGAGAGGAAGAGTTAATATGGCTAAATACTTCGGCTGCATTGTCCCTCGATATCTCTACTATCTTATTATTCCCAAACATTAAACGAAAATAAACTTAGAAGTATATTTTAAATACCATTCTGTACACCGTTGTTTGACAAAAGAGGTTAAATGTAACCTCAGTTTACCTTTTAAAGACTGTAAATCTAGAAAAACACAGAAGGAACCGAAGTGACGCTATTCTGTCAACTCTTTGGCTTCTAGAGAAGTAATTAGTCTGCACTTTAAGGGGGAACAACACCTTGAAGCCCGGAAAAAAGTACAATTTTTTTAATTTTATGGTAGATATCCATACTTCGTAGGAAAGTCATTGATATGGGGTTTAAATGTGCATGTAGTGGACAGTATTTTAGAATTTTTGTATGACAAAATAAATGAACTTATAACTTTAAACGCGTGTTTCTCGAAACTGTGTTTTCCAAACTGGTTGAACGATTTTCTCCGCCAATTTTGCATGAATCAATCTCCGGTTTTGTGTATTTATTCTACACAAAAATGCCTTTAGTTAAGCGTACGGAAATTAAAAATAAATTATTTTTACTATTTTTTCCACCCCAAAATGTATTGATTTTTTTCCTTAAATTGACACGGAATTTTAGAACTTTCCACTTTAAGCGCCGCCATTTCTCCAAAAATTATTGTAATTAAATTTCCGTACGCTTAACTGAAGGCATTTTTGTGTAGAAGAAATACGCAAAACCGGAGATTGATTCATGCAAAATTGGCAGAGAAAATCGTTCAACCAGTTTGGAAAACATAGTTTCAAGAAAAACGCGTTTAAAGTTATAAGCTCATTTATTTTGTTACACAAAAATTCTAAAATACTGTCCACTACATGCACATTTAAACCCTATATCAATGACTTTTCTACGAAGTATGGATATCTAACAAAAAATTAAAAAAAATTGCACTTTTTTTCCGGGCTTCAAGGTGTTGTTCCCCCTTAACGCATTTTTACGCATAGAGTCTGAAATATAGCGTACCTATGTTTGTATATTTTAATCTTATATTTTAATGTTATTTTAATGTTATGTATGTGTACGCGTGTGTGTATTATATTGTATGTTTGTATATTGCACATGTTTGTAAAAATATGTATGTGTATGCATATCTATAGAGTATATAGTTTTAAATGCACATATAACTCGTTAATACTTCTCCTTATTTCCTAGTAATACCCCACAGCTTTAAACACGAATCACCACCTAACGAAAATTGTATCTTCTTTTTCAAGAAAATCTATTATTGACTAGTATAAAAAAATGTTGATACTATAAAACCATTATATACCTATCATCAGCGGAACTCAAATTTGTCCGAATTGCGCCGTGTTTGGTTCCATTTTTATTAGAAATATCTCATCTATACGTTGGAAATATTCTCATTATGTTAAAACAAAAAAATATAAAAATTTTATTTGTGCTTGTCACGCATACTATTTCTGTGGGGTACCTGCCGGCGGAGGGTCGCAGAGGGTCGCCTGTTTACGAGTAGTCCCGCAATGGAAAGGAACGCGGATCGCCAGGTATCGTCAGAAATGTTCGTCCACTGCGTTTCCTACCGTCGCGAACATCCTCGCGAACGTTCGTACGCGGTATTCTGTTCGTGTTCGCGGCGGTGTGGACGCGACGAAAACAGAGGAGAACGTTCGCGAACAATGTTTTTGTCCGTGTTCGCCTTGGTGGAGACCTAGGGTAAGAGTAGGTAATTTACCTGGACGTGGATCTGTACGGTCTAGGTTCCCTCTCGTCCTGGCCTCTCTCCTTCTTCCTCGACCGCTCTTTTCTTTTCACACCAGCAGCGGCCGTCTCGTCCATCGACGGCGTCGTCTCTAATTTCCTCTTGGCGTCACCGCTGGCCGCGGCTCTCGGCTCCTCCTCCAGCAACTCCCTTATCCTTCTATCGGAATTATTCTGATCCAATTCCATTAAGCTACCGACCGAGTGACACCTGGTGGGTACCAGAGTCTCGGTGGACATGTTATTCGGCACATCCCCGACCGGCTGCTGATCGCCCACGACCAACTTCTCCGCGCTGGCGGACTGGGGCACCAAAGAGAGCAACAAATCCAGCCGCACAGGTGTCTGGGCGGCTAGGTCCTCCGCGATATCCAGACAATTCTGATCGTAACCTTCGTTCACCCACCAATGGGTGCAGATCTTCTCGATGTCGGCACGCTTTCCCGGGCACACGGTCAACATATCTTTTATCAGGGGGGAAGCAGCTGCAACGGAACACATGGATAAGTAGGGGAGACCGGGGCTAGTTGACTAACGAGATTAGTTGACTAATTCAGTTTAATTGTTGTATTAAGAAATAAATTACGCTGCGATTCCGATATTGAGGCACAAGGTAAATGTCCCGGTACTTAAACATGGCCCAATAATTAAAAATCGAGAAGAAATTTTATTAATAATAACAGTTTTACTAATTTGCAACGTTTAAACTATTCGAAATATGTATTAGCTTTATACAGATACAATTATAAGCTTACATAACTGAATAGTTATATCATGCAAAACTATTCTTTTACAGTAAAGCTTCGACAGTTTCAATCTCCTTTCTCACCTAATGTACTCAAGCAAGCGAGAGAATATTTTTGTTAAGGTTGTAATTAATTATTATTTTATCATTTTTTAAATGGTACAGTTGTTGTGGATTTATTATATATCGGAGAACTGAAAATTAATTGGATCTCTTAATAATTTTTTGTTTTTAATATTGAAATTGTTGCGTTTATCCAATAGCACACGATAACGTGTCACGGACCAGTTATTAAACGTGTGTTTAATGGTTATATAAACACTGGTACAGACGTCAGTATTCAGTGAAGTATTGTTTTGTATCCTATATATTTACGTTAATAATAACTAGACAAAAATATAATACTGTTTAAGAATTATTAGGATAATTAATCTTAAACTCGTCATAATAATAGCATAACCTAAAATTTTATAATATACTTTTAATCATTTTCAGACATAAAGTCATGCCGAAGATTTAACACAAATGTATTATAAATAAAATGTTTTTATTATCCCAAAATATTACCGTATTCATTTCTTCTCATTAACTGATAGAAATAGTTAAATGAAATATATATTCAATATTTGGGACACTGATAATTAATGACTGGGACACGCTATGAATTTCATTTAATTACTGGGTCATATGAACAGTTTCATGTTTTGATTAATTTAAAACTTTTCCTTTAATAAATGTAGATTCTTGTTACGTTATCTGAAACTAGAAATTTTACGCTTTCGAATAATTATATTTAGTTATAACTTTATACTATTTAAATATAAAAGAAATTGCAATGATCTCAACTGCTTCCTTAACTGTTTCACCACTGGGCCATTTACCTTATGAGCGAACAGCTTGCCATTTAATGTGTCGCCGTGATGAAACCGTGTTCTGTCAGTGAGAATGAAAAATTTAAAAAGGTCGGCGCGAAGTGAATATTTTTGTTTCGACTATTTATGAATTTTTGTCCACTAAGTACTGCTTGATTTTTTTCATGAATATTTTGTGGAAACGTGATACATTGACTATAATTTACGGTATTTTATTTTATCCGCCGCGTGGAGCTTTTGTACGTACGGCCCTTAAGGGGACATTCTACTCTCTCGGCCGAAAAATCGGCCACTTTTCGGTAATAGTTTTTATAATGAAATAAACACTTAACGTCTTCTAATTTCTGGGGGTATATTCTACCACTCTTGAAATACAAGGAAAAATCTTTGTTGTTTGTTTATTTCATTTGTTTACATAAAT
Organism: Andrena hattorfiana; assembly: GCA_944738655.2. NCBI lineage: Eukaryota > Metazoa > Arthropoda > Insecta > Hymenoptera > Andrenidae > Andrena > Andrena hattorfiana. Next base: position 3,116,268 of record OX122889.2, on the reverse strand, counting down.
ATCTCGCAGTGAAGTTGGCGGCTTCAGAATTGCTGGCGGTTGAAATTTCGGACGACTGGATCATCGGAAATAAAGAAACCAAAGATATTTTTAATTTGCAGGAGTATGGCTATCTCGCTAACCACAAATATCTTAAAATTTTTAATATTTTCCCACATTTTATATCAATTAAATACAGAAAAGAAGTGCCACTTTCGGTACTTTCAGCTTTGATCGACTGGCATTTTAATAATTTTGGTCCAAAATTGTTCTTTCGTGGAAAGCGAGATAACCATACTCCTGCGAATTAGAAATATGTTTGGTTTTTTTAGTTCCGATGATCCAGTCGTCCGAAATTTCAACCGCCAGCAATTCTGAAGCCGCCACCTTCACTGCGAAATATTTATGTAAACAAATGAAATAAACAAATAACAAAGATTTTTCCTTGTATTTCAAGAGTCGTAGAATATACCCCCAGAAATTCGAAAACGTTCGGTGTTTATTTAATTATAAAAACTATCACCGAAAAGTGGCTGATTTTTCGGCCGAGAGAGTAGAATGTCCCCTTAACATGTTAACAATGTCGAACGGCGTTACTTGATTAAGCAAAGGATGCCACAAAAATTGCGTTTTTTATCCATAACCCTCGGTTGTCACACCTACTTTTTCGAACGTCTTTGTCACACTGGGTCAATTTGACCCTGTCAATTTTAACTCAGTTGTTATTTAAAAACTATTTGTTAAATTAAGTTTCAAAAATTCTGAGATAATGTTTGAACATTGTAGAATATATGCCCATCGTTGAAAGTTGACATTTAAAGTGTCATCATGCTTAGAAAAAAGTTTGAAGCAATAAGAGTTTCGACAAAAAGGTTTTTTGTATAAAAAAACGCAGGTTCAATTTGACCCAGTGTGACAACCGAGGGTTAAGGGGTTATGCCTAGTCAAGAGGCCGAAACGAGGCCAATGTTTGTGAATTCTTTTTAAAAAAGCGGAAGCATATATCTTTACAGAACTTTTTGCACTTGAAAGAGCAACATTTAAAGAACAATTGTCATTTTTTTTGTAGAAAAATATTTACGTTTATAATAAAAATACGACATCCAAGGTGTCTGTGTAAAAACTGTGAGCAAGATATATCAAAAACTACTGCCCCAATCTTTCTGAAATTTTGTGGACTTATTTTCTCTATAAAAATCTACTGAACAACGGAGGGATTTCTTTTTTCAGTGTATAGTTTCAATTTTATCACCGAAAAATGCCTGTTTCTTCCCGCAAAAATCAGGATATCAAATTACAAAACACCATATGTTCTAATTACTTCACAATAAAATAAAATAAAGTCTTTCCGAAAAGTGGGCAATGTCACCCCGAGCGGGCAAAGTCACCCTAGTTTACGGTGCTCGGCTTCCTCTTTTTTCGAGTACTCGACAGCTCTAATACATAGTATATACGCCTTTTGTATATATTTATGGAACTGTGACAGCGTATATATAGTATATTATTATTATTATTATTATTATTAAACGCCTTTATTACTCAAAGAGAATGAAGAAACCTGAATATTACAAATGACATAGACGATAAGAGTAAAGGCGAGGCTGCAGTGGTAAACTGTTGGGAAGCCTAACCGCGTACAATAAACTAAACTAAACTAAAGTAGAGACAAAAACAAATAAACGTAACAAACAAACGTAACAAACGTTAAAAATAAACTAGACTAAGTTAGCTTAAGTGCCAGGGGTTTTGAAAAATCCGTGTCGGATTGTGCCATGAAGCGCGACAGCGCTTTTGTTAAAAATAAACCTTGGGACTCGATGTGTTAAAGAAAGACAGCTAATCATGCAGGTTGTTTACGATTATTTGAAAGAAAATTTGTAATTACGAGAGGAAACTCTGACAGACTCGCGACAAGATACATTCTGAACCGAGCGTAATCGAATTGATGATCGTGATAAAAAAAAGCGACACGGTTCACCACAGTACGCGAACAGCGCGATCGCGCTGCGTGGCACTAAAACGGTTAAGACTTAAAGCTAACATGAGAATAGCCCAAGGAGTATAGTAAGCAAGATAATTAAAAGTGCTGGAAAATGTGTTGCCGCACTGCGTGTTTGAAAGACTGGTAAGAGTCTAACTGTCGAATAGTAGCAGGAAGGGAGTTATAGTAACGTGACGCGATATAAGAAAAAGATTCGAATTTAGTGGTGCGATGCGCACCATATACACCTCTCGCAGGCAAAGGGTTAAAACTGAAAAGTAAATGTCAAGTCAACTAATCCGATCATATTTGTCAACTAACCCTACAGCCAGGGTTTGTTGACTTATTCGTCTCACTACTCTAAATATAATAAAAACTACAACCCAGGCTTAATTAAAAGGATTTTCAAAAATAAACCTGTATGGTTAATGAAATTTGTAAACTTTTGGTATACAACCAAGTCAACAAAATACCAATGGTCGATTTATAAAAATTAGAAATGATAAAAATTAATCAACTAGCCCCGGTATCCTCTACCTAGGGTGACTGTACCTAATATCGCCACCCGCTATATCTCGCAAAGTAAGCACTAAAATTTATCGGTTATGCACTCAATTAGTACCTAAACATATGTAGGAAGATGTACTGTAATTGCAAGGTCATGTGATCAATAATTACAGAAACGGAAGGATTTTAGAGAATCTTAATAGTGTAAAAATTTATTGGACTGCCACAATTTTACATCCCATTCGGAGAAGGCGAGTCTAATAATTCCGTGAATGCAAGAATATCTACTAAAAATACCTAATTAATGATATAAAAATATTTTCCGTGATGAAAATAGTGTTTTTCTTTTAGCAGAATGGGTGTTCTTAATACCGCCTACCGGAGAACAATGGTTTCGATGCAATGTTTGTTACAGGTGGGGTTACGAAACGTGCCGAGCAACCGAAATAAACTTTATTTGTCCAATACGTACATCGGAACGTAAAAAATAAAATATTTTAAAAATCTATATTTTTAAATTTCTATATTTTTCTAATAAAAATAAAATCAAAGATGGATAAAAATACATTTACAGTGCAAGAAATAATAAAAGCACATGTGAAAATGACTTTAAAAACTCATATATACATGAATTAATCAAAATTTCTCGAGTTGGCGATATTCTTGAGTCCTAATTAAAAATTCGTAAGTTTCAACGATTCTAACTTATGCTAAATGAAAGATAAATAATTTCTCTTTGCTTTCAAACGAACTGCATGCAAAAATATCAATTATTATTCAATTGGCAGCGATTTAAATTTGCCTGGCGATATTAGGTACATTTTTTTCAGGACCCGATTTTTGCATGTCTTACGTTTTTTGAGTCCTAATTAAAAATTTGTAGGTTTCAACGATTCTAACTTATGCTAAATGAAAGATAAATAATTTCTCTTTGCTTTCAAACGAACTGCATGCAAAAATATCAATTATTATTCAATTGACAGCGATTTAAATTTGCCTGGCGATATTAGGTACAGTCACCCTACATCGATATCTATAAGTATTGTATAAAGAGAAACTCACGCGATGACTTTTTCGGCTCAAAGTAGTCGGACTGCAGGATCTGTTTGACTAGTCGCTTAAAGTTAGACCCGTCGAAGGGCATGGCACCGTAGACCAACGTGTAGAGAAGCACGCCCAAGCTCCAGCAGTCGACCTCGGGTCCGTGGTAAGGTGTACCCAGCACGATCTCGGGACTGGCGTACAAAGGACTGCCGCAGAACGTGTTCAACAGTCTCTGCTCGTCGAACACGTTCGACAATCCAAAGTCCGCTATCTTGGCGTTGCCGACTTGATCCAGCAGAATGTTCTCGAGCTTCAAGTCTCTGTGGCAGATTTTGTGCTTGTGGCAGTAAAACACCGCGGTGGCTATCTGCCGGAATATTCTGCGAGCCTCCTGCTCCGTCAAAACTTTACGCTCGCTCAAGTAGTCGTAGAGTTCACCGCCGGCCGCGTACTCCATCACCAGCACCATCTTCTCTCTGTTTTCGAACACTGCAACAAAGACAAGCGCATCGAATCGTCCCTGCCCCCGCGCCACCCCTCTATCCGCTATCGTCTACCTTCGTAGATGTGGATAATGTTCGGGTGCTGAACGCTCGACATTATTTGAATCTCCCTTCGTATCCTAATTAAATCGGCCTCGGTCTCTATTTTACATTTCTTTATTGTTTTGATCGCCACTTCTTGACCGGTCTCCTTGTTTATTCCTAGCTGAACTTTCCCGTAAGTACCTTGACCGAGCTTCTTGATGATGTCGAACCTGGATGAAAGAAAGTGCTTGGGCCACGATAATCTCCTGCGCTTGTCTCCCATTTATCTACAATTATTTCAAACAGACCATCTTTGCCCAGACGTACCTCTGCTTCAATTTCCGCTTGTGATTGTGAAGACGCACCCCGCCGGTGCTCTCCATGCCTCCCATTATATTGTGTATGCTCGCCTCGCCGACCACCATTTTTCTTAATTTTAGCTGAAACGTAAACGTTCTAGTGTAGCGTGCGAACACGCACGTAGATGGCGAGCACGAATCACGCGGAAACCTACAAAACAGCCAGATGGTTTAACGTTCCATCTCGACGGTTTTAATCCAGCCCCGAGAATCATTCCTCTCGAGGGGCAATTGTAAGGTAGGTACTATACGCGAAGAGAAACATTTTATTTGCCACGCGTTCGCGACGAAATTTCAGTTTGAGGCTCGAACAGTTGTCGCGCTTAATCGCGATGGAAGATGGGTTGGTAGCGTGGGTAGGAATTCCAAGTATTCGTAGGAAGAAGAACGTGTATGTGTAGAGGGAGAGATGAAGGAAGGATCGCAAAGAGGTTGAAAGTGTGGGAAGGAAATGCCAAGGCGCGGGACGTGGCGGTATGATTGTTTTTCTGAAATTGGCCGGTCGACCCCCAAGGTAGAAATTCGATGCGTTGGATCGTCGATTCGTGTCGGAGGTGGTGTTGGTGATCGAGGATAACAGTGACGACGGGACGCGAGGGTTATTGGGCTTATGGTCGGGCGAAGAAGGAAGGACAGAGAGGCGAAATGCGGTAAGTTTATTTTGGGTGTCGAGACGCCGCGCCGGTGTGCGTCGCTCCCGCCGATGGACGTCTCGTCCCCGTGTCGCTCGCCTCTTCGACGAAATGCTCCGCGGAACTGAACCGAGCCGATTCAACCTGCACCATTACCATACCACGCGATACAATATGCCTCGGACATGCGTGTAAACGAAATAGATCGAATCTGAAATGGCTCCTCGGCGCAGAAGAATTTGCTATTGCTCGCAGAAGCAACTTCCGAACAGCAGGTCTGTGTTACAAAACGGGAGGAGCATTACGCGACCGATAAGCCTGGCGCTGCGATGTTAAAGGGAACATTGTCTTGGGCCAAGAAATTTATCTATCGCCGTTGGTGGAAAGCACGACGACCTCGAGTGCCGGAACACATCGACGGTTTTGCGGAGAGCGAGCGGTTTGTTGCTGTATCGGTGCTGGACGAATTTGCCGCAACTATTACATCATTTCCTTCCTTAAAGCAGCGCAGCCGTTGTGTTTACAAATATATCTTACAAGTGACCGTGTCCTTCGACTATTTCTTAAAACTTTCGACAGTATGGATTTGTTTTTCTTTATCGCGGAAACATACTTTCTCCGTACCGCTAAATGATCGTAGAAGCTGCGTTTTATTCGCGAGCGATAATTCAGTTTGTCTTTTCGATGGTGGAAGGCTATTAAAGGGACGGTTTCAGCCGAGAGATTCGTTCAAATCGAGATATGAGGGAGAGAGAGATTTTGGTGTGGGTGAGGTTAAGTTGTACTCTGTATAAATGTGCGAATCGCGAGACTCGAGAGATTGGAAAGAAGGCAGATCCGAAGGCGTAAAGGTAGAAATAGATAAAGAAATGGTTGGCTCGCGGCATCGAGTTGGTCCAAGGTCTAGCGAAAGAAATATGTATGTATATAATTGTAACGGAGCGGACACGATGTATGACTATGGCGGTGTTGATGGTGTAGTACGGGAGGCGATAGCTCGTCGGAGGCGGCTATTAATGCCTCGCAATATGGATAACGGCTGGTTGGCTGTTCCTTTTGAGCTTTCGGGGGCGACTTTCTGCCTCGACTCGATGTAGCCGTTCGCCTCTGCTTTGCTCTACGCGACGACCGCACGGAGCAGCTCTCGCTCGCCATCAGACACTACTGCTGCTAGTCTACACACGCGCATACGCTTTGGCTAAATCGTAACTAGTGTTCCTTCTCGAGAAATTTTATAATTGCTTATTTCTTATTTCTCGAGAAATACTGTTATTCTCGAGAAACTTAAGTCTTGGAAATCGCGAACGTATAAACACATCTACAATTTATAATAAATTTTATCAGTAGCATTAGAACCTATATGAATTATAATAGAAAATCTCAGTAGAGAAGATTCGACATTACTGACTGGTCAAGGTGCTCTTAAATTCTTATTTAACAATTTAGAAAAATTGAATGCCTACTGAAATAAGTAATGAGAGTCTTGTGGCTATTAAAGAAGAAACATCGAAAAGAGGAGGCAGAACTATTGTATCCTTTATAAAATTTTTGCGTAGGTAATCCAGAATCTCTTGAAAAAGATTCAAAAGACGCGTTTTTTCATTTAATATCCAAGACAGATATATATAAAAAGGCAAAAAAAAATTTTATTTAAGTAGCTAGACTTTTCGGAAAATATAACAGTAACCATAATTCTCTTGAATGCGCCTGCTAAAAAATTTACGGATCCTCAGAATGAAGAATTACCATTAAGAAAACAAATTAGAGTTAGCAATCGCAGAGACCCTCCAAGAATTTAGCATCAGCCAAGAAGAAGATAAATTCCGGACTTTAACAAAGGAATTTCATATTTTTTAGTCCACTGGAAGAAGGACACCCAATTTTTTTTCTAATGTTGCAGATTTTATCACAAAAAAAAGAAAAGAAATAGATTAAAAACCTATTTTAAATCACGAAAGTAATTTTTCGCTTTGCACAAATTTTGTATTAAATAAATAAATTTATCAATTATATTTAATATCTGTTTTTTCATTTATACGTATTAAGTTTTGTGCAATTTAGACAGGAATGAACAATTAGTTCAAGTTTTCTTGTGTTTGTGATAAATATTGTCAGCATTATTCCAAAAATATAAATTTTGTAATATTTTCTTCAATTTCTCAAGAATTCTCAAGAAGTATGATCTGATTTCTTATTTCTCGAGAAATAAAAAAAGAGAAATCAGAAACACTAATCGTAACTAACACAGGAACCGCGCTCTCAGCAGAGATGCGCAAAAAATTATTTGAAATAAAAATTTGTGTACGAAATTTGTATTTCAAATAATTTTCTGCCCATCTCTGGCTCTCAGAGCCTTTATCGCAGTGTATGTACCTACATATCGGAATTTGCCAACCAGGACCCGATCTAGCTCTTCCGCCGCTATGGGCAAAAACAATTTTTGCCGCCCTTTATATTTAACTACAAAGTTTCATACTAAATTCAAACACGCGTTACCTACTGTTTCACCGCCTTTTTCAAAAAGCTTCACTCTTTTATTGGTTTTCATTGACTTTAATTTCCTTTTTCTGCCAATTTTGCCGCCCACAAAATTTGCCGCTTCGGGCAGTTGCCCTGCTCGCGCCCCCCCAGCTCGGACCCTGCTGCCAACGATTCGGCTCCCAGTTTCCCGAACACGAATGGCTTATTTCACGCCGACGATTTTATAATACTTTCCAAAGTGAATTCCATCGACCATGCCAGAATGTTATACAGTCCGATTTAAAGTTACACTCGCAACTTGCAACGTGGCGCGAATGCAACAGGCTTATACTCTAAATATTGCCAAATGTCAGGCGTCACGAGATTTTCGCGTTCGCGTAGCACACTTAATTTCACTTGCTCGCTTAACCGCAACATTCGTTCACCTATTAATAGTAGGTACCTTGGCATGAGGTTTAACTGCTTTTTGTACTGTGCTGGATGTGTCGATAATTCGTATCGTCGGTACTAGGTAGATTTGGACGACTGTATGTCAGCAACAGTCATGCATATACCGAGATTCGCATTAAGAATCCGCTGCCGTATAAGACGACGACGACGACGCGATTCTCGGTTTGGTATCGCGTTGCACGGGGAAGGGTAATCCAGTCGCGTTGCGAGTGCCTTTATTCCTTTCCCGCTACCTCGTTCACCTAAATCGATTCTGATCAGTCCCGTTTACGAATCTCACGAATTTCACGACTTTCCTGGAAGCCTGGTGGTTTCGATCGCGACACCGACCGCCTCGATCACGACGAGGTGAAACATGAACCGTGAAACGTCGCATCGCCGGCGCCGACCGAGTCTCGGGATAGGTATAGGTATTCTATGTCCGTTTAACCGCAACATCTCCCCGACTCAATCAAGGACAGACTTTGTTCGTTTGTTGGAGGAACGCGCTGGCAGGAATGAACGTTTGGCTGCCTGTTAGCATCGGAGAGCCGACTAATCGCGCGTCGACTCGATCGCGAGGGGAAAGTCGAGCGGCGAAAGCAGCGAGGACTTCGCGATCGTTTTTGTCATCGTCGGCGTCGCGCCGATTGCCAGGAGGACTGCTAAGCGGAACACGTGCGCACTGTGCATACTGTCTCGTTCTCGCTTTCGATACTCGATCGGTGCGTCCCGATATTTTTAGCGGGCGCGTAGACCCGTTCTACTACGCGCCGCGTGGGCAGACCAGCTTCAGGGCTGATGCCCTAATGACTTCCATTTCCCCGCGCATTTCTAGCCCCTTCGATCGCACGTCTCTTCCCTCGTCCTTGAAGCGACCGTGCGGTTCGTGCGGTCGAAATGAAAACAAAAACCTACGTAGAACTGACATCGCTCGAGCGCGATCGCAACCGGAAAGTAAATGCTTCGATTACTTGCTGCTCGGACAGTTCTCGCGTAGGAATCAGCCCCGATTGCGAGAATTTTTAAGCGATCCACCTTAACGCAACATAGGTACGTCTCTCGAACGTAAGTTGCTCTCTAAGCAATTTCGATGCAAATGCCTCTAGGTACGAACTACGAAGTAGCCAGGTCACGGTAATTTTTACTCGGTATTTTTAGACCGAGTCGAAAATACTACTGTCAACGCGAACAAGTGTGAAAGAAGGCGGGATAAATTCGACTGGCCAATTAGAAATAAAGGCACGATCATGCGGGCCGGTTACGTGGTTCAATTGCACCGCACTAATTATAAATTCGCGAGCGCATGGTGATTGCTTTCCGCCGGATCCTCGTATCGCTGACGTTTCAGGAAATGTGCAGGTTCCAACAGAGAAGGAGGAAGTGCGCGCAAAGCTATTGGCCATTGGGTCAATGGATGAAGGCGCCGCCGCGCCGCCTTTGGCAACGATCTTGCTTCCAAAAATCTGCCAGGACAGATTTACTTTTGCGCCCTTGAATTATTAACGATCGACGGCTAACCGCGTCCTTCTAGTTCTCTTGTAGAGCTTCCGCGCCGAACTTGGTCGAACGGAACGGAAGTGAATAGCGTTGAAAACCGACGATGTTTCACTGCACGTTACATGTATACCTAAGCAGGCGGTCGAGCGGGATTCCAATTTCTACATTGCTCGCAGCCGATACATCGCTTTGGTAAATAAAGAGACTCGAAAAGGAAATGCGTTCTGAAAGCGTTGAGCACCTCTACTTCCTCCGCAGCCTTCTCTCTTTTCTTCCGTTTCAATTAAATAAGTGTTTCGGACGCGAGCGCTCGAGAAAGCAGCGCGAAAGTGTTTTCTCGCTGCCGAGCTCGTCCGCCGCGTTGAACGTTTATCGGGCTGGTTAGGTTGATGTCCATGTTGGACGGGAACGTGACGTCACCGACAGCTTTTACGGTATCCAGTGATTCACGTATTATTATTAAAAGCCATCTTATCCCTCTGTACGACTCGCCTTGCATATATGAATGAATTGAACGCTATACCCTGATCGCGGGTGATTGTACGCGTGGATCGCAATTTCTCGCGACAAAAGTTTGAGTCACGAGGAATTAATAGACTGCTACGCTCGGCGAATTTCCTTCTCTCGCATCCGGCCATCCAAGCTACTTCGTCGATCCCATAAACGTGTCACAGGTGACAGGCCTGCCGCAGGATACGTCCAACAGCCGCCTCGACGCGGGTCCAGAAAATACCTTGGGAAAATACTCGGCGAGTACGCGAAATATGGAAAGAGTTACCGTACATGAACCATGTGCCGCGCGAGTCTGTGCTGCGCGCCACGCCGAGACGATAATGATATCGACGGCGTGTAAAAATAATCGATCATGGTAATATAAATGAAAAAGAAATTGCGCAAGTTATGGTTATTATCGTTTTTATTACGAGATCGCAGGGTTTGACCGGAGGATGGCGGGAACGTATGGTGGGCCGAGATTAACCGCCCGAAGTAATCGGTGTATCGATGTTCGAGGTTTGATTGTTCGCGAGTGAACCGAGCAGGATGAAACTCGACGTAAATATTGGCGGTAAAATCGAGGGGCTCGGGGGCAGATCGGGACGGAGGAAATGCTGGATTGCGAGATCGATGGATTCGCTTGCTGATTACGCGTGGAATCTTTTGTCCTGCCCCCAACCTTTCGATCCTCCTATCAATTGGGTTGAATAAAATGTGTGTCAGAATGTGCGTGCACGTATCGGTGCACCGTATGCAACTGAAACTCGTACCGCGGTATGTAGGTTCCTGATGATAAAAATAGCATTCTGATATTCCGAAGGGATCTTTCGGAACATCCTCTAATTGTCTCTCGAACGGTCTGGTTCGAGATACCTAGTCGATTAAAAGGGAAGAAGTTTCGCGTCGGCGTTGCTTCGTAATAAACGGGAGAATTTCAGAAGCGACGACGACGCGGACGTGGACGTCGACGACGATGACGACGGCACCGACGACAGCAGGAGCCGTTTCTCGCGCATTATTGAGTAATCGAAAACGCCCACGAAAGAAAATCGACGACGCTACGCAACGATCTTTTATTAAGGGGTAGACCGTCGGTTCTCGGTTGCTCGTACCTCGCAGCCGCCGATGGAACGAACGGACGCTCTGAATGAGAATCGACACTCGGGTAGAGTCTAAAAATAGCGAGAATTTGTACCTTACAGTGAACTCTGGAGCCGAATTATCCTCTTTTTGCGGCTGCTATCCGCTCCTCGGTATATATAGGGGGGAGAAAAAGCACTATTTACACTGCGATTAGCGTCTCTAAAGTCGAGCCGGTCACTAAGTCTCTGCAGCTTTCGAATTTTTCTGAAAGATCGCGAACCTTCTCCGTTTCCACTTCATTTTACCAGACATTTTTCGCGTGACGATACGGCACACGGCTCACGCGCTGCCACCATCTTTATTTACTAATTTTGGACTTGAACGCTGAGAACGGGGAACGGATAGATTATACCGACTCTAGCGACACCTCTCGACGTCACTTTATACGCCGATGGATCCGCGTATCGCGGATCGCACATCTCCCCGTCCTTTCAATCCCATTTTCACCTTCTCTCATTTAATTATCTTAATTAGCTATCAACCACTCTTCCGTTATTGCTACCGTCTCGTTGTTACGCGAATTTGACTGTAGTGCACACAGGACAGACGCAATTTCTTAGCTTTATTTAGCTTTATTAACTGTATTCGGTTAACGGACCAATAAGAATATATAAGAAACAATGCTACGAGCATGAAAAGTACGAGAAAGACGTTTAACATTAACCATTTGCGAAAATATGAGCTGCAATAGAATCAAATAGAATGAATAGAATGAATAGAATTCATCCATAGTTTGGTCCAGCCTAATGTTTACGCTTACGCGTCGTCCGTCGAATCCGCGTCCGTGTTCCATTCGTGCTTTTGCGCTGGCGTACATATCACGCATATCAATGCATGTGTAGCAGGAGATAGTACTTAGCAGTGTTACCAACCTTACGGGTTTTTCCGTAGATCTACGGATTTTTTACTTTATTTACAGATCTGCGGATTGTAAACTGAAATCTACGGATTTTTTTACCTTTTTCATGTGTTAGTGTTACTGTTTAATTTGACCCATTGATTTTACGATCCAAACCGCCGATTTACTGCGGGTCGCTAAATTCCACTTCGCAACGAGAGCTTTTCATCACACTTAATCGCTGGAATTGAAGCTATTATTTTCTAGTTCTACTACCCTGCATTTTGAACGAATACAATAGGAATTAGCAAAGTTGATTTCAGAATCTTTGCATGCGAACTTTTTTAATTCCTTCCCGTGAATTTACGTTGGGACGAAAGTCTTTGGCGAAAACGACTTTCGGGGAAACATTGTTTTTGGGAAAAGCTCTTGTACCGAAGTGGAATTAGTAAAAGTCGATTTCACAACTTTTGCACGTGAGTTTTTTTTTCGTAATTTGTGAATTTTCGTTGTGACAATAATTATTTTGAGGACGTTAGGGGATGGTCGAAATATAAGTTTTCTAGAAAGGATTTCGGAAAGGACGATTTCCATGAGCAAGGGAATTAGCTTCTTTCATACATGTAATAATTAACACTTATGAAGAAAATCCGTAGATCAACGGATTTTTCAAAGGGGGATCTACGGAATTATACGGAATGTTGAACTTTTCTCTACGGATTTTTAAAAATCTGGGTTGGCAATACTGGTACTAGGTAGTAGTACGCAGCGTGGAGGGTATAGGTTATGTTCGCCGAGGAACCCAGTGGAATGTAATTTTCATCGGTTGTTTTGCACTATCGTGTGATTATTAACGAAAGCGACACTGGGATCGAGGATCCTTGATTAGCGACATGGATCCTTCGGAAGATTGGAGCGGCAGTTGCCAGCCGTCAGACGCCGAAATGCCTGAAAACCAAGTCCAGGAAGATAACCAAATCATACCAGGGTTTGATAATTTTGATGATTACGTTCAGGTACAATTAAATTAATATAACAATAAGCATGAACATCCACAGGCAAAAGGGGCAGTTGCCCCCCTGACTTTTGAGAAAAAATCGCTTATTTCTCGAAACCGATCTTTATTAACCCCTTAATGCACCAATTCGAAAGTCAAACGCGGTCGTTTTTCCACCAATTTTTTTATTCTCTATTTTATTCTCACGAGTTAACTCGGGCGCGCAAAAAAAATCGTTTCCTTAAACCCGACTTAACTCGTGCGAGCGCGTTAAGAGGTTAAGTTTATACTAAAAAAAGGGAATATTTTTAAACTTCGGTTTTAAATTTTTAATTAAATTCGCACTATAAAATGGGTTAAAAAAAGCAAGAGGGTTATATTTTTCTTTACCATTATCCCAAATTTGCCCAGCCCTGGAAAAAAGTCTCCGGACGCCTCTGACGATAAGCGTCTAAAAGCCTATGTTGGTCTAAACGCTATCCGTACGTGTTAAATAATTCTTCATTTTAGAGAGTATTCGATGCCGTAAGAGCTGGGATTAAGGCTTCCAATAACCTGCCCATCGGTTCCAATCACAACTACTATTCCTGTTTCCCCAGTTTCCTCGCTGCCAAGGATGCGAACATAAACATGTTATTAAACATTATGCAGAATGCATTAGGAACGGCGGGTATTAAAAATAAGATTAAGAACCGCGACATCGAAGAGAAATTTGACCTCTTATTGGAAACAAACGACGTACTTCTGGATCGTGCTGTAAGCTTCCTTAAAAATTGCTCGCGCAAATATTCCGTACATGAATTTCGATTAAAGTAAATGCAAGGAATTCTTTGCCGCAGAACGCTTTAATGGACGAGGAATCTGGTATCGCTAAGGGTTCGGAGGTAGAATTGATCGTAACGCATACGAAGAAGCAAGCGATTAACGGCAGTTGGAACAAGCAAAGTCCACAGCCAGCCGAAGCTTCTCGCGCCACTCAATCCGTGCGTTTACTTGCTGGCAGGAATGTTCACAGGCCGCAGCTCTCGTTTAAGGACAAAATCGACAATGGCTCGAAGCCCTGGTGCCCCAGGATTAAGGACAAGCCGAATTCCTCGAAACCGTTGGCTATTTATTTAGAAGAGGGCGAGAACGGGGAGACGTTTAATCATCCTTACGAATACGAATTGGATATGTTCGTGCTCCCCGATGAGCAATTAAAGAGATCTGCACCCGCAAAGTATAAATCTTTAGAAGAAACGCCGTTAGTAATGATCGAAAGTCCATCGGATTTGAAATCGCTATTAGAAGATTTGAAGAACTACAAGGAAATCGCCGTAGACTTGGAGCATCATTCCTATAGAAGCTTTCAAGGCATAACTTGCCTAATGCAGATCTCAACGGGGGACACAGATTATTTGATAGACACGTTGTCCCTGCGGTCCGAACTGCACGAATTGAACGAGATCTTCGCGAAGCGCACGGTTTTGAAAGTGTTTCACGGAGCCGACTTAGATATTCAGTGGCTCCAAAGAGATCTATCTCTCTACGTAGTAAACATGTTCGACACGCACCAGGCCGCGAAACAGCTGAACCTGCCGTACCTGAGTTTGGCCTACTTGTTGAAGCAGTATTGTAGCATAGATCCGAACAAACACTTCCAACTGGCCGACTGGCGCATAAGGCCTTTGCCGGAGGAACTTCAGAAATACGCTAGGGAAGACACGCACTATTTATTGCACATAAAGGACGTTCTGAGAAATGCTTTAATAGACGCTGCTAACGGGCAGACCAACGTCTTGAAAGCTGTTTACGACAGAAGCACGGAAATATGTAGGAAAACCTATGTAAAGCCAGTGTGGACAGAGGAGAGCTGCATGAGCATCTACAGGAAGAGTCAAAAGATGTTTAATAATAAGCAGCTCTATGCTCTGAGAGAGTTGCACAAGTGGAGGGACGCGACTGCCAGGCAGGAGGACGACAGCACCTCTTACGTCCTGCCAAATCACATGCTCTTGAATATAGCTGAAACGTTGCCTCGAGAAATGCAGGGAATTCTGGCGTGTTGTAACCCGATACCGCCGTTGGTCAGGCAAAATATATTAAAGCTGCACAAAATCGTATTGAAAGCTAGGGAACAACCACTTATCAAGCCAGTTCTCGAAGATATCAGGCAGAGATTAACTCAGCGTAACAACATTACGAACTCGGAGGCGTGGATGTATTCTCCTCACGATATCCCGAGCGGCACGGAAGCAAGAGCTGATTTACCATGTTTGTTGGATAAGGCTGGTGCGTTAGAAACGCCAATCTCGAATACCATTGTAAATCATATAGTGACGGTGTTCGACAGTCCGGCTACGTCCGAGGTGAAGTATATTATGTTACTTTATACCAGGGTTGGCTAACTGGCGACTCACGAGTTGCCGGGGGCTCCTCCGCCTTGCGGCCACGCTGAACGGTCCCCTCCGTGCCTACTAAACATCGCAGTCGAATTCGTCCGTCCCTACACAGACATAAATACATTCGATTGCCACGGGCATACGTTTACATATAATTATAATTAATACGACAATACGAACTGATATATACTTACTTGACCGATATTTACTTTTTATATTTTTCATAACGGAAAACGCACTTTCGCATCTGCATGTAGAACCAAACATCGATGAAATTTTTAAACCCAAACCCACCAATTTCGGATACTTTTCTTCTGATAATAATTTAAAAAACTCCTGTCTACAGTGAGTAAAAAAAGTATTGGCACACTTTTTAAAATCGCATAACTTTTTTGGAATTGGTCCAAACGACATGAGTCTTTTTTAGAAGGTAGAAGGTTTAGTTTGCTATGTGACGTATTTCGGAGTTTTGAAAAAAAATTCAATTTGTCGGAATAGCAAAAAGAATAGTAAAGGCCGTTTTTTTCAACTTTTTTTTCTGAGCCTGTAACGAAAATTCCAAAAACCCGTTTGTAGATTTAAGTAAGCTGTATACATGCTGAAAATTTCATCAAAATCGGTTAACGGTGCTCTGAGTTACAAACGTTTAATGATCGCACAATAAGGTCGAAAATCGCTTGATTTCGGGTATTCCGCGGTTTTCGAACTTATTGTGCGATCGTTAAACGTTTGTAACTCAGAGCACCGTTAACCGATTTTGATGAAATTTTCAGCATGTATACAGCTTACTTAAATCTACAAACGGGTTTTTTGAATTTTCGTTACAGGCTCAGAAAAAAAAAGTTGAAAAAACGGCCTTTACTATTCTTTTTGCTATTCCGACAAATTGAATTTTTTTTCAAAACTACGAAAT
The DNA here is from genome assembly GCA_944738655.2 of Andrena hattorfiana. Classification (NCBI taxonomy): domain Eukaryota; kingdom Metazoa; phylum Arthropoda; class Insecta; order Hymenoptera; family Andrenidae; genus Andrena; species Andrena hattorfiana. The sequence goes on along the minus strand of OX122889.2, from coordinate 3,100,062 downwards.
ACGTCACTTAGCAAACTAATCCTTCTACCTTCTAAAAAAAACTCATGTCGTTTGGACCAATTCTAAAAAAGTTATGCGATTTTAAAAAGTGTGCCAATACTTTTTTTACTCACTGTATATTCATTTCTGGCGAGTACGAACGGATCTGCTTGCAAATTACACAATTCAACTCGATAATACATTTCTTGGTCTTCGATCGAAACACAGCAACAATTTAAAAAGCGCTTTACAGATTTCGATACATTAATGAAAAATGAGCTTATAATTTTTAATAATCCAAAAGGATGTAAGATCGAAGACCAAGAAATGTATTATCGAGTTGAATTGTGTAATTTGCAAGCAGATCCGTTCGTACTCAGCCAGGAATGAATATGGACGGGAGTTTTTTAAATTATTATCAGAAGAAAAGTATCCGAAATTGGTGGATTTGGGTTTAAAAATTTCATCGATGTTTGGTTCTACATACAGATGCGAAAGTGCGTTTTCCGTTATGAAAAATATAAAAAGTAAATATCGGTCAAGATTAGCGGATCATTCGTTATCTTCGCTGTTAAGGATAGCCGTAACAAAAATTGATGTGGATATACCATCCCTTGTCAATAATATGACGCAGCCTCAATGTGCACGTTCACATTCACAGAGACGAGTAAAAGTAAGTATATATCAGTTCGTATTGTCGTATTAATTATAATTATATGTAAACGTATGGCCGTGGCCGGCCGTAGCAATCGAATGTATTTATGTCTCTGTGTAGGGACGGAAGAATTCGACTGCATTCGTCAATGTTTAGTAGGTATGGATGGGGCCGTTCAGCGTGGCCGCAAGGCGGAGGAGCCCGCGGCAACTCGTGAGTCGCCAGTTAGTCAACTCTGCTTTATACTGATCGTAATATTTTTCAAATTTGTGGGTAGAATTGTAATAGTTAAACCTGTAATTTGCGTATTTTCGTAGGACGACGATGTGGCCGGAAATGAGCAGAAAAGTGTTAGAAAGAAGAAGTTTGTCTTTGTCAGCCCATTCGAACGGTACAAGCGCGTTATACCCATGGTAGCGGAGGAAGAGGCGCAAGAGAGAGAGAGGCAAAGGCAGGAAGAAGATCGTCTAAATAAACTCAAGAAAGATGAAGAAAAAGAAGAAGAGGGAGAAGATGAAATAGCTAAAAGTAAAAGTCGAGTTTTCGAACACTTCAAACAAGTCGCTGAAGTAGCAGGAGGAGGAGTTGTGGTGACTCCAAAGAAGAGGAAAAAGGGTAAGAGGCGTGCTCCTCGGTAATCGTTCTCCAAACAGGGCTTGAAACGGTTCCGAAAATAACTGTTTAAAATTGTTATACGAAGGTTCTGATTCAAACGATTATAGAGAACCATTATTCCAAATAACTGTTACGAAGGACCGAAATTTCCAACTATTATCTGTTTCGGTTACGGTTCCTATTTCCCTCTCTCATATCGGTTCCATAACCGTTATTTTTTCGATTCTATATCGGTTCCGAAACGGTTCCAGAATCAATTCTTGTATCGACTTTTTCCTAATTGATATCATTAATTATTGTAGCTGCAGATTACTGTATATGTGCATATTTTATTACAAAATCCTTATAGAAAGAGGAGAGAAAGGATTTTATCCTTTTAACTTCCTATTCTGTATAATATAGTGTGTGCGAATGTAAAAAAGATGTAGCTGATTTATTTATTTCAACGCTTTATTAGAAATTTTTTCTCCTTTTTCTATAAGGATTTTATAAAAAATATGCACATATACAATAATCTGCAGCCACAATAATAATTAATGACATCCATTCGGGAAAAGTTGATACAAGAATTGATTCTAGAACCGTTTCGGAACAGATATAGAACCGAAAAAATAACGATTATGGAACCGATATGAGGAGGGAAATGGGAACCGTAACCGAAACAGATAATAGTTGGAAATTTCGGTTCTTCATAACAGTTATTTGGAACAAAGGTTCTTCATAACCGTTTGGAGAACCGAAATCGATATTATAACAGTTTTCAAGTACTGGCCCCAAACTGTACTACCGGTGCAAGCGTACTCGGCTAAAGTTCAGAATGAATTTTCTCGAAAACGAAGCGCGATATCAAGAAATTTGATTCTATATTGTCGACTTATTTTTCTCATGTAGAATTACATGCACTGTATTGGCTAATTTTCGAGCTAATCGATTGTTTAATTCTTTGTTTTTTTACTGTAAAATTGTTCTATTTAAGCCTCTTCTGAGAGTCCACCAAAGAAACCGTCGCAAGTACCTTTGGGTCAAATGCAGGGACGAAAAAGGAAACGAGATTCGAATATCAGCAAACAAAATGACGCACGGGAAAGACATCATGAGAGTTTCCTAACGCCAGTCCCACTGTTGGACATTAAAACATCTCAAGGTGTAAAGAACGAATCGGACGAACCGGAATGTGTAATATATGAACAGAAGACACAAGACGCAAGAATACAAGAGCCAGCTTCAGATAACGATCTCAAGTCAATGCGGTAAGAGTACCAAAAATAAAATTCAAAGCAAATTCGATGAAAGGAAGAAGTAATTGATAGCCGACTATCACATAAATTCAAAATGTTTAAAAACTCGTTTCTAGGTCGAGGAAAAGAGGAGAGAGAAAACGTGCAATTAACGAGCTATCAAAGAAGGGTTTGATGCCATCGGAAGCGTTTGATTATAAAGCAGTAGACTTTAGTAGTTTTCAAGGCGGTAGTAAAAGAACCTCGAACCAAGTGAACTTCGAACAGACAATGGTAACAAACAATCCGTGTTTCATTTCGCATGTTTAATTAGCAACCAACATAGGTACTAACGCATGATTTCTTTTTCATTTGCAGGAAAAGCGAAAGGAGAAGAAACGGAAAAAGAAGAAGCAAAAATTGAATATATAAATTGCAAGACAATTGAATTACAGTTCTATAACATCTATATAAAAGCAACTTACAGTTTTATACCATACAGATGGAAGTAATAAATACTTTCCATGTATTTTCTTTTGCATTTGTATCATATACAAATGACGTAACGAAATCAAACATTTGAATAATTCATTGTTGCATAATACTTTAGAGATAAATAAATTAGTTAGTTGAGTGTGAAATATTTTGTTAGTGTATGTATAGAAATCTAGTATATTTCGTTGCTATATATTCACATAATATATATTTATACATTCGAATAAAGTTACACGATTCTTTGATATTTAATATATTTCTTGTATTCGTGTTCGATGAGTATGAAACGAATAAATAGCCTATGAATAGCGTTTAAAATAGGTAGATTAAAGTGTAGTCTCGCTTGAAATTGCTGATGTAATCTGTATTATCGTCATCTCATAGCTTCAACTTTTTTTTTGTTATTGACAGATTTGCATTATTTGAAGGTCACGCGTTGCTTCCAACGCTAACCAGAAATTTCATCAGAGAACAGAAACATGACATCTTATCTATTGATATTAATTAACTTCACTTTACTTTCGGCTGCACACGATCGTTCTTGTAAAGACGGTGCAAATATAAGCAGAAGTTTGGTCCATGCTGGTGAAAATTCATTGGCTTCTCGGTGTAGCAGCAATTTGACGGACTTTATCTTTACACTTTCAAATTCTTCGAGCTTCGTGGACTTTCGTGATAAGTCAAGATCAACGCAAGTCGACTGTTTCGGCTTAGGAAAGACATTAGCCGCAACTTTGGAGTGGTTTTTCACGAGCAAACCGAATGGAACAGATGCTTTGGACGTCGAATTTTTGCTGTCTTCGAGAAAACAGCCGCGACGTGTGCGTGTTGTGCTTGGTAAACAGTTTGGCTTGGAGTGGACGGACTTCCAAATTGGCCGCGACACGATCATAATGGTCCATGGATTTTTATCGCATGGTCACGAACCCTGGATTAGCGACATGGAAAAAGCGTTTCTTCGATGGGTCGGTCAAAGTTTCTTTTCCTGTGAGTAAATCTTTTTTTGTAGTAACGAGTCAATAAACCGTGCTCTTTTACCTTTCAGAAGGATGTTAATATTGTAATTGTGGACTGGGGTACTGGCGGCAATACTTGGAATTACTACAAAGCAGCAGTGAACACGAAAGTGGTGGGATATCAAATTGCAAGGTCTAGTTTCTATCGCTTCACGAGTGTCGCGTGGCCATACAAATATTTCACGGAATTTATTCTTTTGGTGAAGACTTTTAGAGCATATAGAGAATGCAACAAGTGCTCCAAACACGTCTGGTCTCGATAGTTGGGGATCTTTGCATTTAGTGGGTCACAGCCTTGGAGCGCATATTTGTGGGTTTGCTGCGAAGGAGTTGAGAAGAAGACAGAGTAAATGGAGGGTTGGACGAATAACAGGACTGGATCCTGCGCAACCATGCTTCAAGAACGCAGATTCCACTATGAAGCTTCACAAGACTGATGCATCGTTTGTCGATATCATTCATACTAATGGCAGGTTGCTTTCTGAGATTGGTTTAGGTTTACCGGAGCCTATAGGTGAGTTACGGTTCATCTACGGTTCGTGTTTCTTTTATGTGACTTTAAGGGGACTAGGCAGTCGAAAAATTGACATTTTTATTGCATTTTCCGAAAGTACTATCTTTTCTGGATAAAATACCGCTTGGTTTATAGTAAAATTCGCAAGATTGTAGATTTGGCAGCTAAAAACGTTAAGCGACAGTCTATACCGTCGCCTTTGCCCAGAAACTTTAAACGCATTTTTCTCGAATATTTTTTTCTCTCCATTTTTCCTGATTGCGAACGAATGGAGGTTCAGATCGACTTGGAAAAAATTCGGGATGTGTAAATCATGTGCCATTTCCGGGCAAACCTCTGATATGGTCCGTAAAAATTCGAGATTTTCATAAAAAAATTAAAGTTACTGGATTTTAGTAGCGGACCATCACTGTTTGTGCGCTTCTAAAATCCGGGGACTTCTTAATTTTTTTATGAAAATCTCGACATTTTGCGCACCATATCAGAGGTTTAGGCCAAAATGGCACATGTTTTACACTTCTTGTAATTTTTTCCAAGTCGATTTGAACCTCCATTCGTTCGCAATCAGGAGAAAATGAAGAGAAAAAAATATTCAAGAAAAACGTGTTTAAAGTTTCTGCGCAAAGGAGACGCTACAGGCTGCCGCTTGACGGTTTTAGCTGTCAAATCTACAATTTTGCGAATTTTACTATAAACCAAGCGGTATTTTATTCAGAAAAGATAGTACTTTCGGAGAATGCAATAAAAAAATCAATTTTTCGACTGCCTAGTCCCCTTAAAGGGTGGGCCCTATTTAGGGCGCTAGGAATGAGGTGATTCTTGGGAATTTTTTTCTAAGAAACTGTTAAGCCGATCTTTTCCAAACTTTCAGGGTATTTTAGTTCACATTCAAGCAATAAAAATTAATTTTTACGTTACAAAGTGTTCGGTAGAAATGAAGATATATGAACACGTTCGTTAGGACTCGCGCGGCGGAGTTGCAAATTGGCGATTGTAATGGTGGCCCCATTTCTTCCCTGAAATAAAAAAACCAAGGACTTTCTTATTTCTAATATAATTACACTGTCGATGAACCTAACAAACGAAAAAAAAGTTAAAAGTTGGCAAATTGGTGGGACTTTAAAGAAAAAGTTACGATTCTGCCCAAGATGTTTCGTACTATTTATGGAAAAAGAGTTGTTCAATTCAATTTATATATCAATGTCTTAGGTTCAGCGCCAATGTAATTATACTAGAAATAAGAAAATCCTTGGTTTTTTTATTTCAAGGAAGAAATGGGGCCACCATTACAATCGCCAATTTGCAACTCCGCCGCGCGAGTCCTAACGAACGTGTTCATATATCTTCATTTCTACCGAACACTTTGTAACGTAAAAATTAATTTTTATTGCTTGAATGTGAACTAAAATACCCTGAAAGTTTGGAAAAGATCCGCTTAACAGATTCTTAGAAAAAAATTCCCAAGAATCACCTTATTCCCAGCGTTCTAAATAGGGCTCCCCCTTAAGAGTATCCCTTCTCTCAGGTCACGTTGACTTCTATCCCAACGGCGGCAGAATCCAGCCAGGTTGCATACGAATAGATTCTTCGTATTTCGAATATTTACCAATTCCCCTTCGAGGTTGGTATGTGCCAAGTCGCAGTCGTAAATTTATCATTATAATTTCCTGATTTGACGACACAACTATTCGCTTTCAGCAATTAATAAGTCTATATGCAGTCACGGACGTTCGTATATTTATTTGACGGAGTCTTTGATATCTGTTGTTAAACATAATTGCACCTTTTGGGCACACCACTGGGATTTATCGTATCGAAATTTAATACAAGCAGCAGCGGAGCCCTGCAATAAAAGTATTTGTACCGAAATGGGCATAAATGCAATAAATCATCCGCAACGTGGAACATTTTTCGTTGCCACCTCCAACAGTGTACCATTTTGTAGTGAGTTATTAAGATTTAGATAAAAATCTTATGTTTCGATTTAAAATGGGGGACAAAAGTATGTGGACACTTTTAAAATCGTATAACTTGTTCAAAATTGGTCGACACAACTTGAGATTTTTTGAGAAGCTAGAAGGATTAGTTTGCTAAGGGACGTGTTTCGTCGTTTTGAAAAAAAGTTGTAATTCGTCGGAATAGCAAAAAAAAAAATAGGAAAGGTTTTTTTTAACTATTTTGTTGAGCCTGTAAGGAAAATTAAAAAATCCCGTTTGTAGATTGAAGTAAGGTGTATATACGCTTAAAATTTGATCAAAATCGGTTAACGTTGCCTAAGGGTTAAGGGCGATAGGGTCCAAATGAAACACACCGTTGTCGTTGTTTTGAGTCACTCTAAAAACCCGCAAAGTTGCGTTCGATTCGGTGAGTCCGGGTTCGCGGTGTTCCCTTGCGAGCTATAAACGCTTAAAGATCGCAGAATAAGGTCGAAAATCGCGAAATTCCTGAAAAAGGTCGAAGATCGTGAAATTCCTGAAAAAGGTCGAAACACGCGAAATTCCCGAAATCAGCGATTTTCGACCTTATTCTGCGATCTTTAAGCGTTTATAGCTCTCAAGGTAACACCACAAACCCGGACCCACCGATTCGAACGCAACTTTACGGGTTTTAGAGTGACTCAAAACCAGAACAACGGTGTGTTTAATTTGGGCCCTATCGCCCTTAACCCTTAAGTAGGCGCACTAGCAAAATCACACAAGTGGGCGCATGGGGTCAGCAGGGATCCCAACTCCTTTTTTATATTTATGATAAATCAAAATGTTTTGAAAAGTAAAAACAAGTATACGTGATAAGTGCACGCGACAATGTTGCGATCACTACTGAAAACAAAATTGCATTATACGGTAGGCAGCTACTGGGAGCGACAAGTTCGCAAACCTATGCGTTCTGTATTTTTTTAGCGATCAAATTGCCTTTGACCCCATGCGCCTACTTACTGGTTAAGAGGGTGAAAACTAACCTCAAAGTTAAATTGGCACTTCCACTTTTTCGCGTATAACTCTCAAAGTACAACAGACAGAAAAAAATGTTTCGAACAAAAGTTTCATGATGCAATAAGCGCTACAAACTTGCGTTAAAAATTTTTTGAAAATAGTTTTAAAAAAGTGAACCTGTCGAAAAAAACTATATTTTTAAAATTTTGTTAACTCAAGTTTGCAGCGCTTATTGCACCATTAAACTTTTGTTTGAAACATTTTTTTCTGTCTTTCGTACTTTGAGAGTTATACGCGAAAAAGTGGAAGTGCCAATTTGACTTTGAGGTTAGTTTTCACCCTCTTAAAGGGCGATAGGGCCCAAATGAAACACACCGTTGTTCTTGCTTTGAGTCACTCTAAAAACGCACAAAAGTGGCGTTCCAATCGGTGAGTCCGGGTTCGCGGTGTTCCCTTGTCAGAGCAACGTTAACCGATTTTGATGAAATTTTAGGCGTATATACAACTTACTTCAATTTACAAAAGGCATTTTTAAGTTTTCATTACGAGCACAGACAAAAAAGTTAAAAAAATTATCTTTCCTATTTTTTTTTGCTATTCCGACCAATTGCAACTGTTTGCAATACGACGAAATACGTCACTTAGCAAACTAATCCTTCTAGCTTCTCAAAAAAGCTCAAGTTGTTTGGACCAATTTTGACCAAGTTATACGATTTTAAAAGTATCCACATATTTTTGTCGCCACTGTATGTTTACTTTTCGTTGAGCTGAAAATAATTGTTAAGCACGCGGGTGCTGCGGAATGTATTCCAACAGTATCGCTGATCTTTTCTCTTTCAGTTAACAACACTCGCATCGTCGACGAAGTAATCACTCAGTTGGAACTAGATCATGCGAACGCACTTAACGATTGAGACGTATCGATGAATTAATAGGACATGTATTATTGGTTTATAAATAAATGCTCTTTACTTTAGATTGCAATTACACGCGATACTTAAATTATTCGCTATTCCTAAAACGCTATGTACAATTGGATTTCGACGGTTAAACGAGTTATGTACATTTTGTAATATTTAATTTTATACAATTTCATACCCTTTTTGCTTCCAGTTAACCGTTCCATATTCTTCAGTAATATCGTAGTGACTTCGATGCAATTGTTCCTAAGAATAAAGAAGCTAGTGATATATGATATCGCAGTATTCTAACTTGTACCTCTATTATAAATTAGATATAAATTAGAAGACGTAGATCTCTAGAAGAACCAGGAAACAACAGTTCGTTGTATTAATATATTTCGGATTATTAATTATTATTCACCGCTGTATCGAGTACATGAACATTCGCTTATACCTGTGTTACTATGCTGTGGCTGTGCGTTCCGCATAATTTTTACATATGCTATTATTGGCACTTTAACGAGATAAACAAATATCCGTTTACTGGCTGCCTTGTCAAGAAAACAATTAAACTTGTGCAAATGCCTAAGAAAGTTAATATTTAAAAACATCTCGCACTCGAGATTCAAGTGCGACAGACCGCCTTAATCATAATCCTCGATGATCAATAAATTTTTACGTTCCGATTGCAAATTCTATGGCTTTGATTTCAGTTGTAACTCTCAGTATTTCTGTCTTTCGTTTTAATAAAAAAAAGTACTTGGGTATATGTACCGACGATAAAAGCAACAAGCACATTTAAGGAATCAAAGAATGACTTGTACGTAAGTGGCTGGAAATATTCCAGTTCGCCCCCTACACTCCCCTATCCACCAACCATCCGGCTGCTTCTGGTGCACCGTTATTAAGTCTCCAGGGCTTAGACTAAGTTCGTCGTTTAGATTCGCCGAATACTGATAGATCGCCCTACACTGCTCCGTCCCATCGGGCTTGCTCGCTGTATCGGCAGCATCAACGTCTTGATTGTTATTATCTTCGGAATGACTGCTGAATTCGTCGAAATCACTGAAGTCATCTTCGTCGGGCGGATTCTCCGAGTTTCCATCGCCGGCTGTTCGATCAGCCCAGTGACGACTCTCGGTCTCGTGATCCTTCGTAAGATGCACTTCTATTTCATCCTCGTCGTCTTGAAACTCAAACGATTCGTTCTTTGCCCAAGAAGGAATCTGAAGGAAAGGTGATAAATAACATCTGTTTACCTCGTAAATAAATACGTTTCGAAATTACATTATGTAGGGTGATTCTGGAGCTACGCCCGACAATGGATCCGGGCGGTTACCCCGTGGCGAGGACAACTCCCCGCAGTGCCTCACCGAATTTTATGGCTTTCGACCCTCAAAAGGGTTGGACTGTCTATTAATAAGTGAGAAATCTCCGATTTCCGCATTTCTCATCAGATCTTTGCGAAAACGACACCAATCGATTCCTTATGCTTCGCCGATGAAACTGACACCAAGAACGACGTAATCCGGACCATAATGAGGGAAATCCATGAAAATTGATTTATATCATTTCAAGTTGACTTTGTTAATAATAGTCCGATTTACATGAAATTTGGTATGATTTTCATCGGAAAAACATAAGGAATTCATCAGCACCACTTATATTTCGATACGATAAAGAATGAAGAATTGTTTTTTCTGAAACAGGTATGAATCCTCGGCCGATCGTAACGGTTTCAGGTCGACCTCCCGCAGTCGAGGGTGAAAATGTGAAATATTCATCTCAGCGTAGTAAGAAATTCTTTATTCTTATGTTTTTCTGATGAAAATGATACCAAATGTCATGTAAATCGGACTACTTTTACGTAAAGAATACAAATTGCTTGTGTAAAAGTAGTTCGATTTGCATGATATTTGGTATAATTTTAATTCCCTTTCAATAAGATGAAGAAAAGAATTTCTTAATACGCTGTAATGGATATTTCACCCTCGGTTACGGGGGGTCGATCACGATTTTCCGGGGTCGGCCGAGGATTCATACCTGTTTCAGAAATAAAATAATTCCTTATTCTTTATTGTATCGATATGGAAGTGACACCAAGGGATTCCTTATGTTCTTCCGATGAAAATCATACCAAATTTCATGTAAATCGGACTATTTTTAACGAAGTCAGTTTCAAATGATATAAATCAATTTTTCATGGGATTTCCTTCATTATGGTCCGAATTATGTCGTTCTTGGTGTTAATGTCATCGGCGAAACATAAGGAATCGATTGGCGTCACTTTCGCAAAGATCTGATGAGAATTTCGGAAATCCTAGACATTCCTCACTTTTTAATGGTATTCAAACTCCTTCGAGGGTCGAAAGTCGAAAATTTGGTGAGGCACTGCGGGGGCTTGTCCTCGCCACGGGGTACCAGGCCGCATCCATTGCCGGGCGTAGCCCCAGAATCACCCTGTACATATTTCCAGGCTGGTACCTTAAGAACACTTTGCTGTAAGCCCTGCTTGTCCCTCGAAACTAAGATATGTTCCGCTAAAGGATGCTTGCCACGTTTGCTGCCTTCTACTTCCGCCAACGTTCCCCCGACCTTATACCTCGCTGCCTCCAGGTACAACAGCATGGAGCGCATCTGGAGGAAATAAAAAAAAGAGGGCGTAAGATAAACGCTCGTATTGTATTAGCAGCAGCACTCGGCGCGGCAAACGGGGAAAGTGATCGAGCGTACATGGTGCAATTTTTCCGTCACATTCTGCGTACTCTCGTCGGCCGCGAACGCTGGCGTTGCTACGAAAGCCCTGTGAAGCGTCTCCAGACCCTCTCTGCCGCGTCTTTCGCGTTCCAGGTCTTGCCTGATCAAATGAAGAACTCTGACTAACGATTGTTTCCGACGCTCTCTGTTCATCGCCAGAGTAACGTGCTCGGCGTAAAAGTCTGGCAGTAGTTGCTCCGCGTTGCAGCCGTCGTTGCTCTCTACTCTGCGTATAAGATTCTTTAAGATCTCGATATCTTGGGATACGTTGCAGTTGCGCACGGGCGCTGCCAAACGGTCCGCGCTCTAGAAAACGAAACGATTTATCGTTAGCAGGCTTAAGGGGGTATACCCGTTTGAACCCTCGGAAAATGGGTACATTTTGTCGATTTTTTTACAAGTCAACGGCTTCATGAAGATTTCCCGTTTCTTTACTATCTTTACATAGTATTATGAACTACTTAAAAAAAAAGTTTCAGTTAAAAAACTATTGTTTTTCGGAAGTTATAGATACATATCCGAAAGTCTGTCGATTTTAGACGGCTGAACGGTGGCCCTGAAAAAAGCTGTATGTCGTGTCTGGCATCAAAAACAGTAAAATTTTCTTATAAAATATGTTAATAGCTATGGTCCTACGCCGCCGATTTTGAAAATTTTGAAAAATAAAGAAATAGTGAGAAATCAAAGGTAAAGTTAGATTTTTCTAAGAGAAAAATCCACCTTTTTTTCTTTATAAATAATAAACGGGGAATCGGAGTAAAAAAAGCCCTCGTAGCACTATGTGGAATCTTATTACGATTCTGCATGCAAAATTGGAAGTGAATTGGTTGAACGTAGCTCGAGTTTTTAGGGCTATCGTAGTGAAAAATATAGTTCCGCTGCGATCGGTCGAGCCAGCCCGTGCTACCTGGGTGGTTCCACGAAAATGCTTATAACTTTGTCAGTTCTCCGAATTTTTACATCGGACTTGATTTATAATATTCCTAAAACATCAATCTTTGAAAATATGTAAAAAGAAAAAATCCGATTTTGGACACTTTTAAACGATTGTATTCCCCTTAGCCGGGAATCCACCGGAAAGCTAAACTATGCTATGCGATGCCATTCTACGTTTTAATTAAAAAAATTAGCTTCGATACATTCTTACGGAATCATTTCCACCGAAAGCCAAGCTAAAACATAGCATCGCGTAGCATAGCTTAGCTGAGCTTCCCGGTGGTTTCCCGGCTTCATCGTTACTCGTTGGAAAAGCGCGTTACCTGCTGGAGACGAGGAGCAAGCGCTTGCAAGTGCGCCAAGTAAACGTTGGCGAGGTCCTTCAGGGCGCTTAATCGTTCCTCTTCGAGAAGCTCCATCTGTTTGGCCCCTTTCCTCACGGTGCTCTCGTACTCGAGCCTGGCTCTCTCGGCTCTCACGCTCACCGTGTAAAACTCCGTGTCCGCCCTACGGGACGAGTCCTCGGCCTTTCTCCTCCTCGCCTCGAGCTTGCTCGCCTCCTTCTCCGTCATATGATGGCTCGACGATTTGTTATTGCTCTGCTGGCTCTGGCTGATCGATTGCAGCCTCGCCAAGTCTTGCAGCCTCTCGTTCTCCCGGGCGCTAGAGAAACTCTGCTTTTTACTTTTCATCGCGATGTTACGCCACTCGTGAAGAGACTTTCCAGCTTTGTCAACGGAATTCTCGATGGATTTTCTCGAACGTCCTTGAGCCTCTGCCACTCCTATCTGCGGACACGCGAACGCCTCTTTTATTAACCGCTCTAACGCCTCTGATTGTCAGTTGCCGCTTCGAATGGCGCGTATAATAAAATAGACGAAAGGTATTTAACGCGTCGCACAGTGTTTCGCGTATATGGGCGTTCGGGACAAAACTCGTAACTTCTGAACTAATCAGTTTTCGTCCTAAGTACCCTGATACTTTTTTAAAGAGAATATAAAAATGCATCGATTGGTGTATAAAAAAATATACAGTTGCGTTAAAAAAATTAAGGCGATCTTGATTTTTTAGTGAATAAAAAGTTTTTTATTAATATTTACTTTTGCAATTTGTTGTCAACTATACACTGACTAACTTTTGTTTGAAACATTTTTTTATCAAATTATTATTATCGCGTGTATCGCGTTTAACTGCTATTTTAAAATTGAAGACAGCATCCAGAATGGAAAATTCATGGTAGATATCGTAGAAACATGCGGGAAAAAGCATATCGGATGTGTAGATTCGCATAAGTGTCTTATGCTTTCGCGGGACACACGAGAGGAGCCCCAGCGACTACGCTAAGGGCCGGAGCGGTGAGCGTCTTAATAATGACTCTGGCTATATTTCGGTTTTGTGCAAATATGTGCAGCTGAAATTGACGTTAATATAAAGTTTAATGATCCCTGAATCAATATTCGGAAACATCACGGAGGTATTTTTTGGTGTTTTTTTTAAAAGTCCAATTGAAGTTGGTAAACATTTAACATGAAAAATTTGTACAAATTGTTAGTATTGTAAAAAACTGACTCGGCAGTTTTGAAGGTATGACAGTATTAAACACAACTTATAAACATCAAATGAAAAGCTTAAATATTCTGTCAATGGCACGTGTTTGAAAAAATGTAACGAAATTTGTAATGAATTTCTAGTATCACTATTGACAATAAATTAATAAATTCAGCAGAAGTTATGGGTAACATTGAAATCTACGTTCCTTTGTTAACATTTTAAGATAAAAGAATTTGTGGATCAAACACTTCGGATTCTTGACTTTTGTCCATTACGCGAAACACCGTGCGTCGCGGCATTTTCTTTTTTTCTTTGCGCGTACTCCGCGCGTTACACCTATGTGTACACACATGTATATGATAACGCTAATCGGCGGTAGTAGGCAATTAGCGATAGATAGCGGGCAACAGTGTTTAGACCTGTATAAACTCGTGCTAGATTATCGACAGAGAATCGGAACGAATGTGACTTACTCTAAGCGGTTTTGCGAGCTGTTCGCCAAGCGTTATACCCCATACTCTGTGGGCTTCCGCGGCAGCCTCCATTTCCTCGCCGACGCATCTCCATGCCTCGTTTACACCTCCGTTACTATTGCCACCTGTATTGCGAAACATGTGCTTTGCTTATTAAATCGGACATCAGAAATTTCTCTTTGCTAACTGCATTTTAATAGTAGAGAGAAATAGAGGCGATGAGATTAATAACTGCCGAGGTACCTTGGTCTTTCGCGCACGCCTTCGTCAATTTATTGCTCAGTTTACTGAGCCCTTTGGCATAAGTTGCTTCCAGCTCCGCTCTGAAATAAAGGAGAGCACGGTATGTATCTTTACGACAGTCCATATCAGGGATCGAAAGAGCTCTGGAACTTTTCAATAGGTTCTATTTGAAACTATTTTTTAAGCAAAAAGCTTTTTGTCGAAACTCTTATTGCTTCAAATTTTTTTTTAAGCAAGATGACACTTTAAACGTCAACTTTCAACGATGGGCATACATTCTACAATGTTCAAACATTATCTCAGAATTTTTTAGGCTTAATTTAACAAATAGTTTTTAAATAACAACTGACTGAAAATTGTCAGGGTCAAATTGACCCAGTGTGACAACGACGTTCGAAAAAGTGGGTGTGACAATCGAGGGTTAAAAATGTTCTTATAGTATAAGTTTCCACGAGAACTGATAAAGTAAAAGTTTCTTGAAAATAAAAGTTCTACTTGGAATGGAACTTATAAAATATAAAAAGAAAAATTTCTCTGTAACAGGAACAAATATCTTGGTCAGCAATATTAACAAAGTTCTCAATCGTAACAAATACTGAATACTATTCAATGAATACTACTACAACAATAGTAAGTAATTATTTTAATTAAATCGATATTCTGAATGTGTTATTTATTTGTAATATTTAGCTACGTAGATCATTTCTACGCAGATATTATAGAATTTTTGTGCATTTTGGTACATGTAAGTTATAAAAAAATGTCATTTAGGTATTATTCTTGACAAGTTCTCTTTTCTGTTCAGTACTTCCGTACTTTATGTTACGATTTTCATACCTGGGTCATTCCACGCGAAGTCGGACACTTTGCGGAGTAACATTTCGGATTTTGGTGCAACTTGGATATGTTGTAGTCTTTAGGGGTATATATACATATCTCAAAGGATTTTTCGAAATGTCAAAATTTGTGGATGTTACAGCTCTTTGAAATATAGTGTTTACTATTTTTCCAAAAATTATAACTCTGGAACTAATAAACTGATAAAAATGACCTTTCGGGTGCTTACAGTGGAGATATAAGAGTACCTAATAAAAATTATTTCACTTAATAAAAACGAATATTTGACCATTTATTTAGCAATTGTTCTTAACAAATGCAATTTTATAGTTGAAGGCACCTTTTTAAAAATTTGGAAAAAATAGGAAGATAAAGCCCAGTTTTTCCTCTTTACGGACACGTTTCGAAAGGCGTGGACGTTTTAAAATTGGCCAAATGAAAATTAATTGAATGTAACGCTGCGTGAAATCACACCGGCTCGACTGGTCGCTCGGGCCGTGCGGTACTCGCAGCGGCCAAGCGGCTATACCTGCTACTTTTATATAGGGTATTAATGAGGACCGCTGCAAGGTTTAATACCGTCAATAGTTACTGGAAACTCACTCTCTGTCGATGGCACTTATTGTTTGGAACATTTAAGTTGTCATTGTTCAATGGAAACCACGAGAAGGTGGTGAGTATTCTTCCATCGGGAGAGGATGGGATGTGATGGGATTATGTTAAAGGATAATAGTTATTTTTTCGTATTTTTGAGCGTCTTTTGTTGTTTTAGACTTTAGCTTTTAAATAAGACACTGTATCCGTTGGTATAAATGAATGAAAGTTTCGCGTTCCAGAAATTGTTTTTGCAATCTATTGAGCAATAGAACAATATCAAAAACATTCACGATTATTACTAGAGAGCCGGTGTGATTTCACGCAGCGTTACATTCAATTAATTTTCATTTGGCCAATTTTAAAACGTCCACGCCTTTCGAAACGTGTCCGTAAAGAGGAAAAACTGGGCTTTATCTTCCTATTTTTTCCAAATTTTTAAAAAGGTGCCTTCAACTATAAAATTGCATTTGTTAAGAACAATTGCTAAATAAATGGTCAAATATTCGTTTTTATTAAGTGAAATAATTTTTATTAGGTACTCTTATATCTCCACTGTAAGCACCCGAAAGGTCATTTTTATCAGTTTATTAGTTCCAGAGTTATAATTTTTGGAAAAATAGTAAACACTATATTTCAAAGAGCTGTAACATCCACAATTTTTGACATTTCGAAAAATCCTTTGAGATATGTATATATACCCCTAAAGACTACAACATATCCAAGTTGCACCAAAATCCGAAATGTTACTCCGAAAAGTGTCCGACTTCGCGTGGAATGACCCACCTTTTATTAAATAAACACGAAGAATATGATATTATATCGTTAAATAAAATTAGTACCTAATAGTTTAGTACTTTTCTTTATCTCCTGGAACCTTTTTTAATAAATATTCTAATATAACTGTTTCCATGGAACTTTTATTATACAGGTTCTAAAATATCTGTTCCATGAGAACCCTTTCTAACGGAGTTCCTAAGGGTAACATTTCTTTCAATAAAAATTCCACAATAACAGATATTTTCTTAAACGAAACATATAAGTCCCAACAGAATTTTTTTAAAAATAAGAGTCCCAGAACTTTTGTCGATCCCTGGTCCATATTGCGACTAGGAACTAGAGTGGATGTACCAGTAACTGAACACGTACCGGTGAATGGACGTTTCTTATTAAAATTAGTAAAATAAGTTATTAAAATAAGCAACTAATTAATTAGAGACTTCTTTTAATTTCTTCCTTCATATCCAAACAATTTCTGTAGCACGTAGAATCAATCGCTGCAAACATAATTTGATAATGCCCTCTCTAGTTAAAATGTCCTATCTAGCATTTTGAAACAACCGAGAAAATTGAAGTTTTATCATTTACTCTGTACCATCCTTATTTTCCTGTATCCAAATTAAAAAATGTTGTCATTTTTTTGTAATAGCCTAATATAATTTTTTATAATAGGTATACCGGTAGGGAATGTGTTATTAACGTACCAATTAATTAATCGTTTTAGATAAGATATTTGAACCATTTTGAAAGAATTTAGGTTAAATACATTAGACTGTTTATAAATCTTCACGAAGCACGTAGAGTTTTCTAACTTTACTTAAAAGATAAAAGACGTGTGGAACTTCAAATATTTCAACATATCTCAAAAAATGAAAAAATGCTAGATAGGGTGACCTGTCCAGTGAATGAACACTTAAGCTGCATGTCTGTTAAAATTAGTATTCAAAAGTCGTTATTAAATCCCCTGAATGTTATTTCTGCAAGCAAGCTGTTTTATTACGAAAGTCAAACATCCCGGAACACAATTCTAGCAATGTTTGATAGTTGTAACTTTCATTAAAAGTCTGGCAGAGGATTATATAAAAAATGGGCCAATGACCAGTGAATGAACATAAATTTCTAACGAACGAACAGGGGTACCCCAGTGAATGAACGGGATAATAACAGATATTAGGTTTCCAATGTATTTAGACGATTTTTTGTGTAAATAATTTTTTATTCTCTAATTGCAATAATATTATTGATTTGATACTTTACTAGTCTTATAAGATCATAATCATGCATAGCTGAAATTTATTTTCTGCGGTGGGTTATCCTCTAGGGAGTGATCGGTATAACCGCAGCCATTTGTGGCAAAACCGGAAATAACCTAACCTAAACATTCATTAAATCGTCTGCTTTCCGAGCTGATTGTTTATCTATCTCTTTCTATCCGTATTTCTGTCTCTTTCCTTCTTACAGTTTCTTTCTCTGTCTACTTCCGGTTTTGTCACAAATGGCGGCAACCAATCAGCGACGGTACACGTTGTTCCGATCACTCTCTAGAGGATCACTACGGTGGGTTAACTTAATCTTCCCTCTGGCGGCGAAAGTGTCAACAGAAAAAAAGACAGGTTAAGTTGCTCATTCATTGGTAAAGTAAGAAACGTCCGCGTTTGCCAGTGAACGAACGGCCGTGGGGTCAACTGTTGAATAAACGGAATTAATGCCGCGTAAGTTAGAAGTAAAAAGAAAAACGCCTTTGCGAGACGTCTGTGGGTGTTCCTACTCTAAATTTCGGTGTAAGTTTCAACGTGAAATGCGCGCGATAGGCGTTAATTTTTCATCAAGTGTTCATTCACTGGACAGGTCACTCTAGGACAGTTTAATTCCGGGCGGCAGTGTTCACCCATTAGCCTTAAGTGTTCATTTATTGGTGCGTTTACCATACAGTGTCTTATATTCGCACAAAGGGAATACCTTTCGTGGATGATCGACGCCAACTCCTTACAGAAATCCCCGCCCTGCTTCACGTATCTCCGGACATCTTCGAATCCGCCTTGCCCTCCCTGCAAGCGGAAAGTACCATGTATTAATTCTTCTTTCGCTACTTCGGACAGGAAAATGATGGAGGTATCTCGTTCTACGGTTGAATAATCCCGGTACTTAAGGGGAACGCAGAAACTAGCGGTAACCACGCATCGTAGCTCACGAGATGCAACATTTCTAATGTCCCGCCAGTGAATTATGACGATTTCTTTAACCAGCGCGTTGCCGCTGCCTTCAGCTTCCGGACTGCGGGGAAAAAAGAAATTTACGGTGGATACGCTTCCGTTTCACTTCTGCACTTTTCGATATCCCCTCGCTTTGTTTCGCCGACTACGGCGCAGATTTATGAGCGCCGAATCGATTTATAAGCATTGCCCGATCCTCGCGCTGGGAAAAGAGAAGTCGATCTTTCGAATGTACGTGCGCGCTGGCAAAAGGAAAGGCATCAATGACATCGACAGCCTATTAATCTCCTCGATTCCAATGGCCCGAACGGAAATGCTTCAGCTTCCGAACGTTTAGCATTCGACAACGCGATGTAAATAGTTGAAATAAATATAGCAAATGACTCATTGTGTACGTAAGTACACTATGGTGCAAGCTCGGATGGATTGATCGATTCTGCGTCGTACCGAAACCACTAAACGAGCTAACGGAATCAATTTCTAACGATAATGTGAATCTTCCTATGCGCGCAACCGATTCTTTAACGAACGACACACTTTCTCGTGCGCGATTTATTTCCTTCCGTAGCCTCGAAAGTTGCAAGAAAGCATCTGGGTTGCCGATTCAACATTCGTGAGCTTGCCTGTCGGTATCTAACAACACAGTAATGTCGATAAATAACGAACATTTAGTGTTTTTAAAAATAGTTATTTTTTCCTCTATGCTGACGACCTAAAAATTTTTTGACCTGTAAAAAATGCGGAAGAGGCTATCCTGCTTCAGGACGATCTTTTTTCTTTTGAAAAGTGGTGCAAGCAAGGGCGTCCGCAGACTTTTTTCCAAGTGGGGGCAAACTCTTGATTTTTTAAAGACATTTTATAGTGCCAATTTAATTAAAAATTTAAAACCGAAGTTTAAAGATATTCCCTTTTGTAGTATAAACTTAATAAAGATCAGTTTTGAAAAATAAGCGATTTTTTTTCAAAAGCCAGGGGGGCAACTGCCCCTTTTGCACCCCTCTTCGGACGCCCATGGGTCCAAGGAGAATAGCCTTATGGTTAATATCTCCAAGTGTCATGCGATCCGTTTTAGTGATAAAGGTATAAACATCGAACATCAATATACTTTAGGAAATACTCCTTTACTTTTAGTTAACAGTACAATTGACCTAGGGATAATCTTTACATCAACACTATCCTTTGGGAATCACTATAAAAAAAATAAACAACTCTGCCTAGAAAACTTTAAACTTTATCCATCGTTTTTCTCCGCATCTATCTATCAAGTCAATCTCACTTTTATTAAATACCATAGAATGGCCTCGTCTCGAATATGGCTCTATAATTTGGTCTCCTTACTTCAAAATACACTGCAGTAGAATCGAGAGCGTTCAACATAAATATCTAAGTTTAAAAGCTTACAAATTTGGTGCTAGTATTCCTATATATTGCCACAACTATACTACTAACTGGACTGTCAAGCGGATCTTTTCCAAACTTCCAGGATATTTTAGTTCACGTTCAAGCAATAAAAATTAATTTTTACGTTACAAAGTGTTCGGCAGAAATGAAAATGGCTCTATAATTTGGTCTCCTTACTTCAAAATACAGTGCAGTAGAATCGAGAGCGTTCAACATAAATATCTAAGATTAATAGCTTACAAATCTGGGGCTAGTATTCCTATATATTTCCAAAACTACAATCCATGGCTTTCCAGACTAAATTTGTTAACTCTTCAAAATAGAAGGATTGTATCAGACTTGATCTTTTTACTCAATGTGATAAATAGCTGAATTAATTGCCAACCAATACTAAAACAACTCAATTTCAATGCAATCACTAGGAGCCTAAGGCATCTAATCTTTTTAACGTAAAAACTGATCGAACCCTCTACGGCAAACATAATTGTATGGATCGCATATGTAGCATTGCTAATTTTTACCACGACCAACTTGATTTTTTCTCCGATTCAACAGATAAGGTCCGTACAAAGCTTTTACGTCTGTTGTGTTGAATGTCTCACATTGTATATTCATGCTTTTCTTTTTCCTTTTCTTCTTCTTTCTTTTCTCTCTGTCTTTATTTCTTAATATGTATCCGTTTCTCTTACGTTTCTCATTTTGTGATTAATTGCACCAAAGGGTTGTCGAACCCGTCTATTGTAATTAAAAAAAAAAAACATTAGAGAACCCAACACATCGTTATTTAGGGGCTTAACATCGCTTCGTACAACAAACACTTCTGTACATTTTCAAACGTTCCCTATGCTTTTAAATTTCAACCTACAACGTGCATTAGATATTGCTTGTATCGCGTAGGGTAAATCCGGGAGACGCGGTCGACCTAATATAAAATGGCTATCAAAACTAATACAGATATTACTTATTTTATCAGAACAAACCTAATATGTTCAGAATTTTATGCTGATTCAGAAAAACTGGACATATTTACTGTAAATCGGCTTGAAAACTAAAGTCACGACATCTGACCACCTCTCCCGAGGTGCCGGGAGAAATGGTTTTCGTCGTTGGCAGAGACCAGTCACACAATTATTCAAGGAAAAATAGCAAAGAAGAAAGCAAAATTATTTATGAGTGAATACAACTACAGATTCATTGATATTCAATTTGCTTACGCTAAACAATCAAAGATAAGGCGAACTACCTACCGGCGATTAGCGAGGCAAATGAATACAAAAGTGAATAAATTAAATAAATAAACATAAATAATAATGAAATAATGATAAAAAATAAAAGTATAAATAAAAATAATAAAAAAATCATAATTCCACCATCTCTCCTTTCTGCAGCGAGAGATGGTCTTCTCGTTAGTTTTGAGAGGAAGAGTTAATATGGCTAAATACTTTGGCTGCATTGTCCCTCGATATCTCTACTATCTTATTATTCCCAAACATTAAACGAAAATAAACTTAGAAGTATATTTTAAATACGATTCTGTACACCGTTGTTTGACGAAAGAGGTTAAATGTAACCTCGGTTTAACTTTTATAGCCTGTAAATCTAGAAAAACACAGAAGGAACCGAAGTGACGCTATTCATTCAATTGTTTGGCTTCTAGAGAAGTAATTGGTCTGCACTTTAACGCGTTTTTACGCGTAGAGCCTGAAATATAGCGACTCGACCAACTCTCCGGCCCGACCGCGTCTCCCGGATTTACCTTATTAGGCAAATGGTATTTCTGTGCCCATACACGAGATTTTCTCACTTCGATACCAACCCCACTACGTGAGAATATTGTCAGTGTGCTTCTGTTACGCTAACGAGTACCTAATGTGGCTTGAAATCACAGTGAAAGATACAGGCAGTTCTTTTCTAAAATCTTCACATTTTTCACACAGTAAAAATTTTCACTCGGTTTGACTGAAACGCAAAATACATAGGTACGTATGTAGATAAATCTGCAATAGGCAAGTACCCGTAATAAAGTCGTGATAATGGTAATTGTTCTCTGTGATGCTACTGGCGAGAGATCGCATAGTCGATGCAGTGAAGTACCGGAGGTCATTAATAGTAGAAAGTATCCTTAAAAATCTTTCACCGGCTACCGTATAATTATTATGTAGGTGTATGGAGATGCTTCTATTTAAGCGGAATTTTTAAGTTCGTAACCGTGAAATTTCTAGTAGAATGTAGGTATACAAAAACCAGGGATCAAAAATGTTCTGCAACTTTTTAATAGGTTCTATTTGAAACTTGTACCATGGAACTTTTTTAAAAATGTTCTCACATTATAAATTCTCATGAGAACTGATAAAGTAAAAGTTCTTGAAAATAAAAATTCTAGTTAGAATGGAAGTTATAAAATATAAAAATAAAAATTTCCCTACAACAGGAACAGATATTTTGTTCGTCAATATTAAAAAAGTTCTCAACTGTTGTAACAAATACTGAATATTATTCAATGAATAGTACTATAACAATAATAAATAATTATTACAGTTAAATTGATATTCTGAATGTGTTATTTATTTGTAATATTTACCTACGTAGATCATTTCTACGGAGATATTATAGAATTTTTATGTATTTTGATTCGTGTAAGTTATAAAAAAAATCTTATTTACTTAGGTATTATTCTTGACCAGTTCTCTTTTCTGTTCAATACTTCTTATGAAACTATTAATTACTTATGTTATGATTCTCATAATTTTTATTCAATAAACATGACGAATATATTATATTGTTATATAAAACTAGTACCTATAATAGTTTAGTACTTTTTTTTTTATCTTCTGGAACTGTTTTTAATAAATGTTCTAATACAACTGTTTCCATGGAACTTTTATTATATAAGTTCGAAAATATCTGTTCCATGAGAACACTTTCTAAAGAAGTTCCTAAGAGTATCACTTTTCTCAATAAAAATTCCTCAGATATTTTCTTAAACGAAACATAAGATCGAACAGAATTTTTAAAAAATAAGACTTTCAGAACTTTTTCGATCCCTGACAGAAAGTCGAATATTATAGTATCCGTTTGCTTAAAGGAAATCGAACGAAGAAATATCTCTGTGACATTCTAAACAGGCATCCGTTGATCGAAATGTTAATCGTAAATACGTAAGACGAAAATCGAAACCGGTATTCTTGGTAAGTAAGCCGGCGACCCGGCGTGAAATTTTTCATTTTTATATCTTGCCAGGTATACCAGATCTGGATTTTCCTGTGCGTTACGTGCCGTCTTGTATCTGAAATCTTTTATCCCCGATAATAACCGGATCGAAGGAAAAGAATTATCGAAAATATCATTTACGTCTGTATTCTGGTGTTACGCCTGAATCAACGTTCCGAGTAGCTTTCGTAAAGTTCTGGCTCGACGGCTTTCTATGCGACGTGTAAAATTATTTTTCCAACGTTCTCATTTGCTGCCAGCGGTCGAGCTAAATTTCAGTCCGCGTCTTTTACGCGTTTGACGTCGCGTTCATTTGAAATTTAAGTCGGCATCCTTGCAATTTTCATCCAGGACGCAACGTAATAACGCTCGTTTACTCCCCTGGGATGAGTAGAAGGATTAAATAAATAATTATCATATTGTAGGTTGTATGTTAACAGGAGGCGAGAAGAAATACGGCCAAAATAATTAGGGGATCA
This sequence comes from Andrena hattorfiana, assembly GCA_944738655.2. Taxonomy (NCBI): domain Eukaryota; kingdom Metazoa; phylum Arthropoda; class Insecta; order Hymenoptera; family Andrenidae; genus Andrena; species Andrena hattorfiana. Next base: position 3,076,262 of record OX122889.2, on the reverse strand, counting down.
TTCTACTTTGAACCGCCGAAAAATTAAGCTATTTTTAAAGATATTTTTCTGAGTAAATGCAACATATAATGAAGTAAATCTTTTTGGTTTTTATTAAGCAACTCTTATATTATATAAAAAAAAAATTAAAAAGAATTTTTGCAATTTGTTTTAATTGTTCTTTTACAATGTCAATATGGAAAATAAAAAAGAGTTATGTTCACGGAGTAGGTGATTTCCCGGCTCAGGCTTATCCGAAACAAAAAATTTCAAAAGATTCTTAATTTGTATGAGTGTCGCTTTAGCCCATAGCTCAATGAAGAATTTTTGTTGAAAAGTAAGAAAATGGCGCCGGTTTGAAGAAACAAGTTTGACAAAACATAAGAAAGTATGAATCCTCTGGTGTTCCATGAGAAAAATCCCGGTCACTTCTCGACAAAAATTGTTAATTGCGCTAGGGGCTATGGCGACACTCAAACAGATTAAGAATCTTTTGGAAGTTTTTGTTTTAGATAAGCCTGAGCCGGGAAATTACCTACGCCATGAAAATACCCATATTTTCCAATGCCATATTGACGCTATAAATAAAAGACATTAAAACCAACTAAAAAAATTATATTAAATTTTTTTTCTATAATATAAGAGTACCTTAATAAATACCAAAAAGATTTATGTCATTACATTTTGTATTTACTGAGAAAAAAAATCTTTACAAATAGCTTAATTTTTCGGCGGATCAAAGTAGAATGACCCCTTAAGTGTTACGTGGAGCTCCATCATTACTTCTTCCCAACAAATATTATCCTTTGCGTGATTCAGAGAAAAATTTGATTGACAAAGCCAAGATGTAAATGCGCGTTTTATCTTCGCACTGAATACTCGATCGTAAAAGTAGCCTGAATATTTCTCTGCCTTTTCTACGATATACCTACTAAACACATAGCGTGTCTGCTATCGCGAGAGAAAGATCGACTTTCTTACGACCCATCTGCATTCGTTTAGATCCAGGCATCGAGTAAGCGCTCTGCGATAAAAGTGGAATCGTCTCGTATGAAACTTCCATCGAAAGAAATTTATTCGCGCTCGGCGATACAGAACGCTTGGACTAAAACGTATTACCGGTGCGTGGATGTCGAAACCTTTGGAAGTAAAAGGTTAATTGATACGTCAGCTTGGATATTATAATACCACGGTCGCAGAACAAATGGGCTAGCAGCTAGTGTGCAACAGGTGGTGAACGGTCATATAGAGCTTCCTAGTTATTGTCGCGTCGTTGCGTCGATAGTCGATACCTTTTAAAACGTACAGGAACACGTGCAACGTGAGTTCAAAGCGCAAGTTTTTTAACAGAGATAATCGCGGACACTGTTTTCCCGTTACGGTGATATAGTGTAAAGTTATAAAGCATATTAAGGGGTTACACATTCCACTTTGAACGGTCGAAAAATTAAACTGTTTTTAAAGATTTTTTTCTCAGTGAATACTTCATGTAATGAAATAAATCTTTTTGGTGTTTATTAAGCTACTCTTATATTAATACTAAAAAAATTAAAAAGTATATTTTTAATTGGTTTTACTTGTTTTTTACAGCGTCAATATGGTATCTAAACAGAAACGATATGTTTGGTGGTGCAGGTGATTCCCCGGCTTAGGCTTATCTCGAATAAAAAATCCGAAAAGATTACATAATCTTTAACATAAGCTGGAACACGAGTCATTCTTTTGCTCTACCTATCGATATGGATGATGGATTGTATGTAGCATAGGGTGTTTCATATTATAGGGTTAAAATTAAAATATTACATTTTTTTTTACTTTGCTCATGCCCTGATTCCTATTAATATGAAAAGAATATCTGACAAATATTAGGAAGATTGAGTAATATTTAGCGGTTGCACACTTGGCACACTAAATAAATCTTTTTGGTATTTATTAAGCTACTCTTATATTAACACTAAAAAAATTAAAAAGTATATTTTTAATTGATTTTTACTTGGTTTTTTACAGTGTCAATATGGCACCTATAAAAAAACCGTATGTTCCTGGTGCAGGTGATTACCCGACTTAGGCTTATCTGGAATAAAAAATCCGAAAAGATTCTTAATCTGTATGAGTGTCGCTATCGCCCGTAGCTCAATTAACAATTTTTGTTGAGAAATAAAAACAGGCGCCGGTTTGAAAGAAAAATTTCTCCAAAATGGTGTTTTCTCGAATGTTCCCCGAGAAAAATCTCCGTTATTTTTTGTTTAGGTGTCATATTGACGCTGTACAAAAACAAGTAACACAAATTACAAATATTCTTTTTAATTTTTTTTTTAATAATATAAGAGTAGCTTAATAAATACAAAAATGATTTATTTCATTATATGTTATATTTACTCAGAAAAAATCTTTATAAATAGCTTAATTTTTCGACCGTTCAAAGTGGAATACCCCCTTAAGGGGACATTCTACTCTCTCGGCTGAAAAATCGGCCACTTTTCGGTGATAGTTTTTATAATGAAATAAACACTAAACGTTTTCGAATTTCTGGGGGTATATTCTACCACTCTTGAAATACAAGGAAAAATCTTTCTTGTTTGTTTATTTCATTTGTTCACATAAATATTTCGCAGTGAAGTTGTCGGCTTCAGAATTGCTGGCGGTTGAAATTTCGGACGACTGGATCATCGGAAATAAAAAAACCAAACATATTCCTAATTCGCAGGAGTATGGTTATCTCGCTTTCCACGAAAGAACAATTTTGGACCAAAATTATTAAAATGCCAGTCGATCAAAGTTGAAAGTACCGAAAGTGGCACTTCTTTTCTGTATTTAATTGATATCAAATGTGGGAAAATATTAAAAATCTTAAGATATTTGTGGTTAGCGAGATAACCACACTCCTACAAATTAAAAATATGTTTGGTTGCTTTATTTTCGATGCTCCAGTCGTCCGAAATTTCAACCGCCAGCAATTCTGATGTCGCCAACTTCACTGCGAAATATTTATATAAACAAATGAAATAAACAAACAGCAAAGATTTTTTCTTGTATTTCAAGAGTGGTAGAATATACCCCCAGAAATTCGAAAACGTTTAGTGTTTATTTCATTATAAAAACTATCACCGAAAAGTGTCCGATTTTTCGATCCGAAAGAGTATAATGCCCCCTTAAAGTACGACGGAAGTAAGAATTATTGAAAAGTTTGGGAACCACTGCTACGAGAGAGCGATCTAAACTTGAACTTTCTGTTTTAAGGACAGTAGTACAGGTGTGTGTAGTTTTGAAAATATTCAAGTCGTGCTCCAACTTTTTAAGGTCATCGCTGGGACAAGCTAGTTTGAAATGCCCGGATTTTCAAGTACTGCCCACGAAAAAGTAAACCGATAACCGGCGACGAATCAGGTATTCGGTCGTTTTCAAACTTAAAGCTGTATTACCTTGAGGGTGCAGAGTAATACACGCGAGGTTCGCATAAAAATTGTACGGTCACCGGAGACTGGTAGAACGCGTTAACCCCTTCCCATGCTTTAACGAGCCTGACTCGTGTTGAAGATTTTGGCCCAAACATAAATATGACGAGCCAGGCGCATGAACAGATAGTCGGGCCAAACATAAACATCACGAGCCAGGCTCGAGAACATAAACATCGTAATATAGCGGTCGTAATTGAATGTTAGTTCCTATCAGTACGCCACAAGAATTAGTCATGATTCCCATAATTGCTGTTACAAAGCAGTTTAGTTATTGAAATTTAATAAACCCTTAGAAAATGCAAAATACAAAAGTTTTAAATGAAAGCAGTGATAACGAATCCAGTGATAGTGATGCGCTTGCGCCAACCAGAAAACGTCTAAAGCGTATGATTATAGATGAGAGAATTAAATTTTTTGTTTACAATATGCTATTTATTTTTAGGCGTGGTGTTATTACATTCCTTGGGACAAAACCACATTTGAAGATGCTCGGATTTCTATCGAAGTGTTGTTTATTCATGAAATATAATTTTGAAACTGTCATCTATTACAAAATATAATATATTTATAATATCTACAAAAGGAAAAAGGATTAGAGTTTACTTCCACAGCAGCAGTATCGCGCAAAACTGACTACATCACAGGCATTTACATTTCGGCTCGTATCGCGACTTTTCTCGAGCATCAGTCTGGCTTGTTTACCACGCGTTGACCCCTAACACTTGGGCCCAAGTTTCGTCGAACTAAATGGCACGGGAGGGGTTAAATAAATACCACTGGATTTGGTAGGAATAATATCAAGAACTGTTCTGAGAAACGCCGTGGTCGAAGAACGCGTCAGTGTTCGAGGGAAAGAAGAAGAAAGTAAATTCTGTCGCTCATCCGAGGTTGCTTGTAATGAAAATTTCAAACGATTAGAGATCGCCGGTGGTGTATGCGGTTCCTTTCCCTTTTACCTTCGAGACTTCCTTGACTCAGGTTCACGTGGCACGGTGAAATCGCGGAGGTCGCAGATACTATCGTCCACGCCGCAGAGACTACGTATGTACGTGCACAGGCTCTCGACGCTCGCACGCACGTAAATTCTCCTCTAAGAGGCATCCTTGCCTCTGCTTTCATTCGCTTTCCTTTGCTTTCCTCGGCACGCTCAATTTTTCACGCGTTCCTGCAATTTCTACGACTAGGTATCTGGCGTGTTTCGCGTGTACACGAGTCCTGATACGCGTCGCGTCGGAGAAAACAAATGGCAATGACACAGCATGAAATCGTTGCTTCTCCGCAGATTAGCGATGGGAACGATGTTCTCGCGTATGGTGCTATATGTAATTATGTGTAGAGTAACGGTAGGTAAAACTACCGTCCTGAATTAACCTGTTCTATCTAGCATTTTTTCATTTTTTGAGATATGTTGAAATATTTGAAGTTCCACACGTCTTTTACCTTTTAAGTAAAGTTAGAAAACTCTACGTGCTTCGTAAAGATTTATAAACAGTCTGATGTATTTAACCTAACTTCTTTCAAAATGGTTCAAATATCTTATCTAAAACAATTAATTAATTGGTACGTTAATAATACATTCCCTATCGGTATACCTATTATAAAAAATTATATTAGGCTATTACAAAAAAATGACAACATTTTTTAATTTGAATAAAGGAAAATAAGGACGGTACAAAGTAAATGATAAAACTTCAATTTTCTCGGTTATTTCAAAATGCTAGATAGGACCATGCGAATATTATGGTTTGAGTTATGGCAATTGCCAATGGTGATCGACAGTGAATTGTCAATCAAGGTAGAGTCACCAATGTCGAATTGTGTAGCTGTGGTTCGTTTTGTTATCGTACAATGCTGTAAATACTGGACTCGTTAGTTCTGATGTAATATTCTCATTTTTAGGAATCAATATTATTCCTATAAATTGATCAGTAAATATTTTAATTCATATGTCGTCTGCAAGAGCTGAAATTCTCCTATTCACAAGTGCTAATAGAAGTTTGCAATTCTCCTCACAGATAACAGGATTGATTAAACAATGGAAAAGTAGCTGTGGGGGCAAACGTTCGCAAAATGCAGTGGGGCAAGAGTTCGAATGCAAACGTGCGAACTTTCGCCCGAAAATAATTTGTCACGTGTTATAAATTCATTAAACTTATTTTATTTCTAGTGTTTGCTAAATCAGCAACGAAAACTGATTAATCCGACAATAAAAAATAAATTTGAAATTAATTATCAATTACAACATGGAAATAAATTTTGAGTTTATGATAATTAAGTCAAGCTGATATCAGCTTTTGATTTTTTTATCAATTTTTAATCCGCAATATTTTTCCAAAAGACGTTTTCTATTAACTTTTATGCCTGTTCAAATTACTAAGGCCGGGGTAATTTTATTTGCGACTATTGTTAACTTCACCTAAAAAAATTAATTATAAACTATTAGGCGTTTTACTGTATTACCCCCAACTATGTACCTATACAGGAAAATAAAAAACCTTTGGATATTTCTCGTTGCGTTTTTTACCGCATAACATGCGAACTTTTGCCCCACATATCGGGTAAAAGTTCGCTTTTGACACTTTTTGGAAATATTTATTTTATATAAGTTGTGACAGGTAAATTTACACGAAGTCACTGCCTATCGAATAATAAGGGATAGTAGTTATTTCTCACAAAATGATACGCCTATCAGTGTAATACCAAAGATTTTAGAGAAGTCTGAACTTTAAGTGCGCCCTTTTGCCCGACAATACTCTACATATATTAAAGCTTCAGAAAATGTATCCAGCTCTCTCACATCGATAAAAAGCATCGCATATTTTGCTTCTCCGCCAAGTCGTTTCGTTCGAAATGGACAGTTTAACGAGGAGATAAGTGGCATTTTGTTTGGGTAGCATTCGTCTGTGTAAGTGGGACAAAATGTGACGATCACGTGGAAGACGTCTGTCTGGATAAGAAACCCGTTGTATTATGCTACCGGTGACAAACCGGTAGGAAGTCGTTTCAATCTGACATAACGAAAGCATATCGTTATATCATCGTAACATCCCTTCCTCTCGCAAGATGCTTCTCCAAAGTGATTCAGCAGATACGACGGTTTTTCAATGAGAAACCACTAAGCTGCCGTAACGTGTAAGTGTTCGACACGACGGTAGAATTAATCCCATCGCTGGCGTGGATTCCTTGAAGCGTTCAGAAGCAGATTAACGTGAGCGGAGAGATAAACGAGACCGCGCGGCAAAATTATTTTCAAAACGGGTCTAATTTGGTAGAAATCTCAACGATATTCTGTTTTCTGCGCTCGGAACGTGTTTATCGAGGTGTCTATTTTTTTAACGGCGGATCGTCCCACTATCGATTATTTACTGGGAGGCGAAACACACCTTTACGTGCCGATTGAATCTGCCTTCGAGAAATTCATCGGCATTTCCCGCGGCACGTAGGTATCGTGGGCTTATGCGTGTCTCCTCTATTGCCAAACGTTGGCGTACGTTTGATGCAAGCGCGCAGAAAGGAACAAGTACGCTTGGACGAGTGTGTACGCGAAACAAAGTCGGTTATTTTCTCCGCCCAGCTTTCCCACACTTTCCACGCTTTGATCGCTGCTCCGAACAGTATTTATATTTACTGTCTGTGTCTGCGGTATCTCCGGTACTTTGCTCGGATAGTTATCTAGATATTCATATACCTACGACGAATGCATAAGAAGAGCGCCAAAGGCTGTTCGCGACCTTAACGGCCGATTGGAATCGGAATCGATTGTATCGCGTCGCGTGGTTCTATACACTTGTGCGTGCCTACTTTGCTGGCGTAACAGCTGCGAGGCGCATTAAGAAATGCATAATAGGAAATTGGTGCGCAAGCAAGTTGAATCTGTGAAAGGAAATTGATAAAGTGCCTCGGCACTATTGGTCAAAATCGAGGGTACGTGTAAGCTGGGACACGAGTCATTCTTTTGCTACTTATCGATATGGATGATGGATTGTGTGTAGCATAGGGTGTTTCATATTATAGGGTTAAAATTAAAATACTAATTTTTTTGTTACTTTGCTCATGCCCTGATTCATATTAACTGGTTAACTGGCACGGCTTTTTTTTACTATTCGTGCCCAAACTGGCAACATCGAAAAATTAAGTGAATCACAGAAAATTTGGTATACAGGGGTATGGGCGACCCCAAAAACCCCTATATACAATTTTTCTAAATCCCGATAATATTTTAATATTTGGCAGCCATTTTGGATCGGCCATTTTGAGTCTGCCATATTAAATTTTAACAATTCCAATGCCAAATTCAGATTCAGCGACCCCAAAAACCATTACATACCAAGTTTCATTCAAATCGTTTGAAAATCGAAAAAGTTATTCCATTTGATCATATATGATACATAAGCAAAATTGGCCAGATTTTTTTGATTATATATGATACATTGCCAGTTAACCGGTTAATATAAAAAGAATATCTGACAAATTTTAGGAAGATTGAGTAATATTTAGCGGTTGCACACTTGGCACACTAAATAATATGAAGTAGGCTAAGGAAACTCGATTTCCAAAGATAATTATTTTTATTCTCAAGTCCTTAAAAAAGAAACTAAACTTCAAATAAGACTTAGACTTACAAGGGAAGATCCCGAACCCGGAAATTCGAAAAATTCTGAAACTTTTTGGATATGTAGGGAATTTCCTCCTGATTACAACACAATTTTTTTTGCTGCCCAGAATCACTCTAAGGGGGTGAAATTAACACCTGAAAATTCAGCTATTTTCGGATTTTATTTTCTAACTCGCAATTTGCAAGAGGTAGAAAAAATCTCAAGACGAAAGTTACTTCTTTTAATTAGATCTATGAAATAGTACAAGTTTAATCAATTGTTTAAACAATTAAAAAAAAGTTATAAACAAAAATATCAATAATGCTTTCTAAAATCCGTTTTTTCGCGTGAAATCTGAACTGGATGTTTAAATAATTATGAAACAGCATAATCCATATTTTTTCCATACAATTTCAACTTTTGTTGTATCGCTGGTATGTGTTCCTCGACAATCGAAGGACTTCTAGATCCTATTGTAACGTACCTGAAGCTGCACGACGAGCAATGTTCTGCTAACGTTTATTAGGAAATAATACGCAACGCGTGAAAAAAAAGTAAGACAATTTATACACTTTTGTCTCTAATTACACATGGGGCACAGGAACACATATCAGCGATACAACAAAAGTTGAAATTGTATGGAAAAAATATGGATTATGCTGTTTCATAATTATTTAAACATCCAATTCAGATTTCACGAGAAAAAAACGCATTTTAGAAAACATTATTGATATTTTTTGTTTACAACTTTTTTCTAATTGTTTAAACAATTGATTAAACTTTTACTATTTCATAGATCTAATTAAAAGAAGTAACTTTCGTCTTGAGATTTTTTTTCTACCTCTTGCAGATTGCGAGTTAAAAAATAAAATCGGAAAATAGTCGAATTTTCAGGGGTTAATAATTTCACCCCCTTCGAGTGAATGTGGGCAGCAAACAAAAATTGCGTTGTAATCAGGAGGAAATCCCCTACATATCCACAAAGTTTCAAAATTTTTTGAATTCCCGGGTTCAGGATCTTCTCTTGTTAGATAAATTTACATTTTATTATTATTATTATTATTATTCACACCTATAAAAATTCTGTACCTTATTATTTTACCCACATTTTTAAAACCTGAAAAAGCGAAAATGTGTAGGGTAGACCGGGGGCGGTAGTAACAGGGGGCAAATATAACAGGCTAATATCTCAAAACATATAATGAATATTAACACCAATTTTAGATATATGATAAACAATGACATTTGGAATACACACATCCATGTCCTAGCAGTATAGATTCGCAATAGGTATGGATAGTGAACAAAATAACACTTCGATACTCTAAACTAACTTTTTCTTACTGACTTATGATTGTAATATAAACACCCCCTTTGTAAGTATGTGTTTTTTTTAATCTTTAATTGCACCTTTTTTAAAGTAATTCTGACCGTTACTTAGCACTTTTAAGTGTCTCATTAGTCCCGATTTATAATTGAAGTTCAAAAGCATAATCGGGGGCGATTGTAACATCGGCAGTCGGGGTCAGTTGTACCGCAACAGAACCGAGAATAGTGTCAAAGAACGCGAATAATATTGTCTTGTTTGCATAGAATCCATGCAGTGTTACAACCGACCCGGGATCAGAGACGGTTGCAACACTTTACACTGTAACGTTAGGGCTATAACACTCCGCTTCACATTTTTTATTAATAACTTGTATATTACTTGACATACAGTCATATATTGTGACTCTGCGATGTCAGATAAGTAAGTACCATTTCCGTATAAGTAAGTACCATTTCCGTATAAGAGTTTTTGTTGCAAATGTAACAGTTCCTGCGTAATCGTATTCCAAAGTCAAAGTGTTACTACCGCCCCAGGCCTACCCTAGTGATAAAATTGTGCAACTCCTAACTAAGGTAAATGGCCCAGTACTTGAACATGGCCCAATAATTAAAAATCGAGAAGAAATTTTATTAATAATAACAGTTTTACTAATTTGCAACGTATAAATTGTTCGAAATATAATTGCAAAATGTATTAGCTTTATAGAGATACAATTATAAGCTTACATAACTGAATAGTTATATCAAACAAAAATATTAAGCTTCAACAGTTTCAATCTCGCTTCTTACCTAATGGGCTCAAGCAAGCGAGAGAATATTTTTGTTAAGGTTCTAATTAATTATTATTTTATAATTTTTTAAATAGTACAGTTGTTTTAGATTTATTATACATTGAAGAATTGAAAATTAATCGGATCACTTAATAATTTTTTGTTTTTAATATTGAAATTGTTGCGTTTATCCAATAGTACACGATAACATCACACGGACCAGTTATCAAACGCGTGTTTAATGGTTATATAAACACTGGTACGTCAGTATTCAGTGAAGTTTTAAAATTATCAACATTTATTGTACCAAAGTAAGTATTTTTTCGTATCCTATATATTTACGTTAATAATATCTAGACAAAAATATAATACTGTTTAAGAATTATTAGGATAATTAATCTTAAACTCGTCACAATATTAGCATAAACTAAAATTTTATAATATACTTTTAATCATTTCTTTAACTTATCTTTAATTTTTTTTCAGCCATAAAGTCACGCCGAAGATTTAACACAAATGTATTACAAATAAAATGTTTTTATTACCCCAAAATATTACCATATTGATTTCTTTTTATTAACCGATAGAAATAGTTAAATTAAATATATATTCAATAATTGAGACACTGATAATTAATGACCGGGACACGCTATGAATTTCATTTAATTACTGGGCCATATGTACAGTTTCATGTTTTAATTAATTTAAAACTTTTTCTTTAACAAATGTAGATTCGTGTTACGTTATCCGAAAGTAGAAATTTTACGCTTTCGAATAATTATATTTAGTTATAATTTTATACTATTTAAATATAAAAGAAATTGCAATTATCTCAATTGCTTCCTTAACTGTTTCACCACTGGGCCATTTGCCTTATTATTCAATTTGTCTAAAATTTAGCCTACAGATCACTTAGATGTATAGAACCAAGGAGGCGAGCAAAGTTACATGAAAACAATACCTTTGGAAAATTAAAACACCCTAATAATAGCATTATAAATTTTTCCAGCGAACGGATCGATTCAGATTAGACGAATCTCTATTCGACGACGACGAAGACGGCGACGAGCAACGGATCGTCGTCGCTTCAGACGTTCAGTGCAATTACGCGTGTCTTGTGTAACGAAAGAAGCGGTCGCGACGAATGAAATAGAACGATATACCTCTTCAGTCTCGTGAACGTTCAGTAGATGAGTGGAGGCCATTAACCCTCTGATTGACCCTAGCATTCTCCTCTTAATCAGTCCAGCTTTTCGAGCATGATCCTTGGTCTCGATCTCGCCAGTCGCATTGTCCGTCTCCTCGTTTTCCGTGTCGGAGCACAGCTTGTCCATGCTGAAAGAGACCGGAGCCACTCTCCTCTTTTCGCTCTGCTTGTCGAAAATGTTGTCCGAGCTGCCAACTATCATTCTGAAATCGGTCTGGTCGCCGTTCGAATCGTCCGCGGCGTTTCTCACGAAAATCCCGAGAGTTTCGGGAGAGGAGGTGACGTTCTCCTCCGAGACGGAGGCCAGCCCGAACTCTTCCACTCTGGTGATAGATCCTAGCTCCTGCGTCCTCGCTTTGGTGAGATCGTACGAGGCGCTCTGACTCTTAGAGATTTTCGCGAGCTGGCCCTCGCCGGAAATAGCGCCGACAGCCTGCAACCTAGCGTGTTTGTTTACAACCTCGTTGATCCGGGACGTTTCGTCGCGCAGCCAGCACCGCATTTTCTCCCATGCTTTCCCCAGCCGATGTTTCTGCAACTTTTCAGACAGCCGTAGACACGCGATCTCCCGGCAGAGTTGGGCATTATTCGACTAAATTGTTCTTCGAATAACCTTCGATAAAAAATTTCGAATAAAATGAAGTTATTCGTGACTAACGAATAAATTTTTAGTCGACTAAGTTTTTATTCGATGAACTGGAATAAATTTTTAGTCAACTAAATTTTTAGTCGTTATTCGTCCCTCGTTATTCGTTATTCGAAGGACCTCCGTGGCGACTAAGCGTCACGAAGAAGCTGCTTCGGCTCGAGTGTCTCATGAGTCATGATACTCCCCCCCCCCCCCCTCGGCCCGGCCAGGGGCCGAGGGCCTCGAGACCCGAGCCGAAGCGGCTCGGGTTCTGACCCCCACTCACTCGTGTCGCTTAGTCGCCACAGCGGTCCTTCGAATAACGAATAACGAGGAACGAATAACGACTAAAAATTTAGTCGACTAAAAATTTATTCGTTATATTCTCGAATAACTTCACTTTATTCGAAATTTTTATTCGACTTCATTCGAATAAAAATGTAGTCGAATAAAAATTTATTCGACTAATGCCCAACTCTGTCTCCCGGTGGATCGTTTCGCGATCTCCCGCGAAGAAAACGCCAAGCCAACCGGTAATCAGACGTGGCGATATAAACCTTTGCTTCCTTTCTTCTATTCTGTAATTTTCAAGGAAACTGAAATCCTCAAGTTAGTTGGGCAATCAGAAGCGTTTTATCGTTATCGCCAGGCCTGATTCAACCGCGTGCGCGTTTTACGTCGCAAGGATTGGCGTGCACAGGTACGCGCGTATATACCTTTGGAAATCCGCTGTGACGAGAGACACTGAAGCCGACGTCGTTCGAGCATTCTGGGTCCGAATAGGAGCCCGACATCGCGCCGGGTCCGTCGCGCTCCGACGTGTCGTAACTTTTCCTCCCAGATTTCAGTGACCTCGAGGATCGTTTGGCTCGATCGTACCGCGCCTTTCTTTCGGCCGGTAATACCTCGATTTTCATTGCCGTCGATTCGTCCGCTTTCTCTCGCGCAATTTCTTCGTCGTCCGTGTCGCACGGTTTTTTCGACGGATCACCTACGGCTTCGTCCACTTGGTCCGCTTCGTTCCGAACAGCTGTAGCTACCATGTCGAATTCCGTCGGGATCGTGCCGTGAATTTCGTTACCGTCGGCCGCCGCTTCGCCTCGACTTTCTACGACTTTCTCGGTTTCGATTTCGATTTCGGTTTCGCCAGGGACGTACGAATTTCTGGGAAAGTCGTACAGCTGATTCTGCGAGGCCGTCTGTTGATCGTTCGTTGCCACCAGTGCCACGTCCTCCGCGCCCGCTACGAGTTTCTCGTCAGCGTGCAAGAAGCTGAAGCTGATAGTCGGCAGCCCGTCCTCGTCGGTTTTCACAGACGTGACCGCGGTCAGTTCCACGGTACTCCTGTGCCGCTTTTCCCGCGTGCTCTCCTCGCTCGTCTCCAAGCTCGCGTTATCGTTCGACAGGCACTTCAGCATCTCCTCGTTGTTCTGATACAATTGCTCCTCGCCGCTGGAGGCAGAGGCGTTTACCATCGCGTCGGTGGATCGTTCGGCTGTTACCTTGAGCATGTCAGCCTCGATTACGTCGGTGAACGCGTGACAGTGTATTATCACCGGCACGGGAACGTCGTACCAGATAGTCGTAGGACTGTCGTTGTTACCGTTGGCGTTCGACGACGATAATTTTCTGACCGACTTTAAAGAAGCCCACGCGTGTCTCACTTCTTCCATATTTCACGATAGGCTCAAAACGCACCTCTGCGGCCCATCCTGCTGCTTCAATTATAGCTAACGGCGTGTTTGGAAACATTCGATCCCGGCGTGTCTCTGTTTACACTCGATATCCATCTGCCCTCGGCACAAACGCGTCTCGCTGCACACGCTCGATGACATTCCCACCTTCTCGTAAATATTTGGTGATGACTCACCTACCGGGCAAGCGACCGGCACGATCCTCCTTCGATATCGATCAGAGCTTCTCCGTGCGCGTCGTAGGACATTTTCAACGGCTCTGTGATTTATCCGCGCTCGATCTGGAATCGACTCGGATCCGTCAAGATTCCCTGGCAAATTCCCAGAGAACACGCTACAGTTGGAAAGTGCGCGTTTCGCGGTCGAGAGTAGCGAGTCTATGCTAAATTCACCGAGCGACCCAAGGTGCACGCTTCGTTTCGAATTCCAAGGTGTCGGGTAACGACGATGTGTACGTTTGATGAATCGGCTCGAAAATTCGATTGGACGCCGTTAGACGTTAGCTGTTCGGCGCGATTCGTACGTAGCTGCGAATATGTACACACACTCGAGTAGAGGCGTGTGACGTGTGACTAGCTCGGGCAGATGGGACCGTTTCGGGAGCGGTCGCACTCTTACGTAAACAATTCACTGGTTGCCATCGTTGAACTTGTGTGTCCCAATATCGGCAATTATCGCCTTTCCACTGTTTATCCTTCTCCTCGTCTCCCCTTCGCTTCTTCGCTCCGGCAAATGGATTCACGCGGCAAGTAGTACACACACGTCTCCGGCGAACCACGTAATGGAATTGCACCGCGCGATTCTTACGTCTTACGTATTTTATGGAACATCGGATTGCTCGAGCGCGGTCACTTTACTTGTTTAGTCTTTACGTAGTCTTGCGCAGTGCTTAGCCTCCTCTTGTTTTACAGTTTGAAATTGGCCCGGTTAAGAGTAGGTAGGAAATTCAAGCGTATCGTGCACGAAATTTCAGAATTACACCTGTTTGCGAAGTTCGTTCGATAGTGATTAAATTCGTGCGTGCAAGCAAGATACGCGGCGAGGTGAGGCAACGAGCACGTGACGAACGACCTGCTCTCCGCTAATAGACTAAATATAGACACATCGGCTCTGTCACCAGCAAATATTCGAGAATTATTAGTCCGGTGGTTGTGATCGGTAAACACGTCGCGTCGGCAGAAAGGCGCGCGTAAAGTCGCGTGACGCGGTAGCCGGTGCAGGCGAATTGCAAACGGATACGCGTTCCTATTCCAAGGTTAATTATCTAACAATGTAGGCTCGCGATCCACCATTCGGTAGCCGGGTAGGCCATATGCAGTTGGACTAGCGAACCGAAAGTACGATTCCCGGTGATCGCGACGTTCGCGCGACGGCGTTCCGGTCGTGACTGGATTCACGCTGGAAGCCGTATTATACAACAGCGTCAAACAATTATATCCGTATTATGTTGCGTACACACATATTGCACAACCGGGCAAACGGTGCACCGTACCGTACCGTACTCTACTGTGTCTCCACGAAAATAACACACCACCTCGCCGCGTGAAAATTTCATCGCATCAATGGTACCGTTCGTTCTAACAGTAGCTTGTAAATCTAATAGATCTTTCTTGCGAAACCGTCGCTTAACTGAAATTACCTACTGTTCTTTTTATTTTCGCAAAGTCCGAAGGAAGTATCGCGCGTGCTACCTACACCTTGAAACTTGTAAACCGGCGACACTATTTCGGTGAAAGCGATATCTACTCCCGAGACAAATTAATCCACGCAGGACAGGAAAGTGGCAAAAGCTCGCCGCGAGAATTAATTATTTTTCCACCGTCCCTGCGGTCTGTTTTTCTTTCGCTGTTACTTCGCGGTAAGTCGATCGACGTCTTCGATGGAACAACGATCGATCGTTCTGCACTTCGAACGGTCGTGAAAGATAGAAGCCGTATGATTCATGAGAAATGTTGACAGGCTGAGTCACGTGGTGGCTTGCATAAACGAGCAAATGATTATTTTTTACCTGACGCGACCGTTGCCGTACCTACGTTTCTGTGAAACGCTCGAATGCCACGGAAAAGTATTTGATTCACGGTTCAGCCGGTTGGCCGGATTCGCGCCCACCTACCGATCACAATTACGCTAGTACCTATCGCACAGATGTTTCGTTGCGCGTTTCAGATACAATCGACGGATAAAATATCAGAGATTCACTGGAAAACTCGACGCGACACCGAAGTGAAAATTCGACCTCGCGTGGTCCTCCAGAGAGGATATTACGATTAGCGCGACTGTGCGTAACAACGCGCACTACTGCGCGGAGAAACTCGAGCAGAGAGAAGAAGAGTGCGTCGGGAGGAAACGCACGACGGCTACCAGTTGCGCTACGAGTTGCACTGCTCGCGGACAGATACGTAATGCACGTTGGAGCGTAACGTTGCACGCTCCGAAACTAAACGAATGCGACCACGACTAGATAGTTTAAGCGAGTAACGTGCTTCTAGGCGGGAGGTTATTCGTTTTCTTTCTGGATTATATTTAGCTTCCTTCCGCGCGCGACACTCGCGTTACTGAAACATGCTGTACACGTGCGGCTCGCGTAATGCAACGGCGATTCTTACTCGACCGTATGCAATCCTGCCGGCCGGCGTGCCCTGTTTCAACCAACCATCCTCAATTATGAATTAATACAATTTTTCGAGTCCACGTTTTCTCGCATCTTTTCTCTAGAGATTCTAGACTTAGACCGTAGAGTTGTCGAACGATTGGCCGTTTAGCGACGATCATAAACGAACAGAAAGACGTTCGGCAATAAAATTCTATGCCAACTTGAATCGAGTGCACTGTGCATCTACTTTCTCGAATAATTCAATTTTTTTACCCGACCGTCTAGTTCTTAGAACGAAATTTCCCTGACTTTCTCGAGCACGTTGATATTATCGAAACAGTAAACGTTCACAGCAGTGGCGAGTAGAAGCAATTTCATCCTATCGACCGTGCACGATCCGTCGCGCGTCAATCTCAAGCTACGAAGAACAAACAGTGACCACTTTTTTTGGTGATATTTCGGCTGAAACGACGGCTTTACGCATTTCTCGTTTTTCAATAAACATGCAATTTGAGCATCGTAAATTTACGAATTGTTGGCTTTTGCCATGCTTGCAACGTAAAATACAATCGTCTAGCGATTAGGTAAATGTCTCAATATCTGGACACGTCCCAATACCTGGACACTAGTGCAAATAATGCTGATTATTATGTTTAATGTTTGCTGTATCCATAAAAGAATTATTTTATTCAATTACTCAAATATTTAATAAAATATATTCATATACATATTTTTCTTACAAGGAAAGATCCCGAACCCGGAAATTCAAAAAATTCTGAAACTTTGTGAATATGTAGGGGATTTCCTCTTAATTACAACGCAATTTTTGTTTGCTGCCCAAATTCACTCGAGGGGGGTGAAATAATTAACCCCTGAAAATTCGACTATTTTCCGATTTTGTGTTATAACTCGCGAACTGTAGGAGATAGAAAAAAAGTTTCACGACAAAAGTTACTTCTATTAATTAGATCTATCATTTGGTAAAAAAATTATTTTACAGTTCGCGAGTTATAACACAAAATCGGAAAATAGTCGAATTTTCAGGGGTTAATTATTTCACCCCCTTCGAGTGAATTTGGGCAGCAAACCAAAATTGCGTTGTAATTAAGAGGAAATCCCCTACATATTCACAAAGTTTCAGAATTTTTTGAATTTCCGGGTTCGGGATGTTCCCTTGTTAGTAAACTTGTAACACTCGTAATAAAAATAAATTTTCTTGAACTCTCCAGTTTACAGCATTTTAGTATTGCTCTTGCCTGATTTGTTAAACAGTCTCTACTTTTTCTTAAGCGAATATTATTAATAATGTTTAGTATATTGGTACAACTAATACAGTTTTAGAAAAATGGTACCTTGTAGTATTATTTTTTGATTGCAAGATTAAAATTAAAGTTCGTATTAGTTTTTTATTCGCGTGTCTATCTACTGGTACAGTGAAATCTTGGCACGACCCTAAACCTGACCACGTGTACAAACTGTGAAATAAGTACGGGTTATTGTTGACACAATAATAAAATAATTATTTAACACCTTAACAATAATTTGCACCCTGCAAACACTTCGTATTCTTCGTATCTTGTTTTAATGATAATATTTAATTCTTGTGTAAAATTCGTGTGTTACACACGAATACACACAACCTTAAAATTAGTCATTCAATAATAGATTCTTTTTACTTAAGTTTGTTTACTGATCTGAATAAATTTCTTATACAGAAGAAATATGCCAAAAGAAAAAAACTATTGTGTTGTTTTTTTTATTTAATTTCCCTAGAAAACATCCAAAATTATGTGTCCAGGTAATGGGACAGTAAAATCGGGACACCGGGACATACTAGTTAAGCTGTCCAGGTATTGGGCCATTGTAAGGACTATGAATTTTCAATATTTTACAAAATTATTCAATCCTACAATATGTTTTTTTTACTGATAAAGTACACACGATGCTCCATGTAATTGCAAAATCGTTTTTATATAAATCGATTTGTATAACTGAAAAATTCTCAAACGTGTGTCCGCCGTACCTTAAATGTCCAGGTATTGGGACATTTACCTTAACGACGCTTGCGTTTTATGTGCCAGCCTCCTTATCGTTTAGCGAAAGAAACGTCATTTCGAGCTGGCCCTTCTTATTACACTAGGTAAGAAGAGACGTAATGGGCGTGAATCACGGTACAGCGAAAGTATCGAATTACTCGGAAGAAAATATTACGTATTCGTCTAGTTCCGTGTGTGTCGAGATACGCGTGCAGCGCTGCACGGTGACACAACGGCTACGAGCAATCGAGTGGAAATGGAAAGCACCATTTCTCAATACCCGCAACCGTTTGCAAATTCAGCGGCTGCGGGATACGCCGATATCGCTGGCTGCTAACGTTCTGTAATTAAACTAAAACCCAACAATCTACTAAAAGCAAAAACCCTGGCGCGAAACTTGTCTCGCTTGGAAAACCAACGATCAAAGAAATGAATAGGAAAGGGAGCGGTGCATTAGGCGTACAAACCGCAGGGATTACTCATAGGTATAGATTCGTTGGAGGAGAAGTATGGTTCTACTCGGGTGTAGGAGTACCTACGGATGAAAAGTGGGGAAGCCCAACTCCTTGAAGAAAGAACAGAAGGGAGTATAGGAGGAAGAATGAGAAAAGGAAGTCGAGTCGACGGAAGTAAATGTACGCTTATCCGGTATCGAAGCTCGCTTCGAGATATCGACGGTCTGTTATACATATGTATACCCCTTTGACCCACTACCCGTTATAGAAAACACCGTTGTTCCTCTTTTTAAACGATTTTTAACCGGTTAACTGGCAATGTATTATATATGATCAAAACAAAATCTGGCCAATTCTGCTTATGTAGAGTATTGTGGGGCAAGAGTGCGCACTTAAAGTTTAGACTTCTCTAAAATCTTTGGTATTACACTGATAGTCATATCATTTTGTGTGAAATAACTACTATAGCTTGTTATTCGATAGGCAGTGACTTCATGTAAATTTACTTGTCACAACTTATATAAAAAAAATATTTCCAAAAAGTGCCAAATGCGAACTTTTACCCGATATGTGGGGCAAAAGTTCGCATGTTATGCGGTAAAAAACGCAACGAGAAATATCCAAAGAAGGTTTTTTATTTTCCTGTATAGGTACATAGTTGGGGTAATGCAGTAAAACGCCTAATAGTTTATAATTAATTTTTTTAGGTGAAGTTAACAATAGTCGCAAATAAAATTACCCCGACCTTAGTAATTTGAACAGGCATAAAAGTTAATAAAAAACGTATTTTGGAAAAATATTGCGGATTAAAAATTAATAAAAAAAATCAAAAGCTGATATCAGCGTGTCTCGATTATCATGAACTCAAAATTTATTTCCATGTTGTAATTGATAATTAATTTCAAATTTATTTTTTATAGTCGGTTTCATCAGTTTTCGTTACTAATTTAGCAAACACTAGAAATAAAATAAGTTTAAGGAATTTATAACACGTGACAAATTATTTTCGGGCAAAAGTTAGCATGTTTGCATTCGAACTCTTGCCCCACTGCATTTTGCGAACTTTTGCCTCCACAGCTACTTTTCCATTGTTTAATCAATCCTGTTATCTGTGAGGAGAATTGAAAACTTCTATTAGCACTTTTGAATAGGAGAATTTCAGCTCTTTCAGACGACATATGAATTAAAATATTTACTGATCAATTTATAGGAATAATATTGATCCCTAAAAATGAGAATATTACATCAGAACTAACGAGTTCAGTACTTACCGCATTGTACGTTAACAAAACGAAGCACATCTACACAATTCGACATTGGTGACTCTACCTTGATTGACAATTCACTGTCGATCACCATTGGCAACTGCAATAACTCAAACCCCGAAATTCGCATGGTGCGAACTCTTACCCGCTGCGAACTTTTACCTACCTTTACTCTATCATATATGAATAAATCCTGCCATAATTCAATTGTTCCCTTTACATGTACCTTCAAGGGGCTTAAGAAATTACTCTCTGTTACATACCGAACTGCATCGCACAGTATACGGTCATTATACCTGTTTAAATCGAATGTCTAACCACGCTAACACTGTCCATGAGAATATTGATTTATTTGGGCAATCCCTTGCATCTTTAAAATGCTCTCTTAAAGATATTCTATAATTAATCATTTATTTTGTAATTTCTAATCTTTGCTCACTTGTAAATTTTTATATCTTCTGTTCTTCTCGTTCTCATTGAAATGTATATTTGTCATATGTGTGTTATGTCTCCCCGCATTATATCTCTTTGTACCAGAGGGTTTATTCCCGTGAATTGTAATAAATAAAAAAAAAATAAAATAAATGGAATAACTTTTTCGATTTTCAAACGATTTGAATGAAACTTGGTATGTAATGGTTTTTGGGGTCGCTGAATCTGAATTTGGCATTGGAATTGTTAAAATTTAATATGGCAGACTCAAAATGGCCGATCCAAAATGGCTGCCAAATATTAAAATATTATCGGGATTTAGAAAAATTGTATATAGGGGTTTTTGGGGTCGCCCATACCCCTGTATACCAAATTTTGTGTGATTCACTTAATTTTTCGATGTTGCCAGTTTGGGCACGAATAGTAAAAACAGCCGTGCCAGTTAACCGGTTAAGGTAGTTCCTGAATAATCTACTAAATTCAAGAATTCTTTCAAATTTCGTGCAAAACTAGTTTGGAATACAAGAAACCCTTGTACAAAGTTTAAAATCGATTTACCACATAGTTATCGAGAAATTGTTAATTAAAGTTGATGCATTTAAACACAGTGGCATATGGCGGAGTCAAAAACAAAGGTTTATAGTTTCAGTTTTTGAAACAAGAAAACCATATTCAAGAAATGTATCAAAATTGGCACAAAAGTACATCGAAATGTCAGGAAATGAATTTATTAATTTCTGCAAAACTGACCACACAGTTTCTTCGTAAATGCCCATAAAAAGTAGGTTTACGTGCAAATTTTTGAGAAACTACGTAGAGCAGTGAACGTGGCAACGTCGCACAATCGATATGTTTAGACATTTAAATAGCGAACGAAGATTCAGATTCATATGAACATTTTTTCTGACATTTTGGTTATAAAAGACGCTCCGAATGAATGCGACGTTGTCAGATCTGCTGCTCCAATTCACTGCGCTAACCAATTTAATATTCCATTTTCGTATTACAATTATTTATATTAACATTGAACTTTTTAAAATATATATATACATGATGTTAAAAATTATTATTATTATTATTTCCATAGCATCATATTATTTTATATTTATCATTTATTATGCAACTCTAATTTGATTAACATAGTTGGTTAGGAACTACCTTAAACGATTTTATTCAGTTTCGATCCTCTATTTGTATGTTTGTTTGTATGTTTGTTTTTATGGTTCAAATATGGTAACTTAAATTTAACTCACTTCCACCAATCCAATTGTCTTGAAACTTTATAGGCGTGCGTAGTTTGGATGACAATAGAATATTTAAAAAAAAAATAACCCCGAGAGTATGAATAAATTTCCCAGTCATCAATAAATATAACCCATAACCACAAATCCAAACGACTTGAAATTAACCACTCGCATTCTTTAGGAAAACGACGAAAAGTCGCTGCGTTCGGGTCGCTAGTCGCATCGCGATTTGAAATTAAATAAAAGATATTTATAAAGAAGTCTGAGCTGCGAAATGCAAATCCATAAATACTAAAAACTATAAAATAAAGAATATATAAAAAAAATTTCATGTTAAACGATTTTATTTCGAATGCACTAAAAACTAAAAAATAATTCTTTCCTGTACTGCAATTTCGATGGTGTTTTTTATTTTAAATAAAATCGTGGAGCAGGATGTATCATAACAGAATATAAATTAATTTAATACAGAATCAAGCGTCGAAATGAATTTGTTGTGAGATATATTGCTCCACGATTTTATTGAAAGTAAAAAAAAAAACACCATCGAAATTATAGTACAAGAAAAGAATTATTTTCTAGTTTTTAGTGCATTTTTAATCAAATTGTTTAACATAAAATTTTTTTATATATATTTTATTCAGCTTCGATCCTGTTTTTGTTTGTTTGTTTGGTTCAAATCTAGAAACTTAATTTTAACCCTCTTCCAACTATCCAATAGACTTCAAACTTTGTAGGTGTACGTAGTTTGGATGACAATACAAAATGATAAAATAAACCGAGGGGTTTAAAAAATTACCCAGTCATCAATAAATATAACCCATAACCACAAATCCAAACGACTTGAAATCAGCATATAATCACAAATCAAAACTTAGACACTAAACAGGAAATAATAAAAGAATGTATAAGTTAAACGATTTTATTTAAAATGCACTGAAAACTAAAAAATAATTATTTTCTTGTACTACAATTTCGATGGGGTTTTTTCACTTTAAATAAAATCGTGGAGCAGGATATATCATAACAGAATATAAATTAATTTAATACAGAATCAAGCGTCGAAATGAATTGGTGTGATATACATACATATCCTGCTCCACGATTTTATTTAAAGTGAAAAAACACCATCGAAATTGTAGTAGAAGAAAATAAATATTTTAAATTTTTAGTGCATTTTAAATAAAATCGTTTAACTTAAACATATTTTTTTAGCATTTGCACTTGAAACGTTCCACGTTAATCGGACAATGGCTATTTCGATCGTACACCAGATTATATATACATAATATAGGTGAAGACTAACGAAATAATCGATAAAAGAATTGATAAAAGTCGCCTGTGTGAATGCAAAAACGGGAACGCTACTACATACCTACTGCGTATTACCTAATATCTCGATTACTCGATTATTTGAGGAATCGTCTGATAACAAATCGACAAACATACCAAGAAGAAAGGTTAATTACTCGATTATTTTAGGAATCGTTTGATAACAAGTCGGCAAACATCTCAAGAAGAAAGGTTTACCAGCAAAAGCTAATTTTTCCTGTTCTACTAGTACTTCATTCTAAATTTCAAAGATTTTATTATAGTTATCGGCTTGCAATTAGGAAACTCTACTCCAACTTCAAAGAATCTGCTGAAAATCCCACTACTTATTCTTTCTCGTATTTAATTACAAAACGCGTCAAGTGCGTGAAATTTTAACGCGAACTGCCTGAGGATTAGTCAGAGATGAGAAGGCTGATTATGAAGCGACTATCGATGACGCAGAGAATTCGAGCACGTGTTTCATATCCGGCAGGTCCTGGTCGGCGAAAGAAGCAACACTTCTTGCCGAGGAGAAGTCGTTAGGCGATATCCGTTTACGTACAGTAGCGGACAAGAAAGTTACCACTTCTTCAAACCACCCTACTTCTATTACTTTTCAATATCAACTGAAAACTGCAGTATGTGCCTAATATACATAGTCTGAAAGAGAATTAAAAGCTGCATGAAACCCAGTTACAGTTGAATTTAGTTAACAAAAACCCTGCATAACATTAAGCAAGACAACACACTTTTAAAACCAACAAAAAGTTACCACTTTTGAACATTAATAAAATAAATCTAATATTTTGTGGGGACACCTTTTGCTTTTAGGACGACCTAAAAAGTTACTAAACGTGGTAACTTCTTTGTCGGCCCCCAAAATGTCATATAACACTTTTGTTTGTCAGTTAAATAATTATATTATATTATACAGCTTTAAATTCTCAATCAGAATATGCATATTAAATATGCCACAGTCCCAAATGTATGCCAAGAAATGACAAAAATAGAACAAACCGAAAAAGTGGTAACCTTTTTGTCCGCTAGTGTACTTCATCGTACTTACAGCAACATCTCGAGCGCGCGCGCCCGCGCCCTTTGGACGAACGCGTACGCGAACGCGACCAGAAAGCCAGTGACTGTAGCGACATTTGGCACCCATCCTACTGATCACCTTTTTCTCCTTTTCTTTCGCCGCGCTTACACTTTTGTGGAACTTTAACGTGTAAATCGCGTGTCACGCATCGTCGTTTTACAATTTCGAGCCGACCGTAAACATCTGTTCGCGCCGTTTATCTCGGGGTAAGTGTATCGAGGCGCAAAAAATGCCTCAAAGCGCCGAACGAATGTCGCAAGAGATACAGCAGAGTACTGAAACGCGTCCGCAGGAAAGAGTTGGAAGGAAATATCTACAACTGATAATATAGCAGACATTCATCGCAAAAGCATGTCCCCGCTTATCGGATGATCCATTCCGGCATATCCGATGTGACGTTTCCCCAAAGCGAAATTGCAAAATATTGTAAATCGATTAGGTCTGGGGACACAATATCTCGGCTACATCTCTATGACACATGCGCGTGAAGATATTAATGGGTGTGAAAGACCGGATACACGTTGCTAATTGTAAGTATATATGTTACTTGGCCATGCAAGTCTGTATTATACCGACCGTTGTTCCAAAGTACATACTCGTGTGGTCTCGATATCTTTTTATCTTCACTTTTAGTTTGCCCACGCGCGGAACCTTTAGCACCGTCAACAGTGCCGGCAAAGTGCCTGAAATTTGTCCAGCACATTTCGTAAGAAGACTCGCGCGCGCTTGGGGAATTTCCTTGCAAGTGCTCTCGATTGAATGGAAATTGAAAGCGAACTACAAGTGCTGTTAAAACGATGCTCGCACCTTTGTTTCGCTAACAAAGTTAATTGCCAATTACCTATTACTTTCTCTTCTAGTTGCTGCAAAGAAATGCGCAGAGCTGGCTGCAAATAGCAGGCGAATCGTTAAAGAGAGGTGATGGAAGCGACGAATTTCTTTAAGTGGCACGTAATTGTAAATACAGTATTGTCTCCGGATGGGATCGGTTTGGTGCACACGATGTGGGCTTTTCGCTATCCCCACCATTTCTATCTCACTCTTGCCCGGCGAAGGCGAGAGCGAGATGGAACGAAAGCGAGCGAGACACGGTCGCGCACGTCCGCCGCGCACGCAAAGCGTTCTATCTCGCTCCCCCCTTCGGCCAGAAAGAATAGAGAAACGAATACTCGGAATTAAGGCTCTGCTCACGATACGGGCTCAACGCCGGTCCCGACCAGCGAGCCCTCAGGGAGACAATACTGTAATACGACGCTGCGAGTTTGGCTTTCCTTAAACGGAAGTAGGGGTCGCAATTCCGGTAAACCGATTTACCGGTTTACCGATAAATCGCGAAAGATACCCTCAAAGTTTTACCGGTAATTCGCCAAATATTTACCGATAATTCGATAAATTATGTATAGCAATGTAGCGCATATATGCATTCACTAATTCCGTCGATATCTACTCTGGTATCAGTGAAAACAACTTCAATTAATAATAGAGACGAAAAGCGAAGTATCTCAGGAAGAACCAACTTTAAACCAAAAGAAAACTAAAAATCTGAAGCCACCAAAGAATAGACGTATTTTCAAGTAGAAAAAGTAAAAAGAAAATATCTACAAACGGCATATGATTTCTTAATGACCACCCGAAGAACAAGTGTAGAATCTAAGAGCGCTTTATCAGGAGACCAAAGTTTGGACAAATTATGTTTTTTGCGTGCTTATTTGTTAAAAAGAATTGTTAAATAAAAAATATTTAATTATGTATATAAGTTAAGATTCTTTTCATTGTTTTCGCGGTGAAGATCCATATTAATAAGTAATGTCAATAGTTATACAAATATATCTATTTTGTGTTATATCATTTTATACTTTATGTTTAGAACAGTTTTATTTACATATATTTTTTATAATGCTCGATTAGTGTTCAAAAATTTTTTTGTAATGTTTACTTTTATATTTTCAATACCTTAAAGAATTACCGGTAAATCACCGATAAACGGTTTTGAATAAAAATTTTACCGAATTACCGGTAATTGAAAAATTCGGTAAATTTGCAATCCCTAAACGGAAGACTATCAGTAGGTAGAAAGGTTACGATCTTTTTCTCTTCTTTTGTTTTTTCTGCCAGTGTTGTTACTCCGATTTCAAAAGATTGTACGGAACCAGAGAAGAGTGGCCATTTCGTCTAATGATACGTTGCAAACTTTGCGTGTATACGCAAATATACGTTACAAGTTACGCGTAATATTTTTCTATGGGTGTGTCGCAGAATGCCGCCTCTGAATACTTTCGAGAACAAGTCTTCGTTTACTTCTTGCATCATACGTGACTCCTTCTGCTTGAATCTTTCGCTTCTGGCGTTAATATTAGTTTCTCGAATTACAACTGCCTGTGCAGGTACGAAAATATCGTTGTTATAAAAAGGATTTATTTTATTTTTTATTTTTCGTCTTTATTCCACCAATTAATACCTAGGATGGTGAAAAGGCGAGGCTCAGCTAAAGCTGTTATTAGGCTTAACCCCGTAAAAGTGTAATAGACACAGCATGTCATTTGAATACAAACTAAACTAAGACTAAAGACAAAACTAGATCTAAATTTAAGACTAGAACTAAAGTAAAACTAAACTTAATACTAAACTTAATAAACTTTATAAACTTAATAAGCTAATAAAACTACAAAGAGACTAAGACTGGGACTGAGACTGAGACTGAGACTGACACTGGAACTGGAACTGAGACTGAGACCAGATCCTAAGTGAAGTGAAGTTGCAGGGGTGGTAGAAGGATGACTTGCTTCCAAATGTACTTATATTGTAAATTAGATTGCGGACTGCGGTGCAATTCCACCGATATCTCTAATAATTTACGAACTGATCGGTCGTGGCAAGTTGCACAGATTTATTAAACAGTTTTGCGTCGCGATCAGGCTGAATCGGAAATAATTGGGGATGAGAACAAGAGGGTGGAACACGAAGAAGAAAAGTAGAAAATCGTGCGGGATAAGCAAGATTGTAATCGGTAAAAGAAACATTAGAAATGCTCAAGTAAAAAAAAATAAAAAACAAAATTAAAACCAACTTCAAAAAATAAAAATGTACTAAAAAGTAAAAAAATAATTTTTCCCTTATTTAATCTACGACTCTCATATGTTTTTTTATCATTTGCACTGCGTAAATCTGGCGCCAACTTAAAAAACATAAGAGTCGTATATTAAATAAGGGAAAAAATTATTTTTTACTTTTTTGAAGGCGGTTTTAATTTTTTAAAATTTTTTATTTTTAACTTTTTAGTTTTATATATATTAGTTAGTCAGTATATTATAACTTTTTAGTTTTATATATATTAGTTAGTTTTTTTATATAAAAAGTTAAATATATATATTTAAATAAATATATATATTTATAAATATATAAAAATTTATATAAAAAGTTAAATATATATATTTAAATAAATATATATAAAAAGTTAAATATATATATTTAAATAAATATATATAAAAAGTTAAATATATATATTTAAATAAATATATATATTTATAAATATATATATTTAACTTTTTATATAATAAAACTAACTAATTATATATGATTCTCATGTTTTTTTATCATTTGCACTGCGTAAATCTTAAAAAATATGAGAGTCGTAGATTAAGTAAGGGAAAAAATTATTTTTTACTTTTTTGAAGTCGGTTTCAATTTTTAAAATTTTTTTATTTTTAACTTTTTAGTTTTACACATATTAGTTAGTTAGCATATTATAACTTTTTAGTTTTATATATATTAGTTAGTTTTATTATATACAAAGTTAAATATATATATTTAACTTTTTATATAAAAAACTAACTATATATATATATATATATATATATACGACTCTCATATGTTTTTTATCATTTGCACTGCGTAAATCTTAAAAAATATGAGAGTCGTAGATTAAATAAGGGAAAAAATTATTTTTTACTTTTTTGAAGGCGGTTTTAATTTTTTAAAATTTTTTATTTTTAACTTTTTAGTTTTACACATATTAGTTAGTTAGTATATGAGTTAGTTTTATCATATAAAAAGTTATATATATATAAAACTAAAAAGTTAAAAATAAAAATATTTAAAAAAAGTAATATATATATATATATATATATATATATATAAGTTAAATATATATAAAACTAAAAAGTTAAAAATAAAAATATTTTAAAAAAGTAATATATATATATATATATACATATATATATATATATTATATATAGTCACAACATGCTGATGAGATATGCGGGTACGTATATAAAATAATAATAATTAGGTGACAATATTCTTTATTATTAGCCCGAACTGGCAAAATATTGGACCAATGTTGATGTAGTGTAGAATTGGACCACCGGAGCATCGCCCTCTTTCAAATAAAAAAAAATATCAAAATCAGTCCATATGCTGAGCAGTTATGTGGGGACAAACAATAAAAAACGAGTCGTACCTATAACCTCCTCCTTTTCTAAGTCGGTTAAAAAAAAAAGAGGAGACGCGACGCGCAACGGACGACGAGCACATCCCGTAACATCGCGAACCGTATATAGTAAGTACCTACGGTTGGAATATAATCAGAATCAGCAGTGATACGCGATTCGTGTAGGTATCGATACGGGTTCAACGTAAGTATATGCAGCGTTGAACGGACTCGTAATGATACGGCCGCGGCTCGGCGACGAGAGTCAACCGGAAACGACTCGTCAACCGGAACGAGGTTCGTCCACGACACACTCAAGCTACGAGCATCGGAAATCGCAACATAACGCGGCCCTAACCAATTTCCCTACGCACAAGGACTAGTGCAAGCACAGTCGTGCGAAATAATTGCTTTTCTATCCGCACTTTAAGAGGTACCTTGGAATTTTTAAGTGTATAAAGCAACAGAATCGCGGAATGAATTTCAACGAACATTACCTTCGAGGGAACAATGCGGCATATGCACAACTTTCCAAAGCGGTATTACGGTTCGAAAAGTGTATTATTATCGTTCCATAGAAGCAAGACGAAAATGGAGTTGCCTAATGGAAACGAGGAGAGTATGTACATACCTACATACATATACAGGTAGGTACGCGTTAGTCGCGAGACCCGAAGATTCCATTTCGAATCTATGCCTCGTATTGCAGTCTGCATTGTCGAGCAATATCGTTTTTTGATGCTGAGCGGCGTGCAAGCGTGACCCCCAGCGGTTGTAGAAACGAAAGGAAAACCGCTTGCGAATCGCGTAACTTTAACAACGAGCGAACTCGTCGCGTCGATCGCGGAAGCATTGTTCAAAGAACTCGGTAACAGGTTAAACTTTCTGACAGGTGTCAGAAAGGAGCGAAACGGAACGGAACGGAACGGGACTGAACCGAACGGAACGAGGAATAATAGGAGTATGTGTAACCCGAGAGCAAAGTGCACGCGTTCTTACACTTCCCGTGGGTGTAGAACCCGTTTCGTCGTTGCGTGAGTCGTACGGTTGCCCAGCATAATAAGATGCATGTTTCTGACGTAAGACTTTCACCCCCGAGGGTCCCTCTGCCGCTCAGCCAAACCATTCGCCACGTCCCTCTTCAAACCTAAACGCATTATTATATTATGACTGCACACACGACACGGGCACCGACCAACCCGCCGCTACTCTCAACTTATCCCTCTTTCACCACCACTGTTCCTCTCTTCCTCCTTCTCCAGCTTCCTTCTCCTACTCTACCATCCCACTATCTTCCTCACTCTTTCTTCCTTATTCTTTTGCATCTTCCATTCCTCTCTCAGACTCCATCGATAATTACGTAACGGAATACAAAAGTTTGTATCAAGATCCGTGGGCGATGCAACACCGTAGTCGAGTACCGTTCAGGTTACCTCGTCAATCTTCCGATATCCCTTCCTTCGCCGCCGAAAATCATACCAACTTCCCCTTTCCGCCCAAGCCCAACATATTAGTCTTTATGAAGATTCTTCGCCATTATCCATACTTCCAACTAACTAGAGTATATGTATTATTCACTTTTCAACGATCACCTTGTACTAGATAAAGCGGCTGTAAATGACTTTTTCAGTGAGAACATATCTATCAGCTACGCGATAAGACTTACGTACTGTATAAAATCAAGGCTAAGGATAACTCGAACAATGCGTTTTAACGTTCACTCGGTAAACAAACGCCAATGTCGTTCGGCGATCGTCTCCGCCGCGTTTCGTTAGCTCTTCGTGTGCCAGCTTGTAAGTCTTATAACCTCCAAGCGATCTTTCAAGCTGGGACAAGACTGCAAGAGTTAAGTTAAATTTCCCCGCGAAATGCTAATCTGCCCAGGTAGAAGAGATCAACGTAAAACGTCCAACGGAATTAATGGAGATTCTAAGAGAGGAGTAGGGGAAAAAAGAGAAACTTGTAATCCGATTCGACGTGGTTTATTTGTTTTTAAACGGCCAGATAGCCATCGACCATACACTTGGATGGTTTTAGAGTGAGGAAGACGTTTGCGAAGAATCGGCGCGTTACCGTTAAACGAAGATCAGTCTCGGTTGTGCGCGTTCGCAGGTAAACTCGAACGGGGTGGGAGAAATTTCATAAAGAGTCTTCGAGAGAAGGAGAAAAACTCATCGATGAGACAGACGCGAAAACAACCTTGTAACGAATTTCCTTTTATACTTTGCTCTCCAGTTTTGCGCCTCCCGAACATCGCAATTGTCGACTCGCGTTAGGTTGGAACAAACGTCCCACAGTCATTGTTCATCAATAACTATAGCGTCATTCCAGGTCAATTAAGTATTCCGTGACGAGAGAAAAACGCATCATCGACGGAAATCTCGCGTGGTACTGCGTTTTTATGTTTCACGAATCGTGCGAGAAGCTTTAATTACGGTTAGAATACGTGAAACTTTCAATGGTTTTTCTCTGATTCTCGTCACGACGAAGCAGATGCAAGGCGCGTAAAGGCGTGTCTCTTCGAAATAGCGACACTACTAATCCCAATTTAAGGATGTACCTGATCTATCTTCAAAGTTGTACCAAGTTGATGAAAATTTGTGAGATTGTTCTTTTTAATCTTTCTGATGTGCTGCAAAATTTTGAATCGAATTCACTAAACGGTTGCTGAGTTATAAGAATTTTAATTTCCACCGATTTTACACGTACTCTTATGGAAAGAGACGATCTCGACAAATAAAACAGCTGAAAAAATATTGAAGAAATGGTACTAATGTTTTCAATTTTTTTTTACAAGTAGTATATATAGGGATAGATGAAAATATCAGCCGAGTTTCAATTGTTTTCACTACATCGTTTTAAAGAAATAAATTATAACTTGAGAAAATTATGAATTCAGGGTATTTTCACTGGCAAAAGTTTAGCAAATAATGCTTGAAAATGCATTTGTAAAGCGAAGAATACCTTTCTAGGAGTAATAATAAGATCCCAACTGTCGTTCGAGTTCCTTATATCTAGATTTACTATGCGTAAGACATAGATATTCAAGTATTCAAATTTCATATACTTTTGTCTAATATTGTAAGTGTCCTTAAGAAGAATTCGCAAGAAAATTCTACCCAAAATCCAATCGATTCAACCGATCGAATCAAAGAAGCGTATGAAACCAGTAAATATCTATGTGTAGGTACGCGTACGTGGTGTTTTTTACGAAACTGGGTCGAGCTTCCGATATCTCGTGAAGAATAAAAAGCTAACATCCGTGATAAACAGATAGGTACGTGTGCTGCGTTGTATGCACGCGATTAAAATAATGTCTCTACGAGACTCCATTAAGAGTCTCCGTTATATACTTCCTGTATCACCGCGCTATATTATAAAACATTATTAATTCCCATGATTAATTTAAATGGCGGTAAAAAATATTTGTTTCGTGACTCGTGGAGCTGAGTACGAGATCCCACTCTCGGCAAAATATTATACAGCAATTTATTACGTAGCAGATTGGAA
Source organism: Andrena hattorfiana (assembly GCA_944738655.2). NCBI lineage: Eukaryota > Metazoa > Arthropoda > Insecta > Hymenoptera > Andrenidae > Andrena > Andrena hattorfiana. The sequence goes on along the minus strand of OX122889.2, from coordinate 3,044,228 downwards.
TAGAAAAAAAAAAGAATAAAAAATAAGGGTGTTAAAATAAAAAATACAAAGGAACCGTAGAGCGATTGACAGAAGGCGCGAGAGGCAGACGGTGCTTCCCGAAATGCACGAATCCAGAAAGGTCGAATGGTTGGTATGCAGTTGGTACTCACCGCGTACTTGTCCTTGTAAAAAAGCGAACTGGTCGACATGTCGTTAATCCGAAAGCAACAAGTTGCAGAAACGCGTCAGCTCACGGCTTCATCGCTGTTCCTCGTTATTCCGATTGCAACTTTCCGCGATATCCATTGACTGTTGGACACACACGTGGACGCAGACGCAGAAGCGAGCGCGACGCACACGCGCACGCCGAGCACTTGGATATCTTGCCGCGGTAAACGCAAGAGACCACACTGGTCCAGAGGAAGAATCGGTAATTCTCGGCGATCCGAGTGTTGACAGCGTATTGAAGCTTAGATCTACGCGGAAAGAACCAAGTGCATGACTGGCGAGCGGATCAGCGTGGATCGGAACGATCGCGACGGATTCGGATGGAACGATGCAATACGATACGATACGATACGAAACAGGAAGGGACAAAACAGGAGGGGACGGGACGGGGTGGAACGGAACGGAACGGATCGACGCACGCTGCGAAAGAAAGAGACTGATACACCGTGTGTATGTCCTGTTAGTTTATGGCCACGGTTACGGCAAGAAAGGTAGAGTCCTCCCCTCTACCGATACACCACGCTGACCTACAATCTAACGCAAAGGCTCTCTCTTTTCGCTCTCTTTCCCCCCTCCAACTATCTCTCTTCCCCTCTCTTTCTTTCTCTCTTTTCATTTATACGCTATAATTTTGCTCATGTATTTTACAACTCGCTGGTACCATCTAACACGCTCTTTCTTGCTCAAGCGAATGTCGTTTCAATGATTCCAACCATCTGATTCTTGTATAAAGTAATCCGAACGATTGTCTCTAATTGTGAGATTTAAATAGATCGAATAGCTAAGAAGCGTGTGCTTCGGAGAGGGATATTTTATGGCATGAATCGTTAGTTTTAAGGTGGAAACGTCGATGTCGCCTCAAGGTCAGTTTTGTTTTCCTTTAAATGCCATGTCGCGAGTGTCGCTATAATGCAGAAAGGAGACCATGCTCGAAAGATGGAGAGCGTCTGGCCTGTAGGTTAGTGCCCCCTGTCTTTTAAACGTCATTTACTTCTCAAACTTATCGATAATATTATAGTATGGCCAAGCTCGTCTCGTTTCATACCATGTTTCTATCTACGTACGTAAACTTCGTTACGATGATATTACGCGATCTTGAAGCATGGGCGTCCGGAGGGGGGGGGGGTACAAAAGGGGCAGTTGCCTCCCCCCTGGCTTTGGAAAAAAGATCGCTTATTTTTAAAAACTGATCTTTATTAAGTTTATACTAAAAAAGTGAATATTTCTAAATTTCGGATTTAAATTTTTAATTAATTTGGCACTACAAAATGAGTTGAAAAAAGCAAGCGGGCTACTCGTTTTTTCATTACTATATTTTTCTTCGCCGTCACCTCAAAGTTGCCCCCTCTTGGAAAAAAGTCTACGGACGCCCTTGTCTTAAGCCGTTTGAATCGAACATCTTCCAACGGGTATAAACATGTTTCCAAACTAGAAATGACTCTGTGGTTCACTTTATAAGAATTTCCTTGTTTGTGTATGTCACGCAAACGCTCCCTTCTATTTTTCATGCCTCGAAATTTGTTCCTTGAATGTGAGTTTTAATGTATTATGTCGTTATAAAATATTTAAATATGGAACGAAGTATAAAAAAATATGTGAAACACGTTTCGAAGTCGAATCATCTACGGAGATTAATTCTGCGATTTATATTTATACTAGTTGCTTAATACAGGCAAAAGTGTATTTTGACTTTAGCGAGTGTACACGCGTGGTTTCTACTGTTTCAAATGTCCAGAGTGATAGCATCGATTTTGGTTGAAACGTTCGAAATCGTAGCTAGCGAAACGTGCGAATATAATTTTCAAACGTTCGATTCCGGAAACAAGAGAAGTCGACATCGATGACGGCAACCAATCGCCATCTTGTTTGGTCGATAGTTGAATCTCGAAACACTCTCGAATCAGAGGTCTACGGCGCGATACGTAAGTGCCCTGTGTTTGTTTGCTTCTTGCGGAACGGAGCTCTCGAAATATGACTCAAGAAGGCCAGTAAGTATATTTGAATTCACATAAAATTCCCTTCGAATACATTCCTCGATTCTCAAAGTGCATCCGCTCGGTATTACTATGAGAAGAGCAGCAGACGACTGCGAAAAGAACTCGAATGCCGCCCCGTGGCTTTCGAAACACCGCCATGTTGTAAGACGGCTTTATTGATTCTCGAATTTTCTAGAAAAGAATCACGAGAAATTCTCTCGTGCTCGGCTCTTTCTCCAAATCGCGATACTCCCCCCTTGCGTTTCCGATAGCCGGCTACTTAGTCGATGAGAAATTCACAAATTTCCCTGTCCTATTCCTTGAATCAGCAATTATTGGATAACCGAGCATCGATGCACATCCTTTTAATAGCTCGTATCTCCAACCATGTATCGATATATTTTACAAGAATAATACGCCTTAGTTCTCTACACGTTTTATCGAGATGCGCAAAATAATATAAAATTACGTGCCCCTGCTTTCCTTCATCGTTCGCTAATAACGATGCATCAGTTTTGCCGTAGTGACTAGCGATTTTTGTCGGAAACCATACAGTTTCCTTCCTAACCTTTACCTACGTTTCATAATTACGGTATTCTTGTATTTCTATAACCAGCTATTGCTCGGATTATAATAGTCAACGATGCGTTACGTTACGTTCTCCTAATTCAAATAAAATCGTCATTCCGCATCTTTTAATATTAATTACGGAGGAAATGAAATTCTGATATGTAATCTATATGCATACTCGCGTGTCGCCACGGAACCTGTAGCCGTGCGATACGCATATATGCATGTGTTTTACGCACGTCCGTACAACGCATTATGAACACACGTGCACGAGGCGCGTACATTTTGCAGTATTTCGAACGAACATCGTTTATGGGACTAACAACCACCAAATTATATGAATATTAAATATCGCGATGTCCCGTAGACTTTAACCTTACTTCGTGGATTCATCGTGTTCATTAATCTTCGAATGTATTTTTTTTTATAATAACCACGATGGATAAATAATGTTATTACTTTCGTAATAAAATTAAATTCTTTGACAATGAAATTAAACTCACGGCTATTGTAATTCTATTCTAAATAAAAACGGCTGTTTTCTTATGCAGTTGAAAAACATTAATTCGTTGGAATTGTTTAGATTGCCTCCCCCACCTGTTATGTGGGCCCAGAGGAGAGATGTTTTATTCGTTACCATCTGTCTAGAAGATTGCAAAGATCCAGTTATTAAGACCGAGCCAGAAATGATATACTTTAAAGGAGTAGGTGGAACGGAACAAAAGATGCACGAAATAACGATTAACTTGTATAACAAAATTGTTCCAAACAAAACAGTTCAAAGCTTAAGGGGAAGGACTATCGAGTTAGTTCTCCCCAAAGAAACCGATGCCCCGTATTGGCCGAGATTAACGAAAGAGAAAACGAAAGCTCATTGGTTAAAAACTGATTTCAATAAGTGGAAGGATGAAGTTTATAGCGACGATGATAGTAACATGAAGGACGGTAAAGAATTGGAAGAGGTAACGACATATTTTTCTTAACAGGAAGAAAATATCAGCGGTCGATTAGTTTGGCGTAAACGTTACGGCGGTGTTTGTTCGACTCGCGAGTATACAGCGCGAATACGGATTCTAACTTGCTCGATTTCCGCTTAAATGTTTTCTACTAACGCTTGCAGATGATGAGACAGATGGGCGGCTTGGGAGGTTCGGTAGACAGTAAGCCAGACTTCCCCGATTTAAATATGGACGATGAAGACGAAGGCGAAGGGATGGATAGCGACGACGATGATTTACCTCAGCTGTTCGATCGAAATAATGTTTAGGCTACTTCAAACTACTCTTCATTAAGAAAATAAAAAATAAAAAACAAATGGCGACCTAAGTATAGTACACCACCAGGCGATTTTTCAGTAGGCCATGCTATTTGTATTCTCAGTTGCAAATAACCTTTGCAAAAAAATATACTAAAGGCCCGGGTTGCAGTAGCAAACTGGCGAGTAACGGTGCGCGAGAAGCTGTCGATATAAAACGAGAGTACAGTGGTCGACATAACGAACAGAAACACTTTCTAAAGGTTCTCTGATCCTTCTTTAATCGGTAGCTCGTGTGCTAAGTTATAATGGACAGGCTTTTTCTTTTTTTAATAACGATTGTGTAAAATACAAAGGTGATAAAATAATGAAAATGAACGAAATTATCTGTGGAATTTATTTCAGGAAATCCCGCTAAACAAATTTTCAAGGCGAAATATGTACGAGTGAATTTACATCGGTAATTACGTAATATTAATGCGAACAACTTGTCTCACCTTGTCTCGTTACGAACTTAGTATATTTTCGTTTACATTTACACGGTACATCGCACGTGATTTCTAGGGTCGAAACGGTACATACTGGTTTATTTGAGAGGAGCGAACAAGCGAAACGTGGGCGAAAGATTCGCGTTGTTTATTGTCCGAGTATAAGAAAATTGATAAGGAATAAAATTATCGGTTCATTTATCCAACGATACTGGAAGCGCCGCGTAACGCTAGATATCCAGCAGTTATATCCATTGGTAGACTTCGGACTGTTGCAAATTCTTCGGCAGTTGCATAATATAATTTAGTCTGTGGATCTGTATATCGTGCCTGTAAAATAAATGTAATTTATATATCTATTTACATATTAATGATGTAACCGCTTGTACAATGATGCTGGAGATTATCGCTTACGGGCAGCCCAGAGATATCCGAATATTTCTTTGCTGGTCTAAAGCTTGGCGGTGCATTAATCGAGCTGTCTGAAAATTTTATAAATTGGCAATAATATTCATCGTGGATTAACATTCGCCACATACAATTCCGAAGTAAAATGCGTCGCGTACTCGATAATTTGATATTTTAATAGAAGAGTTAACAGCGTTTGTTCCCTTAATTGTTGGTGTTTCTTAAGATAGGCAGTTTTAATTACAGTTCCAATCATTCGAATGATTTGAGATTTATTAGAAGGTAAAGCCGGGAAGTTAAGTTATGCTATGCGATGCTATGTTTTAAGGGGACATTCTACTCTCTCGGATCGAAGAATCGGCCAGTTTTCGGTGATAGTTTTTATAATGAAATAAACACCGAACGTTTTCGAATTTCTGGGGGTATATTCTACCACTCTTGAAGTACGAGAAAAAATCTTTGTTGTTTGTTTATTTCATTTGTTTACATAAATATTTCGCAGTGAAGTTGGCGGCATCAGAATTGCTGGCGGTTGAAATTTCGGACGACTGGATCATCGGAAATAAAGAAACCAAAGATATTTTTAATTTGCAGGAGTGTGGCTATCTCGCTAACCACAAATATCTTAAGATTTTTAATATTTTTCCACATTTTATATCAATTAAATACAGAAAAGAAGTGCCACTTTCGGTACTTTCAACTTTGATCGACTGGCATTTTAATAATTTCGGTCCAAAATTGTTCTTTCGTGGAAAGCGAGATAACCATACTCCTGCGAATTAGAAATATGTTTGGTTTTTTTATTTCCTATGATCCAGTCGTCCGAAATTTCAACCGCCAGGAATTCTGAAGCCGCCAACTTCACTGCGAAATATTTATGTAAACAAATGAAATAAACAAACAACAAAGATTTTTCCTTGTATTCCAAGAGTCGTAGAATATACCCCCAGAAATTCGAAAACGTTCAGTGTTTATTTCAGTATAAAAACTACCACCGAAAAGTGGCCGATTTTTCGGCCGAGAGAGTAGAATGTCCCCTTAACGTACAGTTAGTAAAAAAAGTATTTGGACACTTTTTAAAATCGCATAACTTTTTTAGAATTGGTCTTAACGACTTGATTTTTTTAAGGACCTAGAAGGATTAGTTTTCTAAGTGACGTGTTTCGTCTAGCTGTTTCGAATAGCGAAGAAAATAGTAAAGGTCGTTTTTAAACTTTTTTTTGTGAGCTTGTAATGAAAATTCAAAAAACCCATTTGTAGATTGAAGTAAGTTGTATACATGCTAAAAATTTCATTAAAATCGGTTAACGTTGCTCTGAGTTATAAACGCTTAAGCATCGCAGAATAAGGTCGAAAATCGCTGATTTCGGGAATTTCACGATTTTCAACCTTATTCCGCGATCTTTAAGCGTTTATAACTCAGAGCAACGTTAACCGATTTTAATGAAATTTTTAGCATGTATACAACTTACTTCAATCTACAAATGGGTTTTTTGAATTTTCATTACAAGCTCACAAAAAAAAGTTTAAAAAACGACCTTTACTATTTTCTTCGCTATTCCGACCAATTGCTATTTTTTCGAAAACGACGAAACACGTCACTTAGAAAACTAATCCTTCTAGGTCCTCAAAAAAAATCAAGTCGTTAAGACCAATTCTAAAAAAGTTACGCGATTTTAAAAAGTGTCCAAATACTTCTTTTTACTAACTGTAGCTTTCGGTGGAAACGATTCCATTAGAATGTATCGAAGCTAATTTTTTTGAAACGTAGCGTGGCATCGCATAGCATAGCTTAGCTTCCCGGTGCATTCCCGGCTTAAGAAAGATCATTCTTACAATGCACTATCTCCCCAGGCCATGGTAGAGTACGTTCCTGAGCCAAGACTTGCTTCAGAGATCGCCACGTTCGTTTCTTTCCAGTGGTACTAGTAGGTCGAAATTTCTGTTGGAAAATCGAATTCTTAAAAACTGGTTGCGGCTTCTTGTTAAATTCGATCACTTCCTCGCTCACCATTTTTCCATTCTACCTATAACTAGAAGTTGTAAGTGTTTTATATAAAAGCTAATAATCGATGTCGGCGCGATATATGAGGGCAGTTTAATTAATACATATAATCATTAACATTTATTAAGATCAACTCTACATCAGTTACTCGTATCGTATAATAAACTATCGTTTAGAAAGATTTAACGCCCAATTTGTTACGATACAGATACACTGGAAAAATGTCTTTATTACAAAGTTACATTAAGTTACGATTAAATGATTTGCGATGGATTTTCTTCCGGACTGTATAAAACTACTATATTTCCTACGTCGCATCCCAATATACCAGAGATCGTACGCATCATGGTTGTATCGATACGTTTGACAAAAACTTTGGCCCATGGACTCAAAATAAGCAAAGCGCTATAGCGGTCCTGCGAATCTCTAAAAAGAACGTTCAACCCACTGAGCCTTGCATCACCTATACATATATGTATATATGCATTATTTTCTCTTTTAATAAAATACCTCTGGAATTCGAAGTGATACTTATATCCTTGCGATACGTATCTTTGAACAACGATCGATAAACTATCTTGGAACAAGACAAAAGCCCTTTCGCTCGGTTCGATCAGACATAAAATCGCATGACGGCAGAGAATTTCGTTGTAGTTTATTTGATCTTTCGTACCATTGTTATAACATTCTTTCTGCGTAATAAGTATTAAGTAAACATGAAAATGTATTCGAACATCTCGACGGAATAAAGATAATGCTGTTGTATGACCTTTGCTATATGGAGAGTAATTTCAACGTTCCTCTTTATACATTTTACGCGCTCCGTACACAAGCGTAAAATCTTGTTAGATATTTCTACCTCCTTAGCGACGATGCTCGTTATATCGCTCGGCAAATCAGGCTCGCCCGAAGCTTTCCCATTGCGATCCTTCGCGTTTAAGACGTCGGCATCTTTGCAACTATTAAGCGTACGCGCGTCGAGGCAGGATAATTTACAAGCTTCTAGCGTAGAAGCTTTCTTACATTTACTTTTATCGTAATTATGTAAGGTAGCGTGCTTTTCTCTGCACGTCGCGGACGACAAACTTCGCTTTGACTCGTTCAACTTATTCCCTAAATTCGTTCTTAGATTCCTTCTGCGAGTCGGGTTCTTACTCGATATTACAGGCTCCGTCTTTTTTATACTTTCCATACTTTTCCTCCTCGCTCTAACCTTCTGAAGAATCTTTGCGTTAATGCTTTTTAAATGAGATGTCGGTATCCTTGTATCGCTCAAAGACTTGAATTTATCGAAGAAACTAGCGTGTTTCTCTATGAAGTATCGTATGTTCTCTTGCTTGGAGAAATCCAGGTTCTGCTGCATATTAATATCTCTGACTTTCTCTAAGGTGTAAAGTAATTGCTGTTCGAGTTTATGGGCTTTGTCTATGTACGGTATGAAATTGATCTTGCTAAAAGTTTTACAAGCGGGAGATTTTATCCTTAATCCTAAACTTTGAATAAATGTATGTACAAATTTATCCACGTCGAACATTGATCCTTCGAACATAGTTCAAATCACTGCATCACAATCTTGTATACCTTATCGCACAGAATGGATATTAAGCGTGCGAACGTTTTAAAGTACCGCGCGTAGAAAAACATTAAAAAATAGTAATTTACTTGTTATGAAAAAGTTGACAACGCATCGTATAAACGAGCCTTTGCAATTGTTTCCTCGCCCAACTTCATAACAGTACGGGATTCGATATACTTTCAAATCGTTCATACTTTGTCGTCAAAATGTACTTTAAACAGTGACGTGCCAATTATTCGTTACTGTTGCAATTATCTTTTTAATGTAATTTAGAAGAACGCTGTATATATTGAGTTTGTCAATTGTAAGTGTATTATGTATACAATATGTTTTACTTAACGATAATGTATAATCCAAGAAATTAAAGTGATATCAGCGCATTAGTTCGGTCAATTGAACATATAAATAAAAGCTGTTGTGCGGTTTTAATAATTCTCAAATCGAACGTTTCGGTCATTGGTTGCGACCATTTTCAAGGAAAGTTGAGAGGAAAAATACTGCGCTTACTTACTGAACAGTGACGTTCCAACCGACTCGCACGGTGCACGTTCTTAGCTATCGTGCTGAATTTATAAAAGTAAACGCAGTATTTTTCGTTTTAATTTTCTTTGAAAATGGTCGCAACCAATGACCGAAACGTTCGATTTGAGAATTATTAAAACTGCACAACAGATTTTATTTATATGTTTAATTGACCGAACTAATGCGCTGATATCACTTTGGTTTTTTGGATTCTCTATAAATACGGTTGAAAAATTTTAATTCGTTATTTAATAATGTATAATTATAAGATGTTGATAGTACGTCGTTTCCTAACCTCTGACACTAACAGTTTCTAAAATATATCTTGAGTAATATTCTTACGAACTGTTTGCAAACAATTTATGTGAGTAGTTGTATGTAGTATTGGGTCTTACTACGTCTTACCTGTGCATATGCATAATATTTTGATTATTGTGGATTATTATGAACATAGAATCTTCGATACTACTCGGTATCGATAGATCGAACCTGATCGAAACGTTGCACACTAGAGGGGGGTTACCAAAATTCATTTCTCAACTTCAAATTTACAATGTAATTTTTTTGTATGAATTGACAACTCTCTAGAGCTTCTATGTCGGCGTACCTTTCCTTTTTCAGATCATTTTTTGATCAGATATAATATTACGAAGACAAAATCATGAAATTTTATGTCAATCTAATTGTTGTAATTACTCATTGTAAAATATTAAAATACGTGTTTGTATTATACAGTTGTGTAGATAAAGAAGTATATTTCATTTGGGGGGGGGGGGGGGGAATTCCATTTACGCCTAAATCGCCCGTGATTTTCATTAAGCTAGGTTTTCCCGTACGCGACTGGACAGATCGTCGAGAATTTCAAAGTCGATTTTCTCGAAAATGAAGCGGAATAACAAAAAATTTTACTTCTTTTTCTCGACTTATTTACTTGTTATAAATCGGAAAGAAAGAGTAACTTTTTTTCATATCGTGCTTCATTTTCAAGGAAATTGACTTTGAAATTCTTGACGTTGCGTTTAGTCGCATACAGGAAAACCTAGGGGGTAAGTTACCCTCCAAATTTTCGAGAATTGGTTTTTAGGATGTTTGCATATTCCGCTAGCTACATCTTTTCTACGTATTTTAAGCGCAACCGGGCCCCGAAATTCCAAAAATTGAAAGAATTACAGTAAAAAATGTACGAGCCTGCTCGTGAGATCGGATAACGATGTCTAACTTTAAACGCGATTTTCCAGAAATTACGTTTTCCAAAACGGTGAACATAAAATCTCGAAAACTGCTCCAACGATTTGAATGAAAATTTATAGGGAGTTGCGGGAAACTATCCCCCTTTATGTATTGGGAGCATATTTTCAATATAAATTCTGAAGAAAAAGATAAAAAATATTTTTCCTACGAAAAAGGATAAAATCAGAAACATCGACATAAGAATTGTATTAATTTGTTTATCAAAATTTTCCTTCCTACACAAGATGGGAACTGTCTTACAGATTATAAAAATGCCTTCACTTTGTGTTTTAGGTAATTCACCTGTCCGGAATCGTGTTCACCATCAAACGGTGCATCGCGTGTACGCACTCACATTTATATTTATAACTTTTTTTCCTATAAATATATTTAAAATTTTCTTTTTGCGCATTAAACTCAACGAAATGACGCTTAGAAATTAAAAAAAAATTATCTCTATATTCATTTATTATTTCAGAATATGCATTTGAAGAAAGACCTGTTTTTAGGCTATTGAGGGTAACTTACCCCCTTAATGAAAATCACGAACGATTTGGGCGTAAATGGAATTCGCCCTATATGTGCCAAAAGCATTTTTTAGTCGATGTACAAAGTTTACATAGATGCTTACAAAGATGCATAACGTTTATATATCAATTTAAACTTTAAGAAGGCTTATAAAAAAATGATTAAGAGTGATTAACGTCGGACTCTTCTTACATGAAAGCTTACACAATTGTTAACAAGAACATGCAAATTTCAAGTGCAGTCTCCTACAGTCTTTAATTTTACGCAGACTTTTAGAAATGACGCTAGAGGTATTTGGGCTTCCTAGATGCGTGTAGCTGTGTACCCGCCATAGTAGCGATTTGGAAGAAGCTGACGTTGTCAGATGTTTTCATTGCGTGTATATGTATAATACTTATTTATTTGTTTAGTTATATTTTTTTAGTTAAGGATAATGTTAGAATTGATTCTTTTCCCTCTTTTCTTCTCTAGTACAGGTGTGCTTTTTACAAAAATATAAGTATTCAATTGAATTCTGTGATAAAACAATAATTTGTGCGGAAAAAATGATATTTAATTTTAGCCACGAAATTTTTTTGTTAATAATAATAGTGTTTTTTATTAATAATTTACGATAAATATTCGAATTATATAATATAAAATGAATTTGCATTGGAAAAAACCGATATAAAGGTGTTTTTAATTTCGGCTGTAAATTTGAATCCGCCATCTTGAATTTTGTATTTTTGATGCCAGATTCGTTATCAGCGACTTCAAAAACCCTTGATCACCAAGTTTGAGAAAAAGCAGAATTTAGATGCTAAAAGTAGATATCCAGACCACTGTGCGTTGGTTAGATTTAATTCTTAATTTGAAATAGGTATGCTACTCATTACTAACAATAAGTACATACGTGTAAACGCGTGCCATTGGCGTAACTAGTTAGGGGCCGGGTGGCCCTGCCCAAAACGCGGAATGGCCTCTCCTTAGAAACTATCGAAATAAGTAAAATACATTCGTCTGTTCGTAAAATTCTATCTGAAAAGAAACAATATTTGGGCCGAAATTCTATCGATGCAAGGAAACTAAATAAAAAAAAAAACAATAATGTTCTTATTAAGTTAAATTATGAATTTAAACTGTTAGAATTAAGCTGTTAAATGTAAGTATATGTAGGTACCTCTACCCATTGAGCTCTATACTAACTACTGAGTTAGTATAGAGCTCAATGCCTCTACCTATATAAAAGAGTGAGAGAGAGGGGGAGAGAAAATGGGACCTGGACCCCAAAGACAAAAATCCTAGCTACGCCAATGGTGCTTCTCAATTGATAATATTACAAAATTTTAAATAATAAGATATGATCTTGAAATTGAATATTACTACGCAAAGTTATTAAGCCCAATTCTCAGAATACCAAGATTAAATCCGACCTAAGTTTCTTTTAAATTTGAAATGTATTTCAATGAAATCCGTACATGCGTGTGAAAATGAAATAACTACAGAATTCGCTCATATAAACTTATAGAGCAATAGAGAAAGGCTGATTAATGTTACCGAATAAAACAATTCCTTTTGAATTATCCGCTTGAACCGTTGAACCGCGAGAGCCAGGTGGGAATAGTGTTGGCTAGAACCGTGATTTGTGAATCACGAGTGATCCGATCACGTTCGTTCCCAATCACGGTGATTTTTCACAGTGATCCGTGATCGCTTCTGATTGGTGCAGACAGAACAGTGATCCGTGATCGCTTCTGATTGGTGCAGACAGAACAGTGATCCGTGATCGCTTCTGATTGGTGCAGACAGAACAGTGATCCGTGATCGCTTCTGATTGGTGCAGGCAGAACAGTGATTCGCGATTTTTGTGGTCGCTTCTGATTGGTGGAGAGCATAACTGATCTTTGCACGCGCCACATAACCCCAATTTCTACTTCCTCTCGAAACATTCTCAAGTCCTCACTATTCTTACAGAATCTCAATTGTATATTTTCTATTTAAATGAACTATTTCTATTTATTTAAATTAACGAATATTTCTTCACTTTAGTTAAAAAGTATAATGTATATGTGAATACTATAGTCAATCAAATCAGTGCGTGCATGCATTGAGTATTTATGAATGTGTCTATACTATTATATAAAAGTGAAGTTGCATACTTTGAAATGCGGTTTCTCAGTAAATATGAACTGTGGCCACAAGTGTATTACATCACTTTGTTCGTCTTGGCGAGAAGAAGGTTCTAACGTTTTGATTTTTTTAAAATAATGATTTATAAATAATAGTAGTTCGCGACGCGACCGCCAGGCGGCGAGCGGGCGAACGCTTCTCGCTTGCGAAACAGCACCGCGGCGGGAATAAGTTGCCAAGGGCTCTATCGTTCAGGGCTCTCGAGTAATTCTCGCGTTTACCCGCATTTAATTGCACTATCCATATTTTATATATTCTAACCGACTAAAAAGGTTTCATAAACCGTAGCGAAGCATGGGTACTTAGCTAGTATTCTATATATTCGCTGAATTAGCTGAATTATTTTATAAAAAATAATTCAATCAAGATCAAGAATTACGGTCACAGTAAACAATTCACTCAAGTTAAAAAAATCACAACCACGGTCGTGATTTAACTTCAATCACGACCGTGATCGTGATTCTGCGATCACTGTTAGTGATTTTGCACTCCATCCCTAGTCTAGATTTAACCTCAATCACGATCGTGATCGTGATCTGCGATCACTGTGATAAATCACTGTTAGTGATTTTGCACTCCATCCCTAGGTGGGAAGCAAGCAATAGCTTGCGAGAATAGTGGGGGTAACGTGAAATGAGGTTGAGAAGAACGTGACAAATTCACCTTCCGCTCTGTTGAAGGTCAGAAGCAAAGTATTTTCGAAATTTCTTCCAGCCCCACGAACAAAGTGAAATTTCATTTCTATCTACACCCCAAGCGAAGCAATACACTCTAAAACAATGGGTCGGAAATTTTTTGTCGGTGGTAACTGGAAGATGAACGGTAATAAAAGTGAAATAGAGAAGATCGTTGCTTTTTTAAAAGCCGGTCCGCTCGATCCAAATGTGGGTACGTTATGTATTATATATCAGAATTTCTGCTTTCCGATTTTTAAGTGACATCGATAGATATGTTACGTAACAGTTTCACTCTCGATACAATATAATAAAATATTAATTTATATTTTTATAATACTTTCAACACCATAACTACATCAGAGGTTGTTGTTGGAGTACCATCGATATATTTGACGTACACCAAAAGCATATTACCTGCCAATGTCGACATCAGTGCGCAAAACACGTACAAAGTCCCAAGCGGAGCCTTCACTGGAGAAATTAGCCCTGCTATGCTCGTGGACAACGGAATTCCATGGGTGATTCTTGGCCATTCCGAACGTAGAAACGTGTTCGGCGAAAGCGACGAATTAGTTGCGGACAAGGTAGCTCACGCTTTGGACGCCGGAGTAAAGGTAGCCGTAACTTTAACGCAGAAAATAATAGATACGCTTCGCGTGTTTCGCTGCAAATTTATGAACATCTACGTTCGAAACGCAGGTGATCGCGTGCATCGGGGAGAAATTGGAAGAGCGCGAAGCCGGAAAAACGGAGGAAGTGGTGTTCAGGCAGACCAAAGCTATCGCGAGTAAAATAAAATCTTGGGACAACGTAGTCCTTGCTTACGAACCAGTATGGGCGATTGGAACGGGCAAGACAGCCACGCCTCAGCAGGCTCAAGAAGTCCATGATAAGCTAAGAGAATGGTTCTCTAAGAATGCCACTCCAGCTGTCGCGGAGACTCTTAGAATTATTTACGGAGGATCGGTGACGGCAGGGAACGCGAAAGACTTGGCGAAAGAGAAAGACATCGATGGATTCTTAGTTGGAGGAGCATCTTTAAAGCCTGACTTTGTACAAATTGTTAATGCCAAACAGTGAAATGAAATATTCCGGAATGGCACGAAATTTGTTCGCTTATTAATTCGTACATGCCGTAGACGTGTAAATTTTAAGCAATATAAAGATTTAACTTATATATTTCCTCGTGTTCGTTGTATAGAAAAAATATCGAGATCATGTTACTGCGACGACAAGTTATCCTACGGTAATTAGGAGTGGATCGTTAATAACGCAATAAATACCGCACTAAAATGTAAATGTTTATTTGGCAATAATCCTTTCGTTTTATTTATCGACTAGATCGTGAACCATGACGCTCTCGGGCATGGGAGTATCGGCGACTTCTTTGATTCCTCCCAATTTCGCTTTCGCGCAGGCGATATCGGACAAACATTTAAACGTTCGTGGTTCCCACACGGCCAGATTAGCTAGGGACTTGCGGTTAAGAAAGATATTACATCTACTTAATCCTTCGAACAGTGTCTTCAGAGTAACGCCGTGTTCGGTTGTGGCGGCGTTTATCCTAGTTTCCCAAAGCTAGGATATAATGGAATTTATTAAATAATTCTAGAGCTACGAAAGTAAAGGAAATGTTATTTCTTACCTCTTTCATATCTTCTTTTTTAAGTTGTCTCCCTTTCGTAGCCTTTAACAATGCTCTATGCACATTTCTGATAGCTATACTGTAACAATTCCTTCTCCTTCCGTAATAATGCTGAAAGCAGTTTTATTGAAAATACAAATTTACTCCGATTCATGATTTCGGAAACTGTGCAGAGTGCATTTACTAACCGCAGCTAATTTAAATATTTGTCGCTTTCGCCAAAATTCGTCGGGACCCCGAGATCTCACGAATAATTGCAAACTTAAAAATACCATGTTCTTTGAGTAACTGAAAGAAAGGTAATTAAGAAAATTCTTTCCTTTTACTTCGGTAAATTTTAACCTGGCGAAGAATATTAATTGATTTGAGGTTATTTGAAGTTACAAATATACCGGAAAAGAGATAGAAAGTAGATATAGCTAATCGGTTCGATTCCGTTCGATAATCGAACTTCGATTTCGTCCTCCTACAAATGCACGATGATGAATGCTGCAACTTCACGTGGCTTGTATGCAGTCGCGTTTCCGCGTCTATTTGGTCTATTTCTTGAGAAAATACTATGTAGATTAGGATTTTCGTAATATTACAGATTAATACTGGGCTTTAATCCTCAGATTACACTGAGTACATTCACTAATAGATTATATTTGCTGCAGTCGGTACTGTATGCATGTATGAATGTGTTTACGCGCGTACGAAAAATTAAGCTATATATGTTATCATATTTTTGGCGGTTGTTTTAAAAGGTTCACGTGTGTATTAAGGGGAGGTTCCGGTCTAAAGCCCCCCAAAATAGGTGATCTTTAGGAATTAATTAAAGGAAAACTACTATATGTAATTTAATGTGACTTTTTGCATTGTATTAAGGATGTCTTAAATTATGGAAATATATTTTTCGTTTTATAATTAATTATTGCAGACGGCACTGGGGAGTCTTAAAGTCGAGGCGTAAAAAAATTCATCCAAATCGATGGGAGCTGTATCTCTAAAAGTTATTATCCGATTCGATTGAAACTTTTTTATTTTGAAGAATATACTTCTGGCTAAGGGGGAAGCCAGAAAAATATACAAAAATGACATTTTTTAGAAAATAACGACACTTGAAGTTTGAAATCACCTTTTCCCTATATTTTCCGTCCTTCCAACGCCTTTGAAAATGATAAATTTTCAATTTTTTGTCATTTTTTCTGGTTTCCTCCCCAGCCAGAAGTATATTCTTCAAAATAAAAAAGTTTCAGTCGAATCGGATAATAACTTTTGGAGATACAGGTCCCACCGTTTTGAGAACACTGTTTCGAGAAAAACGCGTTTAAAGTTTTACGTGAGCGCCGAGTGGCCGGTTGTTGCCCATACATTTGCCGCTACTCAAATGCCTATAACTTCGAGAATTTTACGAATTTCAACAAATCCTTTTAAACACGTAGTCCTAAAATATTGAACATTCGAAAAATAAAATAAAAAAAAAATCGAGTTTTAGACCGAAACCAGCCCTTAAAGAAAAATAGATTTCACCAATAGGATTACTTTTTAAATACTATGTCATATTTTAGGTGACTCGTAGATAATTCTGACCATTCGTACACCCCTGCTTTACGTGGAAAAATAATTTTTCCAAACATCAGTGGAGTACGTTTTTGAGGTTAGGTCGATTTGTATAGTCACGTGCGATCACGTGTCAAACATTCTCCAGTGGATAAACGTATTTTATTATAATTTCCACACACATAGCTCTCAAATAAACTTTCAATATGAAGAACAAGAAAAGGTACAGCATTTCTTAATAGTATCGCGGTATAAAAAGTAATGAAATTCAAATTTATTTAGAAAATCTAAACACAAGAACTGTCAAAAGAGTTTAAGGGGCATCGCTCTAATTAATGGAATTATTAATCTTCTAATTTTAATTCCGAATAACTTACATTCAATGTCTCGTTATTATATCTGTACGTTTCTCATTTTTATTAACATATTTTTGATAGAACGAAAAGACCCGAAGTGAACAAACAACCGGAGGATCTGCAGGACGTAGATATGAATGAGGTCACAGATTCCGAGGAAGAATATTCAGAAAGCGAGCGTAAATTGCTCCAAAAAGTACGAACTAGACAGTCTTCCGAAAGTTACGACAGCGATTACGAGGTTTACGGGTTACGCGACGAGAATGACGACGATCGAGATGATACGGAGGAAGACGAGCAGGCAGATTCCATGGAGTCCGACATCGAAGGACTGAAAGAAGAATTTGACTTACCGAACGAGAAAGCTTGGGGCAAAAAGAAGAGAATTTATTATTCTACCGATTACGTAGATCCTGATTACGCTACTGCTAGCCAGAAAGATATAGCCGAGGCTGAAATAGAAGAGGAAGAGGCTAGAAATATCCAAAAGCGGCTAGCGGAACAACTAGACGATGCTGATTTTGGATTAGAATTTATACAACAAACGAAAAGCGACGTTCGGGAAGGTTCCAAGCCAGCCGAGCAGTTCGTAAAAACAGATCTGAGCAAGCTCAGCAAAAGGCAGAAGCAAGTAATGGTTCTTAAAGAAAGTCCTGAATTTATGGCCCTTGTAAATGACTTTAAAGGTACCTGGTATATGATTTCGATATTAATAAGTTATTCATAAATTTAATTTCGACCGGAATTATTAATAGATATGATTTCGGCGCACTGGTTCGGTCACTTTAAACATTAACAATCAACTATTTTGCAATTAATTCAATATTTATATAAATTTCCAACGTTTCGGTCTTAATTTAGACCATTATCAAGGAAAGATTCGATATAAAGAAACGAATACTGCGAGAGCTGTCGAAAATAATAAGTCGTAACGCTCGAAAACGAACGTGCGACACGCGAGTCGGTTGGAAGAAGACTGAGGTAAATAGTAGACAATCCCGAAACATCCAAAAGGTGAAAAGAGATATGGCCAGAACGAACCGTTGAGCATTATAATCATATAAATTCAAGTTTCCAAACAGTACTGTCTAAGACGAAAACCAACATTCTTGCTCATGTGTCGTATTTTATGAACATTTATAGGTGTTCGAGAGCAACAAAACAACTACGTAACATTACAAGATATGTAAGAAACAAGTAAGATCACTGAAATTAATTCGAGAACTACATCATAAGACATTACTTCTTCAGTAATGTTGCGTAATATTCTTGTATTTTAGGTGTTTCATACCTAAGGTTAACGCTAGGCTGTTTAATCATGCGTAGTGTCTCTAAAAGAATTCTCTGATTTAAATTACTTTCTTTATCTACAACTTTAGCATTGTCAAAGTCAAACCTATGATCGTACTCCAATGAATGTTTGGTTAAAGCAGTATGTTGTAAGGGAGATGAGAAGATATTTCTTTTGTGTTCATAAATACGCCTTTCTAGATATCTGGAGGTTTGACCAATATAAACCTGGTTACAGCCCATGCAAGGAATAGAGTATACAATGTTTGAAGCTTTTGACACAGGTATTTTACCTTTGATTGAAGGGAACAAGTGCTTAGCATAAAGTGGTATTTTAAAAATAGTGTGTATTCCGACTCTTCTGAATATTCTTCTTATATCGTTCGAGATATTATTACAAAATGGTAAAACGACTGTGTTTTTCCAACCGATGGAACCTACACTCCGCACATTAATTAAAGGATCACCTCTAGGAGCCCGAATAATAGGGGGAAGTTCACATGGTCATAACTCCGGTAAAAATAGTCGTATCGATATTTTGAAAATATGGTTTGAAAGCGTGGAATCTCTATTTTCAGCTGCTTTTTTCAAATTGTAGATGCATTGCTTTTCGGCAAAGTTATAGCAATATAAAGAGCACTTGGTAAATTTTAAAAAATTTTCTTCAACTTTGCGATGTTCCACGGGGAGTATGATATTTTTTACACAAATTCCATTCATACCAGTCGAAAGCGGCTACTTTCCTGTGTAAAAAGAGAGGAACAAATTTCTTGTGCGATTTTTTTTGGCCGAGTTATTCAACTTTGAAGTAAAACCCGTTTTTTTACTTTAACTGTTTCTTGCAAGCGAAGGAATAATCGTAGACCGTTCATGAAAAAAGCAATAGAAAGATCAGTCTTTTTTCTTTAAGATGCATCCTCGACTTTTTCGTTTCGGTTAAAATTTTGGTCTCTGATGTCCTTTCAAAAATATGCTTAAAAATGGCACAAATTCCATTTTCTCTTCAACCTGCTGTATCTTCGCGAGGGATGCCGGGAACATCAATGTCTTAAACTCGTTTTAAAGCGGAGAGTCTGCCGATTCTTTTGAGCTCCACCGGAACCAGCTGCGATAATTTCTTACCTGTGGTCTTTAAGTTTGAAGTTACCGTTTCGGGAAAATAAGGCTACAAAATGTGTCGCCACTGTCGGTCATCCCCTCGGAAGCGAGCGCTCTTGTTCGTATCCCCACCCGTCGACGTAAGCGACGATAGCAACCGAAAGCGAGCCGAGTCACGCCGGCGCTACCGAAGGTTCCTGTGTGTGCACACACATATGACACATCCCTCCACGCGATATGCCATCGGTGGTGCCAATGTAGCCACGCGGCCGCTCAAGTCTCCGCACAAGTTTTCCCGAAACGGTAACTTCAAACTTAAAGGCCACAGGTAAGAAATTATCGCAGCGGGTTTCGGTGGAGCTCAAAAGAATCGGCAGACTCTCCGCTTTAAAATGAGTTTAAGACATTGATGTTCCCGGCATCCCTCGCGAAGATACAGCGAGTTAAAGAGAAAATGGAATTTGTGCAATTTTTAAGCATATTTTGGAAAGGACATCAGAGACCAAAATTTTAACCGAAACGAAAAAGTCGAAGATGCATCTTAAAGAGAAAAGACTGATCTTTCTATTGCTTTTTTCATGAACGTTCTATGATGATTCCTTCCTTTGCAAGAAACAATTCAAGTAAAAAAAACGGTTTTTACTTCAAAGTTGAATAACTCGGCCAAAAAAATCGCACAAGAAATTTGTTCCTCTCTTTTTACACAGGAAAGTAGCCGCTTTCGACTGGTATGAATGGAATTTGTGTAAAAAATATCATACTCCCCGTGGAACATCGCAAAGTTGAAGAAAATTTTTTAAAATTTACCAAGTGCTCTTTATATTGCTATAACTTTGCCGAAAAGCAATGCATCTACAATTTGAAAAAAGCAGCTGAAAATAGAGATTCCACGCTTTCAAACCATATTTTCAAAATATCGATACGACTATTTTTACCGGAGTTATGACCATGTGAACTTCCCTCTATTATTCGGGCTCCTAGAGGTGATCCTTTACTTAATGTGAGGAGTGTAGGTCGGTTGGAAAAACACAGTCGTTTTACCATTTTGTAATAATATCTCGAACGATATAAGAAGAATATTCAGAAGAGTCGGAATACACACTATTTTTAAAATACCACTTTATGCTAAGCACTTGTTCCCTTCAATCAAAGGTAAAATACCTGTGTCAAAAGCTTCAAACATTGTATACTCTATTCCTTGCATGGGCTGTAACCAGGTTTATATTGGTCAAACCTCCAGATATCTAGAAAGGCGTATTTATGAACACAAAAGAAATATCTTCTCATCTCCCTTACAACATACTGCTTTAACCAAACATTCATTGGAGTACGATCATAGGTTTGACTTTGACAATGCTAAAGTTGTAGATAAAGAAAGTAATTTAAATCAGAGAATTCTTTTAGAGACACTACGCATGATTAAACAGCCTAGCGTTAACCTTAGGTATGAAACACCTAAAATACAAGAATATTACGCAACATTACCGAAGAAGTAAAGTCTTATGATGTAGTTCTCGAATTAATTTCAGTGATCTTACTTGTTTCTTACATATCTTGTAATGTTACGTAGTTGTTTTGTTGCTCTCGAACACCTATAAATGTTCATAAAATACGACACATGAGCAAGAATGTTGGTTTTCTTCTTAGACAGTACTGTTTGGAAACTTGAATTTATATGATTATAATGCTCAACGGTTCGTTCTGGCCATATCTCTTTTCACCTTTCGGATGTTTCGGGGCTGTCTACTATTTACCTCAGTCTTCTTCCAACCGACTCGCGTGTCGCACGTTCGTTTCCGAGCGTTACGACTTATTATTTTCGATAGCTCTCGCAGTATTCGTTTCTTTATATCGAATCTTTCCTTGATAATGGTCTAAATTAAGACCGAAACGCTGGAAATTTATATAAATATTGAATTAATTGCAAAGTAGTTGATTGTTAATGTTTAAAGTGACCGAACCAGTGCGCCGAAATCATATCTTTCGATATTAATACTTTAAGATTATCAAATCTTGCTTCCTAAATTAAGTTACAATTATAATTTACTTTTCAATTTACATATTTTTTTATTTAGATCGCATGACAGAGGCGAGAGATGTACTGGCACCATTCTTGAAGTTAGTTAAAAACAGCACGTCCTCTAACAGTCCTGGTGTTTCCTTCGTAAAGACAAAATACCATCTTTCGTTGAACTATTGCATCAATATTTGCTTTTATTTGATGCTGAAGGCCAAAAGGCTGCCTGTAAATTCACATCCAGTCGTAAAGCGTTTGGCACAATACCGTCAATTACTGAATCAACTGGAATCAGGCCAGGGCAGTTTGATCCAAGAAATTCAAGAAATACTAAAAGCTAAAGAGCTGGGCAAGCCGTTGTATAACGTAGCAGACGGTACTGAAGTAACCACTGATAAAAGGAGGGCGACGAGTCGAATCAAGGAGAAGCTGAAACACTTAAGAAAATCCACGAAAGAAAAAGTTGCGAACACGCAAGCGTTCCCTGAATCCGAATCTGAATCGGAAAACATAGAATCGACGGACGAAGAGAAGGACTCGCAGAATGATGTGTCTATGGAGAAAGAAGAGGAAATAGAAGACGCTGGTGTAGCAGAGCCTGTAATTGAGAACAAAGGGAAGAGGGCGATTACGTATCAAATGGCAAAGAATAAGGGTTTAACACCGCATCGTAAAAAGGAGCAACGCAATCCCAGAGTGAAACACAGGAATAAATATCGCAAAGCCAAAATTCGAAGAAAGGGCGCTGTACGTATCCAAATACTTTTGATATTTAAAATACCTTCCAAGTATCTTCACCTCGAAACTAATCATTCTTTATTTTCTAGGTAAGAGAAGTGAGAAAAGAAGTCGCTCGCTACGCTGGAGAAATATCTGGAATTAAATCCACCGTGAAGAAAAGTATAAAGATAAAATAGGGAGCAATAGCTAAAACAAAATTGTACGAGAATATCAAATTTCACATTGAAAATTGTAAAATTAGTTTATTTTCTATTACGATACATGGCTGACTTTGTATGCAAGATAAGAACATAGCGCATTAAACAATTTTATCACACATTTCGACAACATCGACACGCTTTATTCCGCTCTTCGTCGGTGTGATACAGAAATTCCAGGATAACAAAGAAACGCAACGAGAAATGATTCGGAACGCGATAATTGTACAAACGTAATGAATAAATGTTTTATTTCGTTTCACGTATATGAAATCACGACACTTATATTAACATCGGACTCGCAAAGGAATTCAGTAATTTTACGATTCAACAAGAAACACTGAACTATACATAAAGTTAACGTACACGTCATTGTTTCGTCGCTGCTTGATCTTTTGGAAAACAGTTTGCAGCGTTCGAAAAATGCCAAACCTAAAGTTCAATGAAATCTTAAACATCCAACTTTGCTAGTATGTCCGCCTCGCGGAATAAATGCAACTCCTTATTGTCTTCGAGCTCTACTTTAGTTCCACCGTATTCTGGCAGTAAAACGACGTCGCCGACTTTGACGCTCAATGGAATGTGTTGTCCTTTCTAGAAGAAAAAACACCCGATAATTATTACCGTTGTCGTGTTATCGATACGCTTGTTGTTTTCGTGAACGTCGAATAGTTTCTATGTACGTCGTTTCTCTGCCCAGGTCCTATTGCCACCACCGTTCCTTGCAGAACTTTCGCTTGAGCTTTTTCTGGTAGAACGATGCCTCCTTTCGTTTTCGTCACAGCTTCGGCCCTTTGTACGAGGACTCTGTCGAAAAGGGGCACGAGTCTTTTGATGGCATTAGCTGCAGCCTAAAAATATTAAAATATAAAATAAATAGTAAAGCTTCTATACATTATCGATAACGTGGCAAATATATTTATATAAATATACAGAAATTAACTACTTTAAGGTCTTGCATGGTGCAATTCTGAGCAGCAATTCGTAACGCTTAAAATTCTGTGAATACTTGAATTTTTCCGAAAGTTACGAGTACGTATATAATTAGCCAATAATCGGAATGCAATTTTATAAACTCGTAGCGATTATTCGTCGATATCTTCGTAACGAAGTTCGCAGCGTTAACTCGCCTGGGTAAATAACAAAGTTCTTTTGTCTCATCGATAGTTCGATAGTCATTTGTCCTTTTTCTCTACGTTCGAAAGGAAACATTTGATACCGGCCACGCAACGAAGGTAAAGAACAGAACGATCGAATTACTATGCGAAACAAAAAAGCAACGTACCATAAATATTTGAAATTATACGTTCGCTTATATGCGGGAAATGTATTTTTGAAGTAAGAGAAGCTTTTTTTACGAGAAATGTATTTATTCAAGTATTGATTTGAAGGTTATCTTGGAAATTACGGAAGAAATTTTACGAGGCAAGCTGTTAGTCTGTATATTGAATTACGTATAATTCAATGAAAACATTGTAGAATTGCAATTCTTACCATTGTTAATGTAATGTATATTGAAAGTTACAAGTTACAAGTTCGAGCACTTCAGCCGGCAACCACGCTCGTGCACGTTGTGTAACCTATGCCGTTCAGCCGAACAAATCCTGCCGATTTTCTCGAAGTTTCCAGTCTCCCCTCCACCGTTCTTGCCCCCCACTATGCGTTCATTGATTCGCGGTCCACGGACGAGCCCGAGATATATATCTATCTGTTACGTAACTGCGTATGGACCTATGTTATCTATGCACGGTAGAAAATCTACCGCGAGATAGCGTGCGACTACCATTCACCACGTGGACCAACGTGGGCAATGCCGTACTTAAATAGATATTCCGTACGAATATCCTTCTGCAAAACTGTTCGATAGATATGAGAAATCGCACTGGAGATCCACGCGACAAAAGATTATTCCCATGCCCTTGTACATTTAATTAAACGCTATAATCTATTCGCTGAAATAAGTAGGATATATATTTGCTATTCAAAATGGCCATACAAGTTTTTCCTTTCTACCAAGAAACAAAAGAAAGTGGAGCAAAATGCAACTGTTATATTAATTGCAAGAAAATTACTTCTTTATATTCCAATAGTCGATAACATATCGGCTTAACGCGTCAGTTAGGCTACTTAAAATATGGCGAACCATTAATTTAAAATACTGTTTATAAATAACTATAGGTAGTGAAGAAGTATTATCAACTCGCCGGTTCAAACTTACATATTTCTTTACGCAAATGAATATTTTGTATTTCGATATTTTTAGAATACTTCGAGTAAGCGGTACGCGGTATCGTAGAATTAGATCTCTCAGGCAAATGTACAGTATAAAGTTACGTATTGTAAGTGATAAATTGGAGAAAAAAAAATTTATCGGTCGGTCAGTAACGATTCGAAGATTGAAAAACCCACGAAGAATGAATTGCCGGTCTATCGACGAAAGTGATTGGCGAAGTGTGGCGAAGGTTGAGGAACGTTGGGCGATTGCATCACACGGGTTCTCGTACGTTCTAGAAACTTGTGTTTGCCTAGAAAAAAAGCGACGATAAGACCGATGGTTTGAATGAAACCGATGCGTCGAATGCCACTGTAAAAAGCCGCGATTAATTGCATGATTTCCATTTCGTTTGAATTCTTCTTCACACGCGTTTAATAAGAATTCTGCTGGATTTTTAATCGGATGTAGTGGGGTTAGGTTAGAATATCGAGCAGAGGGGCAAGGGGAAGGAGGGAGGGGCGCAGTCGCAATCCCATGTGGATAGGGCCGAGCTCTTCGCACGCATCTCATTCTACTGGAGAGACAACGTGCGGTCACGCTGCGACGATTTTCAATTACTTTTCCAACCGCGATCTATTAACCAACGGCTTTTCTTCTTACGTTAGATCAAGGTAACACCAAACAAGCCTTTTTCCACAAAGCTTTCATTGTTCTATACTTCGAGAGAGTGGTGCACGTTAATGCTCGACGATATTAACCGGCCTAAAGTAATTTATTTCTCTGATATCAGCTTCATACTTTATTCCTCTTATCACTACGCCTTTGAAACGCTTTCAGCACCGTAGTTGCATTTCCTTCGAGCTTGTCGATTCAACGAACGAAAACGTTGTTAGATTCAGTCGAAGACGTTACGCTTTTTAGAGAGATAACCAAAATTCTACGGTACAAAGAAATTTGTTAAACACGCGTGTCTTGTATATACGATAGAAATTCCCTTCGATCCCCTTAGTTTCTCTAAATTATTTCCTGCTCCTTTTACGAGCAGTAATTTCCAGTTCCTTGTTCTTTAAATCTGTTTTTCCCGATAAAGCCGGCCGGGCTTTTGTGCGCTTCGCATGGCGTATCGTAGATCGGGATAAAGAAGAATTGCGCAAAGAAAACAAAAGCGGAATACCAGATTTGTTAATTGCAAGCCATTCGGCGCAACGAACTTTCATAGATTCTCGGAAAAATAATTTCCATCGAAGAATATCGTGCTCCGTATCCACGCGGTAGTTTACATAACCACATTTTTGCTCTTAAAAAGTTATTACATTCTCGATGTGCTAGCATCGTTTATATTACGCAGAGAGAATATTTTACGGACGCAAAACTGTCGAATTTATTCGTAGATTCTTTTAGCCCGAGTTAAAAAATATGTAATATTAATTTTATATAATTCGCGATGCTTCAAAATAAGGTTATATAAAAGCGAGCGGCGAGCGAGTCTATTCTTGTTTTTCTTCTTCAGATGCACAGATTACCAAGCGTGCTGCGTGGCGCCGCTCTGCGCCAATTACAGACTCGCGCGTACGCCAAGGACGTGCGGTTCGGCGCAGAAGTCAGGGCGCTTATGCTGCAAGGAGTGGACATTCTAGCGGACGCCGTCGCGGTAACGATGGGCCCGAAGGGCCGCAACGTTATCTTGGAGCAGAGCTGGGGCAGCCCGAAAATTACAAAGGACGGCGTGACGGTGGCTAAAGGAGTGGAATTGAAGGATAAGTTCCAGAATATCGGAGCGAAGTTGGTGCAGGACGTAGCAAATAACACGAACGAAGAAGCGGGCGACGGGACGACTACGGCTACGGTTTTGGCCAGAGCCATCGCTAAGGAAGGTTTCGAGAAGATTAGCAAAGGCGCCAATCCCGTAGAAATCAGAAGGGGTAAATAGAAATGTCGCGGAGAGGATTGTAAAAGTCATTATACTCTCTGATTAGAAAATAACGGTAATAAATTAATACGCTTATTGCAGGTGTTATGATAGCGGTCGACAAAGTTAAAGACGAGTTGAAGGCTTTAAGCAAGCCGGTAACAACCCCGGAAGAAATTGCTCAAGTAGCGACTATTTCGGCTAACGGGGATAAAGCCATCGGTAACCTTATATCCGACGCAATGAAGAAAGTTGGCAAAGAGGGCGTGATCACAGTGAAGGACGGCAAAACGCTGAACGACGAGCTTGAAGTTATAGAAGGAATGAAGTTCGACAGGGGCTACATATCTCCTTACTTTATAAACTCGAGCAAAGGGGCAAAAGTCGAGTTCCAAGACGCGCTTTTGCTCTTCAGCGAGAAGAAGATATCGTCGGTGCAGTCTATAATACCAGCGCTGGAGCTGGCGAATTCACAGCGAAAGCCGCTTGTCATTATAGCCGAGGATGTCGACGGCGAGGCTCTGTCGACCCTCGTGGTGAACAGGCTGAAAATTGGCTTGCAAGTCGCCGCGGTTAAGGCGCCTGGTTTCGGGGACAATAGGAAAGCGACGCTGCAGGATATGGCTATCCTGACCGGAGGAATTGTATTCGGAGACGACGCGAATCTTGTCAAGCTGGAGAACGTGCAGTCGTGCGATTTGGGCGAAGTAGGCGAAGTTATAATTACAAAGGACGACACGCTTATCCTGAAGGGAAAAGGAAAGAAGAGCGACATTGACCACAGAGCAGATGTAATTAGAGATCAGATTGCCAACACAACTTCCGACTATGAGAAAGAGAAGTTGCAAGAGCGTTTGGCAAGGCTAGCGTCCGGAGTCGCGGTTTTGAGAGTCGGCGGAAGCAGCGAAGTTGAAGTGAACGAAAAGAAGGACCGCGTTCACGATGCTCTTAACGCCACTCGCGCTGCCGTCGAGGAAGGCATCGTTCCTGGAGGTAAACGCGATCCTCGCCCTCCGAATTGCGCTTTATAAGTTTATTCGGGAGTCGAAGTTCTTTGCTTATTTCGTTCTCGTTTTATAGGTGGCACCGCGCTTCTCAGATGCATCCCGGCTCTACGGAATCTAAAAGCGCTGAACACCGACCAAGAGACGGGGATCAAAATAGTGGCGAACGCGCTGCGCATGCCGTGCTTGCAAATCGCTCTGAACGCAGGTGTAGATGCTAGTTTGGTAGTGGCGAAAGTTAGTGAAAGCACCTTCGGTTACGACGCCTTGAATGACGAATATGTTGATATGATCGAGAAGGGTATCATCGATCCAACGAAAGTAGTGCGCACGGCGCTTACCGATGCCGCTGGCGTGGCATCGCTGCTTACAACGGCGGAAGCTGTAGTCACGGAATTACCGAAAGAGGAACCTCCGATGCCAATGGGCGGCGGCATGGGGGGAATGGGCGGCATGGGCGGTATGGGAGGCATGGGCATGTAATTAAGTGAATTCCCGTACAAAGACTGAAGTTCGTATTCTACTTAAGGTTTGGCAACGATTGCAATTCAGTCGCGACACCGACATTTCCCTTATAAATTGCGATTAGAGTGGAAGGTACATGAATATAATTGTCTGATCGAGTAGCCAAATGGCCGAACGTTTTGGGACAATTGTACTTTAACGCGGAGGATATAAAGGCACGTAGAAAGCAAGTGTTTCGTTGCCTACATGTTGTAATATTTGTTCTACAATCATTTCTTCTCGTTTTGCATTTGTAAAAATTGATCGTTCTACTGGAACCACGCGTATTTCTTAGTGCCGACTCGTTTCTCACTCGAACTAACAAGTATTTGTCTCTTGGCAATGTATTGGAAAGAACGAAATTCGTTCAGTTGTAAGTAAATGATTAGATTTGAAAATTCAATGAATAGCTTTTCTTCGGGAGAGAGCCAATTTATTTGTATTATTAATGAATATTTACGAAATCGCTCGTATGGAACATCGTGTTTGTTCGATTGGTGAGAAATCGTGGTCGCAAAATGAAATACGTTCGTTCAGGAATTCTAAGAAAGTTCGAAATAAGAATATCCTCCGATGCATTTTATATAATTTTTCATCCATGTGGATAAATGAGAATGCATGTGTACAAACGTGTGTATTGCAATAGGATAAAAAAAACGCCGCAAGTTGTCTCGTACTTTTTTTTAAATGTTACAATTTATTTTCCATTTTTTAGTCTCAATAAATGTATGTTTAAATTAAGTTATCGTTGTCTTTGAAACAGATATTCCCGTACACTGCGAAAATATTATCGCCCGTTTCTTGCGAAATGTAACGAGTAGAAAAATTTCACTTGGAAAGAAATTTGGAACTATGAAACATGAATTATTACGATATATAAAGTATTTGATTTGTATTCATGCAAAATTTTATCAAGCTAAATTGTTTTGTAATTAATGCCACAAACCTGTGCTTAGTAAGAATGTTTCCCTGAAATTTTATTCCATGCATATAGCACTTGCTTGTGAATAAATTTAGAAGGAATAATTGTTCTCTAACGATAGTATGAAATATTTCACGTAATTGCTATATGATATTCGTTCTATATTTAACACATTTGCATACTTTATCACGATCCACGTACAACGAAGATTTTATATGCGGATGAACATAGAGATTTTAACAGAATAGTTGCCTCGCTAGTCAGGAGCTTAACTCGAAAATTAGCCAGCATTGCTCGTATTGTACAAAATATAATTCTTGATACAATTACTACCACATACGCATCGTTTCAATGTTTCCTTCGTACAAATATAAATGTGGGATAGATCACGCTAGCGTAAAAATTTCAGAAATATGAAAGTTTAACGGCCTATCATGGATATATTTCTCTTTTATGAAAACCCAAAGGACTAACAAGACAGTACATTTCTCTGCACAAATGATCACTTTATCGTACAACATATAAAAATATACCTTTATTATGTTTTTAAATATCCTCTAAATTCTGTAATATTCCTGATCCAATTGCCATATTTTAATATGGTATGAAAAAATCGAGATTATAAAATTACGGCGAAAAAAATAAAGATCTGAAATTTATCGGGACGTAATAGCTAATATGTGCTATTGGAAAAGAAATACAAAGAATCGATATTAAGAATACAAAGGTCTATTTTTGTTTTCTGGAAGTATTACAATATATCTACGTACATTCGATAAAAAGCATAATTGTATTCCCTTACGTATTAACCTAGGCTCCAATTTTTTCTATCTCGTCCGCATCGTCTGCGTCGAGGTAATGTATTTTCTTCCCGAAATGTTTCTCTATGTTTTTACACAGTTGCATCGCGTGTGACGAGTCTATTAAATTAATGGCAATTCCAGATTTACCAAACCGTCCTGTTCGTCCAATTCTGTGCAAGTATGTTTCGCAGTCTGCTTCCCGATTTTGATCCATTGGTAGGTCGAAGTTCACTACTATCGTTACTTGTTCAACGTCGATGCCTAGAAGCAATAAATTTTTGAGTAGCTAAATCGTTTGAGCGAAAGGACGTAACAATTATAACGTTACGTTAAGAAAAACGTTCGTAATGTTTTTAGCGTGTGAAATTCAGTCGGTAATTACCTCTGGCTAAAACGTTCGTCGTGATTAGAACTTTTTCGAGGCCAGCTCTAAATCGATCCAGAACAGATATTCTCTGCTCCACGGTCAGTTCACCGGATAATACAGCCACAGCATGACCATCTTTCGTCATTTTCTCTGCCAACCAGTTAGCTGTTCTCCGAGTCTACACATAAATATAACGCACCGTTTATATTTCTGCAGAAAATATTGCGTGCAATAGTGGGCGAATTCCACTTACACCCAAATCGCCCGTGATTTTCATTAAGATAGGTTTTTCTACACGCGGCAGGACGCAACGCGAAGAGTTTCAAAGTCGATTTTCTCGAAAATGAAGCGCGATATGAAGAAAAGTTACTCTTTCTTTTCGATTTATAACAAGTAAATAAGTCGAGAAAAAGGAATACAATTTTTTGATATCGCGCTTCATTTTCGAGAAAATCGACTTTGAAATTCTTGACGATGCGTCCAGTCGCGTATAAGAAAACTTACCCTAATGAAACTCACGAGAGATTTGGGCGTAAGTGGAATTCGCCCTAGATGAAACTTGAGAGTTGAGATTTCGGGCGAGTTCCACTTACGCCCAAATCGCCCGTGAATTTCATTAAAGTATGTTTTCGTATACGCGACTGGACGCAACGTGAAGAGTTTCAAAGTCGATTTTCTCGAAAATGAAGCGCGATATGAAGAAAAGTTACTCTTTCTTTTCGATTTATAACAAGTAAATAAGTCGAGAAAAAGGAATACAATTTTTTGATATCGCGCTTCATTTTCGAGAAAATCGACTTTGAAATTCTTGACGATGCGTCCAGTCGCGTATAAGAAAACTTATCCTAATGAAACTCACGAGAGATTTGGGCGTAAGTGGAATTCGCCCTACATGAAACTTGAGAGTTGAGATTTCGGGCGAGTTCCACTTACGCCCAAATCGCCCGCGAGTTTCATTAGGGTAAGTTTCCTTATACGCGACTGGATGCATTGTCAAGAATTTCAAAGCCGATTTCCTCGAAAATGAAGCGCGATATGAAAAAAGTTACTCTTTCTTTTCAATTTATAACTAATAAATAAGTCGAGAAAAAAGAATAAATTTTTTTGATATTGCGCTTCATTTTCGAGAAAATCGAGTTTGAAATTCTTGCCGATGCGCCCAGTCGCGTATACGAAAACATACCTTAATGAAAATCACGGGCGATTTGGGCGTAAGTGGAACTCGCCCTAAATCTCAACTCTCAAGTTTCATCTACGGCGAATTCCACTTACACCCAAATCGCCCGTGAGTTTCATTAGGGTAAGTTTTCTTATACGCGACTGGGCGCATCGTCAAGAATTTCAAAGTCGATTTTCTCGAAATTGAAGCGCGATATCAAAAAATTGTATTCCTTTTTATCGACTTATTTATTAGTTATAAATCGAAAGGAAAGAGTAACTTTTTTTCATATCGCGCTTCATTTTCGAGAAAATCGACTTTGGAATTCTTGACGATGCGTCCAGTCGCGTACGAGAAAACCTAGCTTAATAAAAATCACGGGCGATATGGGCGTAAGCGAAATTCGCCCAGTATTGTATGTATCGATGTAAACAGTTGGGATATCCTACATGACAGAAGATAATCGCTTGTCCTATTGTTATCACACCGTAGATATTAGTAATAGCCGCATATTTCTCATCCAAGTCTTTGCACTTAACATAATATTGTTTAATGTTGTCCAGGCTTTCTTCCTTCTTCAGTAATCGAATTATTAACGGATTATTGACTATAATTTCTGCAAACTCCATTACTTCCGGCTCGTAAGTTGCAGAAAAGAACATCATCTGGCAGGTGCGCGAGAGTTGCCTGTGCGTGCATACAAGTATAAAAAATATAAACCCAGAAAGTACTACGATAAGTTCATTCATGTTTTTATGGACTAAAATAATTACTTGTGAATGCGAATGCACTGATCTTGGTGACCCTGCGTCGCAATCATCACGTCCGCTTCGTCCAACACGAAGACCGATATTTGGGTCAAATTAAAGAACTTAAACTTAATGGCCCAGTCTAAAACCTTTCCTGGTGTTCCTATAATAATGTGCTCGGTGATTTTTGACCCACGACTTACTGGAATAAGTAAAAATATCGAAGGAAATTATCCATGACGCGTATAACTGCACAGAGAAAAAAAGATCGAGAGAAAGATGATTTATAATATGTATTACTTTCTTCTCCTCTAACAGCATATTTGATTTTTATTTCATTACAGTACGCAGACATCTTTGCTGCTACCTCGCCCGTTTGTATAGCTAATTCATAAGTTGGAGACAAACAAAGTACCTGGGGATAATTCTTAGTAATATCTACACGGCTGAGCATTGCCAATACGAACGCAGCTGTTTTACCGGTTCCAGATTGCGACTGAGCAATCATATTCTGAGGTCTACGGATAGCGCAACAAATTTTATATTCGTTAGAGACGTGTTTGGCGAAATACCTTCGCGGGGAAAACAGACTTACGGGTCGGCGAGTAACGTAGGCAACGCAGTTCCCTGGATCTTCGACGGAGCGTTAAATCCCATCGCGTATACTCCTTTTAATAAAGCCGGTTTGCTGTAACGTACACGATGAAACGGAGCCTTTTCAAAATTGTACAAACGCAAGCGGATTAAGAATTAAAAATACCAACAGAGGAAGAGCCTCGAAAGATTTGACGCTGTGCAAAGGTGAGGATGGATCTTTCCTCTGAATTTCTAAGTCTGTTGTCGTTTCCACCAAACCTTTACGTATGATCTTTTGCAGTAACGATTTGTCCGCAGGTGAGATATGTTCGTCCGATCCATCGTCGCTCTTAGAATCTGGTGCAGCGGTCGTCGTCGTCGTCGCGTTCTCTTTCGGTTGTTTGTCAATATTTAAACCAGACACCTGTTAATAATTGTTAATTAGCATATAAACAAAATACATTAGCCGGTATAATAGGACGTGAACGTCTCGACGAACGAAGCAGATTCGATGATTTTCGGGGTACTTTATTAAGAAAGGGGTTAAGGTGTTGAATATTGTGTACTACTTAAATGTCCTACACAATATTCGAGTAGTTATTTTCGTAGTTCATTTGGAATATTACATAGATATAGGTGGCGAAGAAATGGATAATAGAAAACACGCGCGAAAGATGCTTTTCAATGACAAATGTGTATCAACAGATGCAGGAGAGGGACAAGCCGGTGTGACAGTGTATATTTACAATAAGAATATTACCTTCCGGGATAGTTTTTCCTGCTCGTCCACATATGTACCCCAATCAAGTTTAGCCGAAGCCATGTTATCATCGGTTCAATTACGATAGTTCGAAAGACAATTCGGCTTAGAACTCGGAATTAACGCACTTGCACATCGAACCCTTTTCTTTGACGAAGTCTAAACTTGCGTAGCGTAAACGTAAGTTGGCGTAAGTATGTAGTATGAACTTCCAGAACCCTTATCCCACAATTCGTAGCGTCACTGTACGGCGCAAACGATAACTAACGAGTGGATTCTTTGCGCGGCACTATTTAAGGTAAACGTGTGCGATATGAAAACCACCGAGTAAAACGAGGTTTTGTTACTAATTTATGGAGGAAAGAATATATCGGTAATTTTAAGTAAAATTATGTAGAAAGAATTCTACTATTTTGAGGTATTTGTCGTTTTTTTTTGGAAGAAAAGAAATGGGAAAAATATTCTATTGAACGAAATTAATGGGAGGTTCCGGTTTAAAAATCAAGTTTTTTTATTTCATTTTTCGAATGTTCAATATTTTAGGACTACGTGTTTAAAAGGATTTGTTGAAATTCGTAAAATTCTCGAAGTTATAGGCATCTGAGTAGCGGCAAATGTGTAAAAAACTTTAAACGCGTTTTTCTCGAAACAGTGTTCTCAAAATCCGTGGAACATGTATCTCCAAAAGTTATTATCCGATTCGAATGGAACTTTTTTTATTTTGAAGAATATACTTGTGGCTAGGGGGGAAACCAGAAAAATACAAAAAATTGAAAATTTATAATTTTCAAAGTCGTTGAAAGGACGAAAAATACAGGGAAATCGTGATTTCAAACTTCAAGTGTTGTTATTTTCTAAAAAAATGTCATTTTTGTATTTTTTCTGGTTTCCCGCTAGCCGGAAGTAAATTCTTCAAAATAAAAAAGTTTCATTCGAGTCGGATAATAACTTTTAGAGATACAGCTCCCATTGATTTGGATGAATTTTTTTACGCCTCGACTTTAACGACTCCCCAGTGCCGTCTGCAATGATTAATTACAAAACAAAAAATATATTTCTATAATTTAAGACATCCTTAATACAATGCAGAAAGTCCCATTAAATTATATATAGTAGTTTTCCTTTAATTAATTCCTAAAGATCACCTATTTTTTGGGGCTCTAGATCGGAACCTCCCCTTAAGGGGGCAGCAGACCACTGTAAACAATCGGAAAAATCAACTTTCTTTTTCACATTTTCTGAAAGACGTACGTTTCAAGAATGCTCTCTCGAAATTTTATGAAGAAATTCGCATAATTGTCGGAGATATAGTATTTTCCGTGAAGCGGTGTCAAGCGCGCGACTGAGCCGCGCGGAACTTTGAACGCGTTTTCCTCAGAATGACATTTTTCAACCGCGTTGACGGGTCTACAGAGAAAACTATAAATCCAATTGAAATGAGCAAGGGCATTTATTGTACGAAAAACCCGTCGCTATTACATGACGAACAGTTTTTTTTTCAATTAACGACCTCCTTCTATTTTTTTATCAACATTTCCCCAATATTGTACTCCGAAAACATAATTTTTTTTCAGTGGTCCGCCATTTTGTAATTTTTTGCGATTTTGACTTTTTCTGATCGTCATGTAATAGAGGTATGCTTCTAGTTTCTAAATATTTTTGTCTTTTTGAATTTGGATTAATCATATGGCCCGGGCACTGTCAACGCGACAAGCACGATTTTGCCGCAGCGCACATTTCGACGACGAGTATACAGGAAACAAATTTATGAATTTGATTGAAAAAAATTTCTTCTTATCCTTCGATATGTACATTATTAACTATACTAAGCAATACATTGATTTACTTGCGTTGTTTGTTCGAAATAATTTCCCGAAAACACACACATTTCGGACCGTTACAGTGGTCTACCCCCTTAAGGGAGATCGATCAAATAAATGGCCAAGAGTTTAACAAGTTCTCGCGAATATACAATTGGAATATACGGTTCCATTTGAACGGTTCGAGGAACGCCACTGGTTCGGTGATAATCGAGTTAAATTATTACACACCACTAAGTTTTAAGTGTGATTTGTGTTTTATTTAATGACACGTTTATGTTTTTGCGCTTAAAACTATAAATTCATCGACTTAGCGTGTACGCTACGTGATAAATTGTAGCTTTTAAATGCACAGCATGTTATTAGATCTACTACGTATTTTTTTTTGTTCTTTTTATGAAATATACATTGCATTTGATATATATATGTACAAATTAAATCGTCAAGACATTCTACCTTCGTTCGTGAAGGTATAATTATTAAATTCATTTGCAGCCAAAAATATGTTTCTTCCCTAGCCTTTGCGTTACGATAGATCCCAACTAGTCGCAAGGAGTATGTAAAATATGAAATGCACGTCGAATCGCGCGCAGGCTGCTTCAATGAAATGGATTATCGTTACTTCGAAACACAAATTAATGACTACGCTATGTATCGTTTGTTGTCGTGGTTGAAATATGCTAGATCAGACGCACTTGGCATTCCCGTTAAGAAAGTTTCGCAACTGTAGCCGTGGTCTTAGCTCCGCTTGATTGCGGTACAAGGCGAACGGTTATCAGCGATAGGTCTAGCATTTTACGCTGGTATTTCTTGTGAAACACCGTGGCAGCGGACTGCGTCTTAAACGCAATCGTTGCGCTACGCTCCCCCATTTGTATGCTCTACAACACGAATAATATTAACAAATAATTATTAAATTACGAAGTAAAGTGTTTATTTAAAAAAGCCAGTATAATAAATATATTACAAGGACCGAGTAAATTCGTAACAATACAGTGAATTATACAAGTGTAGCTTTCTTGTATAGTGACTTGCAGCAATTCAAATAAACAGGATATTCAAAGTGCAAATTAAAACATTCATGTTCTATGCTATTGCGTAGCGTAAATAATACGCTGCAACACACACACGCACACATATATACACACACGCGCATACACGTATAATGTACCTATTTAATATATCTTTTTTTTTTTTTTTTTATTAAAAATACAAAGTATCCTGCCGATTGTCAAAATAGGATTGCTGTATACGCGATGTAGAAAAATATATTTAAACATAAACTTGACATCAACAGTTTATTGACACCGGTGTACATTAAAATGTACATAAAGAAAGTGAAATAGTATAATAATGTGTAAATATCGAATATAAAGCGAACATTCAGTGAAACAGAAACTCCAATGTGCGCAGAACTATCATGCATAGTCTAGTCACAGCAATCAATTTGAAGTCCTCCTCGGAATCGAAATCGATCAAATAACATTTCTACTCGAGTAAATTTAGGCGATTTAATGTTAATCGCGCGGATCGAGTTGCATTATTAGATACATATACTTTGGTAAGAAACTTGCAGGTACTTTTCTCTGAATTCTTCGAATTCTTTAACAACAAACGAGTAACTTTAGCCAAGAAATTATTCATACTTCGGGCAATATCGATTAAACATATTCCTCTTGAAATTCTCGTCAGAAAGTTTTAGTGGAACTTAAGATACCAAAAGCATAATTAGAAAACAAATTAAAATTTCGTTCTACGAAAGAAACTTAAGAGTTAGAACCAGCAATTTCGAAGGGAAATAAGAATACTTGGGAAACAGAAGCAAAGCTTACGATCGAAGCTTTACAAATATGCAATAAACACTACAATTCTGATATGTTTTCATGCAAAGATATTCACCTCGATTGCTCCGATGCCTTGACACATACGTCTAATTTGTGCCTCGGACGTGCTCGCCGCTAAGTTCTCTACTTTCACGATATTCGTCTTTATCTCCGGTAGCTTTTTCGGTTGCGC
This sequence comes from Andrena hattorfiana, assembly GCA_944738655.2. Lineage (NCBI taxonomy): Eukaryota > Metazoa > Arthropoda > Insecta > Hymenoptera > Andrenidae > Andrena > Andrena hattorfiana. The sequence goes on along the minus strand of OX122889.2, from coordinate 3,006,924 downwards.
TGGCGATTTCTGAAGCAGAACTCTTTGATTACTCTGCGTGTTGAGGACAACCTTTTGCGGATTGGCGTTCGCCGCCTCTTGTACATTGATCACAGTTTTCTGTAGATTCCCAGGCGATCTCTGCTTCACGATTCTCTGCGAATTGCCAGCAACCTTTTGCCCGCTAGTAGTAAACTTCTGCAGCGTATCCAGCTGATTTTGCCCAGCTCTCGGAGCCGTGCACGACGCCGCGATAGCTCCTTTGTTCTGCACTATTAGCTGACCTTTCTGTAAATTCGATACAGTTTTTTGTATAGTGGTGGCGATCTTCTGCGTGCTCGACAACGACTTTTGAATCACGATTCTTCGTGTCCCAGTTTGAACATTCAACGCTTTTGCATGATCATTGGCTTGGCCCACCATGTGCCCCGAGTCTTTTCCGGGATCTACCGAATCGTTCGATTGCACCGTCGTCTGTATTGTCCGGACAATTCGCACGAGCGATGGTTTCTCCGCAGCCTACAACAAAGATAACAACAAACACTTCAGGCCTATCAACCAAGATACTTAGGATGCACGTTTAGTATCGCTAGATAAAGCATTTCCTTTCAACATTTCCACTAAGTCACCTATCGGCAATTAAACATTTCAACGGAATACAGTTTCCTCGGAATAACTAAAAATTTGGAGGAAATGAAAAGGAACAAAAAGTATTTAAAAACATATATTTTATTCGAACACAAATAAAAAATGTACAGTATAAATCTAACCGACGTGCATATCTTTTCTGATTAATTCATATTCCATTTGAAATATATATATATATACATATTGCCACTCTGGTAATGATGAACATTTAAAAACGTTAACGACGTCTTTTGCTCTCGTTAACGTGCAGAGAATGTAACAGCACATCGTAATAAGTGGATTTTAATAACGAGAATTTTGAACTTTTGGGTATATCAATGATTATATGTATACAGTTATACACGATTAGTGTAATACGCACAATTGTAGATGCGCAAATATTTATGTACAATATACTCGAGTGATGAATGTAATTTTTTAACGCGGTACGAACAAGTGAAACTTTAAACAGGCATGAGTATACTTTGTGCATACTATTTGTGCCAGGTATTAACACGAGTTGCTTGTTCTTTTCTAAAAAATACTCACATAGAAACAAAGATCGTTCATCTTACTCAACTTTTTACTATGTAGGTTACATATTGAAAAAAAAAAAGCGTTGCGCTTTTCTCACGTTTCTCGTATCTCTAGTAATTAGAAAAATACGATATTTTTATTGTTGTACCTCTGTTACTTGTGTACTGATAGGACGACCACGACCTCTGCCAATACTGGTATGACCCTTGTTCACGGAAACATCTTTCACTACTCCCATGAGCGCCGACACGGGCTTTGTATCCTGTGTATTTTCACTGGCTGGAAAAACATTACGCATAACGCATTATGCATGTGTTAAGAAGATATGTACAGTGGGGGACAAAAGGATGTCGACACTTTTAAAATTGTATCACTTGTTCAAAATTGGACTAAACAGCATGAGTTTTTTTGAGAAGCTGGAAGGATTAGTTTGCTAAGTGACGTGTTTCGTCGTTTTGAAAAAAGTTGCGAATGGTCGGAATAGCAAAAATAATAGGAAAGATCATTTTTTCAATCTTTTTGTCTGTGCTCGTAATGAAAATTTAAAAAATGCCCTTTGTAGATTGAGGTATGTTGTACGCATGCCTAAAATTTCATCGAAATCGGTTAACATTGTTTAGAGCTATAAACGCTTAAAGATCGCAGAATAAGGTCGAAAATCGCTGATTTCGTGAATTTCGCGATTTTCGACCTTATTTTGCTATAAACGCTTAAAGATCGCAGAATAAGGTCGAAAATCGCTGATTTCGGGAATTTAGCGATTTTCGACATTATTCTGATTTTTTATGAAAATTTAAGCGCGTATAAAACTTACTTTAAACTACAAAAGGCATTTTTTAAATTTTCATTGCGAGCACAGACAAAAAAGTTGAAGAAATTATCTTTCCTATTTTTTTTTGCTTTCCGACCAGTTGCAACTTTTTTTAAAATGACAAAACACGTCACTTAGCAAACTGATCCTTCTAGCTTCTCAAAAAAACTCACGTTGTTTGGACCAATTTTGAACAAGTTATACGATTTTAAAAGTGTCCACATACTTTTGTCCCCCACTGTATATTAGTTGAAAATTATTAATTCCCATTGCAGATATTACAGAGAAACATTATACAATGCACTAATTAATGTCTAACATCCCACTTATTTATGTAAAATAGTATTGTCGATTATAATTTGAGACTAGATTTTAAGGAGTTATGCCTAGTCAGCTTTCGAAAAAGAACGCGATTTTCGCAAATCTTTTGTGGAATATCTACTGTATATATTTTTTTAAACTATTCGTTTATTTTAAAAGTACATGTATGCAGCGACTCTCAGTAATTTTGTTACAGAAAAACATTAAAAAATGAACGAATTACAGTTGTTCTCCCGGAAGCTGTTTTGATAAAGGCGCTGTGTGGTGAGCAAGTTTTCTCTAAACCGGATCATCCAAAATTAAAAATTCAAAAACATTCTGTTAATATATGGTTGACTTTAGTAGATGAACGAAAGTTTTTTCAAAAAGTTGATTTTTGACCAAATGGCGGCCATTTAGCGCAAAACAACGTTTTTTCGATATCTGAATCGTTCGTTTTTCGTTAATTAAAAATAGAGTTTTTGTTCAAATAAAAAATCCTTCTTTCTTCTACTTGTCTTTGGTATATAAAAGAAGTCTGCAAAAGTTTAGGCCAATCGATACAGCGGTTTCCAAAATATCTTGCTCGCCGATATCAACACAGCTTCCGCGAGATTAGCTGTTATTCGTTCATGTTTTAATGTTTTTCTATTAGAAAATTACTGAGACTTGCTGCATATATGTAGGGTAAACCAACCAGTGAATGACCGAATTGTTGAATTTATAGACCTTTGAGATTAATACTTGATTATATTTATGTATAACAACAAAACAACCGTTGAAATTGCATTTAAATTTCTTTTTCTTGAAATTTCTATAAAAATAATTACTTGTTCTTATCGTAAAAAGAACCGGTTATAAAATGCAAAAATTGTACTTATTGATGTTTGCTTAATACGCGTAACTAAAAACATGGGATATTAAAAGTGCAACTACACTCTATTTATAAACATACAATATTTTTAAATTTATAATTGAAATTTCTTTGCCTAATGGTTATTCACTGGAATACGGTCAATTACTGGTCGGTTTACCCTACTTTTAAAATAAGCGAATAGTTGTAAAAAAATATACAGTAGATATTCCACAAAAAGTTCCCGAAAATCGCGTTCCTTTTCGAAAGCCGACTAGGCATAACCCCCGAATAACATTTCAATTACTTTCCGATAGTAAGAAGCACCAATGATTATACATACATGTACTACTTTCGTTTTTCGCCTCTTCATTCTGCTTCTCCATTGCAGCCATTTTTCGCCTGTTCTCCTTTTCGCGCAGAATCTTTTCCCTAAGCCGCTTCTGTTCTTCCATCTTTTTTCTGTATTCCTGCATTTCCGGATCATTATCTTCGTCCTAAAAGATTTTCTTTAAAGAGCCGAAAGAATCGGGAGAAAAAAAAGAGAAAGATCTTACTGAAACACACCTTCTTTTCATTATTCGCGTTATTTAACACGTCCACTGTTTGTACTTGTTGAAGATTCCTATTGCTAGGTTTCATTCTCTTCGGACTCAAGTCACGTAAAGGTCTATCTATTGGGTCGGAAATCCTTTTCTGCGGTAATCTGCCTCTTATGGAAGCGTTCGCAGGTCTGCTACTAAGAGACTTTTGCGTATGATTCTGATCGTGGCTATCACGATACGCGTTCGAGGAGGGCGCCCTACTTTTCGGAGCATGATCGCTTCGACTTTTCGACGGTAAATCCCTGTCCCGATAATTCTGATGAATTCCTCTGTGATCCTAATGTGCGTTGTTTCGTAAGGAATAAATAATTCTATGTAACGTTCTAAGCTATTCGCTGATTAGTGAGATTCTACTCACCTCTTGGTAATTGTCTTTCTGATCCCATTGATCCGATTTATACTTGGACCCGCATTCGTAATTACTCTCTCGCGAGTAATTAGCTCCTCCCGAAGGGTACTGCTGTTTATTTGGGCTCGCAGCCTGACTTTTCTGCGGTTTATTCTCTTGCCACACGTCGGAAAAGTAGGCATACGGATCCTACGCAGAATCGTTTAAAATTAAAAGCACATACCTATAAAGAAGCTTCTACATCTCTAATAAAAAATTTATCGATACATACATCGCTCTTGTTCTGTTGGTAGTTTTGCTGGTACTGCGGCGGCCCTTGTTGGCTTTGATTGTACGAACCTTGATTCTGATAAGGTTGGGCGAACTGACCGCTAGGAATTTGGGACGACAGAGGCGTCTGTTGCTGAGCGGAATCCCATAGGAGTCGAGCTGTTTACAACGGACGAAAAGAATTTGTCGGTATATAGTAGCCATTGCGTAATATGTAGTCGGGTGGACGATCAGTAGCAGTTGGCTGATTAATTTCGAGCACTTACCATCGGTGGTTGATTGAACGGCGCCTCGAAAGTGAGGATTGATTAAAATCTTGTGCCCTGGAGGTAAAGGTACATTGGGTACATTGGAAGCGGACTGTTGCGGTACCGGTAGCGTATTAGTATTAAATTGGCTGGTAGATACTTGATCGGGGTAGCCGGACCTCGAATCGTAAACAGGTCGGCTTTCGAACTGAGGTTCTTGGAAATGCGGTCTATTCTCGAAGGGCGACTGATTGGACATTTGTATGCTAGGATGATTGATCGGTGGCCCTTGCGAAGAGCTTTGTCGCGGAAACCCTTGCATCGGCAATGCCTGATTCCCCTGCAACAACGCCGCCGGAGTGCCAGGTACCAATGGATTCAAATTTCCAAGGAGCGATCCTCCGGGATTCCCTTGCAACAGGGGGCCTTGATTATTCTGCATCAGCCGCGCTTGGTTCTCTTGTATGAGCACGCCTGAACTTTGAAAGGCACCCGGCTGAATTTGGACGTACGACGGTTGGCTCGACGGATGATTGTAAGACGGCCCTTGGAGCGAGCCTAGGGAGCCTGCCAGGCCACCTCGAGGCCCGTAATCTAACCGCGGCCCGATTACGCGCGGACCCATTTGACCTTGAAATTGGTTAGGATTGAACTGCGGCCTATTATCTACAAAATGTGTAGGACCCTGCAGTGAACCGTTCGGGGAATAATGCTGGAAAGGTTGTACTTGAGAATTTGGTTGCTGATAAATGATCTGCTGATTTTGTACATTGTTTGGTACCCCAAGCAAAAACGGTGGCCTGGTTTCAAGCAGTGGCGGCCTGCACGGCGGTGGTTGATTATCGAAGTTCGAGTTGCGTGCATTGCTGAACCTGGCACATGACGATAGATTTTATAAACATTAGGAGATCCCACATGGAGGAGCGATTATCGCGAGAGAAAAGCTAGGAGAACGCTACGAAGGATTAAGTTTCAAGTACCTTGGGTTAAAGTTTCCGGAATTCTGTGTATTAAATCTTCCTCCGCGGGTTCCTCCTCTTGCGCTTCGACCTCTTCCGCGGCCTCTGCTGAATGCCAGCTTGGATGGCTCAGACGTGACCACGTTTTCCAAGGTGTCCGGTATATTATTGTTCATCTTTGGCGAAACTATGGTTCTCTCGTTTTGGAACCGGTTCCTCCTCTCCTTGGCCTCTTCGCACTCATCGTCTTCTATCCCTTGTCCGTTCCCAATGTAGAGCTTTGCATTCTTCTGCAACTTCTCCCGCAAATCACCCTTTCCGATGTTACTAGAAGTGTTCACGCTATCGCCTGCGGAGTGTTCGTCGTGCTGACGCGTCTGCTCGTGTTTGTACTCGTTAATCTCGTCTTGCCCGTAATATTTCGATTGGACCTCTAGGTGATCCCCATCTTCATAAAAATCATTCTCATTACTTCTATTGGTCTTGCTTCTACTACATTCTATATTTTCATCTTCGCCATCTAAGTCGTCGAGCGCGTCGGTAACTCCTAAGTCCAGTACATCGTCTGTCTCCTCTTCTCCCTTATAGCTATTCTGCTGCTCAGGGAATTAAATTGCCAAATATTTGTAATGAAAGTATGATATTTAGCCGAGGTCGTTACAATCTATCCTTAATTAACAGAACTATGTATATGAGTGCGTGAGATATTACTCCTCCGCGAGTCACTAAAGCGAACGGATTATACGACTTTTGGGTGTGCATCGACAATTCTAAATATCGTGTCAAACCTCTGAACGCTTGGAGTCTTCCTTGCCAATTCTCTCGGGCATTATTTGGCTAAGTCTATTAATGAAAATCTCATCGCAAATATCTCGATAATGCTCACCGTTAAACAATTATAAGGCATGCAGATCAATGTCAAATACACGGATGTATGCATGTACATATATAGAAACTAATCATTTATCAGGCGATATGCAATATCATGGTGGGTACTTAATTAGGGTGTACTTAATGAAGTACTGTTTTATGTGACATTAAGTGACAGTAGAGCTTATACTTAACGATACTTGGAATCATTATAAACGTATTGTACAATGTATTACAGCTTCGGATCGTAGCAGCATGGCATATAACGTGACAGTCAAATATCCTCCGTTCAGTTTATACACGACGCTTCTACAATTTTGAACATTCCAACTTTCCTTTCGCGCATACAATTTTCTTAGTAAAAACTCCCGTTTATCTATCATTGAAATATTCCATACTGCTGTCTCTTCTTTTTCAGTGCAAATAAAAGTAGATACACAACCTTAAGCGCTAAGAAAATTGGTACAATTCTCTTGGTAAACACGAACAATATTATTTCTTCTTACGGTGCCAGTTTATCGTTACAAATCAATCGTACGTTTGATTCATATTTCTATACGATACACGAACGTTTTAATGAAAGTATTCGTAATACACAGAGTTCTATTGTCCTGAAATTATTATATCTACACATATCTTAGTTTTATTCTTAATTTTCTATCGACTTTATAGAATGATTACTTTGCAATTGCATTCAACGTCATAAAAAGCTAACGAAAGCAGAAAAACAGAAGAAATCTACAGTCCGAGTGGACCGAGGCAATTTTAATTGAATTTCATTTCACAGTTTCGTAAGGCATTTGAAACTTGTATAAAAACATGCAAATTACACCCTTTACATACAAGAACATTCATTAAAACATTCTTTATCGTAAGAATGTTTATACCCGAACACATTATTTGGGACAATTATGCTATTCAGTTATATACATTGTCAACAACAGAATCCAGTAACATATCCAACTATAATTTGTTGAAATGGTGCGAATGGTATGTTAACAAAGTTGTTTTAACTGCTATCAATATTGTTTCTGTTTAAAGTGTTTGATAATTAAAACGTCTTTTGCAAAAGACAGGGGAAAAGAAATATGCATCGAAGCATTTAATCGACTGATTTCAAATATACAGGTAACACAATCGAATAAGAAATCTAACGGAACTAAGATTTTTAATAGCCCGTCATTTATAAAACTTCCTCCATAGAAATAAATAAGAGATTCAGAATAGTCGACGAGAACGGATGAAATTGATAACGAATCGAGTATTATGTTTATATTCATCACACGAGTAAAATACAATGTATTTAGAATAACAAAATAACGTACAATAAACAAGAACAATAGTTTACAATTGATTAGCTTTCCTTTTCCCTGCGCAACCTATTTCCAAGTACGATATGTTTTTTATGTTACATAATTCGTATATCAGTTTTGCGATACGTTCCAATGCTTTTTTTTTCACAATAAAATGAATAGACCTGACGATAAATTCTACAGGATAGAAATTAGCATTCGATACTTTTGCGGAACACTGAATTCTCACCTACACGAGGACGTTTACTAATTTTCACGCATGTAATTCGAACTTTCTATATTATCTGTTACAAGAAGCGTACAACGTGTAAGACTACGAGTATAACAAATTATGCGTATCGTCTTGAGAAATTTTAGAATTTTATGGTTCTTCCTAGCACTGCTAATATCGTGAATGAAATGTTTTAGTCGTCGCTTTAACACGCAAAACGTCACGCGCAAAGTGACCGTTTATCGTACGAGGGAAGATTACTCGAATTTGATAACATTGCTATAGGATAGAAACGAAACGTGAAGTTATAATTATTGGCTCAGCTATCATAGCTACAACATACGACGCAACAAAGACAGAAACAAGTAAACGAAACGGATAGTATCGAATTATCGCCCTGCATGCTGAAATACATCATTTGTATAGTACACGAAGATAAATTATACCGAATTCAACCCATTTATGTTAAATAATTAATTCCTTCGCGAGAAACTTCGTCCGGAGATAATTGTCGTAATTTCGTAACCATAAATGGATTAAACAACCTTTCGATCGGAACTGAAGTCATTAAAACATTTATAAACACAAGCTAATACCGTATAATATCATATGCCATATGGTATACAATGATGTGCTAATTCTCATTTAATAACAAAATAATGGTCCATCAATATGCTCACCCTCTCCACTTCATAGTCGTCGGCCAACAAAGCTTCTTCCTCGTCGTTGCCCAAATCATACTCTTCGTCCCCGAGATCTTCGTCCAATAAAGTATCATCGCTGGACAAAACAAATAATCATCAAAGACTTTAAAAAGAAAATGGTAATTTCAGAGTTGTAAACAATATCGTTAACTTTACTCTTAGCAGCTGAAAATTTATCTTCTATACCTTTGGATTATGTAAAATCAGTCTATTATTTAAGAAGGAATCACGTTTCATGCGCATATGCTTTTTTTTTATCTTTTAACTTCTTTGTGTAAATACAATTAAATTGCAAATACATTAAACGGAGGAATTTCCTACTCCGAGCGTTATTATCTTAATTTCTAAAGAAAATTTATAAGATACACTAGAACGTATGATTTATATCGGGAAAATGTTTACGGGACACGTTAGTTAAAGAAATAGAATGTACGGAAACGATAATATTTTCGTGTTTATCGGATTTCATTCACAGCTTGGGGGAGATTGATTTTCTAGAGAGAAATGATTGTAATATGTAACGCGTAACGAATAACTGAGCTAAAGGAAAAGGGAATGCGATGAATGACGCTTGATAAAACGCAATATACGTCATTAACAGAAGCGGTGGTAACTCTAACCTAAATTTTTATTAGAATAATTAAAATTTGTTTTCGTAAAAAGCATAAGAAACATGCGATTATGTAAAACAGATATATGTAACTATGGTAAATATAAAAAGGATACAAAAATATCTATTTTCCATATTGAAAGAAGAAAATGCCTTACTGTTCCGACATGGTACGTGCACTTCCCGATTTATGTATGTGTCTTATGCTTGCTTATGTGAAAGCCTGCAATCTGTGATGGCTACGAGCTACGAGACAGCAAGTTGCGGTGGGTCATATCGATTGCCGTTTTCGATATATCCGACATCCGACTTTGTACCTACAATCGAATTCTCGAATTCACTTGGAATCCAATATCGAACGCAAAGCATATGCGGATAAGGGCGAATTCCACTTACGCCCAAATCGCCCGGTACACGACTGGACGCATCGTCAAGAATTTCAAAGCCGATTTTCTCGAAAATGAAGCGCGATATGAAAAAAAGTTACTCTTTCTTTTCGATTTATAACTAATAAATAAGTCGAGAAAAAGGAATACAATTTTTTGATATTGCGCTTCATTTTCGAGGAAATCGACTTTGAAATTCTTGACGATGCGCCCAGTCGCGTATAAGGAAACTTACCCTAATGAAACTCACGGGCGATTTGGGTGTAAGTGGAATTCGCCCTAGATGAAACTTCAGAGTTGAGATTTAGGGCGAGTTCCACTTACGTCCAAATCGCCCGTCATTTTCATTAAGGTATGTTTTCGTATACGCGACTGGCCGTATCGTCAAGAATTTCAAAGTCGATTTCCTCGAAAATGAAGCGCGGTATGAAAAAAGTTACTGTTTCTTTTCGATTTATAACTAATAAATAAGTCGAGAAAAAAGAATAAATTTTTTTGATATTGCGCTTCATTTTCGAGAAAATCGAGTTTAAAATTCTGCCGATGCGCCCAGTCGCGTATTGGAAAACCTACCTTAATGAAAATCACGGGCGATTTGGGCGTAAGTGGAATTCGCCCTAAATGAAACTTGAGAGTTGAGATTTAGGGCGAGTTCCACTTACGCCCAAATCGCCCGTGAGTTTCATTAGGTTAAGTTTCCTTATACGCGACTGGACGCATCGTCAAGAATTTTAAAGTCGATTTCCTCGAAAATGAAGCGCGATATGAAAAAAGTTACTCTTTCTTTTCAATTTATAACTAATAAATAAGTCGAGAAAAAAGAATAAATTTTTTCTTTATCGCGCTTCATTTTCGAGAAAATCGAGTTTAAAATTCTTGCCAATGCGCCCAGTCGCGTATTGGAAAACCTACCTTAATAAAAATCACGGGCGATTGGGCGTAAGTGGAACTCGCCCTCAGTAGAGTAGAATTGAAAAACAATTCAATTGTATATATTAATGCGATCGTGACGTAATCACGATATTAATTTATACATTTACACAAATAAATGCATGCTCGATGTTGTATTCAATTTTTAAAAAACTTGTTTAAAATAATACAAATAAAAGTAGACAATTGAATCTAATTTCTTCAAGCAATGGCTTGGAACAAGTGTTTATTTCACAAATGCCTATCGAGACGCAGTTTAAATAATGGCACACTGCCGTACCGGCGGCAGCTTGATTTAAAATTTTCTCAAAAATGTTCCCACGATAAACCAGCCATAATATTAGGAATAGAATCCAGCTGCGATGACACAGGTTGTGGAATTGTTGACGACACAGGAACCATATTAGGTGAAGCTATTAGCTCCCAACATCTTACTCATTTGAAGTAATCTAAGTTGTTAGTTACGATATATCATTTTTAGGAAAGAAAATGCTTCAATTGGATTTCTAACAATTCTTTTATATCCTCAGTTTCGGAGGAATAATTCCTTCCTTCGCGCGGACGATGCATGCCGATAATATTACAAGAACTTGCGAGGACGCATTGATATCGGCGAATTTGAAGTTGAAGGATATCGACGCCGTCGCTACGACTGTGAAACCTGGCCTTCCTATGTCCCTTGATATAGGAACAAGATTTGGAAAGTCTTTAGCAAAACTTGGGAAGAAACCCTTCATACCTATACATCATATGGAAGCTCATGCTCTGACGGCACGAATGGTGGAAAATGTTCGTTAAACGATACCGTCGTCCGATGCGATACTGTCGGCAGAAGAGTAACGTTGAATTTCTGTTCGTAGGTCGAGTTTCCCTACCTCGTCTTACTGGCTTCCGGAGGTCACTGTCTACTTGCGATCGTTGAAAATGTGGATAAATTTTATTTACTTGGTAGTACTATAAATAACGCACCAGGGGAAATGTTTGACAAGGTAAAAGTGTCGTTATTATAGTCTGATTTTCGAGAGTCGAGACCTGAAGCGGGTTCTTGAACGGAGCCTGGCTTAAGGAGGAACTTAAGGGGGAACACCACTGTGAAAGTTGAAAAAATTTCGATTTTTTTTCTTCACTTTCTTAATGTTTAACTCTTCGAAAATACTCTCTGAAAATCTCAAGTTGATATTCGAAGAATTGACGAAGATACAGTGCATTTTGTGGGACGCGTCACGATGCCGTTCCGAGTAAAGTCAAACTTTAAACGCGATTTTCTCGAAACGACATTTTTCTAACTGATCGAATCAATAGCTCTGTCAATTTTTATCCGATCGACTTGAAATTTTGACAGGCTCTTTAAAACGAGAGTATCTTCAGTTGTACGTACCGATTTTTTGATCGAAAACATATTTTTTTAAATACGCTCGAAAAACTATCCATTTTTTTGCGGATTTTCGAAACCTTTTCTTCCCAAGCGCACCATTTTTACAAAAATAATTTTTTTTAAAAATCGGTACGTACAACGGAAACTACACTCATACCGATTATATTAAAAAAAAAATTTGATTTCAGAGTTGCCGTTCCAAAGATATCGTTTCGATAAGCGACCTATGTTTTCTTGTGAGGGGTGTAGGAGATTAATTGTATATGGAAATCTATGCATGTTTTTCTATTACTTTTTTTTATAGTCTCTTGAGACATTGTACTAAAGATAGGTAATAACAATTTTATAATAAAACTGTAAGTTATTCCTTAAAAAAATCTTAAAAATGGGCTCATTTTTCCGGCCGTCACAGTGGTGTTCCCCCTTAAGGGGAGGTTCTGGTCTAAATGTCGATTTTTTTTTATTTCATTTTTCGAATGTTCAACCTTTTAGGAAAACGTGTTTAAAAGGATTTGTTGAAATTCGTAAAATTCCCCAAGTTATAGGCATTTGAGTAGCGGCAAATGCATGGGCAACAACCGTCCACTCCGGCGCTCACGTAAAACTTTAAATGCGTTTTTCTCGAAACAGTGTTCTCAAAACGGTGGGACCTGTATCTTCAAAAGTTATTATCCGATTCGACTGAAACTTTTTTTATTTTGAAGAGTATACTTCTGGCTAGGGAGGGGACTAGAAAAAATGACAAAAAGTTGAAAATTAATCATTTTTAAAGGCGTTGAAAGGACGAAAAATACATGGAAAAGTGATTTCAAGCTTGAAGTGTCGTTATTTTCTATAAAAAAATGTCATTTTTGTATTTTTTAGTCCCCCCCCCTTAGCCAAAAGAATAATCTTCAAAATAGAAAAGGTTTCAGTCGAATCGGATAATAACTTTTGGAGATACAGGTCCCACCGGTTTGGATCAATTATTTGACGCCTTGACTTTAACGACTCTCCAGGGCTGTCTGCAATGATTAATTATAAAACAAAAAATATATTTCTATAATTTAAGACATCCTTAATACAATGCAAAAAGTCCCATTAAATTATATATAGTAGTTTTCCTTTAATTAATTCCTAAATATCACCTATGTTTTTGGGCTCTAGACCAGAACCTCCCCTTAAGCCATGCTCCGTCCAGGAACCCGCCTCAGGTCTCGACTCTCGAAAATCAGACTATAACAGCTATTCCATCGTGTCCAAACACATTTATACTTTACAGAATTGGAACTAATCATTTCTCTGAATTTGTGTAGGTCGCGCGAAGACTTAAACTGAGAAATATTCCAGAGTTTAGCTCTTTAAACGGAGGACTCGCGGTAGAAACTGCGGCACTTAAAGCTACAGATATCGATCAATTTCCCTTTCAGCCTGTACTGACGAAATATTACGATTGTAACTTTAGCTTTGCAGGACTGCTAAGTACCGCTACATACTTCATCGAAAGGGAAGAAAACGAACATAATATAGTAGCTGATATGACAATTCCTTCTGCGTATAATTTATGCGCAGCAGTTCAACTAGGTGCTGTAACGCATATATGTCAGAGAACTCAAAGAGCGATAGAATTTATCGATAAGTTGTCATTGTTTCCTCGAGATAGGAGAACGCTGGTACGTTTAAACATACTAAGGATATTCTGAATTTTTATTCGGATCTTCAACTCGATACTATTTTATTAATTAGGTTGTATCTGGCGGAGTTGCGTGCAATAATCTTCTAGCCAAAGCATTGGGCATCGTTTGTACAGAACTGGGATATAAGTTTGTGAGAACACCACCGAAATTGTGTACCGACAACGGAATAATGATCGCGTGGAATGGCATGGAAAGGTGGATTACAGATACCGGTGTTTTCAGAAATGAAGATGAAATCGAACAAGTGCTTGTACAAAGTAAAGCTCCGCTGGGAGAAGATTGGACGCAGAAAGTAGAAAATGAAAATTTGAAATGTGAATGGTTAAAAATAAAGAAGAAACTATTTTAAACTATTTAATAGAAACGCATCAGTTGTTCTTATTTAAAAACATTTACTACCATTACATTTTTATGGAAGTTTACCAAGGCATGATTTTATAATACATTTTTTTGAAAGAAACTTTCATTCTTATAATTGAAATATATTTCAAAGGATTATATCAGCGTAGGTGCGTATCGTTCCGATTGCCGTTTCAACTTTTCAAGTAAATTATTTTCTAGCGAATCAGTATTTTCCAGGAAGAGTGTTTTCTCCTCGTATTTATCGATAATATTTCGTATTTTTAGTTTAATTTCTTGTATTTTATCTTTATTTTTTGATATCAAAGATGTCGTTAAAATATCATCGAACTGCAAGACCTTTTCCGGCTGCATCGTTTCGTCGAATTCGGAAACGATATCTGACAAATTAGTCAACTTTGGCTTCAGATCGTTATATATTTCATTCGCGTTTTTCTTGTCCATTTTGTTTATTATCAGCATCGCAGGTCTTTCTAGCAAATCAGGTTTGTAAAGTTCGATCTCTTTGTTTAATAGGAGTATCGTTTCTATGCAGGACCTGTGTTTATATTTCGGAGAAATTTGAAATCCTTTGATGTCCACGATAAATAATAATAATTTCGTTCTTTCTATATGTTTTAAAAATCTGTGACCCATTCCTCTATTAGCGTGTGCGCCTTCGATTAATCCTGGTAAATCCGCAACCGTGATTTGCCTATAATCTTCATAATTTACCGTACCTATTTGTGGCCTTAAGGTTGTGACTGAAAATACACACACATAAAATCAATAAAAAGAACAATGTGCGCTTATACTTATTTACTTAAACATTTCTACTTTTTAAATATGTTTCTCTGATGAAACTTACACGGATAACTGGCAATCTTTGGCTTCGAATTTGATATTGCACTTAAAAGTGTGCTTTTTCCTGCATTAGGAAAGCCAACTAGACCGACGTCGGCAATTAATTTAAGATCGAGTATCAAGGCTCGACTCTCGCCTTTAAGCCCACAATATCCTGTACTTTCGCATCCTCCGATCCCACCCTTCGCGACCAGTAGTTTTGCACCTTCCGAATCCACTTCTCCTACATTTTCATAAATACGTGTGCATAGATTTTTTTAATGTGGGAAATTCAGTGTAAATCTGGATCGTATGTATTACCAAGTTTAACTTGATTTTCATCGTAAACGGTGATACCGACTGGAACGCTTATATTTAAATCTGCTCCAGGTGCGCCGATAATTCCCCTTGAAGTACTTTCACCTCCGGATCCGGCTTTTAGCTTCACGGTTTGTAGTTTAGATTTAACTTTGCTCAGCGTTAATCCTTCTTCAGAATGAACGTATATATTTCCTCCTGCTCCGCCTATGCCACCGTAACGCTGAAGCCCGGATCCTCCTGAACCTGCTTTCACGTAAATCCGTAGACTATCTATCAATCCGTGACGCTTGAATTTCCTTGGTAACTGTGCGGGTAGTTAAAATATACTTTTGTCAGCAAATTCTATACTTCTTATCGTATAATTACATTGTTGTTATTCTTACCATTATAGAATGAAAAATTTAATTAACATTGTTACCTTCTTTGCGCAATGCAGAACTTGCGCGAATAGAACCATTCTTTCCTAATCAATATCTCAATTTTTTGAGGATCTCTTTGAGATTCAAGGAAAGATTATTATGTGTAGTTAGTTTTTGCAATACACTTTTTTGTATTTGTACCATAATATTATTTATATAGCGTTAATCTTCAATGATTGGTGTGGTAATGCAACTAAAATTGGTATGTATACATGAATGGTACCATTGGTACCCAACAGGGGGCTGCCACTCTCATTTGCGATTTTGTGGCAGTGTTTAACTGCCACCTAGGCAGTTCCAATCTTTTCGAACTAAAATTCAATATGGCCGTCCAACATAGTCTGCGAATCCTGTAATAATGTATTAATTGCTGCAACATTTGTTGAATTTTGATCGCAAACCATACCGAGGATGATAAGTCCCGTTTCTTCGACAGCTTTTACAACAGTTTTGATGCGGTGCATCAACTGATTTGAGGACGTTTTCCATTTTGTGAAATAAAGCAGTCAGAGCAACGACGGAATAACCTACATTTTTTTTTCGAAGTGAATTAGTAGCAATAACGTATTCCAATAGGCTCTACTAACCATATAAAATAGGGAAAAAATTTTTTTTAATGTAGGTTGGTCCGTTGTTGCTCTGACTACCTCAAATAATAAATAAATGGGAGTTTCTAGTTCGATACCATATCTTTTATCATTAACACTAGTGCATGGCCATATTGAATTTTAGTTCGAAAAAATTGGAACTGCCTAGGTGGCAGCAGTGATACCAGATCGGGGACGGGTTTCCTCGAGAATTTCCCCCACCTCGCATGCACACTATGCAGGAGTCGCGTATGTGATCTACACGCACGTGATTGGTGCATAGTGTGCATGCGAGGTGGGGGAAACTCTCGAGGGAACCCGTCCCTGATCTGGCATCACTGGGTGGCAGTCGAAACACTGTCCCAAAATCGCAAATGCGAGTGGCAGCCCCCTGGTACCCAATAAAGTGTTGCGCGATTCTCAGGAAACTTCAGATTTTAACGCGGGTTGGTGCCCGTGGAGCGGTAAGGCACTCTGCTCGCGAAATGCGCGGGTGTTATAAATAAAACGAAACTGTTTGCTGGTAAAAAACTTCGATATATTCTTAATAGGTTTTAGGAGATCGTTTTATAACTGAGAACAGTTTTGGACTTTTACAATCAAGAGTTAAAATCATTCTGCTTTCCCAGAGTCCTCCGTCGTTGAACCTTGCCTCTCGAACGTGGCGCCACTTCCATCCTTGCGCGTCCTTCCGGTCCTTTGACCAATCAGGACGGAGGATGCGCCAAAATTCAAGCGGTACACGGAAAAGAGTCAGCATCATAGGGCGGTATTCTCAGTCGTTGCTTAATTTTTAAGATCGTCTTAAGCATGTGGCATCCTTTACTAGTTTACGAGGTTAGTAGAGGGTACCGCATGCTTAAGCATTTGTTTAAGAATAAGCAACGACTGAGAATACCGAATAGACATATATAGACGGAGCAGAAGCTGGGACTATCGGCGAGGGAAACGATAGGCTTCGAGGGGAAAAAGCAGAGGTCAGATACAGGTACGTCGGGTAGCTTCGGGATGCCTTCGGCATGCAATTCACTGAGTCACCCGATTTACCCGTATCGCTCCCCTTACCATGATGCCAGATCGGGGGGGACGGGTTCCCTCGAGAATTTCCCCCACCTCGCACACACTACGCCGGAGCTGCGTGTCCGTGAGTTGGACTCCGAAGCGCCGAGATCACGGACACGCTGCTCCGGCGTAGTATGCGCGAGGTGGGGGAAATTCTCGAGGGAATCTGTCCCCGATCTGGCATCACAGCCCCTTACTGCGAACCTTGCCTCTCCCCTTCAGCTTAAGC
This sequence comes from Andrena hattorfiana, assembly GCA_944738655.2. Taxonomy (NCBI): domain Eukaryota; kingdom Metazoa; phylum Arthropoda; class Insecta; order Hymenoptera; family Andrenidae; genus Andrena; species Andrena hattorfiana. The sequence goes on along the minus strand of OX122889.2, from coordinate 2,989,511 downwards.
TCCGTCTATACATGTCTATGGTCAGTACTGTCGGCGACATGCTGTCCCGCGGATGTCCGTCCGCCCCCGCGAATCGACGTCCATCTTTCCTTCTAATTCCGGGTGGTGGTGGAAACTCTGTGGAAGCGCGCTTTTCTGTTACACGAGGGGGTGCCCACGTGGGAAGAGAAAGTAGCCTCTGCTCCGAGGATCGAGAAAACAACCCTTGAAAGAAATTTATGACTTCCTTAGCGTCGCCAACACTTATGGAGTCAATCGACACTCTCGAGATAGCACAAAGACGTTTTAAAGACGTCTTAAAGACGTCCAGGCTAGGCGTTCAAGATATCTTAAAGACGTCCACGAACGTCCAGAAGACGCCTTAAAAAGGTCCTAAAAACGTCCATTTTCACAAATCAGTACGTCTTTAATGCCCGATTTCTTCACCTCCGACTAAAGTCCCGGTCAGTGAACGACCAATTGAATGCTATCATGTGGCACTCGTCGACCAATTGGATGCTATCATTTGGCAGTTATGTGGAACATAACTCTAACTGAAAGATTATTGAAGGTGAAGAAATCGGCCGTAAGACGTCCAGAAAACGTTCCAAAAACGCCTGTTTTGGGCCTAACCAAGACGTCTTACGACGTTTTTGGGGCGTTCGGCGGTACTGGTTCGATTTAATAAAAATTTAAGGAAGTAAATGGTTTTCAAAATAAGATCAAACTCGATAACAATTTATTTAATTTATTTAATTTAGAAATAATGCAGAATATATGCACTTACAATAGATACAAGACATGTTAGTACGAGGTCCAATATATAGAATATACAAACTATGCAGTATATACACTTAAAAATAGATATGGATGTGCACTTAAACAGATAGCTCTGTATTTTTTCTATTCTCTGCCATTTCCCTGTGTTCAGACCTAAAATGGACGTAAAATTGACGTCTTAAAGACGTCCCGTGCTATCTGGGTCCTAAAGACTAACAAAGGACAAGGCCTTCTCAAAAGATTACGTGACGTATAACGAATTCGGACGTTCGCACTGGTGCGCACTGAGTACGACTTTTAGCCAATTGGAAGCGAGAAAACTCGCACTCAGTGTACACTAGTGCAGGTTGCCGAATCTGCTATTAGAAGAAACTCGCGATTAGTGTTGGCTAGAACCGTGATTTGTGAATCCCGGTGATTTTTCACAGTGATCCGTGATTTTCGTGATCGCTTCTGATTGGTGGAAAGCATAACTGCTCTTTGCACGCGCCACATAACCCCAATTTCAACTTTTTCTCGAAACATTCTCAAGTCCTCACTGTTCTTATAGAATCTCAGTTGTATATTTTAAATCAATGTAATCGTTCTTGATCTATTTAAATTAACGAATATTTCTTCATTTTAGTTAAAAAGTATAATGTATATGTGAATACTTTAGCCAATCAAATCAGTGCGTGCATACATCGACTATTTATGAATGTACATTCTATATATTCGCTGAATTAGCACGCTTTGACTGTAACACAAGCTATATTGAAGTAGTTTATAAAAATAATTCAATCAAGATCAAGAATTATGATCACAGTAAACAATTCACTCAAATTAAAAAATTAAAATTAAAAAATAAAAATTAAAAATTAAAAAATTAACTTCAATCACGACCGTGATCGTGATTCTGCGATCACTGTGATAAATCACTGTCAGTGATTTTGCACTCCATCCCCACTCGCGATTCGTTTCGGGGTCTACTAATTGAGACTCTGCCTAAGATCTTTCCCACACATGCCACCCGCATCGCATATCCGTAACAATACGCTCCTTGATCACACGCAAACGTCTGCTTTTAAACTTCGCTCGTAATTCACATATCGATTATATACATACATTCCCGTAGCTACTTTCACGTGATCATGCAACACACCAGCGAGCATCGCAACAAAATTGATCAGATGGCGCTATTGACTTTATCCTGTTGCGAGGCCGGCTGAGAATTCTTCTGGCTTGAGGGAGTTTCTGTGAGGTCCGGCGTCCGTGGAGCCCTGAAGAGCTCTGCTCGCGAACGCGTGAATTTAAATAAACGAAATATCGAAGTGTTTTGTAACAAATACTTTAGAACTGAATAAAACTTATTGAACTGAACTAAATTGAATCAATTAAATTATTCGGAACGATTAAGAACAAAACGAGAATATTTCAGGATTGAACAAGGCTGAATTTATTGTGACAAGTCTAGACTGTTATAACGTAGAAAATCAAATGCGAGGAGAAGAAACAGGCTTCTTCTTACGTTCGTTCTTCTTTTCTTTATTAATACATTGTTTTTCGAGCGATAAGGAAGGAGGCGAAGATAGATTTCTAATGCGATAGAGTTCATCCTTAACTCTATCCTGTTTAAACTTCGCGCTTTAGAAGCTTGCGCTGAACGCCGCTAGAGCGAGTATCGCAACTCGCAACAATCCGATGTAAACATGTGTATTGGGAGGGAACAGAATTTTTCTATTCAATCTCGAGCGATAATAAAACATTACTAAAATAAAGCAAAACGTCTCATTATTACAAAATCGTTATAAACGTTCTTTCTGTGTTCAGCGCAATCTACGATACTTACAAGTCACTGTCTTACGCGAATCATGTTGAAGTATGATAATGAATTTGTATAAGGAACTCAACATTGCGTGAAAATTAATAATTCAATTTCACTTGATTCCTTTGATACAAAAGAAGAAAGTTACTTAGCCGTTTAAACTTTATGGACGAATCATGGCATGCGAGGGAGTGGAAATGAATCAAAATGTAGCGCAAAGACTTCTAGTCGAAGGTGCTACGTTAATCGTATTGAACGTACCGATTGGTACTGAACTCGGAATCGATTTAAAATCATGGAATACGGCTGATAATTTTAAAGGTATCAAAATGATCCCGCCGGGATCTCATTACGTACATTACAGGTAAATATATAACAGTTGATACTTTCTCTATTGTCTCGGCAATAGTTACGTGTGTGTATTTTTGTTGAAGCGCTATAGATGAATTTGGAGAAACTGCGCCTAAAATTGGTTTCCTTCATACATTTAAAAAATCTGAATTTTTAGTCAGGCAGTGGGACGCGAAAGAGGAAAATATCAGTTCCGAAGGTACGATAAGTATTACGCATTATATATAGGTATCGAGGATCAACCAAGTATTTTATTAGTAACGGTGAATCTTCTTTACAAAGTTGTATCGGAAGAAATGGTTCGAAGGTTAAAGGATAATTTGAGAAACCTAGACAGGTGTCTAGGATGTTATCCTTACGATATATGGAAAGCATGGCAGGAATTAACAAATCATATTAGTCCGTCTCTTATCGAACGCTGTTCGCCTGAGTGCGGGTATGCAAAAGAATATAAATTATTGATTTCTCTTGTCTACGTCTATTCTCTTATATTATAAATACGCGTGTCTGATTTCAGGTTCATAAGATCAGCCTTAGAGTTAGAACATTGTAGCGACGCTGCGAGACCGAGAGGAGGAGTATCGAATCCAAAAAGGAAGAGGAGAAGTGGGCTGACCGTAGAGGAAAAGGAAGAAGAGTTACTTCCAGACATGAAACCGAAGCCTGGTACAGAACTGCGATTATCAAAATTGCCTGATAAAAGTTATCCGGACGGAGCATCCCCTGCTGAAATCACTAAGCACTCTCTCGACTCCACTTATGCGCTGGACACTCTACTCGATAAATTAGCACTGTAATTTCAGTAGTCTATATTTGTGGCGCTTTGAATATTTCCGTAAAGCTGTTGTCTCTGTATAACTATTATCTTTTCCAGCCCTATGGAGATCATTGGCGAAACGCAACTGGCATTTGCTTGTTTCCTAGTTGGGCAAAGTCTGGATGCTTTTGAGCACTGGAAGAAACTTGTGTACCTTATCTGCGGAGCCGATTCTGCAATTTCGAAACGTCGGACTGTTTATATCGAATTTATGAAAGTATTGGAGGTTCAATTAAAGCACGTGCCGGAAGATTTACTTTGCGATATCGTAGTTAATACCAACTTCGTTTATTATAATCTGCGTAAGCTTTTTGCAAATATCGAAACCAATTCGGAATTGGATGGCCGCTTGAAGTCTTATGCGTCGCGATTCCGCGACCGATTGTACGTTAAGTTTTCGTGGGACTTTTCTAATTTACAAGACGAGAGTGAAGATGAAGCGCCAGTGGTTGTTTCTTTGGAATAAAACTTAGTATATGTATATAATTTGAATAAAGATAATCCTACGAATAATACGGTCTACAAAAACGTACACGCGCACGTTATCCTTTGTGAATATTAGGTAATTTAGTAGACATCAACAGGGATGGGTAAATAATAAATTTATATAGATATTAGTATGGTATAATTAAAAGTAGTAACTTTTATTAGAAGACTACATTGAACACAGTATCGCATCGAGTAATTTTTACATCAGTATTACTTATATTAATAGTTATAATATGAAGTTTGAAATATGGATGGATCATCTGCTGTTTAGGAATAGTTTGATTTAGATGTAGTACCTCTGCGTAAGCATTTCATTCACTCTTCAGACTCGCTGAAAAAATAAGTAAATTGAGTATTTTACATGACGCCTGTTAAAGAAGGCAATAAAGCAAGTTTATTAGTAATAGATATTTACGGGATGAGGTGGTCGTGGCTGAGGAATATAAACTGGTCGTGTACCGGGTTCAGCTTCTGGTTCTGCTTCGCGTCGGAGGCGCTGTAACAAACAATTTAAAATATTTAATTCAATGGACTTAATATCACGTGCTAAGTAGATAGTTTTAATATATTTACGGGGTGAGGTGGTCGTGGAGGAGGAACATAAACCGGTCGGGGCGCAGGATTAAAAGGTTTTGAACCGGGTTCAGCTTCTGGTTCTGCTTCGCGTCGGAGGCGCTGTAACAAACAATTCAAAATATTTAATTCAATGGACTTAATATCACGCGCTAAGTAGATATTTCTAATATATTTACGGGGTGAGGTGGACGTGGTGGAGGAACATAAACCGGTCGGGGCGCAGGATTAAAAGGTTTTGAACCGGGTTCAGCTTCAGGCTCTGCTTCGCGTCGAAGGCGCTGTAAAAAGAATTTACAATATTTAAATAATTGGACTTAATATTGCCTGCTAAGTAGATATTTTTTTTATATATTTACTGGATGAGGTGGACGTGGTGGAGGAACATAAACCGGTCGGGGCGCAGGATTAAAAGGTTTTGAACCGGGTTCAGCTTCTGGTTCTGCTTCGCGTCGGAGGCGCTGTAACAAACAATTCAAAATATTTAATTCAATGGACTTAATATCACGCGCTAAGTAGATATTTTCAATATATTTACGGGGTGAGGTGGTCGTGGCGGAGGAACATAAACTGGTCGTGGCGCAGGATTAAAAGGTCTTGAACCGGGTTCAGCTTCTGGTTCTGCTTCGCGTCGGAGGCGCTGTAAAAAGAATTTACAATATTTAAATAATTGGACTTAATATTGCGTGCTAAGTAGATATTTTTTTTATATTTACTGGATGAGGTGGTCGTGGCGGAGGAACATAAACCGGTCGTGGCGCAGGATTAAAAGGTCTTGAACCGGGTTCAGCTTCTGGTTCTGCTTCGCGTCGGAGGCGCTGTAACAAATAATTCACAATATTTAATTCAATGGACTTAATATCAGGTGCTAAGTAGAAATTTCTAATATATTTACTGGATGAGGTGGTCGTGGGGGAGGAACATAAACCGGTCGTGGCGCAGGATTAAAAGGTCTTGAACCGGGTTCAGCTTCTGGTTCTGCTTCGCGAGGAACACGCTAGAATAAAAAGAATAATTCATTCATTGATTATCAAGAATCGGTCCAATTTTATTATTCGTATGTAAATATGTAGAATATTTTAAATTTTATGTTACCGGAAGAGTAAGTGGTTTAGGTGGTCCTACATCTAGGGATTCTCCAAGTATCGTCGTACAGATGACTGCCAGGATTGTTAAGATCATAAATTTCTTCATGATCGATGTGTGTATCTCACACGGACAACAGAATTATATTCACACCTATATTAAAATAATGCGTTATTTGTCACGGAAAGACAATTATATCGAATATGAAATTTCTTTCCTGGGATGGAATAAATATATTAATTTTAAAAATTTAACTTATTAAACAGAAGTAGAAGAAACACTTCTCGAATGAGAAGCTCGCAGATGTACTTATAATTAATATTTTACCAGCTATTTCTTACCACGTACTCAGCTCTGTAAGTCAGGATACACTGATCTCCCAGACACTTGGTAGCAGTATTTATACAAATTGTTGACCGGGAGTTTGCACGGTTTGTACTGTGTGAAAGTTCAAGGCTGCGCTGCATCTGGCAGGGAACCACCGTTCATGCGATACGAATGTTTGTTCATCAATTTTCCTGTATCCATTTATTTTTATTGTTAATGTCTCTTTGTGATTATAGTGGATATCGTATGTCGTAATTGCAGTAGATTCGTGTTCTTCACGTTATATTCGGATATTTTATTAAAAGCTAAGATAAAGAGGATGAGTTCCCGAAGTACAAAATTTTCGTAAAAAACTTTTGTAATAGAAACTCATAATAATATCGATACCATTTTGCTGCAGTTACTCTATTTTCAATATTAAAAAATTATTTAAAATTGCATTGAATAAATATTTGAAAAGCCCAGTTTATATTTTAGCTAGAACCATTAATATTGTTACATCAGAATTTTTGAAAATTGTACGCAATAAAATATGTATATTTTCATGTCAAATGATTTGTGTTGTATCGGAAATATTTAGTACAGTAATCCAGTTATTCCTTCCTTTATAGTTTAAGAAATTACGATTATTTGTAAAAGTTAAATACGTATTATGAAGCCCGGCGCGTGGTGTTTTTCTTGTGTGTGCGATTTATGTTTGGCGCCATTCAAAAAAAAATTTTGTGAAGAAATTTTGAGAATAAAACGAAGTATCGTGCCCACCCTGGACCGGCAATATATCGGGAGAAGACTGTATAAATCATATTTGTAGCATCATAGCATGTCATTCATTTTAATTTAAAAATTTATCTCATATTTTTTAGGTCTTTTATGGTCGTCGCGCATTTTGGCGAAGCGTGGTGATACGAAGAGAAAAGTTAATTATTATTAATTTGCGTTAATTATTATTAATTTCTTCGATTTGCCTTTAGGCGGTTTTTCTCTGGCGGCGCCTGTGTGCGTCGCGCACTTTGCAGTTTGCACACGTAACTTGCCGGGTCTGCGTATTATGCGTGCGGGGGATCACCGCGAATGTCAACAACGAAAAGTAAACGTATAATTTTCCGCATTCGATAGCTTGCTCCGATTAATTTAAGAACTTCAGTGATATCAGTTTTACAACAATTCACTATCTTTTATCCGTGCAGCTATATACCCTTGTATCTTGGGTTTCTCCAATTAGCTTTTATATTTCTGTAGTGATGATAATGACGATGTTTTTATTTTAAATATCAAATTAATTCCTATTATTGAGAAGAAAAAAAAATGTTTCCGCCCGGGATCGAACTGGGGACCTTCCGCGTGTTAGGCGGATGTGATAACCACTACACCACGGAAACCAATGACGAAACTTTCTTCAAGTACTTTAATATACCTTATTCATAGAATATAATGCATTACATTTTCGCCACACATTCTTATATTGATTATTTGGTCCATTAGTTATTGTAGACTTGAAATAAAAGGATCATGGGTAGGCACAGAAATGAAAGCGTATATGCTATTTCTAAACGTTCTTTATTTTATACAAATTGAATTAATTATAAAACAATTGAGTTTGAGGAACAACAATACAACTTATTTAGGAGTAGCTGGCGTGCTATTTTCAAGAGCCTCTTTCTCTCTCGTCAGCAACGCGACTTTCTCTTCGTACTTCTCTCGCAAATCTCGGAAGAGACAAAGCTGCGTCTCGTATTCTTTCTTCAAATCCGCGTTCAATTTCACAGCTCCATCCATTTTATTTATCATAGTGTTGTACCGCTCTCGTTCCTCGGTGATACGAATTTCCATGCTATCCACTTCTGTCTATATCGTTAAATACACAAATAGCAGCATTTCAGCTTACAAACGGTACAAGAAAGGGAATTATAAATGGTCCCGGGAGTTCTGTTTCATATTTGTTACACGCACGTACGTGCCTACACCCAGATATTCGTTCGATCGTTAAGCAAATAATGTCGCAGTGGTCTGGATAACTAATTTTAGCGGCTAAAATTCTGGTTCTTCTCAAACTTGGTGATCAAGGGTTTTTGAGGTCGCTGATAACGAATCTGACACCAAAAATGAAAAATTTAAGATGGCGGATTCAAAGTTACAGCCAAAATTAAAAACACCTTTATATCGATTTTTTCTAATGCAAAATCATTTTCTATTATATAATTCGAATATTTATGGTAAATTATTAATAAAAAACACTATTATTATTAACAAACAAAATTTCGCGACTAAAGTTAAATATCAATTTGAAAAAGAAACAAAAAATTTCGTGACTAAAATTAAATATCAATTTTTTCAAATTTTTTCAAATTGATATTTAATTTTAGTCACGAAATTTTTTTTGTTTCTTTTTCAAATTGATATTTAATTTTAGTCGCGAAATTTTGTTTGTTAATAATAATAGTGTTTTTTATTAATAATTTGCGATAAATATTCGCACAAATTATTGTTTTATCACAGAATTCAATTAAATACTTATATTTTTGTAAAAAGCACACCTGTACTAGAGAAGAAAAGAGTAAAAAGAATCAGTTCTAACATTATCTGTAACTAAAAAAATATAACTAAATAAATAAGTATTATAATACATGTAGGTGGTACACGCAATGAAAACATCTGACAACGTCAGCTTCTTCCAAATCGCTACTCAAGCGGGTATGCAGCTACACGCATCTAGGACGCCCAAATACCTCGAGCGTCATTTCTAAAAGTCTGCATAAAATTGAAGACTGCGGGAGACTGCACTTGAAATTTCCATAAATTTCCTTGTTAACAATGAGAAAGATAACTAGCGCATGTACTGCAGTTTTGCATAAGTGCAACTGTGTGATTGGTGTTTTTCATTTGTGCACAGCCGACTCTACTACTAGCCGTGCTATACAACGTGGCAACACCGCTCATGTGCGGATCGGGAGTCCTATTTTCAATAATGGAGTTTTGTATTCAGCATTATAATTAACGTTATTTTGCGGTATAAAATGATACAAATATACAGTTTTTTGATTAATTAAATAAGGAATACGGTAGGTATATATATACACATATATATATATATATATCGAAGCCGGACTCTCGCGGTGTTGCCATTTTGCCTTCAGCACGGCTAGTACTAGAGTCGGCTGTGATTTGTGGAATGTATGAAGTCGATAGTTACATAATGTTTTACCCGCGTGCTAGTGGCGTAATGGGCGGAAAAAAGTTGCAGTCATCTTCCCCATTGTGTAAGCTTTAATCAATAAGCGTTAATCACTCTTAATCATTTTTTTTATAAGCCTTCTCAAAGTTTAAATTGATATAAACATTACACTCTTTGTACATCGACTAAAAAATGCTTATAGCACATATAAATAATTGAAATATACTTCTTTATCTATATAACTGTATAATACAAACACGTATTTTGATGCTTTATAACGAGTAATTAAAACAAATTGATTCACATAAAATTTCATGATTTTGTCTTCGTAGTATTATATTTCAGGGTTGACTAACTGGTGGCTCGCGAGCCACCGGGGGCCCCTCCGCCTTGCTGCCACGTTGAACGACCCCCCTCCATACCGACCAGACTCAGACGATCGCAGTCGATTTCTGCTTCTTTCCTTCTCTTCTCGACTACGATCGTCAGAGTCTGGTAGGTATGGAGGGGGCCGTTCAGCGTGGCAGCAAGTCGAAGGGGCCCCCGGTGGCTCGCGAGCCACCAGTTAGTCAACCCTGAAATATAATACTACGAAGACAAAATCACGAAATTTTATGTGAATCAATTTGTTTTAATTACTCATTATAAAACATATATATATCTGATCAAAAAATCATGTGAAAAAGGAAAGGTACGTAGACTTAGAAGTTCTGGAGAGTTGTCAATTCATACAAAAAAAATTACATCGTAAAGTTGAAGTTGAGAAATTGAATTTTAGCCACCCTCCAGACCACTGTGCGGTTGGCTGACTCTGATTTAGATATCCTACCTGCAGATGCTTAACTTCCATATTACGGATTTGCAAAAGGCTCCTAGTGAGAGACTCCACTTCTTTCAGCGAATTAACTTGGATGTTCAAAGCATTAATCTGCTTCTCCTGGTTCGCGGCAGTGCGGATTTTAGCTTCCAACTGCAGCGAGGTCTCGATCAGTTTTCCCTTTAATTGGTCCACCATACGTCGAAGCATCACTTCGTCGCCTTCGCCCTTCATTAAGGTGTCGTACGACATTTGTAACATAGCCAGCTTCTTCTCGGTGCTTTCCAGTTTCTTCCGATAGGAATCCCGTTCTTCGGTTCTTTTCTGCGAAACGAAAGAAAATTGATAAAACTGTGTAAACTAAACTTTCTCCGTGCTTTCCTACCTCAACTTCCTGCTTTAGTTTCGAGATCTCAAGTTCATTCGACTTCTCAAGGTCCTCGGCCAAAGGTGCTTCCCCCTTCGGCACTGATGTTTCATTAGCAATTTCTTTATCTGCTTTCTGAGAATTAGCGATGTTGTCATGTTTCCCAACGGCGCAAGTGTCTCCAGCGCCTATGGACGTTTGTAGAATTTCGCAAGCTTTCAGTTCCTAGAACGGGGCGATGTTTTATGCAAATATAGATCGTTGAGTTATTTTAAACTTGGCGTATTTACAATATTTAAATAGATAAATCTTCGGATTACCGATTGTTCGTTTCGTTGACTCTCACTCTCGGAATTCTTGGGAGTCCCCGGTTCTTCCACGGTTTCCCTCGGAGCTTCAATAACAGTCACCGCTTCCAACGGAGTTGGATTTGTAGGTAGACTTTCATCAACAACCTCGGACGCGTTTATGTCTTTCGCGAGTACATCCGCTGTTTGTTCCTTCGTACATTGGGCGGCTGTAGATTCTGCGTGTTGCGCAATCGAATTTTGCACCTGAGGCTCGTCAGCGGCAGAGGCAACTCCATTTTCGGTACCAGCAGGGCTCGCACCGTTTGCATTATTCGCTTGATTCGGTTCCGTTATTTCAGACGGAATCGGGTTTTGGCCCGCGTCTGATTTAAGTACTTTCGCGTCTGACATTTTTATCTGCAAGAAGTGTCATTTTTATATGTTACACGCGCAACGGAACAGAGGAAGAGCGAGTTTCACTGTATTCGTGGCTGTGAACCAATCGGATATGAATACTTGCGAGCTTGAATATCAAATACTTGGGTAGAAAGTCGATTCACGCTTGACGAATGTAGGGACGCTTCGAATCTCGAGAACCGAATAGCTGCGTGTGGGTTCGAAATAGTACTCTAGATTTCACGCGCTGTTCCAAGTACCAGGCCAATAATTAATTGTACGATTACCAACAAGCAAGAAAGCAGAGAAAAGCGTCTCGAACGACGATGCTTCCCTCGAATACGAATTTCACTTTCACACAAAACGACTGGATATCCAGGACTAACTAAAAGTCCGATGTATTTTTGGACATTCTCGGCTCATTCTATTTTAAACTATCGTAGACGTGCGCCAGTCGAACGCCCAAGAAACTGAACATTGCATCGCATTTGAAATAACTGCTTCACATGAGAATTCTGCTTCACTGTTCGCTTAAACATTGAAAATATTACCCGCGGCATGATCCACGCGATAGAATATATTTCCACTTGCATCGTACGCGAAGCTACGAATATTTCGAAATATCATGTAACGCGGGTTCGGAGTTGAAGCATCCATTCCGATTCGTATGAATGAATCAACCAAGTAATCAAGACAGCTGTTAAAAGAGAACTTATTTGTCACAGAGTAGAAACGTCTAAATTGAATTTAGAAGATCATTTATTACATTAGGCTGACTCGTATCGCTTCATTCCCTTTCGATCGTGCAGAATTTCAGCTGAGAAAGAAGATTCATTAACGTAGTTACGCTCATCACAGTGTCGTGCTCGAGGGATCTCGTACCTCGGTATCGGAGGTATTCGAAACAAATTTTATGGTAAATACATAAAGGAATCCGTGTTGTTTTACCGAAAGCAACGTCTTTAGAATACGCTTTACGTTGTTTCAAATTGCTACGCACATGTTGATCGACCGCATTCGAGTTTTAAATACATAACCTCGCTTACGTGTATCTTGTTTCAAGTATCTTTTTATCACGATTTCTATAGACGCAAAAAATAAATTTCCACGCAATGTATTCATAGGGCAAAGTAGTACGTAGTTAGGAAAACCTATACGATAGTTTTCGCTTTCATATTTAGCACATTTCTCATTCAAAATTTAATATATCCGATGCTAAAGGTTAGCTTTATATAGTCCTTTGATACCTGCAGCATCTATCGTACTATTCTCCGGCTATTATTAAAGGATTTCGTAAGATCTGTTAAAATTCAGTTTCCGTTACAGAAAGCCAATTAAGGAATGGAAGAGTACGCGAGAGAACCGTGCCCTTGGCGTATAATAGACGATTGCGGCGGTGCGTTTACCATGGGTGCCATTGGCGGTGCTGTATTTCAGAGTATTAAAGGTTTTCGAAACGCGCCCAGCGGAATAAACAAGCGATTTCTGGGAAGTCTAATGGCTATTAAACAACGGTCCCCGATTATCGCTGGGAATTTCGCGCTGTGGGGCGGTATGTTTTCCACGATAGACTGCACGTTGGTGCACACGAGGAAGAAGGAAGATCCGTGGAATTCTATTATCAGCGGAGCGGCGACCGGCGGAATATTAGCGGCGAGAAATGGTTTACCAGCCATGGCTGGTAGCGCGATTATCGGCGGAGTGTTGTTGGCTTTAATAGAAGGCGTAGGAATATTTTTCACGCGCATGTCCGCGGAACAATTCAAACCTCCGTCTTTCACCAACGACCCGTCGCACCTCGGGCCGCCGTCGCAGGGCTATCCGTCGTAAAGCGTGTACAAACATTCTAGACTTATTTCAATTACACTTAACTAATTAAGTACAAACGTTTCATATTGCTTGAAACGATAGTAGTTAAACGCCGTCTTGTCGCCAGTATCTCGGATTTGTATAGACAATTGGACTTCTCGCTTTAAGAAATAATAATAGTTCATTTTTTATTTAACGGTGTTCCTTTCTGTGTTCTTATTAGATCGTTAACGGACAAAACAGAACGGTATAAACGCATTAACGATATATATACATAAATATGATATATATTGATAAAATAAATTAACAATTCATTTAAATTTTCTAAATGTCATCATCGTCTTCGATTTCTTCTTGAAAATATTTAAACGCCGAGGCTATAGACAAGTCCAAGGATTTGTTCGCAGAATCTGGCTCTTGATTATCGTCTGCGGATTCGTACGATGATTTATCTTCCGTACCCTTCAACGACTTGTTCATTAATCCTAGCAAATGAAGCTGCTCCACCTTAAAAACTTCGTAATAAAAAGTATTTTCGAAAGGCAGAACGGACGTTACGAGATTTATATTTACCTGCAGGCTGTGCACTTGGTTATCGATTTTTGTTAATATCTTTAAAAGAAGTTCCCTTTCCTGCTTTAAGTCTCTTTGAAAAGCGAGCAGTTCGTTGGCATTCATTTTTGTACGGGGCTTTTCCGAGTCATCCTCCATCCTTCGAACTTTTTCGCACAATTCATGAAGTTATTATTGGTACGCTCGTTCGATGCTGCACGAAGGAACGCAATGTTTTTCGCGAATTTCTAGTTTTCGGTTCAAAGAATTGCTTTATTCATAAATACTCCCTAATGGCTAACAAATGTGTAACGTGTGACGATAAATTTTATCTAATGTCACGATATGTCCAACGAGAAACCTTGAAAAGAGTCATCGCTTGTTTTCAAAACTTTTAACGCATTCTGTATAGGTTATGGCTGTTGTTATCGAAAGGCAGTGCTACCAACGTAATACGCTGCAAACTTCAGTACGGTCGCTGGACGTGCTTTTTATAACGTTGGTCAGCCTGAATTTCAAATTTATTAACGAATTTCTTGGGTGGAGAATAAAGAAAATAGGGCGAATTCCACTTACGCCCATGGGCGTCGGCAAAAGGGGCAGTTGCCCCCCTGGCTTTTGAGAAAAAATCGCTTATTTTTCAAAACTGATTTTTATTAAGTGTATACTAAAAGAGGAATATTTTTCAATTTCGGTTTTCATTTTTTAATTAAATTGGCGCTATAAAATAGGTTAAAAAAAGAGGGGTATATTTTTTTTACCATCATCCCAAAGTTGCCCCCCCCCCCCCCCTGGAAAAAAGTCTCCGGACGCCCCTGCTTACGCCCAAATTGCCCGCAACGCCCGTGGTTAACCTTCCAAAATTTATGAAAATCTCATGAAATATGGAAGAATAAAAAAATTAAAAAAAAAAATTAAAACCGACTTCAAAAAAATAAAATTGCATTAAAAAGTAAAAAATATTTTTTCTCTTGTTTAATCTACGACTCTCATATTTTTAACGGAAAATTCCTACGGTTGTGAGCGCGGGCGATTTGAGCGTAAGTGGAATTCGCCCATGTTAGAGTACACATGCCGTTCTATGAAAAAAGGCTTTTTTATTTTGGATAGTTTGAGTGAGTTCTATACGGTCTCTTCACAGAGTAATGTAATAATAGTTTATTTTTCTACAGAATTCTACGTAACACTACAGCGCAATCGCATTTCTTTAGGTACAGAATCTGTATTGGATCACAATATAATCTATATAGCTATACGATTATATTAATTTGTAAACTTTCGAGTGGTTGAATTAACTTAAATAGAATCAATACGAATCTTTTCATTAAAAAATCATTTCAGTATACGGAGTAGTTTCTTATCTGTTGGCTACCTAGATCGAAGATTAGGAATGTTTTCCTACTAATTTTACTGTTCCGCTCTGCAATGTATTATTACTGTATAATGAGGTACATACATACATACATACATTGTCACTGACACAAGATTTTCATTAGATTTTATGTACATATACATACAGAATACATTCGAATTGGGAGCACAACTAGTGTTACCATGCTATCTTTATGAGAAAGGTTATAATCTAGTGTTGGAATATCGCAATTATGCGAAGATAATCGTTTCTATTCCTTAGTCGCACATACAGTAGCATTACAGCAGCATACGCCTTGGACGTTTTTTGTCAGAACTTACGAAGAATTTTCATAGTGACATAACTTTTATTAAGGGGTCATGCCTAGTTGGCAGGCGAAAAAATAACGTGATTTTCAGGAATTTTTTGTGGAAAATCTAATGTATATTTTTTACAACTATTTGCTTATTTTAAAAGTACATGTATTCAGCAACTCTCAGTAATTTTGTTATAGGAAAATATTAAAAAGTGAACGAATAACAGCCATCTCTCCCGGAAGCTATTTTTTTTAGCGGTGAGCACGATTACTCCGAGCCGGATCATCTGAAATAGAAGAGTGAAGAAGATTCTGTTAGTGTATGAGTTTATCTAGTTCGTGAACGAAGGATTTTTGTTTTTGATGAAAACTCTATTTTTAACTCACGAAAAACGAACAATTCAGACATCGAAAAATCATGATTTTGCGTTAAACAGCCGCCATTTTGTCTGAAATTAATTTTTGCAAAATCCTTCGTTCACGAAGGAGATAAACTCATATATTAACAAAGTCTTCTTCACTTTCAGTTTTCAAATGATTTGGCTCGGAGAAATTGTACTCACCACGCAGCGCCATTATAAAAACAGCTTCCGCGAGAGTGTCTGTTATTTCTTCATTATTTAATATTTTCCTATAACAAAATTCCTGAGGGTTGCTGAATATATGTACTTCTAAAATAAGGAAATAGTTGTAAGAAACATACATTACATTTTTAATAAAAAATTCCCGAAAATGACGTTCTTTTTCGTTCGCCAACTAGGCATGACCCCTTAATAAGCTTTAATTTTACGAGATACGAGACGCGCGTTGATCTTCCTATTAGTTTGGAGAGATTAAAGATTTTCAAATGTGTTTTTGTTGCGAAATTACTAGGTCGTTCAAAGATATATGTACACAGGGGTAAAGAGGACGTGAAAAGATATTAAAAAGGACAGACAAGATAGGGATGATAACATCGAACAATAATTGTCCTCGCCAAAAAGAAGACTAATCTCTAGATGCAACTAACAAGCATCTAAAGCAATATTTTCACAGATTTTTTTACAGGATATATTGTATTCAATCATTGGTATTTATAATTACATATATAAATATTGTTATACCATTTACAGAAACTGAGGTATATGGTAACCTTGCGGAATAATTTTAAGAATCAGTCGCGTGGATCGATTCTATTAACATTATCATTCACGGTATATACGAGCTACAAAGGAAACAAATAAATAGTTAATACAAAATTGGTACATGCGTCGTTGAACTTCTATTAATTCTATACATTCGACTAATTTTGATGATCGATTCGCAAGACCACGAGAAAATTGTGTCACGTATTATTAGAAGAACAGTTCAGCCATAAAGGTTTTCGTTTTCTTACAATTGGTTTTTTTTTGTTTGCACTATTACGATAAGGATATGATCGTAAGCTGCTGCAGCAAGGAGTGAATTGAGAATTACCATTCGATTCACGTACAATCGCTCAAATTGTAAGTTCCCCTTCTCTTTCGACTTTCACCAATCGTCGTTAAGTCGTAGACCATAAATTTGTTCGTTGCTGCAGCAAAGAGCGCGTCAATCTTTCGAGGAGGAGGGTGGCGATTCCCGACTATTGTCGCTCGTAAAATTTGATAAACCGAGACCACCGGCTTCGTGGCTCGAGGAGCTGGTCGGGGAATTACTGCTACTTCTAGTACCGCCGAGTGGCGCCACTGTTCCACTCTCCGCCGGTATCAGGCCCTCCTTCATCCTTTTCTTCTGCTTCATCCTTCTGTTCTGGAACCATATTTTTACCTGCGTTTCGTTAAGCTGTAACGCTGACGCAATTTCGATGCGCCTTGCCCTGGTCAGGTACTTGTTGAAGTGAAACTCTTTCTCAAGTTCCGTGAGCTGCTTGTTCGTGAAGTTGGTCCGGCCGGTATTGTTGAAGCCACCTGCGATACTGGCCAAGGGGCCGCCGGTAAGGCAGTTAACGGGACCACTTGTCGCATGAGTGTACGCCGATCCACTCGTACTCGCGATCGTGCTGCCACCGAATTCTCCCACGCTCTGGTTTGTCTTCGCGACTGCAACAGATTTTAGGTTTTCTTTATATTCGAACATAAGTTGTGCAACAGTTAATGCCCTACATGATTATCGCGATTTCAATGCGACCAATTTCTGCTTGGGATTCTGTATGCTGTGTTGCGAGCTGTCAAAAGGTGCTGGTCATCCAAAAGTAAGTATTTGGTAAATATAATTTTGGTCGTGTCGTGTGGGAAGCGATACTTCTATTTTCCAACTAGCTACCACGTGGGCGGGACGACTCTAACAACGTGATTGATGCGTTCTCGCTACGAAATATATGAAATCGGGAATATTTCTCCAAAGTTTCAAGTTTGTAATATTCCTCGAGCTGTTCTGGACGCAGAATCAAACTGTCTGATTAAAATTTTGAGAGATCAATTACATAGCAGATAGTTAGGTACTAATACTCGCTAAAAGGGACAAATCTTTGGCTTATATTCCCTTCTGTTTCGGACGTGGACGTTAATGCCTGACGTGCCCATGGTAGAGGTTAGGGGCAATATATGCCGATTAAGCTTACGTTTAAGCTTTCGACCGGTGGCCATTTATTGTCCAACACAGCTGGTCAGTGTTCTAAGGACAGAATCCGTTCAACCGTGGATTCACGATAGGGTTAAGCCCTAAAATTGGATCGAATTGCATCAGCTGTTACCGAACATAAGAATAAATCATAACGTCATATTACTTCGCCCGTATTTATCGATCCACTAACTTGGTCACTCTAATTTCTGTTTCCGAAGTTATTGTAACAGTTTCAGGGACATATCTCGTATCGACGTTTCGCGCTAAGTTGCGTGCGTGTAGATTGTAAGTTCCGAAGTTAATTCGGTAAAATCACAGGGATTCTTGAGTGTTTTGAAAAATTATCTTCGCCTGTTTTGTTTATCGCGAATGTTCGTACTTTGTACAAAGGTAATTGCAGTTAAGCAATTTAAAAGAAGCCACGCGTCCCGACGAAAAAAAAGGTGGCGTCTACGCATTATGGAAATTAGATTGTTATTTAGTCTGCCGGTATGTGGAAGTCAATTTACTTAATGGCAGAGGGTGGACGAAACTGTCAAGGCACCGCCTTAGAGCCACATTTTCTTTTTTACCCATGATTGCCTGTATCGCTTCCCGGCGCGGCGTACGCCTTCATCGCATTAGTTTTTATATATTATTATATTTTGAGTTGAAAGTGTCTTGCTAATAATGCGACACGAGCATCGGGAGAGAATAAAATATGGTGCGATCGATTTCTCTCGAGGATAAGGCGAATGTTATTTAGCGGATTTTCCGAATGATCCGTGAACATCAGTCACTTAAACACCGTGTTCCGAAGTTGGCCCGTGGCCATTAAGCTCGCGCATCTTCAAGCCGAATAATCAAGTTGGACAAGTTCTATTAGTAGTCACGGCCGGCGTGATAGCATGAAATGTTTTCCGTTTTCGCGACTCATTCATCAATTTAGCACCTTAACGGGAGGACAGAGCGCGGGGTTGCTGATTTTCTATACGATACCGCCTGTATCTCACGAATAAGCCGAGTCTCCGTGAGTCGAGGATCATTACCGCTGCCGATGGAACTTTCCTCGGACCTTGGCCACCGCGACTTTATTGTAAGACAATGGTTCAGCAGTCAATGATGTGGAAAATACTCGAAATCAGACGAGAATGTAGCTGTTTCCCTCGATAGTTATTTCTCTTCGGGATAAGCAGAGTCTGTAGAGGCCTTGAAACTGATCCTATTCAGACGTTTTCAAATGTTTCAGCCGACAGAAAGCATTTTTCCTTCGCGCTCTGTTTTCAACCTAAAAATAGGTAGCAGCGTGGAGCTTTGTAATTGGAGAAATAAAAGTAGCAGTCTTAGAAACTTAAACTTCTCAGAAACTTAGCGATACGTCGCGTACTTGTTCATTCGTGATATAATCAGTTACGTCTGATTTCATTCTAAAAAGGCAAATCTCGAATGCCGAGCGATCAAGGAAACGTTTGCTCGCGCGGAATGAACAAATCACCTTCGATTAAACGCCGCCTCTACTCCGGTAATTAGAATTTCTTCTACGGCGGACGCTAATAACACTAATTAAAACCGCAGGTATCGTTTAGCGATGCAAATGTTACACGATCGTGTCGGATCGAATGATAGACTTGTTGGTTTGAACCAGTAACTATAATTTTCTTGAACTCGTGAAACAACTTTAACACATAGAAACTGTGTACATAGACAGATATTTCTATTTATATTTGTATTTGATAAAAACAACTCGGAATGTCGCACGGTTGTGCCATAAAATGTTGCACACAGTTTTTTTCGCTTTATTCAATAATTTCACATAGTGGAAGAAAACTGTCCTTATCTCTCGTCTCATTTTGACAAACTTAGCCCCAAAACAAAAAGAGGGAAGAAATTTGAACATTTGTTGGAAAGACAATGTTATTTTAATTCCAAGATAAAAATTTAGATCGTAAACCCGAATCTCGGTGGATACGACGCGGACGTTTTGGGGCCGGAAATTATTTGTCCCGGGAAGAAATGAGAACAGGACGAAGCGTCGGGGGAAGGGGTAAGAGGTGTGACGGGGAATAAAGGAATAGACAGATCGAGGCAAGTTAAAGACCGCGATAGCGCGCAGTTAAGTGGGTTGTTGACGGCGTTATTTAGTTTCCGAAGGGGTGAGCTTTTGAGGAGTTTCGTTGCAAACAATTAAAATACTGATCAGTTCAGTTTTATCGTCGCACAGTTGTGCTACAAATGGGTCGAATCACAATAATAGAAACAGTAACTTACTCAGGGAACAGGCAATAATTTTTCGCTTTGATCGTATTCACATTATGTATGCTTGGAGGGGAGGGGCGTTTGCGACTCGCTAATGTCATCGAGTTTCACGTCGGAAGTTGTTAGAAAAGCTAGAAGAATAATTGTATTTCACGTTGACGCAACGTCGATCGACCAAATGCGCTTAAACTTGCTGCCAAACATGAATGTAATTCTCGCGCAGGTACGCGAGCGCACCGATGCAAATAAGAGTGTGTGGTGGGCGCGAGTGGACTACCACAGGTAACACGTAGCATGCCAGCCCGGCTTCGTTCAAAGGCCCCTCGATTAAATCTCACCTGGCTTAATATTATTATTTTACGCGGCGCCTGCATGTGGAAGCGGCACGGAGAGGGGAGCATGTAATTGGAAAGAGAGGGAAAAAGCTGGTAGATAGCGCTCGTGGATAGCGTTGCATAGCTCCGTGAACAATCTTCATTTTTTTTTACAAAAGAAACCAATCGAATCCAAATGCTTTGATTTGCAGTGCATATGGTGAAAATTGGTGATGCGTTGCGATTTCTTCGTGGCGTGGGACATTGAAGATATGTATTTTCCATTCCAGTCTTTCAAGTTTCTTATTTTATAGAAAAAAAAAAAGAAGGGTCTGGCGAATTCGCTATTTTGCACTTCTCATCGCGAACAGCCCAGTAATTAATTTTCTGTAATCTCGGTGAGAGAAAATGCGAAGAGGAGAACGGTTGCAAACAGATGAGGAGGGCGTCGTGATCGAGGTGTATAAAGTATGAAAGCATTAAGAAGACTACTCTAGCTGAGAACTAGAGTTCCTGCTCTCGATCCGGTTCTCATGTATCTACTTAAGAAGAAGCCTAATTTATTCGGTCATTGAGAAAATTTCTCATTTCACCATGATGTTTGACGACCTGCTTTTGATCGATAACGTTCTGCTCCCTTAAAATACTATAAATACTTTATACGCGTTATGTAAAGGGGATGGGATTTTGTCGATTGTATTGATTTGCACAGTTTTATATTCTGTGGCATGTTATAGTCTAAGGTCGGTATCAGATATATTGGCCGGTGAGTTTCGTGAGGGGTATTCCCCCACCACACCGTTTGTCTGCCTCGGTGCTCCTTTTCTCAACGCTTTCTGTCTCGCTCTCGTTTCATCTCGCTCTCGCCTTCGCAGAACAAGAGTGAGCCAGAAGTGGTGGGGATAGTGCCAAGATTCTGGCGTGTAGGCCAAACCGAGCTGTCAGCGTAGAAATACACACATCAGAATAAGTGTGCGTTAGCAACGAAAAAATTCAGGATTTTTATTCTACCGTCCTGAATTAAACTGTCCTGTCTAGCATTTTTTCATTTTTTTTTAGATATGTTGAAATATTTGAAGTTCCACACGTCTTTTACCTTTTAAGTAAAGTTAGAAAACTCTACGTGCTTCGTAAAGATTTATAAACAGTCTAATGTATTTAACCTAACTTCTTTCAAAATGGTTCAAATATCTTATCTAAAATAATTAATTGGTACGTTAATAACACATTCCCTACCGGTACACCTATTATAAAAAATTATATTAGGCTGTTACAAAAAAAATGACAACATTTTTTAATTTGAGTAAAGGAAAATAAGGATGGTACAAAGTAAATGATAAAACTTCAATTTTCTCGGTTGTTTCAAAATGCTAGATAGGACATTTTAACTAAAGAGGGCAGTAATATAGAAGCTAATTCTCCGCTTTGATCCACGGTAATAGCATTATATAGTAATTTAGTAAATGAATCGCAGAGTGTCAGCTTCTTTAATCTGTCCCGATAAAATCGCGCGTTCGCAAGAAACTAATCCGTTGATCACACAGGATCATCTGCTCTTATGCGGTAACGATCCCCTTTTAGAGGAGCATTACGCAATTCAAATATTATTCAAAGGCTAAAAGCCAGGGGGCATGGTGCAGATGACGTAAGGAAACGCAGGGGTTGAATGTGTGCGCGAGCAGCCACGAGGACCTCCGGTATTACGTTACCGGAAAGATGGTCCTCGATAGGGGCACCGCGTTCCTTCCTCTGCCGATTTCCCTAATTTCAGAAAATTTCAACACATTCGGTCCATCCATATTCCATTCGACTGCTCGAGGAAAAATTTCGACCCCGAGGCGCTCTGAAACTTGCCGTAGGTGAATTTAAGAATTCTCTCATTATGGTGTAAGCCCTTTTGCAAACATTAAGGGGTTACCGCAGTCAGTAAGGTCAGAAAAAGAATGATTCTTTGGGAATTTATTTCAGAAAGTACATGCATATTTTTATGCAAAGATTTTTGTATTTAGATGAGGAACACTTTAACAGGTTATTATATTATGTTTTGATGTAAAAGTATTTATTCATTGCAAAATTACAACTGATTTCCCGAAATGGGTTTTTGGATTGCGGTGACCACGGTTTCTCAGAAACCCCTTCACCCATCTTTCTGAAACTTTGTAATTTGCTTATTTTATTATTACAGGCTTATGATATCACAGAAGTAAAAAAAAAACTTTACAAGTTTTCTATAGCTATAGCTATATTATAATTGGTATTATAATACCAATTCTCACCATTAGTGAATCAAATAAGAGGCATTGTAGAGTTTTCTAATTGCATATGAGTCAACAATAATTTTTATGTTTCTTCTAGACATTCAGATTTAGTCTTTAATCGAAACATTTGTTTTTCCAATGCATAGTTTTTATTTTATAGATGAAAAATGAGTATTTTTTTCCTACGAAAATCGATCATTCCACTTTAACATCCACCATTTTGTCCCAGATTAATATTTTATAAAACGGAACGATTAAAGACCAGATAAACTATTGTACTACCTAAATCTTCTTCCTTTTTCGATTTTAGATAACCCAGTTCCGAATAATGTTGGTCACCGCGAAAGGTATTTCTAAAATCAGCTTCCGGGAAATCAGTTGTAATTTTGCAATAAATAAATACTTCTACACCAAAACATAATATAATAACCTGTTAAAGTGTCTCTCATCTGAATACAAAAACCTTTGCGTAAAAAAATGCATGTACTTTCTGAAATAAATTCTCAAAGAATCGCTCTTTTTCTGACCTTACTTTCTACGGTAACCCCTTAAGTAAAATAATTATTTCTCTCCTTATGATAAGAATTGAAAATGATACATTGCTGCGAACGTCTAACAACACACCACATCTATGAAATTAATGTTATCTTTAGTATCCCAAACTTCCTAGAGCTACCTGAACAGGATACCTTTCAGCGAGAAAAAAACAATCGGCTAGCCACGCTCCAGCTGTATTTGAAGCTATCTGATTTCCACATCCGATTACACGGTACAACGCCCGGGGATATAGCTTCTTTTGTTGGATAAATATTTGAGTCGTAAATGCAGATTACAGAGTCCTCCGTGCCAGGGATGAATGAATGTGGGATTAGGGGCTTAGGGACCATCTCGTACATGCTACATTAAAAGAAAAACGGACGCGTTTGCTACTGTTTAGCATCGCGCAATAACTCGGCCAGTTTATTATACTTATTGTTAGTCGTCAGGTGCTTGTGTACCGCGGTGTCGCGCGCTTACTGTGACCGACAACGATACTACGAAACATAGTCGTTAACTTTTTATTCGGTAAGGAACGATTTACGATTTTAGGGATTTGCGATAGCTGCGTTCCGTTCCCGCTGTTTCGCGGGCGCGGAATATTAAATTGTGCATACGGACGCGCGAGCACGAGCGCACACGCGCACGTACACTGTACACGAGGGACTTTCGCGAACCGCCACTCGTTCGTTTGTCGACTAACAGGCTCTGCTGAACGGTAATAAGGAATATCGCGACGTTTAACGAGCCTCGTAAAACCGTTATTGTTACTCGAACGGCATCAATAGCGCTATCGTGTTTTACTGTTACGCGCGTTCTTCGTAATAAAGTTGCCTGACCGTTGACGTTTCTCGCGAAGCGCGCGCCCAGTAAATTCTGTCACGGTAACACCTAACGAGCGCGGATCGAACCTGTTCCGTCGCGAATAGACACGAGCACGCCTATATTTAGGTACGCGAGCATTTTATTACCGTCTGCGATTCTACGATAAGGAAACTCGTGTTTCTTTAATGGGTTCGTTTCTCTTGGTAGATAACGGATTGCTGAATCGTTCATATTTTCTACGATACTTCCTTTGCGAAGGAAGCTTCGCTTGGAATGTAAATGGGTGGCTGAAGTGCTTGTATGTGGGGGATAAGATTCTTCCTACTGTCTTGATCGCGCATTTAGTGACGGTGAATTTGTAGGAAACTTTTATGGAGACAGTTGAAAGACGAGTAACCGTAGATGGTTTGTCTTTTCCCGAATTTCTGAGGATATTGATTGGCCCGCGCAGTCGTATTTATGAAGTGACAAAACAATTTTGCTGACCTAATTCCCAGCTATTTATCCCCCGCCTGTCATCGACGCGCCTCGTCGACTATCGGGATAGATAATGTCCTGAGTCACAGTCAACTGTAAAGAGCAGGTCTCCTCAAACAAGATTCCAATCCAGTCCACTGAGACAGTAATACACATGTAATTACTATCGAGGGAGATTATCAATGAAAATAATGAAGTATGTACTTCTTTTACTATTCTTTCCATCGCGATCACTTTTATTTACTTGTATAAAGACAGCTTCAAATAGAACAAGTCATGATTAAGGACCTGGGCTGCGTGGAGAACGCTGGCGGTTCCCATTGGCTGTGCCGGTATAGATACACGGTTTACACATGTACATACGTGGAAAGAGTGGAGTGCACGTTGTAGCGAAACTAGAAGCAGTTCCTGCTAAAATTAGGCGTAGTGCGTTTTGCATTGGCTTTCCTGATAAGTTCTGCAATCTTTCTCCTCGTCAAGTTGCCAGGCAACTTTTTCTACAAATTCGTTTGACTTATTTTCATTCGTTACTCGGACAGTCGAAATGCAGTACTGGTAGACGTATGTAGGGGAAACTCGGACAAAACCGGGTACCTTGGTAAAACCGGGACGTGATATTATTTTTTAATCTGCCTCAAATTTTCCCGCGTCGTTGCAGCGACATATCATTTATCCATTATTCATCCATTATTTCATCAATAAGAGATAATCGTGTTACAAGCGTGTTTACTAAGATTATATCGTCCTTTGTTTTTTTTTTAAGGATCTGTTCGAATTTTCGATTATTAAGAAACTTCAAACACTTTTGACAGTGTTCAGGTAGATACTTTTTGGTGTGAATTATGTTAATTGTTGCATATTAAAGTGTAAATAATTAAAAGGTTTGTTTTTACTTCGCGATGGTATTGTTGATAATTTGTAATATTTACAAAATTGTATAACGAAGAAACGAAAAGGAGGACGTTAAAACTAAAATTAAAATTAAATCTTAATAACGGACTACAAGTAAAGAGAAAGAAAATTACAAAATTGAACAAAATACCGAAGAATAATGATAACAGTGGTGATGAAAGTGGTGAAGATATTTGCATTTATATCTAAGAATCATATGGTTCATTGAAATTGAATAAAGGTTGGGTGCAGTTTACAGCTTGTTCTAACTGGTTGGGAGACTGAAGAATTGGATGAGTTTCGTTGTTATAGGTGCTAGGGCCAGTATCTAGTAGGGGAAAGCGGGGTAATTCCGGTCACTTCTATTTCTTTAAATAAAAACCGCGTAACTTGACTCTGTATGGTACTGTCACTTGTTAATGATGCTGCGAACTAATATTCATGGTTTCCATGACGATAGCAGTCTTTGTTTCAAACAAATCCGGGAGCATTCATTTCGCACCGTAATCTTATAACAGTGGTCGATTGTTAAGCAAGGTAAGTTACTACATGGAATAGATATGAATTATTAATATTAATCTCATTAAATACAGGAATGTTTCTACTTTCAAACTCACATGTGGTTGTTGGTGATATGTAAATTCAATTCAGTGTATTACTTCAAATATCTGAACATGAGATGTGGGGTAATACCGGCCAAAAGTGAGGGGTAATTCCAGCCAGCTTTTAACGTTGCTTTTTTTCTGGCGTAGATGCCACGTACAATTCAGATATTTCTGACGAAAAAGTAAAGCACGATATTTGCTCCTTTTGCAAAGAATTCGGAAAAGGTGATGAAATGTGATTCCGGTGCACAGTATGTGGTCAATAGGCACATGAAGAATGTTCAGGATGCGATATCCCTGAAGAATACACTTGTGATATACGTACTAATTAATTTTAAAATAAAAAATAATACAATTTTTTATTAATTTAACAGTTTTCCTATCTTCTTTTATAAAGAAAAATCATGGCCGGAATTACCCCACTAGCTCCCAATTTTGTTACAACGTAAATTTATGCTTTCTCGGTCATACTAATACAAACTAGACACTTCAAATTATCAATTAATATAAAAAAACTAACAAATGCGTAACTTGTTCAAATTTTATAGCATTTACTGCTTATGTGGCCGGAATTACCCCCCTGGTACTCGGTTTTACCCATGCTACCGTTAAGGAACTAGTTCCTGATCAGGCACAATTTTTTTATCAGTTCATGAAATAAATTGTTCTTTTCAGTTTATGGCAATAAATAATTGTTTGAAATAATTACTGACATAAAAATTGATAATTCAAAAATATATGTGTTGTCTATGAAAGCAGTTAGTATTGTTAGTTTTTGTGAAAATAAATGTGTAAGGTAGTTCACTTGAAGGAAGTCTCTGTTGAACGCCTCTCTTACTGTTCGAAGTAAGAGATCACCATCGACGCCACAGTCGATTTCTTTGCTGATTGTTGCGGTATTAAAGGTTATTATCATACATTTTGCTTACAATAGTTTACAATGTAGCGAAAGAATTTTAGTATTATATGTACCATTTTGCTTTAAATGTTAGTGATCATTATTTAGTTCCACTTTTTTCTTGTGGAACGAATTGTTAATCACCCGAATAAATATTAGGTTAGGACATTGTAAAATTATAAAAAAATTAAATTTAAATGGTATAATACTAAAAATAAGTTTATTTGGTATTTTCTTTTTAATTAGTATTAGTATCTGATCAAATATTAGTTTCTTACCTAATAAGAAATTAGTTCCCATGTATTTTAAATGATAAAAAACTAGTTCCTGACCTGATCAAAAATTAGTTCCCATGTATTTTTAGATGAACAAAAACTAGTTCCAAGTCATCTTATTATTCCGTACCTTATAAATAATTAAATTATACATATTTCCAACTTTTTAAAATTTTTCCTTAAAGTGTTAACATTAATTCATCTTTTAGTATAAAAAAAGTCTATGGTTTAAAGTTTTATTAGGTTAAAAATAAATATTAAAGCGGGAAGCCCTCTAAACTGATGAGAAACTAGTTCCTTATCGGTATGGGTTTATTGTATTTATTCTTCTATTAAAAAAATCGGATATATACTATTATTTAATAAAGAGTTTATGCTAACGAATCCTAATTACAATTTCTTTTTTACATTAATAACATCAAAGTTATAAGCTTTTATCCTTAACGTCCCGATTTTGCCCCGGTTTCTCCTACATGTTCATACAAATTTCGCGGTACAAATTACCGTGGACGAATGTATCGGTGCCGTGAAATTGATTTCCATTCTTTTTCTGCTGACAATGAGATGTTTGGTCATCGGTAATGTAAGCCGAGTGACCTTCGGCCAGCCGATTGTTGGGCTTGGCCGAAACCGCGACGCGACGGCGAGCCGGTCGACGGCGACAAAAGACGGTGAAAAGACGGTGACGATCGGCGGCCGACGCGGCAGTCTCCCGTAGCCGCTCGCACGAGGCAGTTGTAGGGTAAAGGACCCAATTACTGACACCTAACCAATTATTGTCACCTTAAGCTATTTTACTTCAAATAACGAATAAATAAACGTTGTAAAGTCATATACGAAAAGAATTATGTAATTCAACCTATAATCTATACTATAGATTATATACTATAGTTTATTTATTCGTTATTTTAAGTAAAATAGCTTAAGGTGACAGTAATTGGTTAGGTGTCAGTAATTGGGTCCTTTACCCTATATCGAAAAAACGCTTAAATATATACTTTTCCTTCATTCCGCTAAATGAGACATTTCCTTACCCCTCCTATAGTAAGGCCGAAATTTGAATTCCTGCCTATGATATACCTACCTACATACATACCTGCCTATACACGTATCGAACGATTGCGTGCGGTCAACTTTATTTATGGCTTTGAGGTCAGTTGATTTGGCACGTTAATAATCACACGTTTATCGGCCGTGTATGGTATTTGTTCGGCAACGTTCACCGTCGTCGTCGTTTGCGTTATCGTAGGCGAATGAATCGGTGGTGACGCGGTGAGGTCGATTGTCAGTTTTCACAGAACAGGATATAAATACTCTCTCCGAGGGTATGTACCCTTCGGCTTGAAGTTGGAAGCAGCGTGTTGGCGTTCGCGAGGCTTGAGCCATCGGGATAGGGCCGCGTTGGGTGACGGCGCGTATCGGTGGCTGGTCGGCGCGAGCTTTTTTTTGAACGGGCGAGCTATGGTTCGAAAGGCATGGGCGCGATATATCGTCGGTGAAGTGCCGCGGAAATGAAAATCACCGTGAGCGAGACACGTGGACAGGGTTGGTGATTGTCAGAGCGTTAGGTGGTAGGGGGTGCGAGTGGTCGGTGGTAGTCGGCCGAGTCCGCTGTGTCGGGACTCGAGGGTCGGAGTAAGGGAGCAAGGGAGCACGGGAGTAAGGGAGAGTCAGTTACTTAGGCAAGCGGCAGGGTTGTTGCGGGAGTTGCGGGATCCGGGGTTGCCAGGTTCGGCGGGTGGCAGCCCGGGTGGAAACACGCGAACGATCCTCTGATCCCCTCGCGAGATATCGGCCACTCACTCACGCGTCCGCCGACGGCCCTAGCCGCGCCGCAACACGCTGCCCTGCCTGACTGCCTGCCTGCTTGCTTGCTTGCTTGCTTGCTTGCTTGCCTGCTTGCTTACTTGCTTGCTTTGCCTGGCCGACTGGCTGGCTCGCCGGCTCGCTGGGCTGGCTAGCTGGTCAGTTGCTCCGCTCTACCTACGCTTGCAAACCGACCGATCTACCTCCTTCTCTTTCGTTCTCTTTATTTTTCCTCCTCGATTCGTCTTTTTCGCCCGAGCTTATTTTCACTCCGTTTCTCGTCGCTCCCTCTTCTGCTTATTTCTCTTCTTTCAGCCGTCTTTGCGCGTATCTCTCTTTAGTCTAGGCTTTCGTTTCTCCTCGCCTGCCTTATCCTTCTTTCCCGAACCCTCCCCTTTCGGTTCATATTTTCATTTTCATCGTTGAAGCGTTATAGAATTTTATACAATTATGAGTATAATTGTGACAATTTCTTCAACTTCGTCGGTGGCTTACTCATTTACATCGAAGGTGATAAGAGTCTCTTCCACTTCTCCATTATATTCTTTACTCTATGCAGAGCTCTTCCTTTACGTACTCTAGTTTTCGTTCGCCTTGTCCATTCTGCTCCACTGTTATTTTTCTTCTTTTGTCTCGTTCGTAGCGTTCCTCTTTTCCGTTCATCGCGCTTCATCCGTCCGTTCTAATTGTAAGTTCGTACAGAGCCGTCTAGGTTGCTGGCAGGTGTCCGATATTCGCTTTTCGCGCACGAGGAACTTCTCAATCGCAGTCGTATCGGCGCCGAGGTATTTCCTTTTGCCGTCTTCTACTCTTCTCGCCTGTCTTCCTTTTTCTGCATACATTCTGTTCGGTTATACGGTTTTGTACCTTCCAACTGTCCGCGATACATCACGATTTCTCACATCCCCTTTACTTTTGCAACGCTATCAATCCTATACTCACCAGCGGATCGCGATTATTTTAATCACTTTCGTTACCATTTGTCCTGTTCGGAGCATGTCTACGTTTTCTCGCACACCGGCGCGGCGCGCCGACTTCTTTCAGTCTCTCTGTTTCTTCTAGATGTTACAGTAATGGCTGACTTATTACTGCTTGCGAAAGGGAAGTGTGGCAGGAGGAAATTGGCAAAGGTGAGCTTCGCGTTTCAGGCTTGCACGCTGTATGCCTATGCCGCCCTTCTCCTGCCCCCGACTCATATTTGAACGCAGCCTCGATAACGATATGCATCTTTCGAAAGGGTGTGAAGAGCGATAGACGTGAGAAAGGCGAGTCGAAATTCTGCACGAAAAAGTCTTACGTTGTATTTTCGTCTTGTAATCTTCAGAGGCGGATTTATATGCACCTAGGCTAAGTAGACTACAGCGTTAAATTTCAGGAGAAAAAAATTGGAAAAGGTTTCGACACAGAGGCTTGAGACAACTTTAAAAACAATTCATTTTCCTTTCATGTAGCAAATTAGCAATAACTCATATGTGAGTTGTCATACTCAATTAATTTTGAAATTGTCTGAACTTTTTTCGATTAAAATATTTAATGATATTTCACGGGAAAGGCGTCAAACGCTTGTTAACCTAGCGGCTAGGGATTGCAATACCGGTATACTGGTTTACCGGCTTCCCGGTAGATCGCGAGATTTACCCTCAAATTTTGACCGGTAATTCGCCAAAGTTTTACCGGTAATTCGATAAATTACGTATAGCAAGATAGCGCATATATGCGTTCATTAATTCCGTCGACATCTACTTATTAGTGAAAAAAAACTTCAATTACTAATAAAGAAGAAAACCGAAGTATCTCATGGAGAACCAATTCTGATCCAAAAGAAAAAAAAATTTGAATCAAGTCATCAAAAAAATGGACGCATGTTCAAATAGAAAAGTAAGGAGAAAGTATATACAAATGGCATATGATTTCTTAATGACTATCCGACCAAAAAGTGTAGAATATGAGAGCGCTGTATCAGTGGCTGGATTATTTTGTAGAAGAATTAGGTAGCGATCGGAAAACCAAAGTTTAGACAAATTATGTTTTTGCGTGCTTATTTATTAAAAAGAATTGTTAAATAAAAAATATTTAATTGTGTATGTAAGATTTGATTCTTTTCATTGTTTTCGTGGTGAAGATCCATATTAATAATTATTGTCAATAGTTATACAAATATATCTATTTTGTGTTATATCGTTTTATTTTTTATGTTCAGAATAGTTTCACTTGCATATATTTTCTTATAATACTCGATTAAAGTTCAAAAAAGTTTTTTGTAATGTTTACTCTCATATTTTACGTCATGTAATACCTTAAAAAATGCCGGTTAATTACCGGTAAACCGGTTTTGATTGAAAATCTTACCGAATTACCGGTAATTGAAAAAGTCGGTAAATTTGCAATCCCTACTAGCGGCGCCAAATCATCAAATCCGCTCCTGGGAATCTTACTCCAATATTTTAGTCCATTAATAGAATGTGCCGTGAAAAATGTTGGTTTGGAAGTCGATTCCATATGTACATGATACGACCTTGTAAACCAGGACGTAAGAAAGCTGATATGTAGGTATATTATACACGATTGAACGCAAACGACCGATGTTCTTAGCCGAACGAAAGCGTGCAATCAAGAAGGTTGCTTATTCTACCTATTCATACGTTACGCGAAATATGCCGTAAAACTGTTGAAATGGTATAGGCACGGCCGCGAGGCTCGAGAAGCATAATTCGTCGTAACTGGTTCGTTGCTTCTGCGTTAGCCTTAATGTACATTCCTACATCAAATGGGCAATATTGCTGTAAGTTTAAATCATATTTAAGACTAGTAACTATACCTATAGAGGCGTTGTTAATGAATCTGACGAGACTGAAATGTTGACGCGTGACTGGGCCGTGAACTGTAGGCATTTTGATTCAGAAATTGATATGAATCCAGTTTAGGTACTCTTTTAGGGGCCGTTTAATTCAGACTTAACCCTGGCTGAATAACTTGGAAGCTACTTCAATCTTTCATTCCAAAGTCAAACGCTTATGATAAGCGTTTAGCGTTTGAAGTAGAATTTCCTTTCTTGGTACCGTGAAAAGGAATTGCAAAGTTCAAAAGCAAGGGTTTTCAAAGAGGACATATTTGTCAATAGAGGTTTCTTCTCATAAAAAATAGTGATCTAAGCAGAATTCCCCCGATCTCTGCTTTTCATTCCTCCTGTATGATTAAAACGGAATATCTTTGGTAAAAAGCCATTGTTATATCAGTGAAAAAAAAATTGTAGATAGGGTAACTCGGGGTAATATACCACAGTTAACTTTGAAATGCGATATTTCGCAAGTATAAGTAGATACAGGAAGAAAGATAAAACCATATGAAAGTGTAACTAATTCTGTGCATTGTCTAATAAGTAGAGATAAGTAGAGATAACGTACAAATACAAAAGTCCTCGAAAGTGGCATATTACCCAAGTGGTGGGTAAATATGCCACAACCTCTGAGGTAATATGCCACAAGCATTGAAGTGCGAACTAATCACTCAAATTTTTGAGAATCAACAATATTTTAAACTATTCAAGCTATTAGTAACTAAAAACAAATATTTGAACTCAATGAAACGTAAAATATATTTAAAAAAATAGCTATTTCTTACAAACTAAACAGTCCCCAATCTCTACGCAGTCTTCATGGACCTACTTTCTGCAACGAGTAGTTTTTACCCAGTCACATTTAGGTCCTTTTTTATCGTAATAATATAGTCCACTTATTGCACAGCGGTTGTCATTTTCTGCATCAGTCGAATCGTCATAAGAAATACCTACGTTCTCAAGATTTGTTCTATATATTATAGTACGAGCTTCCTTCACCATTCGAATGGCTTCCTTTAAACTTTCTGACCAAGCAGCACGGCTTGAAGTTCGTAAATACTTCTTAGGCATGGTTCTAATACGAAAAAAACAACTCGATGGCATTAAATAGAAAGAGTTATAAAGATATGACTTTGCGGCATATTGTACCGACAAACATGTGGCATATTACTCCACACGGCCATAAGAAGAAGGATTGAAAATTTCTCCACAAAATACATAGTTTTAACGGATGTGCGAGAGGTTATAAAATTCGTTTGTTAGTATACTTTATCATAATCCATTGATTTTTTGTAGAACTGTTCACACAAATGTATAATTTGCATTCTAGTTACAGTGTGAAATTAGATCAAGATGATACTTTTATAACTTATCAGGATTAACTGGAAATAAAAGAAGGTAAAAGCCAAAATCTATCGTCGTCTTAGCAGTTACACTAAATCGAACGGAATTAGTGCAAATGTAACGGCATCTGTGTATGATTTAAAAAATTATGGAAAAGTGGCATATTACCTGCGGTGGCATATTACCCCGAGTTACCCTACATATTGCACGGCGTAAACAGAATATTTTTCTATAGAAGCATCATGAATGAGTGGAATTATGATTGCTTCGTACGGGAGGCTGCTTATTTGTTCCGTTCTTTTTTGTTCTGGCGGGGTCGCCAATCCCGCTATTGATTACAGAAGGAAGAAATCGAGTCCGGTATGATAAATCGGGAGAGCTGACAACGCCTCGACGCTTGTCTCTCCTCTCCCCATCCCTCTTTCCCTTTTCTCTTTTCTGCCGCTTTCCCTGAGCCCGTGAAGGGTGGTCCGCACCGGGCGTCCCCATAGAGACCCTTTATTCTGGACCCTCCGGAGCACATTATGGAGGCACCAAGGGAAAAAGCAGAGCTAACTATTGTGAGATTCTACCCAACCAAAAAACTTAACCAACCAAAATCAACCGAACACTCCCCACTCCTCTGCTCCGCCCATCTTGTTATTTCGATTGAATCAGCCTGCGCGGCGTTGCGCGGTTCCTCCTTTTCATTAAACATTTATTGAACTTGCTAAATTATTGTATCATGAAATCAACAAAAATGTAACCTTCGTCACGGGTCCCTCCCTTTTTCGGCTACTAATTTTAATAGCAACTAAGTAGGTACATCCTCCTTTGAGTATTAATTTTCAAGCATCGATTCTGTCAACTGTGCTCTTAATTTCCTTTTACATTTTAAACGCCGAAGAGTGATCGACATACCGATACGAGGTAGAATTTCATGCGTGCGCAATAATTGTGGAAGGAAAGAATTCGTGATATTCTGTTCACGCGCGCGATTAAGAGGCGTAAAGGGAAAGTTGTGGGAAGAAGGAAAAGGGTTGAGCGAGGGCGGTAGAGTTTCGTTCGCATGTTCCGACGTAATAAGCGTCACCCGCTGGAACTTCCCGGCTGGTATTATTAATTTGATTATAATGAGCTATTAAGTGAAACGCTGGTAATCCTGACAAGCTCCATTCAACGACTAGGCTTACAGTCACTCTCGGAACCGGGTGATTGCCTCGAGCCCCGTGGCTGTTAAGCAAATTAGCGGCGAGTTAGGGGAGGCTTGTCTGCTTGTCTTCTCGCTCACTCGCTTGCTCGCCCGCTTCTTTCCCATCGATTTGCGATACGCTACTTTTATTCCGAATCTCACGCTGCGCCAAAGACAATCCGACGACATTCTACTCGTGTGTGCCGCGATACCATCGCCCGTGCTCGTAAAATTCGATGATTAATAAGGGCTTATCGCTCGATGCACATGATACCTCGGGAGTAACAGGGCAATCGTTTAACGAGTAAGCGATTTAGAATCAGTTCACTTCGCTTATTCTTAGACCTAGGTATCAGTATTACGATTGCTGGTGGTTTCGGTAGTTTTTCGGCGAACACATATTTATTTAATACGGTATACATGTCCTGTACTATGTTGTACTTACTTTTCCTATTCGTCGAAAGAGTCAGATAGAGCTGTCGAGAAGTAGACAGAGTTAAATAGCTCGGAAATAATTTGAAAATAACGTAGTAAGAACTTGTTTATTAATATGCATGTCGCCTTGCTTGTAAGATTTCCTTCGTTACCCAGTTCACTTAAATATCTAGACTTTCGCAGATGTGACATGGTCGTTATCCCCTGTTCCCATATAGGGTAAATCCGGGAGACGCGGTCGACTTAATATAAAATGGCTATTCAAATTAATACAGGTATTACTTATTTTATCAGAACAAACCTAATATGTTCAGAATTTTATGCTGATTCAGAAAAACTGGTCGATATTTGCTTTAAGACAGTATTTACATGACATCTGACCACCTCTCCCGAGGTGCCGGGAGAAATGGTTTTCGTCGTTCGCAGAGACCACTCGCATAATTATTCATGGAAAAATAACAAAGAAGAAAGCAAAATTATTTATGAGTGAATATAACTACAGATTCATTGATACTTAATTTGTTTGCGCTAAACAATAAAGAACACATCAAAGATAAAGCTAACTACCTACCGGTGATTAGCAAGGCAAACGAATACAAAAGTGAATGAATAAAATAAATAAACAATAGTAATAATAAAGTAATGATAAAAAATAAAAATATAAATAAAAATAATAAAAAAATCATAACTCGACCGTCTCTCCTTTCTGCAGCGAGAGATTAGTCTTCTACTTTTCGTTCTTCTCGTCTTCTTCTCGTCAGTTTTGAGAGGAAGAGTTAATATAGCCAAATACTTTGGCTGCATTGTCCCTCGATATCTCTACTATCTTATTATTCCCAAACATTAAACGAAAATACTTATAACTTAGAAGTATATTTTAAATACGATTCTGTACACCGTTGTTTGACAAAAGAGGTTAAATGTAACCTCAGTTTACCTTTTATAGCCTGTAAATCTAGAAAAACACAGAAGGAACCGAAGTGACGCTATTCATTCAATTGTTTGGCTTCTAGAGAAGTAATTGCTCTGCAATTTAACGCGTTTTTACGTATAGAGTCTGAAATATAGCGACTCCACCAAGTCTCCGGCCCGACCGCGTCTCCCGGATTTACCCTACTAACGTTCATTTGCTATTGTGTATTTTGTAAATAGGTATGTTTACTTAATAAGTAAGACTTATGTGATCGGCCTTTTCCATCGGGTGAAATCTTTTTCCAATTTTTCATTCATAAGTACGTAATCTTAGTTATATAAGTCGTTGGGGTTTCATAGCTATGGGCGTGCATTTCAATTGCGATAGATTCTAGATAACTTAGAATCGATAGGTACGTAACATTGCGTGATCCGCGCAAGAACATGATAGGTACTCTTTCTTACTAATATTCAACAGTACCTACTTCCCCTGTTCACGGTGTCTGTTATTTTAAATTTATGGACAATCTTATTTTGTCCGATTTCGGAAGGCTGGTAAAAGTCTCGAATGTGTTTCACCTTTTAATTAAAGCTCAAAGATGCGTTATCGGTTATCGGGTTCGCATCTCCCGACGTACCTAATCTGATAACTGGACTGCAAGAATTTCGTTCTGAAACGCGAATCTTATCGGGGCTTTCCGATATCTTCGTTCAACTACCAAATCAACCCGATTGTACGTGATAAATCGTGTTTGCGTTTGCGTTTCCGTCTACTGATATTTTTTCGCGAGTCAATCTTATTATTTGTAAACAGTCAGCGAACCAGCGCAACGTCATCAGTTGCGAGTTGCGAGAAAGAAAGTGTTAATGAAATACTTTGTACCGTTATGTACAGAGAGGAAAATAAAAGATATTATTTCAGCATCTGGTTATTAGTATCTTCCTTTCCCAATATTACAGATCGTCAAATATAATCTAATTGAATAAAGCGAACGAATTTGATATTCGCGAATAAACCAGTAGTCCTTTAAATAGCCCGCTGGTGCATTGCCCGTGAATCGACTGCGAAGTGCGAATGTGGTTAGCTCAACTCAACTCAGATTCTGTCTCGGGTCTCTCTCGAGGGTTTCTCGAGGCTCGCTTTCATAGGTCACCGATCCCGATTGGCGGATGCCGAAAATTCTGGAACAGACATCGCCAAACAGCGATCGGTATACCGGTTTGGTAGTGATCCGGAGCCTCCGAGAAGCCCGAGCCATTAGAATATTAGATGAACATTAGTAGGTAGGTAGGCGGCACACTCCTCTTCAAGACCTATCCAGACTTTCAAGACCTATCAAGACTTTCAAGACTTATCAAGACTTTCAAGACCTATCAAGACTTTCAAGAAATTTTTGTTTCGAATAATACTCGAAGCGATTCGAAAATTTCGTCTACGATTTGAAGCGATTCGAAGCTTTCGAAGCAATTCGAAGCTTTCGAAGCTTTCGCCCAGGATTTGAAGCGATTCCAAACTTCTGTCCAGAATTCGAAGCGATTCGATTTGCTTGGCGACCGTGACTAACGAGATTCGAAGCGATTCGAATCTTTACAGGATTGAATAACTTCGAATCGATTTCGAAGTTGCTGTGTTGAGCCCATCACTATAGGTAGGTATAGAACGCACTAGAATCGTGTAAATGTAACCATTAGGGGTGTCGAGTGCGTGCCCCAATGTACCTATTTATCCCAATGTGATATCGTTTTCCGTTTCTTAACACGCATAATGCACCGTAGCTTTTAACTTTAGCTTTTAATGCATGCTTTAGCTTTTATGCATCGTAGCTTTTAACGTTATCGTAGCTTTAATTTCTGACTATATCGATTTCGGTTATGGTTCTACAGAACCAATATTATATCGGTTCCATAACGGTTATATATCAGTTTTATACAAGTAATATATGTATCGGTTACGCATCGGGTATGCATCGCACGTTTCAAAATATTTACGAACAATGTCACATTTTTTAATAGAAAATCTATTTGTTTATAAGTTTTCTTATCGCTAAGCCTTTCTATCTGGAGTCTCTTTTTTCAAATCTTCATTCGATGCAGAAAGAACCGAAATGAAAGGCAGCATTTGTAAATTAAGTATTGAGAAGGGAGAATCCAGATCGAGAGTCTCAGCGATGAAGGATCTTATAAACAAATGAAGATCGATTTTTTTGGGTCGGGGGGTTTATGACCAATGGGCCCGAGTCACTTGTATTCCTGCGCCAGTAGCGAGCATTTCGAATTTAATACAAAAAGAATTATATTTCACAGCAATTGACATTTTCATTCACGAGACATTGTGTTTTGTTAAAAAAATAAATAGTTAAGAACCTTTATAATTAATATTAAATTAGTAGTAAGCTTGTACATATTAGGAAATTTCTTGCTGTTAGAGACAGCAATACTTTAAATTAAGTGTTAAATTAATATTAGTCGTAGGGGCCCAGCTCATAGCGAGAGTTTACTGTATAACCGATATAATATCGGTTCTGTAGGACGGGAACCGAAACCGATATAGGTCAGAACCTTTTTCACTCGTAACTGTTTCAAGATTATTTCGGTTCTTATAACTGTTTCGATAATCAAAACCGATATCAACTGTTTTCAACCCCTGCAGTTTTAAGATACTGAATACTTTATTGATCGGACGATTCCTTAATTATTTTGAGTATTTTGATCAGTGTGTTCTTTCACGATAGATCCTTTCGACCAAGGCTCCAGCAGAGTGTTCTGATCTAACGGTCGGAATTGAAATATGCCTGAAATGCCCACCCTCTTGAAATAATCGAGTGGTTTGTAGGCAAAGGATAGACGAGCAACAGTTCGCAAGCGGTTGATTTATGGTAGCCGGGATGCGGTACTCTCGTAAAAGCTCGAATGTTGTCTGTTATACTGGTTTCGTGTGCATAATCTTATCAGTCGCGTTTACGACTGTCGCATAAGTGTAAATAGGTGCTGAATAACTCACGGGGGACAGTATAAATACCGATAAATTTTCGTTGTATCCCAGGAGAGGGCTGTTATCGCGGAATGTATCGAATCTTGATTCGTACTCGTGTCTCTCTTCCACTTGAATATTCTTCAAACGCCTAAAAACTTCTTGTTATGCCTAACGTTCTCAGTAATTCTCAGTTTTGTAGCTCGCAACCGAGCTCCCTGCGTTTATATCTTCGTACGCAGAACGATACGTCTCAGGTGCTTCCGTGATGTTGCAAATCATCGTCCCGTGTTTTGATTTCTGACTCTGATAATTGTCGCTTATCGATAGGTACTTCGCGATAACGAGCATTCATGAAATTCCGATTACTATATTATTCCGAGTCGAAGGTAGAATTTTGGTGAAATGATTTGCAGAGCAGATGAACGAAAATTGTGGATCGGCACGTTTGGGGCGATGACAAAGATAATCGGGATCGGTAGAACAGTACATGGAAGATTAATGATTCTGACGAGCCGG
Source organism: Andrena hattorfiana (assembly GCA_944738655.2). Taxonomy (NCBI): domain Eukaryota; kingdom Metazoa; phylum Arthropoda; class Insecta; order Hymenoptera; family Andrenidae; genus Andrena; species Andrena hattorfiana. Next base: position 2,950,343 of record OX122889.2, on the reverse strand, counting down.
AATTACGTGTCACATTTTATTAATCTTGTTAGGTATAGTTTGCGTTTCAAAGGCACTAGGTCGTCGGCCAACAAGTACGTCACATTTTAGTTGTCCGTCAATCTTAATTGAATTCACCACCCAAGTGAAAACCGCTGAACTTCGATCGAGGCCCTGCCACTCTGTGCCACATTCAATGTACGAACTCGCGTAAAGTGTCGCCAACGAGCCACAATTGGGTCGTGTCGCGACTTAAACGTTACAAATTGATACTTCCAAGAACTCTCCTTGACTAATGGCAATCGACATCAGAAATTTCTAAACGATAGGTGTACGCTCGCTGCCGAGCGTATTCCTAGACCAGTGGACATTGGGATTTTCCTTTTTACGTTCTGGACATTTGGAGGTGACAACAGCGAGCAAGTACCTAGGTACATATGCACATCGAGAGAGTTTTGGTAAATGGAAAAGCGAAAGAAACTCGTTGGATTCTACGACCGTCCTGGCGACCGATGAAAAGGCAACAGTAGAGACGGGACAGAAAATGGATTCGTCGATGCGAACGCTTCAATCAGTTGACGCAGAGGGATCGAGGACGTCTCGATCAACCATTAATTTGCTGGAAGATTGCGATCGAAAGAGTGGACAGGCACGATTCTCCGTCGCCTATACGGTCCAAAATAGTCGAAGGATAAAGAGGAGTTAACGAGCGGCTACCGGATCGACCTGACGGGATACTAATTACACGGTAGGTAGTTGGACCGTGCGCGCACGTCAACAGTTCCGGAACTACGAATAAATCATCGGAGATGTACATACCGACGGGCTTGGGCACGTTCCTCTTGACCTGCATCCACTTGTACGTGGGTACGTGCGGCTGTTGCTGTTGCTGCTGCTGCTGCGGCGGCGGAGGATGATGCCCGTGGGGATGCTGCTGGTGATGGTGGCCATGTTGGTGCGGATGCTGCGGATGTCCGGCCTGCTGGAGCACGTGATAGCTGGCCGAATCTGGATTTTCCTCCTTGTAGTGAACGGTGGAGTGCGTAGAGTGCGCGGAGTAGTCGTTCTGCCGGATCTGCGAGTGATAGTGAAGAGAATCTTCGGCGGGTGGTAGCTGATGGAGATAGTTTGTGGTTCCAGCGACGGGGATCTGATAGTCGGACTCGTGGTGATGGTGGTGGTGATGACTAGAAGACTGATGATGCAACTGCTGCTCGTGTTCCGTTCTCGTGTGCCCGGCTGGGACCATCGGACTCTGATGAAGACTGCTGCCCGAAGGTTGATGATGATGGTGGTGGTGATGATCGTCCCTGTACGTGGTTTGCTGGACATGGTAACTTTGATGAGGATCCACCGAGCCGTGAGATCCATTCACGTGCGGCTGCTGGCTGGAGTAGGAGGACGAGGGGGAGGACGCGTAGTCCAGGTTCGTGTAGCTCAGGCCATTCTCCGAGGAGATGATCGCGGTCGTGGTACCGTCCTCGTGCAGAACGCCTCCCGTCGGGGAATAAAATCCTTGGGGGGGTGTGCCGGAGGAGGTAGCAGACTCGCCGGCCAGGAAGCTTTCCGAAGAGGAGGACGAGTAAGGCGACACGGCGCTCTGCGGGAAATAATGAGCCGGGGCCAGTTCCGGCGAGGGTGCTACTGGCACGTGTCCGCCGACGGATACGGGCTGATGATGATGATGATGGTGATGATTCCCTTGACCCGTGCACACGTAGTTCGAGTATGAGTCAGGCTTGCCGTAAGTTCCGTACATGCCCATGTCCATCATCATCATCCTCGTAGCGTTGAGACGAATACATCAATTCACCACCCGCTGTTGGCCGCCACTGCGCACTGTCCTACCGCCAACGGAGGCGCAAGGAGGAGTAGTCCGCCGAGAGGGTCGCCCCGGAACGAGACTTACATGGTGATAACTTGCCACCAGGTGTCTATACACCTCTCCACAATGCGGAAAACGCGACTGTGGCCGCGGAACTTGTTAAAGTAATGCGGATACGTAACACAGATATCACAGATCGATGCACTGCCAGGGGTACGTAGAATTTTACTGACGAAACTACAGATGTTAATCCTGCCAAGTGATGTCAGTATTTCACGTCCAACCAGATACCACTAGATATCCAAAGTTCTTGTCTCTGCAGCTGGGACTCGATATCGATCGATGGATCCTATTAGGTTCTTAGGAACTACTGTGGTGTCGGGTTGTAGACTCAGTGCCAGCGATTCCGAGGCACCTACGCGACACTCCAGGACAGTGGACGCGGGAACGTACGGTTACTCGCGAAAATAATAGAAAGAGCGGGCGCCTAGCCGTCGCGTCGCCTCGCGTCGATCCGGTCGACAAGGGTCGTTGAAGTGGACTGGCTAGGTGGACTTGGCTGGCAGGAGGCAGAAGGCGGCACGGCACGGTCGAAGCCTGCACGCAGGTGAGACCGAGCCGCAGGGGTCTTGTGTGTCCAGCTCTTCCTTCTCCGTCGCTCTCAGCCCCGTTCTTTCTCTCCCCTTCGGTACCGTGACAGAAGCATTGCTCTACGTACGCCTAGCTGGAGAAGGTGCTGCCTTCCCCAAACTGGGCGTGCCCTGGATATTGGTCACGTGATGGTTTCTGGGCGGAGCCAGCCAATCCCGACCGAGCCTGCGCGTCCGGCGTCCGGCGTCCGTAGCCTCATGATGGATCACCGAGCTAAATTTTATTTTTCGTTCCTTCTTTTTATCTGGCACGCTGCAGTTGACACTTATCGTAGCGGGTAGGTAGTCGAGTATTATATCTCGGTATCCACCTTCCAGGATACACCCAGGCCTCACCTCCTCGCCTCCTTGCCTCCTCGCCTCCTCACCACCGCTCCACCGCTACGTCCTTCTCAGCTCGCCAGCACTCTTTCCTCCGAGTCCTTTTTTCCTTGCAACCGGTCGCTCTTTGTGTACACGCGTGTCTCACCTGTCTCTGGACAACGACGCTCTGCACTTTCATTAAGGCTTGACGGCTGATGGGTTAATTACGGGACGCGAGATGTACGCTGTGAAAGTTAGTCGCGTGGTCTGCGTCGCTCCATTCGTAATCCTGCTAGACCTGACCGATTCTAACAGGATTAGACGCGTGACTTGTAATACTGTGCCGCTGATAAAGCTGGCCACCTAATTTCTAGGATTCCGGGTCTATGGTATCTGGAGTTTCCAAGTCTTCCCAAAATTTAGGGGATTAGCAATTAAATTCGATTTGAGTAGATGTTATCAGGATTCGAAAAATCATTAGTCAGAACAACTGGACAAGTATCTGAATTATCCGGAACATTTCCGAATCGTTTTTCGCCACAGTCTTCTGATGGCACATTAGCCTTAATAGCCATCTTCGCTCTCTTCAAAACTGAGGAATTTAAAGTCTTGAATTCTAGATCGATTCTAGATCTCGGTCGACCTTGTAAAGTCGCACCTATCAGTTTGAACGCCTGATCTGCCGTTCCTGCGAATACGACGCCAATATTGTTGGACTGTACAGATCTCACAGCAGTCGGAGCCATTTGTTAGGAAGGTGTCGTAAGTTTATGATATTACGTAATGGCGGGGCAGGGAGTTACGATTGTGGTGGAAGGCTGGATCTCGTGGAGCCGGCGCGACGCGACGGCGACGGCGAAGAGTTCGGTGGAAGGACGCGTGACGGGCCCGTGGGACGTCTGGTACCCCATGTGGGTTCAGTGACAGGATGACACATTCCGCCGTGAAAGTTTTAGGAGAGCGGTCCCGTATCAGCAGTTCAGTCAGAAGAGCTTATATCGAGGGCGCCACCTGCGGCCACCCGCGACATCCGTTCTGTCTCGAGCATCAGATCAGGAAATCTTCATCTTGATCGAACTTCCCTCACGTCTCATAATTCCGATTCTCACTGTCGGCTGATCTTTTCACCTGAACGCGCTGCGCTCGTATACGCTTCGTGGCAATCGTGGCCCGGCCTACATTCGTCCCGTTGCTTCTTTAATTCGTCAATATTCGTTAAGAAAGTATCAACCAAGCGTCTCGGATCTCCTGATAAACTTTACTCTTAATTGACATCGCAACGGTCCAAGCTAAGACACTTCATCGATTATAGTACCTACATACTTACATACAGCTGCGAGTAACGTTGGCCAATTTGCAAACGCGCCCACCAACTTCCATGTAATCTGTCCAACTTCGTAACTGCGCATAAACGAGAAGAAATTTGTGATTTAGGTAATTGCAAATGCCTCCGGTTTGCCGTTTTGCATAGGCTTGGAAAGTTGGCTCTGTTTAAGTAGGTACACAGAGCGATCATCTTTCGGCGGAAATTAAACAAATAGCGGGCGAGACGACAGTTTGCAGAATCCATCTTCGGTTCGTAGGGGACAGATTGGACGTGGCGCAAGATCGATTTGGATTTCCTTCAGATCTTGTCTTGGTTCGGTAAAGTGGCGTAGCTCTCGGTTGAGATTACGGTTTAAAGGCGCTCGCAGGATTGTTGCTCGATGAGCCGTGTGATTCCTCGTCCAAACACTCTTACCGAGTTCTAATGGAATTTTCCAGGATCAACGGGTAAATTGGAGTTTAGCCGATTCTAATGTCCGGATAAATATCAGCGGCTGGCTTTCTTCCCCCTGGACACGCGTAAACTTTGCTCTGGCTAATCCTCTTAAACAATTACAAACCAGTCGATCGGTCTGGTACCTACCTTGTCGTGGCGCCACGCTGGGTTTTGACGTGGGATGAGGCACCTGCATTGTCATGCTAAGCCGTGGTCGCCTTGCTGCAGTTCCCTTTTATCTGCGACCAACAACGTCCCATCTTCTTCGTCTCAAAGTGTCCCATCCTTCTCGAGAACTTCTCCAGCGTAGACCAAACTTCTTACTTCCACCTCCCAACTTCCTCCTCTTATAACCGGCGAAATTTCATTCTTCAAACCATCATTTTTTTGCAAGTGAGCAACGTCTTTCTAACTTCATTCATCGACAAAAGTTATCGACAAAGTTGGTGCGTTTCGCGGTTGTAGCTGAGCAGCGAACTTTCGGCGAGAATCAGCTCGAGTCTGACGTAGCCGTCGGTTAAAGAGACGTTTCATTTAAAGAACGGGCAAGAATAATTGCGAAGGGTCAGCCAAGTGTCACGTTCTAAGCTTGTCATTCAAACATCCAGTCACAACAATCCGGCGGGTGGTTGCCGATGGACAGACAGCTGTCTATTGAGAAGAGAACGCTAGCATTATGAGAGAGGTCCGTCTTCATAAAGGCGAGATAGCTCGCAACTATTGAAAGATGGTCTCTATTCTGCGAGGAAAACGTGGAAGTGAGGAAGCCGCGTGAAATAATAGGAGGAAAGCCTTACTCGATGGGCGGAATTTTGACGAGAAGGTGGGAGTCCCTCGAGGAACAGACTTCTTCTCCCGTCAAAACCTGCTCCGCCCGAATTTCCAAGCTTCGCTTTCCCGAAAAGACCCGTTCTTTACTTCATATTTTCCGCCTCAACGTGTTTAACGTTCTTCCCTGATTGCTATTAAAATTCAAATGCTGAATGCAGAGCTCTGATTTCTGCAGCCGATGTCGCGTTTGTCTCGCCGCTATCCAGATGTTCCTTTACAAAAGGACCTTTGAACCTGTCATCGTGCTTTTCCACGGTACAGAGACCTAAATTCAACAACTATCGGATTGCAGGCGGCGAAATCTCGGGACGAATAGCATCGGCCGATCGATCTTCCACCCTGAATTTTTCCATAATTCCGGCCATTTTCGAAATGGCGCCCTGGCTTTTTGTATGCCGCTCGCACGGAATCGTACCAGGGACATGGGAAACCCCGCACAATGGAGTCATCGATCATTCGGTATGAGAGTTGCTCGATTGCTGCTCTAACTGTGCGGGCTCTCGTCCACCGTGAACCGTAAGCACCAACGCGAACGCAATCGAGTATATTTACGAATACATCGGGGACTTGCTTGCGAATGCACGCGTATCCGTTTTCCCTTCCTCCCCTTTCGGCGGGGCTAAATGGAAAATCTAATTAGAAAATGCAGCTGCCCCGCTACCGAGCACCGATCGATACATCAAATTTTCAATTTTCTTGCATAGCAAAACTAGTAAACCTTACATATTATTATGTAATTCACTGGTTTCTTCTCTCCGTTGAAGGAGAGGTGAGAAAAAGAGGCGCGGAATCAGCGGCGGGCAACGAAACTGTTCGATCGGCATGGAATGACTCTGCACTGCTCGATATGCCGTTTCATTCAACCTGACTCACGCCTAGCTCGTTCTACGTGTTGATCGTATCATCGTAAATATTGAATAAATGTAATTAGCCATCGGCGGCGGAAGGGTGCGTGCAAACGGTAGCCAATGTTCGACTCACATGATTTCAATCGGATTATAATTTCTTTGTTCGTGCGGCGATGTGAGCCGCGAACGCTTTGGGATCGTAAATTGCCCTTTTTCCAGATCCGACGATAGTACCTAAGTAGCTTTTTTAGCCGACGCAGGGCTCCGCTCTGGGAATTGCTTTCGCTGTTTTAAATTAGAAAAAACAAAACACTCGTGTGCTCCTGCGTTGTTTCCTTCTTCGTAAGGTCGAACCCGGTGCTTTTTAAATTCTATTAAAAGTGATGGAGTAACTTTTCCAGCACCACGTTTCCTAAGCTTACTGAGTATCTCTGTTTATATTCCAAATTTTACGGACAGTGAGAAATCTGCTTAACAATGTGCCGATGCGATGAAGAGAACAGAATAACTTTGACGGTAACACGTTAATAGGAGAAAGACTCGGTAGTAAGATTGTTGAATTCACCAACGTCGGAGGGTTTAGGTTTCCCATCGAACGAGGGGGTGCGCGGTCGATTTGCCCCATGACGCACGAGTATCATAGCCCGAGCAAGGAGAGCGTGTATCCGCAGTAATAAAGTTAGCGCGGTAATTATGACAGGCTCGTTACCAGCACGTCGCTACGGTATATGAAGTGTTAATGAATGGACGCGTCGAACCAAGGGGTGGCTGGTACCGCCCGCGCCGTGTAATTTTCATTCGCCCGTAAACAAGCTTCGAATATACCTACGCTGTTGGTCGATTCCGCGATTCTTACTCGATCTATCAACGATATATCTACTCATGTATCCACCTCTTTCATACCCATTTTTAATCCTCAGCAAGCACTCGATCCTTCAATTATGCTGATACAGTTTTATTCAAATCATTCGATCTTCTCGTTAACATATCTTTTTCCCTTGATCTCGGATTTAGATACGAGAAATAGTCCCTCTTCTATACTTACGTATCTGCTTTCAAATTTTCTTTGCTTGGCAACACGTTTAGGCATGGAGTGGATCGTGCCCGTCGGGAATCGCACGTTTCGTGAATCGAAATATTTGCTGGGAACTTAGAAGATTGAAGTTGTAGAGTAGGTCTGTGTAAGAAACCTTTTTTGTTTATACCTGAGTACGTAGGTATCGTTTAAAATACCGGTGACCGTTGCGGTGTTCGCGGAGTCTTGTAAATGTAAAGAATACAATACAGATTATCGGCCCAGAGGTTAGATAACGAGAAATGCGCAGTGCCCACGATAAAGGCCGATTTTAATTTAATCTACGCGAGCTAAGCTTTCTTAATTCCCCGGGTCGATAGTAGATGCTGAGATCCAGGAGTGTTTGCAGATAAGAGATAACGCTATCTCTGTCCTCTCGTAATCTTGGCCGATCTGCTGATTTCGTGTTCCTCTCAGTGGTCGCATAGATTGGAGGGTCATGGCTTCGACGTGCACCGTGCCTCCTTTACTCCATATGCGTAATGGTTAATATCAATATATTCGAAGGGTAAGGGGAAAAGAGGAGGAATGTTCATATTTGGTGATTTTGTGATTTAGGAGCATATTTCGTTGGTGGCAACTGGGACTATAGAATTTTCGAATCACAAGGCGTTATAAAGTTCAAGTGCCCCCGTAAGGTAACGTTCAATATTTGGTACATGGTAGACTGGGGTGAATCGGATCACTTTGTGTTTGATGGTAAAAATATAATAGTCAAACATTAAAAAACTAATTTTTTATTATATATTCGTGACTAGTACACCTTTGGCTTCAACATTCATAATAAGAAATATAATAAAAAACTTAAAAATGTTTCTTTTGCAAACAATAAGCCAAAAAGTGAGAAATATCCGATTCGCCTCAAGTTTTGGGGTAACTCAGAAATCTCGGAAAAAAGTGGAATTTTCTACACAAAATCTTTAGAATCCACTTAAACAAATCTTATATAATGACAATGAAGTCAAGTGACACTACTTACAAGGAAAGATCCCGAACCCGGAAATTAAAAAAATCTGAAACCTTGTGATCATGTAGGGGATTTCCTCCTGATTACAACGCAATTTTTGTTGGCTTCCCAAATTCACTCTAAGGGGGTGAAATTAGCCACTGAAAATTCAGCTATTTTGCGATTTTATTTTGTAACTAGCAATCTGTAAGAGATAGAAAAAAAGTGTCAAGACAAAAGTTACTTCTTTTAATTAGGACTATCATTTGGTAACTTATATTTCTTACGGTTCGCGAGTTATAACACAAAATCTGAAAATAGCCGAATTTTCAGGGGTTAATTTCACCCCCTTAAAGTGAATTTGGGCAGCACACAAAAATTGTGTTGTAATCAGGAGGAAATCCTCTACATAATCACAAAGTCTCAGATTTTTTGAATTTCCGGATTTGAGATCTTTCCTTGTTAGCACACAGATCGGCAGGATATTGCCGTTTTTTGCCGCCTTTATCAACACAATTCTCGTGGCACCACTCTTCTCAGACAATCTTCTGAAAGTGGGCGAATTAATTTTTCACCACAGTAAATACAATGCCATCTTCTTAAGACTATTGATTTATTTTTTTTTTTCGTCATTTCTTTAGATTTAACTTTTATCACAGCTTCCTTTAATTTTTTTTGGACACCATGATCCCTGATTGGTCTTTTTTATATACGTACGATCCATCTGTATATAAATAATTATCATATTTATAATCATAAAAATACTCAAATGGAAAAAAAAGAGTGGTCCGATTCGCCCGATAAGGATTTCAAAGGTTGTAGATTACATAAACATATGATGATATAATAGTCTAAAATACATCAAATGCTAAACTTGGACACCGTGCAAACTAATAACAGTAAACACATTTGAATCTTCAAGCTTACTTTTTATTTTAAATACGAAACTGCAGATTACGTAAGTTAGATTCGGGCCAAAATTCTAACGCTCGCACGCAATCATTTCGCTGAAAACGTATGCCAGCTCTAAACAATGACTTAAAACAATTGACGAACTATTGCGGTAGGTGCGGGGGAGACGGACGAGGTACTAGGAACCATCGGAATGCTTATTTCTATCGCGGTGTAAGAAATATGGACTAAATTCTTATTTTGATCCGATTCGCCTCGGCCTACCCTAGGTACTGGTTAAAAGCAGGAAATGTTCCCACTGTTTGTCTAAGCATAAGCTTCCATTTTCTCTCGTCGAGGTAAAACATGAAATTATTTAGGAAGAAAATTAAATTCAGTGAACCGTGTTTCTTTCCCGATTGACTAAAGCATTAAAGTCTAATTTTCTCGATAAAGCTGCTTTGTTGCATTCCCTGTTTTCCCCTTACCGTTCATACGTGCTGGGTATATGTAGAGTACACTTATTGCGAGCTGCTCGATCTTCAAAAACGCAAGTGAAAAGAATCCTGCGCGTAAGGGGGTGCTGAATGCAGGATGATTTCTGCAGAAGCAGACTTTCCAGGACCGAAAAATTTGGAGTCCCGGTTCACACGGGAATCGAGACAGAGAAGGTTCCTCTCTAGCTTGTCAAAACGACGAGTCGGGAGGAGGAGGAGGATCGGGTCGACCCGTTTGTGCACGTTGATCGTCGGGGTGGATCGCGAGGAGGGTGTGGGGTATGGGGGTGGGTAAAGTTAGATTTCCGCGTCATTACACAGGCGTGGCGCTGGTCCCCGAGTTAATTGAATGCAGCGTGTGTTGACAGGTAGGTATATTGGCAGGCAGACACGAGAGCCAGAGGAATGAGAGAGTTCGGAGACGAGACAAGACGAGTAGAGACGAGTAGAGACGAGTAGAGACGAGAGGAGAAGGGGCTGGCTGACCAAGGTTTGTGTCAGATGCGGTTGCGATATCGGCCCCACGTCCACGGCTCTTCGAAGCCGTGTACCTGTCATTTTCGGTGACCGTGTCATTCAGCCCCTTCTTCTCTTTCACGGATCCCTTTCTTCTAACTAGCCGATATGGGACGCATCCGGCCGACCCGTTACCACCGCTAGACCCGCATCCAAGATAACGCCGGGATACCTGAACTCGATCTATATGCGCCTTCGTGTCCGTGAATGATCCCAATTCTCGCGGTCCGGCACGAAAATTAAATGAGAAAAACAGTGACTCGCGCCCGCGACAACGCTTCGGGCCAGATCGCCTCGGACCTCCGATACCTACCCCTTCCTCTTCTTTTACATGTCAATGCATGCTCAGATCCAGAATGGAAATTAAGCAGAAGGGTGTAACAGCGCGAGAACCGTTTGAACCGCGGTAGGTCTCTCTAATACCTACCTACCTACCTAGAATCTAAGTAGATGTAGGGTAAATCCAGAAGACGCGGCCGACCTAATATAAAATGGCTATTAAAACTAATACAGATATTACTTATTTTATCAGAACAAACCTAGTATGTTTAGAATTTTATGCTGATTCAGAAAAACTGGTCGATATTTGCTTTAGGACAATATTTACTGTAAATCGGCTTGAAAACTGAAGTCATGACATCTGACCACCTGTCCCGAGGTGCCGGGAGAAATGGTTTTCGTCGTTGGCAGAGACCACTCACATAATCATTCATGGAAAAATAACAAAGAAGAAAGCAAAATTATTTATTAGTGAATACAACTACAGATTCATTGATATTTAATTTGTTTACGCTAAACAAGTAAAGAACACATAAAAAATAAAGCGAACTACCTATCGGCGATTAGCAAGGCAAATGAATACAAAAGTGAATAAATAAAATAAATAAACAATAATAATAATAAAATAATGATAAAAAATAAAAAATAAATAAAAAAATCATGACTCGACCATCTCTCCTTTCTACAGCGAGAGATGGTCTTCTCGTTAGTTTTGAGAGGAAGAGCTAATATGGATAAATACTTTGGCTGCATTGTCCCTCAATATCTCTACTATCTTATTATTCCCAAACATTAAACGAAAATAAACTTAGAAGTATATTTAAATACGATTCTGTACACCGTTGTTTGATAAAAGAGGTTAAATGTAGGGTAAATCCGGGAGACGCGGTCGGGCCGGAGAGTTGGTCGAGTCGCTATATGTCAGACCCTATGCGTAAAAACGCGTTAAAGTGCAGCCCAATTACTTCTCTAGAAGCCAAACAATTGAATGAATAGCGTCACTTCGGTTCCTTCTGTGTTTTCCTAGATTTACAGGCTATAAAATGTAAACTGAGGTTATTTATTTTAACCTCTTTTGTCAAACAACGGTGTACAGAATCGTATTTAAAATTTGGTTCTAAGTTTATTTTCATGTAATGTTTGGGAATATTAACATAGTAGAGATATTGCGGGACAATGCAGCTAAAGTATTTAGGTATATTAACTCTTCCTTTCAAAACTAACGAGAAGACCATCTCTCGCTGCAGAAAGGAGAGATGGTCGAGTTATGATTTTTTTATTATTTTTATTTATATTTTTATTTTTTATCATTATTTTATTATTATTATTGTTTATTTATTTTATTCATTCACTTTTGTATTCATTTGCCTTGCTAATCGCCGGTAGGTAGTTCGCTTTATCTTTGATGTGTTCTTTACTTGTTTAGCGTAAACAAATTAAATATCAATGAATCTGTAGTTGTATTCACTCATAAATAATTTTGCTTTCTTCTTTGTTATTTTTCCATGAATAATTATGTGAGCGGTCTCTGCCAACGACGAAAACCATTTCTCCCGGCAGCTCGGGAGAGGTGGTCACATGTCATGACTTTAGTTTTCAAGCCGATTTACAGTAAATATTGTATTAAAGCAAATATCGACCAATTTTTCTAAATCAGCATAAAATTCTGAACACATTAGGTTGGTTCTGATAAAATAAATAATATCTGTATTACCTTTAATAGCCATTTTATATTAGGTCGACCGCGTCTCCCGGATTTACACTAACCTCATTTTTACTTTTATAGCCTGTGAATCTAGAAAAACACAGAAGGAACCGAAGTAACTCTATTTATTAAATTGTTTGGCTTCTAGAGAAGTAATTGGTGCGCACTTTAACGCGTTTTTACGCATAGAGTCTGAAATATAGCGACTCGATCAACTCTCCGGCCCGACCGCGTCTCCCGGATTTACCCTGGGAACTTGAGCTACGATAGCGGATAAAGCTACTCGTCCTGTTTAGAGTAAAAGTTAAGTAAGAAGATCAGGTTCTTTATAGGCCTGACTTGGATGCGCGGTACGCGAGCATCGGCGACTTCTGTCACTCAAAACTCAAGCCATCGAGGAATTAAAGCGGCGAGGACACTACGGCTGTGTTCTTGTCGAGATCTTCCAATCAAGTTTAATCTTTACGCTGACGTTGCTGAAATTTCTGCGGCATAAAAATAAAGTCCGAAGCTCAAGCGCGATTATCGATGACTCTTTGTACGCGAGGCAGAAAAGATAAGTATCGTAGAATTTCGATAAATTTAAATACCGTCTGCTATTAAAGCTACAGCTACAATGTTCTTTCTGACATTAAAGAAATTTCGATTCAGCCGTTTGATATCGTTCTATAATCTACGATGTCGAATGCGATTTGTTATTTTTTCGTTACAAAAAGCTATATTTACACGTTTGTCACGTTTGGGAAAAAAGTTGCAGTGATAAAGAGAAGAGTGGGGGGGGGGGGAGAGATTGAGAGAGCAGAGAGGTTTAGAGAACGAAAAGACAGTTTGATCAACGAACTGACCTCGGTCTCGTTCCCAGATGCTTATCCAGCTTGTTAATTAATCCCACTTGAAGATGCATGAGAAAGTGGGCATGCCACCGAGGAGATAATGATCCGGTTTTGAACATCTAAGTTCGTGATGTTCGAGAGTCATCGTCGCAATCGCGCGGCGGCCGCTTTGTGGCGTGCCTGGCGTTCTTCGGACCCTATCGATGTTCAAGTCCAATGAGTTACTTTGCCTTAATAGTGATCAGAAAATCACAGATCACTTACATCCGTGCATCCCTTAATCTACTAAGCGCTTGTTTAGGTACGTAGTTTTTAAAAATCATGCTAATTAGCTAGGAAGCGACCTTTCATGCCTGCCCGAGGTCGTTTAAAAATGTCATTCAAAGCGTTTCATTTTCGTTTGCTTTAGCGTTCGAAGATAAAGTGTTGCCTTCCCCTCGCCCGAGGAGGCTCGCTCTCTCGTGTTTGAAATATGGATTCTTAATGCTGTAGTCTTGTCGAAAATTCTTGAGTTCCGTGGGCACGTCGAGCCAGGTACACGGGAACTCTCGAGGGAGATCGAAACGGAGGTACCTACATGATCCCACACTTTGTGCGACCTCTTGTCACGTCCCCAAGGATTCGTATTCCTAGTCACGCGTTTAATCCCTTGAAACATGCAACCGCCTCGCAGTCCTTTCAAGTCGACCACCAAAGGTCACTGGGGACGTGTGCTAACAAAATCTTTCCATGGAAAACTACGGTACGTTGACTAAAAACGGTATAACGTTCTTTTGCTACTAGTAATTACTGATTATAAAGGTATGGGGTAAGGTAGGGTAGACCGGAGGGAATCGGATCACATGGCAAATCAGATCAAAATAAGAATTTAGTCTATATTTCTTGTATCGCGATAGAAATGAGCATTCTGATCGTTCGTAGTACATCGCCCCACTCCCCCGCAGCTACCGCAATAGCCCGGCTATTGTTTGAAGTCATTGTTTAGAGCTGACATACGGTTTCAGTCAGTTACAATTTTGGTTGTATCTAACTTAAGTAATCTGCAATTTCGTATTTAAAATAAAAAGTAAGCTTGAAAATTTAAATGTGTTTGTTGTTATTAGTTTGCACGGTGTCCAAGTTTAGTATTTGATGTATTTTGGACTATTATATCATAATATGTTTATGTAATCTACAACCTTTGAAATCTTTATGTATATATGGGGCTAATCGGATTACTCTTTTTTTCTGTTTCAGTATTTTTATGTTTATAAATATGATAGTTGTTTATATACAGATGGTTCGTACGTACATAAAATGAGTAATCAGGGAACACAGTGCCCCCCCCCCCCAAAAGAGAGGAAGCTATGACAAAAATTAAATCTAAAGTAATGACGAAAAAAAATAAATTAATGGTCTCAAGAAGATGACATTGTATTTACTGTGGTGAAAAATTAATATGTCCACTTTCAGAAGATTGTCTGAGAAGAGTGGTGCCACGATAATTGTACTGATAGAGGCGGAAAAGAACGGCAATATCCTGCCGATCTGTGTGCTAACAAGGAAAAATCTCGAACCCGGAAATTCGAAAAAATCTGAGACTGTGATTATGTAGAGGATTTCCTCCTGATTACAACACAATTTTTGTGTGCTGCCCAAATTCACTTTAAGGGGGTGAAATTAACCCCTGAAAATTCGGCTATTTTCAGATTTTGTGTTATAACTCGCGAACCGTAAGAACTATAAGTTACCAAATGATAGTCCTAATTAAAAGAAGTAACTTTTGTCTTGACACTTTTTTTCTATCTCTTACAGATTGCTAGTTACAAAATAAAATCGCAAAATAGCTGAATTTTCAGTGGCTAATTTCACCCCCTTAGAGTGAATTTGGGAAGCCAACAAAAATTGCGTTGTAATCAGGAGGAAATCCCCTACATGATCACAAAGTTTTAGATTTTTTTTAATTTCCGGGTTCGGGATCTTTCCTTGTAAGTAGTGTCACTTGACTTCATTGTCATTATATTAGATTTGTTTAAGCTGTTTCTAAAGATTTTGTATAGAAAATTTCACTTTTTCCAAGATTTCTGAGTTATCCCAAAACTTGGGGCGAATCGGATATTTCTCACTTTTTGTTTTATTGTTTGCAGAAGAAACATTTTTAAGTTTTTTATTATATTTCTTATTATGAATGTTGAAGCCAAAGGTGTACTGGTCACGAATATATAATAAAAAATTTGTTTTTTAATGTTTGACTATTTTCTTACCATCAAACACAAAGTGATCCGATTCGCCCCCGTCTACACTAATTCAAGACTCGAACGCGTCCTGCTCGTGGACAGCGCAATCGTCCTTCGCACGAAATCAGTGCCACCAACGAAGATATTGCGTGGAAAACGATCACAGACATCAGCGGCCAGTATGTTGCAGAGTTTCTGGTTTATGCCGGATGAAAGTGCGAGGCCAAAGTCTGCAGCTGGTGGTAGGAAGTCCTCTGGGTAGAGTATCGGTGTCGCGGCGCGGCGGTTGCATCGAATACTTTGTGCCTTGGAGCACGTCGAGCGAACGGAGGTGAACAGGTTGTCAATGGGAATTTTTGGACGATCCTACGTGGACGTCTGGTCCTGTAGGCCTCGGAATCAGGAGTGTATCCTTGGGGACAGATACGTCACCGCGAACAACGCGAGCGAACCGGCGAACGGGCGGGATGCCTGTGTCGCCGTCGTCGTCGCCGTCGCGTCTGCCGTCGTTCCCGCACCCGTGCCCTTCTCTTCTTCTCCTCTTCTCCTCGCCTCCTCCAGCCTCGTCGTTTCGTTTCCTTTGCCCAATTAGTATCTATCCGTTTCCTCGCGTATCTACCTATCGCGGTCTCCAACACTCCTCTCGCCCTTGCTTCTCTTTTTCTTCCTCCTCTTCAGGAATCACCGTGCTCTCCTCCCTTCATTATTTTCATACGTCGTCGACTATCCAGGTCCCCAAGTTCTCCTAGGCCTAGCCACCTATTGGAAGCTGTAACTACAAACTATGCGGCTTCAAGGTCGTGAGAATGAAGAATCCGCGCGCGTCCCTTCGTCTCATGGTTGCTCTCCGCCTGGCCAGCTCAGTTATCGATCAGATTTTTGGGTACTCGCCCGAGTCGCTGCGAATCACCGGCCAAACGTAATAACGTTTCCTCCCCGTCTTCCTGCTCGTCCGTGCATTTCCTCTGCGGATCGCGCCGGGTATCGCCACACTCGCATATTTCGCAGCCGCGGCGTGGGGCGCGGCGGGGCGGGACAGGAGGAAGAGTGGTGCCCGATCCATCAAAACTGTGTGTCAGTAGCCATTAGCACGCTCCCAGCGGCGCAGCATCGAGTACCGCCGCCCATACTCACCCTGGATCCACTGAATGCTCCCGGGCTTACCGGCATCCGTCGCGCACTTTCCACCTACTTGCGAGCAGGAAAATTTGCTTCTCCGCGGGAGAGAGACGGCCTGGCCAATTCCTCTCGCTGCTCTGCTCCGCACCACCACTGTTTCCCGCCGTCGCGTTGCATTGGTTAGCAAATGTTCCAGGCAAACCCTGGACCTTCGCTATCGCTTTTCGACGAACCACAAAAAGCTTGATGCATTTATCAGGAAGAAGAATCTGCTCAATAGCTACTGTGTGGTACCGGGGTTGTTTCCCATGAAGCTATCGGAATTTGATTAGATAGTAATAGAGATCCATTGGGTGGAGCGAAATATAACGGTGAAATGGAATAATATCGGCGAATCAACTGTCCGTGGTGGTTTGTTCCGTATTTTTAGCAACAAGAGCAATAACAGCGATAGCCATTTCGACGGCGGTGGCGGCAGCGGCAGCAGCAACGGCAGCTTTAGCGGACGGTCGGCGATCATCCATCACGAAGGTGTCAGCCTCCCTCCTCGGCCAGAAACAACTAGCTATGACATTCTTCGCGCTGCCACCGCTTCCTTTTGCCTTTACCATCCTGTATGTCCGTCTATCCGCTGGTTTTTTTCATTCGATACCCTCCGAGCCCTTCCTTATTCTGGAAAAACTCCAAGAGGGCTAACTTGAAGGGCACTCCGCACTTCTTTCAACCATCGGGCTTCCAGAGATTAATTAAAAAAATATCAACGATTCCACTGTACTTAGGTATTCTACCGTAACTGCGGATTTGTCAATCGAACACTTCGGTTGGTATTTTAAGGCGAGTCCCAGAAAGACTTCAAAGAAACTACCCTCGAGCTAGGACGTGCTTGTATTATTTTCTAGAATTTTTGTTGTTGCAAACTTTACGTTCCTGCCTGCTTGCTTCTGGTTCCGTGTCGTTATCAAGGCACGAATGGTGATGCGGGCATGAAAAAATGCGGAAGGTCGCGAGTTGCTGGCACCCTTGCCGCGTTTCCTGTCTGGAGGGTAAGAACGGTAATGTTTTAATTAAGACAAACGCGGTCGTTAGTAAATATGGTAACGAGTGCTGTCCGACAATGAGAATCAATCATGCCACTTATGCGTGTCGGCTGATTGTCAAGCGATAAAACGTATGACTAGAAACAACACGTTGCGCTTGCAAACGAATATGTATGCACTCCAATTCGTTACGTGCCGCCAGAATTTTGTACCGCCATGCGCCATTGCTGTTCCACTATTATCACGGTGTAGATTTCTGTTTGCGTTAGGACTCGTACGCATGGTTTTCCTCTATCTAATCGTTCGCACGTAGTAACACGTTTGCTGCGCTTCAATGGAGAATAAACCAGGAAACTTGATCTTCCGTTTTCAATTAACTTCTTCGGATTCACGAATTTCAAGTAGAACTTAGAGGTTCGTGTTACTTCTTCGTTCGAGACGTGTAATCTAGTTTGAGCCGCAGAATGGGGTTGAAAATTTTGAAAAGTATTCTTAGAGGTGGTGGGGCAAGTTAGGGGTGGTATAGAAGTCGAAGGATTTAGGTGTATGTTGGAAAAGGGGCTGTTGACAACGACCGGCAGTTGTGAAGTTTTTCGGGGAACGTAGGCACGCACGGCTAGGGTAACGTACAATTCTATTTGTTGGATGATTGTACCGCTGCGAAATCAAGTCTGACGAAGATCGATCGGACAGCATTTCGGGCGTCAACATACAGAATCGTTGGTTCCCCTGTTCAACCCCACTAAGCTCCGGTCTGGCGTCACTCTCTTGCAGATGCTGCCAATCCCGACTAAAGTTTCTATTAAGAAATTCCATTTAATGAAAACGCTTCAAAGATCCTGTTAGTGCCGTGCCTGCGATGAAAATCAGACTATGGTACCTTCATTTTTGAGTCTCAGACTGAAAAGGCGCTGGAGCGTAAAAGGTGGCACAATAGGGGGTAACTAGTCTAGGATTCGATAGCTGGACTCGTTTTTCAGTAGGAACTCTTCATACGAGTGTGTTGGAGACAAAAGACTTTTTATAGAATACACCTTAGGTGCGCAAAGATTTCGTTGTACGAGGGATGTAGCGGTCAAATATTAAATTATTAGCACTGCAAGTCTTATTGAACTATAGAAATGTCTATAGAACTTCAAGTAATTATTCAGAAAGATCCAACTAAACTATAATTATGAGGGTGTTAATATTCAGGTGCTCATTAATTATGTTTACGGATGAAAAGTCTAATATTGCATGTTTTAAACAGACCTTGGCAACTAAAATATTTACAATTGAGAAGTCGAAATCCACGAAGGTGTTTAAAAAATTTAAACTTCTTGGGCTAAACAGAATGTATGCACCACAGCGATGTGATATTGCCCGCCATCTACCAGAAAGTGAACAAAAGTTCACTTTCACTCTTTTAAAAAATTTCCTACTAGTTGTAAGAATTATTACTAAAGTCTTGCCTTGCCATATCTAGCAACTTTGCTTGGCTACAGCTCTGTTCTAAGCAAAGTTAGAAAAAAGTTATGAAGACAAATTTTGCACCGTGTACCGATCTCTAGTACTGTATGCCGCTATCCCTTTTTATTTGTTGCGATTCTTCGAGTTCTTCTGCGGTCAGAAGGTATAAGACAGCGCTGTTCAGCGTAGGGGCCCCTCACGCGCCTGCTTCCCCTTCCAATCTTTCTCTCGCACAGCGTGCCTTCCGTTGTCAGGGAGACCGCGCGACGCTAAGAAGGTTAGCATGACGGGCTAGCCGGGCTAGCGTCTTCGCGGTTAGCGTCGCGCGGTATTCTTGACAACGCGGACGAGAGTGGGAGAACCCTAAGCTCCCGCGGGAGCGACCTTGGACAGCACTGGTATAAGATAAGATCGCTGAAAACAAAATACTTTACCTTCACTAGATATTTCATTTTATATGAGAAAGTTAGTGGGAGAGTTTTCCAAGGGGGTGCCACTTTTGGTCATTTTCGGTAGATGGCGGGCAGTATCACATCTCTGTGGAGTGTGCTTTCATTTTACCCCCCAAACTTATTTTTAAATGAAAGCATAGACGAGGTATAGAATAGATCTTACATCCTATGCAGATTTATCTCTCGCAGATTGGAGGCTCTTGAGTTACCTTTTCATTTTCGTGTCGCATTCAACGTTTTCGATTCAAAGTGAAATTCCATCGCACTACAACTGGCGGTTAGAATTGAAACTAATTATTGCTGAAAGCTGCTACCACAGACGAGGTATAGGATAGACCTATCACCTTATGGATATTTGTGTCGCCATCCAAACTGCGTTACCGACCCATAATTTGAGGACTGAATGTAGTGGTATCTGCTCATGAACAGCGTCCAATTCGGCAACTACTCTGAAATGTGTTAAAATGCTGAAAGGTGTGTGCATGCTTGATACGTGTGACTTGTTTGAAGGCCTTTGCTACGCTATGCTTTAGCTCGGCTTGTTAACGACTCACGCGGATTTCTCTCCGAAAATCCATTTCGGGGATCAAAGACACTATGGCGCTCAACAATGGTATTTCTTCAAAGCCCGTGTAAGCTATAAATTTCAAGATGACATTGTGTATTAGTACTTTGCGTGTAGTAGAACCCTTTCACGTATCGTACGCCGAAAAGTATTAAAAATTCACAATGTTACTGACATTCCCGCGAGTTTCTAATACACTGTTTAAACATTCTAGTGAAGTAATAATAATTGGATTCTATTTGCCCCGAGCATTACTTTACCGCCGACATTGAAATTTACAGTAAAATCTCATTTTTACAAGCCTCGCAGAAAGTTGCACGATGCATGAGTGTCGTGGGGTGCATGGATGCAACTGCAAATTGAGTTACTTTTGAAACCCGCTTCGCGAAATAAGATTTTGTCTAGCCCTGAGAAATTCATCGGTTCAGTGTTCGATGAAGTGTGTGCATGTCATAGTGCATATTATTTCCTGATTTCCCAATTCGTGCAACAATTTCATCGATTACTGGACCATGTGGGAGGCCTTTTAATAGGATTTCACTGAGATATACCCGTTACCTAGAAGACTTTTTTAGAAACTGACTACTTCGTCGATGTTAGTAACTAAGGGGAAAAAACAAGTATGTCACTCATATTTCTCCAAATATTCCTCCAACTATTGATTTACACTAAGTTCAATTAAAATGTATTTATACATTATAAATAATACTGTGTGATATGTATAAGCATTAACATTCATTTATCGAACGATTAAACATTGAGAATAAAAGATAATTCATTCGGCGTAGAAAATCATTTGCAAATCCAAGGCCAAATGTTACTAATTGCTTAATATCTCGAGTTGTATCGATCATAGTTAATAATAATTTATACTGGCCGATTAGTGCAAATGTTGTTAACATTATTTGTCATAGCGATAGCCATTGGAATGGATATTTTAGCAGAAAATCCATTTTTGCCGAAGAATTCGTTGGATTTCGCAATTGTAATCAACCGTCGACCTTGTTTTGATCGGGGGACATGGTTTCCCGAAGTGTATATAGGGAGCTCACGGAGCTCCATGTACTCAGTCGTCGTCGGTCCTCCGGGCCTGGAGGACCTCCGGGGACCCTGGAGCTGGCGAGCCTACTGGACCTACTGGACTTCCTGGGGTCCTGGTCAGGGTTTCAGCGCTGGTCCTTCCTGCACGCCCTCGCCCCCTGGAATGGAGTTCCGGAGCCACCTGGACCATTCGGACTTGCTGGGGACCTGGTCGGGGTTTCAGCCCTGGTCCTTCCTGCACCCCCTCGGCCCCCTGGAATGGAGTTCTCCTGGTCAGGGTTCCAAACCTTGGTCCTTCCTTCACCCCCTCGTCCCCTGACCTAGGTTAGCTTATTCGGTTGGTGCCGATGAAATTTTCGGGTTCGTTAAAAGCCATTCAAAATGTTATTATTTTGCCAAGGCCAAAACCGATTTCTTTTCATTTTTATCTGATTTATTCGATTGTTTTTCATCATCTGTCCTATTTCTTACATTCCTTCGTGGATTTTTGCATGAGTCGTTTTATTTCGTGTATTTCTTCGATGGGTTTAAATGATTTAATTTATTCGATGCATTTCTTCGATGCGTTTAGATGATTTATTTTTTTTTGCATTTATTCCATGGGTTTACATGATTTATTTTACATGATGCATTTCTTCGACGGGTTTACATGATATATTTTATTTGATGCATTTCTTCGATGATTTTGCATGATTCATTTTATTTGATGCATTCCTTTGATGGTTTTGAATGATTTGTTCCCTCTCGTGCATCTCGTCGATGGATTTATATTTCCTGCTCTTCTTCATGTAGGTATCTCTACGATGGTTCTGCATGCTCGTGCGTGCTCTTCTGACAATTTCAAAACATGTCGATCGACACCAACCGAATAAGTATGTTCTTAGTTTTCTCTGAAGTCCACCATACTATTACTAACATAATGTAGTTGATTGTTTCAGCATTTCAGAACCACGCTCTCGCGGGAAGGAGGTGAATAAAATAATATATTTAAAAGAAAATAGTGAAAAGTGATAGTGAACAGTGGTAGTGAATGAAGACATCTAAGGAAGCCTAGGTTAATTTATTATAGCATGAAGTATTTAAGGCCCCATGTAAAATTGCCAAGTAGTCACTGAATCATTAGCTTTGTTGCTCTTTTATTGGCTCCTCATCTCCGATGAGGAGGTCGCCGCTACTTCCGTTCACGGAAGCAAGCGACTGGGCATGGAATCGGTATGGGTGGATCAGTTTCATCCCCTGGTGTTCTTGTCGAAATGGAAAAGTTTCGGGCGTAGGGGGTGTACTTTTGGTATACTGCCTGCGTAAGTCACCCGGTCCGATTTCCAGTCTCCTCGTTAGTCGGCTTGAGTCAGGTCACACCTAGTGTTGCTCCTGACGAGTCGCTGGGTGCAGAGGAATCGTTTGGGAAACGCCGAGCGCTTTTCTCTTTCGACTCGGACAGCAGGGTGGTAGGAACTGCGCCATCCAATACTCCTTTCATGTTCACCCGTAGTCTTTCCTTCTTTGCTGAATTTATTTTAATCGTGTGATTGCTTGACAGTTCCCTATATTCGATATCTAAACCGAAGGGATCGATGGAAATTTGTTTCCATCCATCTCTTTGGTTTAGTAGGCTAAGATTTTCATGTAAAATTTCCAAGTAGTCACAGAATTTTATTACCTTTGTTGC
Source organism: Andrena hattorfiana (assembly GCA_944738655.2). Lineage (NCBI taxonomy): Eukaryota > Metazoa > Arthropoda > Insecta > Hymenoptera > Andrenidae > Andrena > Andrena hattorfiana. The sequence goes on along the minus strand of OX122889.2, from coordinate 2,927,855 downwards.
TCGTTTACTGACTCCTTATATCTGATGAGGAGATCGCCGCTGCTTCCGTTTGCAGAAGCAAGTGAGTCAGCATGGAATTGGTATGGGTGGATCAGTTTCATCCCCTGGTGTTCTTGTCGAAAGGGAAAAGTTTCGGGCGTAGGGGGTGTACCTTTTGGTATACTGCCTGCGTAAGTCACCCGGTCCGATTCCCAGTCTCCTTGTTAGTCGGCTTGAGTCAGGTCACACCTAGCGTGCTCCTGACGAGTCGCTGGGTGCAGAGGAATCGTTTGGGAGACGCCGAGCGCTTTTCCCTTTCGACTCGGACAGCAGGGTGGTAGGAACTGCGCCATCCAATACTTCTTTCATGCTCACTCGTAATTTTTCCTTCTTTGCTGAGTTTGTTTTAATCGCGTGATTGCTTGGCAGTTCCCTAAATTCGATATCTATACCGAAGAGATCGATGGAACTTTGTTTCCATCCATCTCTTTGGTTTAGTAGGGTTTCATGTACAGGGAGATCGACGGAACTTTGATTCCATCTATCTCTCTACGGGTCTCGAAACGCAGCAACCTCCTCGTGGTGAGACCTGGTAATCGGTGAAAACCGAGCCGATAGCTGCGATTGTCAAATATTCTAATTAGATATAAGAATTTCTTTAACTGGCAATACTATGGTAGAATGTAAAAATAAAATATTTAACTTGAAATGTTTGTTCGTTTGTTCCTACCGGCCCCCAGAACACGAGTATAGTGTTAAGGTAGAAGAATAAGTGCATGTTGGAGTATTTCATCGAAATACTGTAACCGATGGGTTTTTGACAATTTTATAAGTCCTCTCTGCTTCAGCACCTTATTGAAATATATTCCTTGGCGAGGTATTCCACGTTACATCATGAAAGCATGTCTTCCACAAATAATGTTATTGTTTATATAAGTTTTTAGATTCAATTAATTTGTTTTGTGTTAAGTGAACTGGAATAGAACAGCAAGGTTAAAAGGCGTATGTGTTCTTGTTTTGTCGTGATCCTTCTTTTTCTGTTGTTGCACGGAATACGTTTATAAAACGATCTTTAAATTGTTACTCTAACAGAATCATTTGTAAATCGCGGGTTTCAAATGATCAAAGTTTTACCCGTGTTGAATTCTGATTTCTACCACGCGTAGCGTTACAATCTTATTTTAGACTGAATCGATAACGTTGGGTGTGACATGAAAATGGTAAGTGGGCTCGCGAGCCCCCCGAGCGTGTGACACAAAATTACATCCTATACCTCGTCTGTGCCTATATCTCGTCTGTGTTGCTACAGACTAGGTATATAAAAGCCTTGACGGGAGTTCATTGTTGTTTATTAAGAAAATAAAAGCCCTAGGCTCTGAAAAGAGCCCATTGGACCGAGAATGTACATTGTAGCAAAAGTTAAATTACAGATCGTATAAAAATAAAAGGTTTACATGTTGTTTGAGACGTAGAGTAAGCAGTTGAGCTTTTACTCAATCTATTACGATAGTCTATAAATTACACCACGATGTCGTTGGCAAAAAGGAACGGATGAATTAATTTTAGCTCCGTGAGGTATGGCTTGGAAAGAAGGCATTCGATACAGAGAGGCAGTTGCCAGCCATGCCGACCGAGAGCGAGTATCAGCCGGCTTCTGTGTGAGGCAGTGAGGGGGCACTACCAGATCATATGGTTCAGGTCCTGCTTCTTCGCTCCACACTGGCACACCGAACTGTCAACCACTTGGATTCTATGGAGCGATTTATTTAGGTTGTAGTGGTTGGATCGAGCTCTGCAGATCCAAACCGTCAGGTCTCTGGGAATATGCTTGTAATAAAACCACGGGCGAGTGGTTCTGGTGAAATATTGTTGAAAAAAGACCTGTCCTAACGGAGTGCCTTTGTTGAATCTTCTGGGTCGCAGGTTATGAGCACCAGCATCGGAAGAGTGAATGGCCTTTGCCAAAAACATCATGTTATGCGCTTTGTTCTTTTTTTTTATTTCTTCTCGCTTAGAAATAATACAATAGTGGCAGGCTCTCTGTGAGAAGAGGAAAACAGACAGATACATTGCGAAGACTCCGTTTCCAGCGTGGTGAGCTTCCTCTTCGCAACATCCTGAGACGTCAGGGAAGGAGAAGAACAGCGACGCTTGGTCGGCTCGCTAGGTGTAAATTTTATGGAAGAAGAATTTTTATTGGCATTTACTTTGAGCTTGTGCTCTTCTATGTCGACCTCCATATCAGTGAAAAGATTCTCCCCGGACCTTTGGGGTCCAGGGATAGTCAGGTTAAGAGCTCCAGCCAGCAGCGTAGCGTGGGTAGGTTAACCTGTAGCTACCCCACAACCAGAACTACTTCCTGGTCACCACCTTATGTTAAAAACTATTTGGATGAACTTTTAGTCGTATTATCTCGTCAGGACTCTCCACCTCGAAACTGCGAACTGGAAATTGGAAACTAGAAAAATTGCTTTCTCAACACGTTGGACTCTCACCAAGGTTCGCGGTAAACTCACGGGAGTTCGTATTTTCATCGACGAAGTATAGGACCCCCCCCCCCCCCCCCACATAAACATGACTCATGTATGAAAGAAGCTAATTCCCTTTAATTCACGAAAAAAGTTCAACTGCAAAGATTGTGAAATGAACTTTGTTAATTCCAATTGTACCTTTAATTCACGAAAAAAATTAAAAAAGTTCTCACGCAAAGATTGTGAGATTAACTTTGCTAATTCCAATTGTACCTTTAATTCACAAAAACAATTAAAAAAGTTCTCGCGCAAAGATTGTGAAATCAACTTTGCTAATTCCAATTGTATTCTCGTTCTCCGCTCGAACACTGATTCTTCTGTCACTTTTTATACTTGACATTCCTTCATTGGCCACAAATCAATTCAGTGCTCAGATTTTCAGCTTCGGTTTTAAGGAATTAGCGGGCGTTGTATAAGAAAAAAAACTATGAAGTCGACTTAAAACAAAATGTTCCATATTCTCTGCATGTCTCTTACAGCTATTCGGACGGTCGCACTGGTGCGCACTGGGTGCGAATTTTCGCCAATTGGATGCACATCCAATGAATGCTTAAGGTAAAATGAGGTACCGAAATGATTTGCCTAAGTATTTTCACACTCGATACAAATGTGAATTTCTTCGCAATTGTTTTCGTCAACCCCTGCGCAGGAATTGTGGGACCACCATCCACAGAGTTGACATGCAACCCAACCCTCTGTTGATTGCAGGTATGAATCCTGACAATATAAACATTCGCAGTCTTCTTCCATTGATTTTATAGATTTTGCTGCTTTTTTCTTCAGTTTCTTTGCCTTCATCTTCAATCCAGGGTCATTCGGATTAGAACATTTCTTATTTTGTGAACTTTTTATACTCTCGAGTTCCATTTTATACAGAGTAGAAGTGAGAATTGCAGTTTTTCCCCGGCGGTAATTCTTCCTGTTCTGTGTCCACTGAACTGCAGAAATTGGCAAAATGTCTTTGGGGGAAGTATTTTCAAAGCTAGATGTTAGATCGCGACAAACAGCTCTAACAGGTGATGGAATTATGGGTGCACTATCGAAATTTTTGTCCGTCAAGCTGCGTGAACAACATGGTTCGGGATTGAAAACAGGAGGGGCATTTTCCTGACCTAAGACGGTATCAGACTCTGCTGCAATCGGTATGTTTGTCGTTTCTGTAGCAATCGTGATGTTTGTCGTTTCTGCAGCTATAAAGTCAGAATCTGAAAAATGGTCCTGGTTGAACGGCCAAATTCCGCACTTTTTGAAGCCATTTACAGCTGTTAAGATAGTTGCTGCTTGAACATATGCTTGACCAAAAATCTCGCTTATCTGATACATGCTAATTATTCGACCTGGGTGCGATCTTAACCTGCAATTAGATGCAGCTCGGTCATACTATACGCTTAAAGGGTTTTATAAAGGACACATCCGAAGGCTGAAGCCTGTGGGTGCAGTGCGGAGGAAAGCAAAGCATTATCACTCCGTTTTTCCGGGGTAGTTCTATAAGTTCCAAATTTTTTGTATGCGTTGCATGTCCATCAAGAAGAAGTAACACATGATTTGTGGGTGTGGCTCCTGAAAATTGAGTGAAGTGTTTAAGCCAAACCACAAATATTTCACTGGTCATCCACTCCCGACCATTGCATTTGGTAATAGTTCCTGGTGGAGCATGGTCTAATAGTTCGGGTTTCATTCTTTGTCTGGGGAATATCATCAGCGGAGACATGTAAGAACCACATGCGTTAAAGCAGATTTCGACATTTACAGTCTGACCGCGTTCCGCAGAAAACAATGCCCCTACCTGTTTCCTTCCTTTCTATGCTATTATTTTACACTTCGTTTTCGAAACGTTCGATATTCCGGTCTCGTCACAGTTGTATATTTTGTCAGGAGTTAATTTATATTTGTCATATAAGTCCCCTAACAATTGATAACATTTGGACACAGAGACTTTATTGAATCCTATTGCCTGAGCTGCTGAAGTGGCTTAAGGTTTTCTAATAGACAAATCAGGGTGACGCTTTAAAAAACCGTTTAGCCAATCTACGGCTGCCATCTCATTGTCGGTGTTAAAATTATGTTGTTTTCCATTCTTTACGGCCAGTTGATAGGTTATTTTTCTTAAATCAATGGCGGTTAAGCCAAACAGGCGTTTTTCCGTATCATTTAGATATTCTACAAATTCCTCTTCTTCTATCTGGGAAAATACAGTCTCTATTGGCCCTAAAGGTAAAGCTATGGTCACTTCTTGTCGTAATTTTTTAACGTAACGTTCCAATGTTGTCTATGGGATAGAATATGCTTGAGCAGCTTTCTTGAAGCCCATTTTTTCAAAACTTTATTTACAGCGTTATTCATCACTTCTATTGACCAGTCTCCTCTTCTGGTTTTTTCGTATATGTTCTGACCACTTTATAAATTCGAACTAATAATTAGGAGATTTATTTAAATTAAATTATAATTGAAAACGATGACTTTGCTTAATCTCACATGAACAACCATGGTACGGGGAATGATGGGGTTAGGACGGGGTATCCAATCATTCCTCGTATCAAGGATCCCATCTTGCCTCGAAGCATCGTTTTCTAAACATTAATATATTTGTAAAACAAATAAAGAAATATTGAAATTTTGAATATGTCACGTTAAAATAGATGAGATGGAGATTATCATAGAAGAAACATAATAGACTTACCGTTCTCAAAAATATATTTATTTCAAATCTTTTTATCACACGAAATAAAATCGACGCAGCACGCAAACGGTTCACAGCTGTAAACAAAAAACGCGTGCTCCCCTGCTCACTTTTGCCAACGACCACACTATTATAACACAATGGCTTCCCATACTAGAATTCGGACTTATTGGCCGGTGAGTTCGGTTTCGCGAGCAGCGCGTGAGGAGAAATCAGCTGTTGTTTATTCTTAGCGTAATAGTTGTGTGCGTTACGAAGCTATGCGTAGACCAATAGGAGATGAAGCTATCGAGAAAGAATCGATGTTCTGACCAATAAAACTCCTGAATTTTTGCGGACCTATCGCACACCTATTCATGATACATATATTTATAGGTACGCTAAGAACTCGGTTTGGCGCAAAAATAATCGGTTTCTTCGAAATAATAACGTAGAAAAGTGGCAGTTGTAATCGTTAGAGAATTAATTGTTTTTATTACTTTTCATTAATTTGTATCAAATAATCAAAGATTGTAAAAACAAATACGCATACGTATGACTGCGCAGTGACTGCTTCTCCTCTGAGTTTCTGCGTTTGCTGCACGCTCGCTGCACCGGATGTGGCATTGTATTGGTGGCAAATGAGAGAAATTCTAGGGAATCCTACGATGCCAGCAATTTCATGCGCTCGGTGCGTGAATCGGAACGCACCCACTACCGTGTCTCTTGATTTGATATGCCACGGATGAATCAATTTTTTTTTACGGGAATTCATCCAGGGGCCACAAATAATTTTTTTATATCAGGGCCTTTCATCCTGAGCTTCAAATAATTTTCTCGTATTAATTTGTATCTTTATTCTAGAAGAGTGTATCTTTGATGGAAGCTGTGCTTCTTCGGGCCTCGGTCCTCCGTCCTTGCTCGGCAGTCCCGTTAGAATCGTCGTAGCCCTAGGCACTTTTGCATAAAAACTGTATTTGTAGGCCCTTTCAACTTATTGTTCACGTCATTCAATTGTTAATATCGTTACACTATTTTTTAAATTAAATTACATTTTCAATTTTGTTTTTGTTATATTAGGGTACATTCCTATTCAAAATTTCATTTTTAGACTTTCGTAGGCCCCTGTAGGTTCATAGGCCTGTTACGTATGTGGAATTTTCCCATACGTCGCTCTCAACCGTTTTTCGAGCTCGCGTCTGTGAAGGGAAAACGCCCTAAAATCCTTTCGTTTATCAAACGCCACTAATGGGGGTTATGATCTCGACCATCTGGATCACGACCATGGGAACGGGAGTGACACGACGACGACCCCGAAGGATTTCCTTATATGGAGATTCCTAACGAATCTCCACTCATTTTTGGGACTATATAAACCCTTTGGTTTCAACCCTCGTCGGTTAAAAGCTATAGAGTCACGCGTAGAGTCACGTCGTGTCACGCTCGTACAGAGTTGGTTAAATTCAGTAAGGTCGGGCTAAAGTCTCCGTCAGAATCATAGTTAACCTCATAGAATCCGCGAGTCCGGTTTATATTCTATTTGGCACTTTGAAACAGCCACTCGTACGCCCCGCATCGCCAGTGCGTCAACACCGTGCAACTATTGGTAATTTATACACATTATTTAATTAACTAATCGCGACACTTACATTTGTACAGTAACTGATTATTGAATATACGAATGGTGTTCACTTGTAAATCGAGTAGATTCGTTAAATCCATCTTTTACCCAGCGATCCTTATAATATTAGTAGCACTCACCCACTGATACAACTTTACCGCTCGAGTTGTATCAACTTTAATTAAGAGTTACGAGGCATTACTAACATTTCCCGCGACCCCCTGATTTCGTATCAGATTCGTTCGCAAACCTTTTACCAAAACAAGCCATCTTCGCCAACCCAGTGGCTCCCCGATTTCGCATCGGGTTCGTCCACGAAACCTCACCCCTCCTACGGCTCCCTGATTTCGCATCAGGTTCGTCCGTATCCTACAGCTCCCTGATTTCGCATCAGGTTCGTCCGTATCCTACAGCTCCCTGATTTCGTATCAGGTTCGTCTGTAAATCTACCAACTTCCGAACAGCTCCCTGGTTTCGCACCAGGTTCGTCTGTGAATAATCCAACCTCCTAGCAGCTCCCTGGTTTCGCACCAGGTTCGTCTGTGAACTTCATCCTAGTGACTCCCCGATTTCGCATCGGGTTCGTTCACGACGTTTCACCCTCCTGCGGCTCCCTGATTTCGCATCAGGTTCGTCCGCGTGTGACTCCATTCCTAGAGGCTCCCTGATTTCGCATCAGGTTCGTCCTCGCCGTCAATAATCCTAGCGGCTCCCTGATTTCGCATCAGGTTCGTCCGCGCCCCTAACTAACAAACTCATAAACCGTATTCCTTGGGAAATATCCTTCTCGCCGGCCTCTCGCGTTGCCGCAGCCCCGGCTCGTAACAGGCCCTAGGCACAGTGCCTATTGTCCCTATTGGATAAGATGGCTCTGGTCGAAATTGCATAACAGGGCTAAAGAAAGATATTTATCTATCTTTTGAGTACCATCTTATGTTCGGTTGCACCTAACTATCTGCTAACAATAATCTCAGTTCGCAATTATTCACATAATTGTTTTGCATAACCTCCTTTCAACACTTCTCGATATTATCTATTTAATTGTAAGTTTGTTGCATTTGCGTTTTTACTGACACCTTCATGTCACTGTTAATCGTCTTTATAATAATTAAAGTCACCAGTCTTCCGAATTTCACATGATTCATGCTGTTACATTGGTTTCTGTAATCCAACAAATCCGAAATTATATTTGAGAATTACATTGATGCTGAAGCATATCTATCATTGTGCTTTGCTCCATTTTTAAACATTCTCACATTTATCACATTAAAAACCAACATTTTCAGGCGACAGTCCAATATTTTATAACAATTTTCTTTTACGAATACTACGAATTTTAAAACGATTGGTAATTATTCGAAATTGTAGGTAAAGGTAATAAGGTAAGAAACACATTAAAAATAGGTATTTCAGAATATAATTCTAAATTAATACTATTAAAAAAAAATATAAATCTGTGGCGAACCCCCAGAAAATACTTTGCGACCTATAGGTTGGGAATCGCTGCTTTAGTCGCAATGGAAAATACTGTTGCAGCCTGCAGGTGATGACAACAAACTGAACAACTTGCATGAATATATGTTTTTATTCCATTATAACATTATTGCTGTTCTCCCAATCAGTACTATTGGCCATCGATTACGTAGGTACTATGAAAGTCTTTCGTTGATGACCGAGTGGATGTCATCCAGGGTCTAGATTTTAGTCAAAATTCGAAAGAGAGCCGAGTGTGTCGTTGCTTACGCATATAAAGTTCATGCACATAAGACCAGAGCAAGAATCCTTGTGCGCTTCACACTAAAATGGTACACAAATAATCAACATGCAATATTGAACATTTTGGAAACACCATACCTACAGCACTAACATCTTTGCGAATTTCAGTTCTAATAATATAAGAATGAACTTACGCGGTCGAAGTCGTAGACACAAAATCTACCTGCAGCAACGGCGTTTAAAGCAATAGCAAGCATTGCTATAACCACGAAGATAATTGTCAGGAATTTCATTGCGGCAAACAGATGAGAATACTGCAAGTGTGATTGAAAACAATTAAGAAACATGTAAAAATATTACTGAAGCAATTCTATGCTCGAAGGAAAATGTATCCTTCGAAACTGGGGAAGTCAAAGAATTTTTCAGAGTTTTAGTAATATTAAAAAAATATAGGGTAACTCGGGGTAATATGCCACCGCAGGTAATATGCCACTTCTCCATAATTTTTTCAAATCATACACAGATGCCGTTACATTTGCACTAATTCCGTTCGATTTAGCGTAACTGCTAAGACGACGATAGATTTTGGCTGTTACCTTCTTTTATTTTCAGTTAATCCTGATAAGTTATAAAAGTATCATCTTGATCTAATTTCACACTGTAACTAGAATGCAAATTATACATTTGTGTGAACAGTTCTACGAAAAATCAATGGATTATGATAAAGTATACTAACAAACGAATTTTATAACCTCTCGCACATCCGTTAAAACTATGTATTTTGTGGAGAAATTTTCAATCCTTCTTCTTATGGCCGTGTGGAGTAATATGCCACATGTTTGTCGGTACAATATGCCGCAAAGTCATATCTTTATAACTCTTTCTATTTAATGCCATCGAGTTGCTTTTTTCGTATTAGAACCATGCCTAAGAAGTATTTACGAACTTCAAGCCGTGCTGCTTGGTCAGAAAGTTTAAAGGAAGCCATTCGAATGGTGAAGGAAGCTCGTACTATAATATATAGAACAAATTTTAAGAACGTAGATATTTCTTATGACGATTCGACTGATGCAGAAAATGACAACCACTGTGCAATAAGTGGACTATATTATTACGATAAAAAAGGACCTAAATGTGACTGGGTAAAAACTACTCGTTGCAAAAAGTGGGTCCATAAAGACTGCGTAGAGATTGGGGACTGTTTAGTTTGTAAGAAATAGCTATTTTTTTAAATATATTTTACGTTTCATTGAGTTCAAATATTTGTTTTTAGTTACTAAAAGCTTGGATAGTTTAAAATATTGTTGATTATCAAAAATTTGAGTGATTAGTTCGCACTTCATAGCTTGTGGCATATTACCTCAGAAGTTGTGGCATATTTACCCACCACTTGGGTAATATGCCACTTTCGAGGACTTTTGTATTTGTACGTTATCTCTACTTATCTCTACTTATTAGACAATGCACAGAATTAGTTACACTTTCATATGGTTTTATCTTTCTTCCTGTATTTACTTATACTTGCGAAATATCGCATTTCAAAGTTAACTGTGTCATATTACCCCGAGTTACCCTACAAACTTCTACTCGCCAAATAGAAAACCTCTGATAACTATCAAAGTAGAGTCAGAATTGGCTTGAAGGAGTAGCGCCACGTATTTATATGAGACGATTAGTCGAGTGTGCATTCACGCGCACACAGCTTAGTCGTACAACTTTATTACCTTAGTGATATAAAGAGGTCAATGAATTCCTTGGTGTTGACGTGCACAGGCCTATGTCAGACGTGCTGAGGCGAAAGCACACCTCCTTAGATTTCAGGACTTGGGTTGCAACGGATCGTCGAACTGTGTTGTACAAGCACTGCGTTGTACGTAGTATAAGTGCCTTGCTGATCAATGGGGTGGGGGAACAGTAATAATGTGTATGGTACGTGCGTGTACGCCTTTTTCCTGCAAGGTTATCTTCTTAAGTGCTCTCAAAGACTCATGGCATTATTGTCTTAAAATGAAGCTTACGCTGCAGATATTCGAACAATTTCATTCGTGTGCGTCAGCCATGGTTGTGGGCCGGACTCAGCATTCATTAGTACTTTCTTTGATAATGACAAATGTACGTATATGTAGTTGTGTCATCTTAAGCGCAGGTGGAAAGCACCTTTATTTACTTGCAGCTCATTTTGATTTCACATCTTTTTTACAATGTATATTTTCTTCTATTTTTTTGTGATTTACTCTTTTCCGTCCTCGATTTTATCATGTACTTGGCTTATTTTTTTACTTTTTAGAAGTTTTTTTATAGGGATAACATATATATGTATATTTTGCAAAGCCATTGTAAGTTTTCACGTATTATTTGTTTATTGTGTGGGTCCCAAAGTGGTCTATTAAGATAACACTTCAAGTAACGCATGTGCTGTTATCATAATGGTTCATGGCATGTCATTGATTAGTTTTAATAAGTTTGAAACTGTTAAAATGGACTTCAAATTTGGTAATAGGTTTTATTTGTTTGCAAAAAAAATATAACACATAAATATGTATGAAAAGAGATTATCCAGTGGTATTTCAGCATATATTTTCAATATACAAAACCTTAAATTTAAAGGTTGGTAGTGGGGGTAATTTAAAAAATATGGATTTCTCGAAAATTATTTTTACGCAGTTTTGTGGATGTAAGAAAACGATGCACCTTCTGTTTAAACTTCTTTTCGATATCTCTCACTGTTCTCGAGATATTCGACGGAATAGAAAATTCTGCATTTTTTCAAAGGGTGATTTCACCCCCAAAAATTGCATTATGGCACCAACAAAAAATAGGGTTGCCTTACGGATGAACTACTCTACTTGCACACCAAGTTTCATAATTTTCTGAATTTCTGGATTGCCGAACGACCCTTGTGTGTCGGAACCCCTCAAACGTGTTAGAAATAAGTCAAGTCGATTTGACCGAAGCTGATTGGTTATTATCGGCTCAGTTGCAGGACGACCAGCTATTACGGGTACGACAAATACTCGAAAGCAAGCAGAAGATCAACGAAACAAAACTTTATTTTAAGGAATACTCGCTGAGGAACGGGAAGATCCATAGAAGCCTACCAGATCAAACAACGGCATGGGTGGTGCCGCGAAACACACGTATGCAAAACACACGGTTGCGGGATTTTTTAAAGTCTATCTAGGGATTCCGGGACTAACCCTGGGATTGGGTAATAGAAAATTTCATTAATTAAAATGATTTATTATGTGTTAAAATTCTAAATCTTCATTTGAAGTAAACGGACTTACTTTCTAACATTAGTCTGAAACATAAGCTATAATCATTTTTAACAATAAAAGCAGTAGAACAATGAATAATAATAAAGTCTCAAAAGTACAAATCTACAATGTTTCAACTTTACGTGATCAGACAAGTTTCGATTTACAATTCGCGCGATTTCGAAATAACGTGAGAATATCATTGTAAAAATAAATATAGTTTAGTTAGTTATATGCGACTTAATATTATTATTTACATAAGTCATTATTATTATTGTTATTGTCCTTATTATTGTGAAATGACTATGTTTATTTATTCTGTTTATTTGTATATCGTTCAGGTGTTCATAAAGTAATTTACATTTTCAAAAAATCCTGAAATTCTCGCGATTAGTTATATCAAATCCCAGGATTTTTGGATTCCAAAAAACAACCGGGATCGCCGGATCCCGGGATTCCGTGTTCCCTGTATGTTGCTAATTCGGAATACCGAAGGTGAAGGTAATTTGGAAAATTCCAAAGCTTATCGATGCTTTTGTTACACTCGTAACGGTTACCGCCTCGTCGATTTAGGCCAGCACTGTGCATTTATTTTTATCTAAGATTGTTCCTACGGTAAATGACCGATTTACTGACACATTAAGTGTTGACGCTGACATTATCTTATAGTTTTGTACTTATAGACTAAATATATATGCGGTGCTTGTTATTTATTATTGTTTAATATGTTTACTTGATGAAAAAAATTTGGTAGATCTTAAAACTTCGATTTTTATGTACAAATTCATCAATTTCAAAAATATATTACGGGATCTATTACTGAGACACTTGAAATGTATTTGACTGAATTCTTATAGCATATAAACATGGAGGAAGCATGCAGTAGGTGAAAATATAGACGGCCATAGCAAGAGAAAAATATACAGGGGTGACACCCCCTCTCTTTCTAGCGCCAGTGTTTTTTTTATATTAAAAAGAGAGAGGGTGTTCCTCATGTATATTTTTCTCATTCTACCGCCGTCTACATTTGCGCCCATTGCATGCTTCCTCCATGTTTATACCTGTGCTCTAAGACCAAATGCTTGAAACGCTTGTACCAATCACTGTCACCCAATTAATAAGCAAAAAGACTTAATGAATCGTTGAATTCGGATTTCTGTTACTTTCTACGATGCTTATATTATTTAAAATATTATATTTTGTTATGTTAATAGCTTAAATATTAAAATTACAACATTTTCTTTAACGCCTTGTTTTCTCTTTCGCTAGTAAGGAAGTCATCGTTCCCATACTCCTAATACCTGCTTAAAATTTTTTATCGTTTTATGTAAATTAACGAAGAAAAAATGAAGTACTGTTTTTTTTGTATCATATAAATAACAGTTTGAATTGTATGCTAAATTTTTTATGCATCAATTTATAAGATTTATTCGTTATTTTATGTAAAACAGCTTAGGGTTACAGTAATTGGGTAGGTGGCAGTAATTGGGTTCTTTACCCTATGTTGTGATTCCCCATCATGCTCCTACTTCCCCTAAAAACGTCAAGCGGTAACTTATAGCGTCGCCTTTGCCCAGAAACTTTAAACGCGTTTTTCTCGAATATTTTTCTCTCTTCGTTTTTTCCCGATTGCGAACGAATGGAGGTTCAGATCGACTTGGAAAAAATTACGGGATGTGTAAAACATATATGTGCCATTTCGCCGCAAACCTTTGATATGGTCCGTAAAAATTCGAGATTTTCATAAAAAAATTAAGAAGTCACCAAGTTTTTCAGCAACCAATCACATAATTTTGAAGTAATTTTTGTTTTTATAGGTTTGCGCGGAAACTATGAATCCAACAAACAAGAATCTCACCTTTGAAATTGGATTACGTCACATTTTAAGACCGATATTCAGGCAAAACGGCAGAAAAACGTTAAAATGTTTACCCGTCTGTAGCGCCATTTTTAAAGCACATATATTTCTTACCATTTTTTTTTTCAATCTGTATAGTAGTAATAAATATTGGGTAAAAGGATACATCTGGATGTGCTTTCATTTTTTTTACAAAAAAATAAAGGACAGGGTCTCTTTCTCATGAAAAACGACTGCCTATGTCAGCGTTGGCCATATCGGGCCATTTGGGAGCAGGATTTCCATGATGTTTACCATAGCCGCGCGGAAGGGGAGCTCGAAAGCCAATGGTAACATGGGCGCGCCACGGATAGAGGGAACTGTCAGTGTGTAGGTAGTAGCGTGCGGCGCAGGTTCATACCCGTCGGATAGGCTTGAATCACTGGGTTCCTTGGTGGGCTCCAGTCTTCGCTGCCAGAGTTACTCTGGCCATTTTTTTTTTAGTTAGGGTAAAGGCAGGTAATATGGAACACCTGATTTCAAAAGAGTTGTCAAAAGTAGGGGAATTTGTTCTTTTTAATTAAACCTACGCGAGGGGATGAAGGAACTAATGCATAATCATATTTACATAGTCAAATGTAAAAAAATCCAATTGTTTTGCAATTATAGTAAAAAAAGTGAAAAAAGTGCAAATCGGCCGTTCGAAAAAATGGGTCCTAATATGGAACACCTAGGAAAGTTGTAAAGAAAACTGAAAAATCTTTACTTTTTTTTTACTAAAAATGAAGATTTATTAAAGAGCAAATACAAATAAACAAATATACATCATCTTTATAGTTTATTTCTGCTTTCTGTGTCTCCTACACGTTGGGTACGTGAATAATGAGTTGGAAGCCCCACAATCTTCGTGTGCCCACTGAAAACAGCGAATACATTGGGTCCACTTTTCCCCATTCTCATCATTTTTATAATTGGTACCGCAAAATAAGCATTCCGCATCATCGTCATCAACATCATCTATGTCAGAAGAACAAAAAATTAAAAAAAATTGAATGTATTACTTATATTGTAATATAACACAAAATAAGTAATAAATTCAATTTTTTTAAATTTTTGACTAACGCCACTTTCATAATCACCGGCACATGTAGTCATAAGCAAGGGATGCATTGATACAAATACAAATTTTGAAATGCCCGCTATTAGTATTCTAGTGAATATCCAACCCGTTAGAGGGTGTTAATGCTGTGCTAACAAAATAATACCCGTAATGGACCACGCCTGCTCTAAAGTTTAGAGCAGGACTTTCCAGCGTAGGGGCCGCTCACGCGCCTGCTTCCCCTTCCAATCTTCCTCTCGCGCACTGTGTCTTCCGTTGTCAAGGAGACCGCGCGACGCTACGAAGGCTGCCATGACACGCATCCATGCACCCTACGACACTCATGCATCATGCAACTTTCGGCGAAGCTTTTAAGAATTAGATTTTACTGTATTTGAATGTCGGCGATAAACTAATTTTCGGGGCAAATAGAATCCAATT
This sequence comes from Andrena hattorfiana, assembly GCA_944738655.2. Lineage (NCBI taxonomy): Eukaryota > Metazoa > Arthropoda > Insecta > Hymenoptera > Andrenidae > Andrena > Andrena hattorfiana. The sequence continues at coordinate 2,912,715 of OX122889.2, read as the reverse complement.
ATTATTACTTCACTAGATTGATGAAACAGTGCATTAGAAACTTGAGGGAATTTTTAATACTTTTCGGCGTACGATACGTGAAAGGTTCTACTGCACGCAATGTACTAATAAACAATGTCATCTTGCAATTTATAGCTTACACGGGCTTTGAAGAAGTAACATTTTTGAGCGCCAGAGTGTCTTGATCTCCGAAACGGATTTTCGGAGAGAAATCCGCGTTAGTCGTTGACAAACGGAGCCAAAGCATAACGTAGCACAAGCCTGCCCTCTATGTCCAACACCCACTCTGAACAAGTCACACGTATACAAGCACGCAACACCTTTCAGCATCTCAACACATTTCAGAGTAGTTGCCGAGTTGGACGCTGTTCATGAGTAGATGCCACTACATTCAGTCATCAAATTATGGGTCGGTAACACAGTTGGGTGGCGACACGAACACCCATAAGGTCTACCCTATACCTCGTCTGTGGTGACACGAACTCCCATAAGGTGATAGGTCTATCCCATCACAGACCAGGTATGATCAGGCAAGACCTATACTTCGTCGATGATTCTATACTTCGTCGATGTTACCGCAACTATAGTTTGGTCACAGACGAGGTATAGGATAGACCAATCACGCAATGTAATTTTGTGTCACACGCTCGGGGGGCTCGTGAGCCCCCTTACCATTTTCATGTCACACCCAACGTTATCGATTCAGTCTAAAATAAGATTGTAACGCTACGCGTGGTAGAAATCAGAATTCAACACGGGTAAAACTTAGATCATTTGAAACCCGCGATTTACAAATGATTCTGTTAGAGTAACAATTTAAAGATGGGTTTATAAACGTATTCCGGGCAACGACAGAGAAAGAAGGATCACAAAAAAACAAGAACACATACGCCTTTCAACCTTGCTGTTCTATTCCAGTTTACTTAACATAAAACAAATTTATTGAATATGAAAATTTATATAAACAATGACATTATTTGTGGAAGACATGCTTTCATGATGTAACGTGGAATACCTCGCCAAGGAATATATTTCAATAGGGTACTGGAGCAGAGAGAACTTTAAAAATGGTCAAAAACCCATCGGTTACAGTATTTCGATGAAATACTCCAACATGCATTTATCGTTCTACCTTAACACTATACTCGTGTTCTGGGGGCCGGTAGGAACAAACGAACAAACATTTCAAGTTACATATTTTATTTTTACATTCTACCATAGTATTGCAAGCTAAAGAAATTCTTATATCTAATTAGAATATTTGACAATCGCAGCTATCGGCTCGGTTTTCACCGATTACCAGGTCTCACCGCGAGGAGGTTGCTGCGTTTTGAGACCCGTAGAGAGATAGATGGAATCAAAGTTCCATCGATCTCCCTGTACATGAATCCCTTAGCCTACTAAACCAAAGAGATGAATGAAAATAAAGTTCCATCGATCCCTTCGGTTTAGATATCGAATCTAGGGAACTGCCAAGCAATTACTCGATTAAAATAAATTCAGCAAAGAAGGAAAGACTACGGGTGAACATGAAAGAAGTATTGGATGGTGCAGTTCCTACCACCCTGCTGTCCGAGTCGAAAGAGAAAAGCGCTCGGCGTCTCCCAAACGATTCCTCTGCACCCAGTGACTCGTCAGGAGCAACACTAGGTGTGACCTGACTCAAGCCGACTAACGAAGAGACTGGAAATCGGACCGGGTGACTTACGCAGGCAGTATACCAAAAGTACACCCCCTACGCCCGAAACTTTTCCCTTTCGACAAGAACACCAGGGGATGAAACTGATCCACCCATACCGATTCCATGCCCAGTCGCTTGCTTCCGTGAACGGAAGTAGCGGCGACCTCCTCATCGGAGATGAGGAGCCAATAAAGGAGCAACAAAGCTAATGATTCAGTGACTACTTGGCAATTTTACATGGGGCCTTAAATACTTCATGCTATAATAAATTAACCTAGGCTTCCTTAGATGTCTTCATTCACTACCACTGTTCACTATCACTTTTCACTATTTTCTTTTAAATATATTATTTTATTAACCTCCTTCCAGCGAGAGCGTGGATCTGAAATGCTGAAACAATCAACTACATTATGTTAGTAATAGTATGGTGGACTTCAGAGAAAACTAAGAACATACTTATTCGGTTGGTGCCGATCGACATGTTTTGAAATTGTCAGAAGAGCACGCACGAGCATGCAGAACCGTCGTAGAGATACCTACATGAAGAAGAGCAGGAAATATAAATCCATCGACGAGATGCACGAGAGGGAACAATTCATTCAAACCATCAAAGGAATGCATCAAATAAAATAAATCATGCAAAATCATCGAAGAAATGCATCAAATAAAATATATTATGTAAACCCGTCGAAGAAATGCATCATGTAAAATAAATCATGTAAACCCTTCGAAGAAATGCAAAAAAAATCATGTAAACGCATCGAAGATATGCATCGAATAAATTAAATCATTTAAACCCATCGAAGAAATACACGAAATAAAACGACTCATGCAAAAATCCACGAAGGAATATATGAAATAGGACAGATGATGAAACACAATCGAATAAATCAGATAAAAATGAAAAGAAATCGGTGTTGGCCTTGGCAGAATAATAACATGTTGAATGGCTTTTAACGAACCCGAAAATTTCATCGGCACCAACCGAATAAGCTAACCTAGATCCGGGGGCCTAGGGGGTGAAGGACCAGAAGGGTTGGAACCCTGACCAGGTCCCCAGGAAGTCCGAATGATCCAGGTGGCTCGGGAACTCCATTCCAGGGGGCGAGGGGGGTGCAGGAAGGACCAGCGCTGAAATCCTGACCAGGACCCCAGGAAGTCCAGGAAGTCCAGTAGGTCCAGTAGGTCCAGTAGGCTCGCCAGCTCCAGGGTCCCCGGAGGTCCTCCAGGCCCGGAGGACCGACGACGACTTAGTACATGGAGCTCCGTGAGCTCCCTATATACACTTCGGAAAACCATGTCCCCCGATCAAAACAAGGTCGACGGTTGATTACAATTGCGAATCCAAGGAATTCTTCGGCAAAAATGGATTTTCTGCTAAAATATCCATTCCAGTGGCTATTGCTATGACAAATAATGTTAACAACATTTGCACTAACCGGCCAGTATAAATTATTATTAACTATGATCGATACAACTCAAGATATTAAGCAATTAGTAACATTTGGCCTTGGATTTGCAAATGATTTTCTACGCCGAATGAATTCTCTTTTATTCTCAATGTTTAATCGTTCGATAAATGAATGTTAATGCTTATACATATCACACAGTATTATTTATAATGTATAAATACATTTTAGTTGAACTTGGTGTAAATGAATAGTTGGAGGAATATTTGGAGAAATATGAGTGACATACTTGTTTCTTCCCCTTAGTCTACATCGACGAAGTAGTCAGTTTCTAAAAAAGTTTTCTAGGTAACGGGTATATCTCAGTGAAATCCTGTTAAAAGGCCTCCCACATGGTCCAGTAATCGATGAAATTGTTGCACAAATTGGGAAATCAGGGAATAATATGCACTATGACATGCACACACTTCACCGAACACTGAACCGATGAATTTCTCAGGGCTAGACAAAATCTTATTTCGCAAAGCGGGTTTCAAAAGTAACTCGATTTGCAATTGCATCCATGCACCCCACGACACTCATGCATCGTGCAACGTTCTGCGAGGCTTTTAAAAATTAGATTTTACTGTAAATTTCAAGGTCGGCGTTAACCTAATACTCGAGGCAATTAGAATCCAATTATTATTACTTCACTAGAATGATTAAACAGTGCATTAGAAACTTGCGGGAGTGTCAGTAAAAGCGTGAATTTTTAATATTCTTCGGCATACAATACGTGAAAGGGTTCTACTACACGCAAAGTACTAATACACAATGTCATCTTGCAATTTATAGCTTACACGGGCTTTGAAGAAATACCATTGTTGAGCGCCATAGTTTCTTTGATTCCCGAAATGGATTTTCGGAGAGAAATCCACGTGAGTCGTTGACAAACCGAGCCAAAGCATAGCGTAGCAAAAGCCTGCCCTCTATGTCAAACACCCACTCTGAACAAGTCACACATATAAAGGCACGCACACACCTTTCAGCATCTCACATTTCAGAGCAGTTGCTGAGTTGGACGCTGTTCATGAGTAGATGCCACTACATTCAGTCCTGAAATTATGAGTCGGTAACACAGTTTGGGTGGCGACACGAACATCCATAAGGTGATAGGTCTATCCTATACTTCGTCTGTGGTTTGGTACACCTGTGAATAACCATTTTATCAGTTGTCGGTGAAAGAGTTACCTTCTTGCAGTGATCGATTCATATACTTACCGTTGATAAAATAGAGAACTCCTATCGTTTATCACCAAGTACGATTTCTCCAGGATTATCCTGCTATCGGTAACGCATAAAGAATAGTGGTAAAATTGGACTGTCTGGTTCTGTCGAAGCTAAACCCTAGTTGATAATGGCTATCGTAGATGGGGTTGAAGAAGGCCATTCTTGCATTCCACGTCTAAATGGAACAGCTGTTGTCTGGAGCTTGGGGGTGGCATCTACTGTCAGATGCTCCGCCTATAAATCAAGCGAGCTCATGGGGGAGACAGGCCGACGCCATGTTAACATACATAAACAAACCTTGGGCGCCCTAACTGATAAACGAGGAAAGCTACGTGCAACAAGCTATTGCGCTTCGTTACTAAAAAATTGCGCAGCTACTTGTTAATGTTACGTGATCGAACGAGCGGATAGCACGTTCGAAGAGAAACGAATGGGAATAGAAATAAATCGTTAAACGAAGAGAAGTATTTGGAATTATTCTCCTGCGCAGGAGACGTTTAAACTAGAGCACGTATAGGAGAAAGGAGGAAAAGACACAAATTACATGCACGCTTCGAGTTCCGCGAAGAAAAATTGAAGAGGCAAGCAGGGATAATTAATAAATGTCAATCAGCTGCGTGGAATCGAAGGTGTCGGTGGAGAGGTACGAGCTAAAATGATTTTATGCTTGTCTTATGAACAATATAATGTTACCCGACCGATGGACAAAGATCATAGGACGGCTAATGGTCGAAGACCCGTTCGTCTCGAAGAGCCCGAGACTAATCAGCGCGAGCATTAATCTTCCCCGTGGATCCTCGACCCAATTTTCGTAAGGTCAAGTCGCAATGGAGACGTTGATTGGATTCCACGTCAGGCCAGAAGTAAACACCTTCCTTGTCGCTTCGTAGGGTGCCCTACTCTTTCTTCTTTTGCCGGATTAATCATATATTTTGGTTGCAATTACAGCGTCCGCATACACGCCAACTTCAATATTGCCGTGCAGGTGCGAGCTCAAGTTCCTTCAATTTCTCACTCGAATCATCGAGTTTGCCAAGGGAATTAAAAACACTGGCGTTTAATTAAAACCCGTCTTTCAATTCGAGACATTGGGAGGAAGAAGCTTACTCTTTCAAGAGAGGGCAAATACGATGGTGTAAAATATAAAACGACGAATCACAATGCTGGTGAGGTGTTCCGTCCCGTTCGGTTCAGACTTGCCACCTTCAGAAATAAACACAAGGTACATCCGGCACAGACTCAAGTCAGCCGATACCCAGCTCGGTGTAATTCGAACTTGATGCGAATCTAATCGAAATCTAGCCCAGACGTAACTTAATTTAAATCTAACCGGGCCAACCTCGGGCTTAATCAAAGCCCAATCCCTTGCTTATGATGCTTGCCTTGCTTAAGTTCATCGAAACCTACTCGCGTGGAATTGTATCGATATTTCGTGCGAATGCTATGCACTTTACCTGCTTGTAGGTAGGGGAGAGGTGCTATAAAAGGGACACTTTTGTTTAGCGTCCATTTCTGACAATGTCGTTATAGGTATTTAAAAAACAACTACGTCACAAGAAAGCGTGTTTATTTCCCTTCAATAAAAGTATATTGCACACTCATCAATTGTAATAGAAAATAACAAAATTTTCGATTTTCAAAAAAGTGGGAAATATATTTTAAATAGGACAGTATAAGTCATAAAAGGGACACGTTAATAAAAATAAACTTATTAAGTATTACAATTATAATTCTAAATCTTAATGATACAAAACAACGAAATCTACGAAAAAATGAACTCTTTGTAGTATAAATCATCAATATTTTATTATTAATGACACATGGAACAGAAAAAATTGAATACAATTTGAATACACGAAATTTACATACAATTGTAGCAAATTTATAACTTATAACGAGGGCTAATTTATTGCCACACATTTTTTTCACGATAAAGTTTGTCGCTTTGAATAGTCACTTTATTAATTCTTAAATTTGAAACAATACGCCATCAACTACTAATTCATAATTTTAAACAATATCATCTATGTATCAGATGATACACCAATAACTTTACAGGAAAGTATAATACATATAGTGTCCAGCAACACATGTGTACGAGAGGGACAGCCATGAAACGGTCGTCCTATTTAAGACTTGTTATGCTGTCCCTTTTACGACTATAAGTGAGTTTAATATAAAATAACCGCAAAACAAAGAAAACAATTAATTAAGCTTACCTGTTAAGCGTTTTCGTTTCGGCTGAATACAGGCTATTTTAATGATATAACACTTTAACACTTTGTATATATCTTGATCTCAGAAAACGACACAGAAAACCAATGAAAATTTCACTTTTACTGCCGAAAAACATCAACCGTGGATTACTACTCTGTTGCAAGTGAGACCGCAATGAAGTTTACGTCAAATGACTAGGCAGTAGTGTTGCCATAAACAGGAAAATAACTTGCATGTGTAATGCGTTTAGAATTTTGGATATTCGATTTGTCCCATTTAAGACGTGTCCCCTTTATAGCACCTATCCCCTACAGCATGCAAACAGATTACGTCGTGGCTTTCACAGGTGATTCTCCACATTTAGGACTGGTGAAGATTTATGAAAAAAAATTGACCTCGTCTTTCTAATACAGGCTCAATTTTTTTTTATTCCAACATATTTCACTGACTGAAAAAGATGAATAGCGCCAAACGAACTTTTGTTGCAAACAATGGAGGAAAAGAGTGGTTCCTTTCACACTTGTTATGCTCTCAGTGAGTAGAGCACATTAGGGTAAATCCGGGAGACGCGGTCGACCTAATATAAAATGGCTATTAAAATTAATATAGACATTACTTATTTTATCAGAACGCACCTATATGCTCAGAATTTTATGCTGATTCAGAAAAACTGGTCGATATTTGCTTTAAGACAGTATTTACTGTAAATAGGGTTGAAAACTGAAGTCACGACATCTGACCACCTCTCTCGAGGTGCCGGGAGAAATGGTTTTCGTCGTTGGCACAGACCACTCACATAATTATTCATGGAAAATTAACAAAGGATGAAGCAAAATTATTTTTGAGTGAATACAACTATAGATTCATTGATATTTCATTTGTTTACACTAAACAAGTAAAGAACACATCAAAGAAAAAGTGAACTACCTATTGGCGATTAGCAAGGCAAATGAATACAAAAGTGAATAAATAAACTAAATAAACATAAATAATAATAATAAAAAGTAAAAAAAAAAAATAATAAAACAATCATTCCTCGACCATCTCTCCTTTCTGCAGCGAGAGATGGTCTTCTCGTTAGCTTTGAGAGGAAGAATTAATATGGCCAAGTACTTTGGCTACATTGTCCCTTAATATCTCTACTATCTTATTATCTCAAACATTAAACGAAAATAAACTTAGGAGTATATTTTAAATACGATTCTGTACACTGCTATTTGACAAAAGAGGTTAAATGTAACCTCAATTTACCTTTTAAAGCCTATAAGTCCAGAAAAACACAGAAGGAAGCGAAATGACGCTATTCATTCAACTGTTTGGCTTCTAAAGAAGTAATTGGTTTGCACTTTAACGCGTTTTTACGTAGAGAGTCTGAAATATAGCGACTCGATCAACTCTCCGACCCGACCGCGTCTCCCGGATTTACCCTACAGTAAAAGAATCCTTTGTCGAATTTCGAAATCAAGGTCGACTCCGTGGCACATTTTTTAAATAGAACTTTAAAATCACCCGTGATAGCCGCGATAAATAATATTTCTCCAGCCTGTACATACTATACTCACTGGCAGTGTAAAACGTCCCTGATACATGGACGCCATTGTGGCCTGTGAAGTTTTTTCGCGACGCCAAAATCAACGGACCAGCGGCATTCTTAATGCGGTTCGGTCGGAAAATATTGCAGGGTAATTGTAAACCGCAGCCTCCCGTCGCCGTGGCCGTGGCCGTGGACCGTTTATCATCGTCCGTGTATTGGTGGCGAGCGAGGTTCGGGGGTTCACCGTGCTAAGAGTTAAAACCTCAGCATGACTGGTGGCCTCGGTAGCCGATAGACGTGTCATTTACGCGTCTACGAATCAATAGCCGCTTCACTTTACACCCACCTTACATCATTAGTCATTTTATAGGGCCATTATACACTGCACCCTCTTTAAATGCACCAGCAATGCTCCGCGCAGGCTCTTACATTTGATCCCAAGTAGGTTACTAGAAGTCCCAGAGCTGCTAGAAGGGGCGTTAAACTTTCAATAGGTCCTTGTAGATCGGGAGAAGTCCTTGGCGAATGAATCGCAATCTGTCCGGGTTTTACCGAGAACCGAATGATTGGTGAAAACCAGATGCGGAACAATTAATAAAGTGTATCGGGGAGTGTCCGGCGTTGGGGATGCGGCCCGACTAATATTCGAATTCTGCCGTGACACGGGCCAACTAATCATTCTAACGATCCCGCGTGTGCACGTGCACGCGGCTTGGTCGGTGTGCGTCCGCCGCGCCGTGGATATAAGTATCTAAATACATACGTGCACGATAGCGGGTGCCAGCTCTCCAGTCGACGAAGGAACCTCCAATGGTTTTGCACGCTTACCACTCGATTTTCGGATCTTCCACCCTCTGGCGATCCCCGTCCGACCGCTCTCGTCCTCTACCCCATAAAGATTTATGGAACGTGTCAAATCGAACGGGCAACCCTTGAGTTCTTCGTTAAGTCCCCGGGAGTCCTTATTCAAATATCTGCCGCGCGGAGCTTTCGCAATCTTCTGCAAGCTTTTTAATGGAGCGTATCACTAGCGCCTAGGAATCTGCTGGCAACAAGTCTCTCCAACGACCGGTAAAACGTCAGTGGATGAGGAATCGCGATACTTTGTCGATCGCAATTTGGTTGGCGTCTGCCATCGCGCCGCAAGTTGGAAGTTGGGACACGAATACGGTAGCGCGTGTCGCGTAAGATTCTATTTGCAGTAACCGAAGAAACGGAGGGAACGGAACGCAAGCCGGTCGCAAGGTGTCCCCCCAGCGAAAACTTAGCAGCATGTACTTACACGTACATGTCATATAGAGCTGGGTAGGTACTCGACACTCGTATATAGAATGTAGAGGCGTGTAGAGCTTGGAGGCTGCTGCCGCGGCCGCTTCCTTCATCTATCATGCGAACCATGACAAACCGGGGCTCAAAAGCAGCCGCCGACTTCTTACCTTCTACGCTTAGTCTCTCAGGTGAGCCTCTACCTGTTCGCTACGTGGGATCCTCTCTTCTCGCCTGCTCCCTCCACATTTATTAACGTTTAAGCGTTAACGACATTTCTCTAGCGTTCACGGGACATCCAACAAACCGGAACCGTCCTTCCTACTTTTCTCCCCCTCGCTCTTTCTCTGTCTCTTCTCGCGTGGCCCTCGAATTCAACATTTTACCTATAGCCACACTTCTATCGCAGGATAAGTATTGGTACCTACTCGAATCTCTTGCTCTCCTTCGTTTCCACCGGAGAACAGCTTGCAGTTTACAGTTCGCGCGCTTTATAGTTTTCGAGGATCAAAGACTCCAGAATTGCTGCGAGTTAACGATTTCTCTTACCCGACTTAGCGCCGAAGCGATGAATTCTCCAGCTACAGAATTCGCCACGAACCTTTTTGCAGGGACCGCGTTATGTCTTTTGCAGTGTAACTTTCTACATTACATGAAATCCCGGGCGTTTCATCACCGTGCCGCTGCACCGCGAGATTTCACCTCTAAAATGAGTTTCTCGTTATTTGCGTTTTTGCGCGGGCCGCGATTACGCGACGCTAAACGTCGAACTACCGCGTTTTCTCTCTCATTCTCCTGCGCCTCGCTTTCCCTCCATCTTCCCGCGTCGGACACGTATTCGGAAATCCCTCGAAACTGGATCAAGGAGAATGCGGAAATGTCCCCGATGAAGCGCGGTCCATGCTGCAGGCTCTCTAATTCTTATTCGCGTGAAAGGAGGCCTCGAAATTTTCAGGTAAATCGTCCGTTTATTTTATGCGTATCAGTTGGACGAAACGTTTCGCTACACTAAATTGTCTCGTAAGAAGTTTCACCCGCAAAGTGAACAGCGTCCACGAAGAAATCTTTCAGCCAGTCTTTCGCTTGGAAGCGGAGGGAGGAGAAAAAAAAGACTGATCGAAGACACTCGGGATCTTCGCTGCCACTCCGATCAAGCTGAAAGTCGCGGGAATTCAGGAGTTTCCTGCTGGTCGGATATCGGTCGGAAAGCAAAGTGGCGTGAATGAGTCGTCCCTTGACGATCGTAAGATTTATGGTCGCGACGGCCGGGCGGGGAGGCCAAACATTGCACGACTCGGGGCTAGTAACCCTTGACTCCTCGTGGTCCACCCCGTTGCCGTTGGCGAACCCGTGGGGTCCTGATAGTGGTGGCAAGAATCGCGATAAAATTATCACTGTCTCGTAAAATATCGGCAGCATTTTTTCACCTTCAGAAACAGGAATTCCAACTTTTTACTAGTACCTACCTATCGTCGAGAGCCTTGTAAAGCAGCACTTTAAAGTGGCTGTAACTGAATTCGTAGGGATAAGGTGATCGAAATAGTCGGAGTACGAAAAGCGGCGATCTGAGAAGGAAGCATGGAAAGCGCGATTGGCCGGTTTCCTAGTTTTTTTTTCCGGTGGCCGGTCTGGCCGGAAGGTCGGCGTTTCCATGGTGGAAAAAGTTAATAGCGTGGAGAAATTAGCCGATGCCGTAGGGGTGTAGGGGCTTGGGGATGGTTGATCGGGGGTTGCGTTTCGGCGGGGTGTTCTGCACAGATGCAGCGATAGCAACAGTTCGGTGTCGGCTCGTTCAGACGGGAGGCCACATATGAGCTCGGAGCCACGGCATCGGCATCGGCATCGGCATCGTATGGGCTTGACTCACACGCATCACGCGCAGTCATCCATCATTGTCAGTCTCTTCACCGACACAGCCGTTCGTCCGGTCTACGGACCCGCGCATACGGGACTCTCCCGATTCTTCCCCCAACCTCCATAACGCTATCTCTCTCTCTCTCTCTCTCTCTCTCTCCCGCTCTCTCTCTATGCTTCTCTCAGTTTTGATTTCCCGCGAAACCGAAGGCACAGCTGTAAGTTTACACAGCTATCGATATCATCGCTCGATAGCGTATCCCTTGGACACACTCGAGGTTAATAAAGTTGAGTTTAGCTGGCGACATCAAGCTCCATCGTGGAATTGCGCACTTAGCGAAGCTTTCAAAGTTACGATGCCAGCGGGCGCAGGACGATTGCTCGAGGAGACGCGAGCTAAAATTTTGATGTAGGTGTTTCTTTAGTGCGGCACTCTGTTGCCAGAAGAGGCGAAGGAGTTTGACGACGGGAGGGATCCACGGGCACTGAACTCCATTCGATAGCTGTCGATGTAGAATGTAGGCCATCGCTAACTAAGCTTATAGACGAGAAAAAATGAGACGGTTTGGAAAAAAAGTACTTAAACAGATTCATGAATCGTTATATCCTTTTTATTTTACTAATTAATAAGTTGTTTGCAATTTGCGAGGGCGAATCAATTTTAATAGGGTGATAAATGCGGCGCATCGCGTCGGTAAAATATGGATGCAGCTCGGTGCGGCGGGGCGCGGCGCGAGAGGGCCGCGCTAAAAATAATATTTCAGTTCGATTGCTCTGATATTTCGAGTCATCCATCATCGTCGCTTCCTTTGCTGACACGGGGCTCGCAGGAAACGCCGGTCCAAATACATACATTTCAGTCTCCTCTTTCCGAGTACGGCTACGATTTTCCATACAAAATTCAGACATTTTCTCCAACGTTGTATAAGAACGTTTCGATTGCCGCGTCAGCTGTGCGGTATCGACCAGAACCACCGCGTTGGATCACGGTGAAAACGTAAAAAAACCCGGCAAAATCGTAATTTTCGTTTCCACCAGCACATTGGTGCGATGAATTGGTGCAACGATATGGTGCAAGGTTTGTCGAAAGCTTCGGCGAGATAGAATTTCGCGGAAACTTATGAATGTATTGAACGGCGCGAGGCTCTGGCAGTCGAAGCGTGAAAGAAATTCAGCGGAAGCGAAACAAAGAAGGAGAGAGAAGAAGAAGGGAAACAGGGATCGTTAATAACTTTATAATGATATTTTTTATTATCTTCCATTTCCATTTCCATTTATTATCGGTTTCGTTGATTAATCGGAGGAACGAAAATGCGAGCGGCCAAAGAAAGGAGAAACAACCCACTTGTAAATTTGGTACGACCTGTATTTTGTGTCGGTGAACGAATGTACATGTGTGATGATCGCTTTTCTTCTTCTTTTTCTTTTCCTCGATCCAGCGTCCGAGGATCGCGTCCCCGTCGCGCAGCAATTTTATACATACATTCGGAATCGAATAAACGACGCGTGTATGTACGTGTTGTGTTTGTGTGTATGTGTGTGTACGTTTACCGTAAGCGCGCTATGTACAAAGAAATTTTCGCGTCAACAACCACGGCTCTTAATGCTTTATACAAACCAGACGACGGCGTATTAAATATCCCCGCTGTTCAGCTGAAAATCAAAGTTATACGTCGCTAGCTACGCTTATCTCGTACGTACTTGAACTATCGCCAGTGACGATGATCTTTATTTGGTTCGCTTAAAGTAGAGCCTAGTAGAAATTACGATCAGCGCGCGCGGTCTGTGAAAAAAAAAAACATCCAATTCCGTTTACAACGTCGAACGAACCTGTCCACGCATCCGCCTCGTTAACCCTAATTGTAAGAGAAACGGAAATGTGTCCCGTGTACGGTAAAAACTAACGATTCCCGAATATGTCAACTGAAACTGCGAATCGATGCTCCTTCGGCGTTTAAGTGACTGTTTAGGCGCCTCGCCTCGCCTCGGTTCGACGTCCGAGCAGGTCTAAACGACGCCGACGCGACGCGGAATTAATCGCGGAAGGGCAGGAAGCGAACCAAACTCCAGCAAAGTTTCGTGATTCTTTTTTCACGAAACGTCCTCGCTGCGAAGGTTACGGCCTTACGAGTGCACTTTTCCTCGCCCCTGGTCGAGTCAGGGACAAGCGACGATCGGTTTCTTACAGTAGGCAGTATACACGATTATTCTCTGTGTTCGATTAAAACTAACGCATTGCACCTATGTTCGCCCCTCCAAAACTGTTGTGTACACGGTGTTTTCTAACAGCGCCACGTCGTTCCTCGTGGAAACCCTCCTCTCGTTAAATTAATTTTCTCCCCCTACTAGCTATATGTACACGAGTAGTCTCACTATCAATTATTGCTCGTGGATCTACAGCCACTCTCGACGTTCACAAACTCATCTCGATATGGACTTGTCCAGCTCTTTTGCGACGCAACGCGGAACATCAAACACGAGCTTGTGTTACCTGCAGTCGGTACGCGTCAGAGATTGTTTACTTTAGAAAGATTGCACTTGCACCCCGTAGCTAGTTTTCAGTAGCACGAGGATCGAATCGCGTTTCAACGACTCACCACCATTCCTTCGTTTCCCGTCTAGATTATTTATATACACGCAGTCTAAGTTACGGCGTCGCGAATCACACCACGAGTCACACTGTCCTGTTGGATCGGTTGAAATCCTAACCTCACTTTCCGGCTAGCTTCGCGCGTTCGCATGGTAGAAGATCATCGTCGGTCACTGACGGCGTCGAGGTAATCATTGTTTACGGACGGAGGTGATTACGTCGGGACGAAGATCGTCGTGTAGCGTCGGCGAAAGCATTTCGCTTCGTTCAACTGCTATTTAACACACTGACGCGAAAGTAACGGAATTTTTTGTCATCTGGCTCGTTTCTTGCAAGATTCTATAATCGGGGATGTTTAACGATTCCCACGTTTGAAGTTTCGAAGCGACATTGCGAGTAGATGTAGGGTTCCGTATTCAGACTGCGTGGCCGAAGATGCAAGGCTTTCGGCCTGCAGACTCTGTCGCGCACAGGAAAGTACTTTGCATGCTGAACAGTTGGCGCTCTGAGCGCGAACCGCTGTCTCGGAACTTAGAACGCATCTCACGTCAGGCTACTGTACATCGGTTTGCCCGAACACCGAACAGACGCAGCACCGTTTTTGGATTCGAATCACTTTTGACGATCAGGGAAGCGGCCTGTTAGCGACACCGTTTCACTCGCGTTCAGTCACAAGGATCAACCGTTGTCGTTGACGAGCAGATTCGTTCGGAGGGATAGTTTTGGAAAAGTACCCGTCAATTCCCGTGTTGCTCGCGATCGATTAGGGAGCAATTTCCGCGCTGGCTTCGCGCAGTTCCATCACCGTGAACGCAGACGAAGCTGGACGGAAATTGACAGCGACTGATTGGTAGCCAGTTGCTTCGATTCCGATCGTCGTGCGAACAGAAGCTCGCCAAACGTCGGAACTCGCCGAGCACGCGTGCACAATCCACTGGGACCACGATCAACTATGTAGTTACACATCACAATATACGCGCGGTGGGTGGGTCGCGGCAGCGATCAGTAGAGCGCGTTCAGCAGATACTGCTCTTCGCTCCAGTCCAGCTGAGAAGGATTCTCGGTCTCGTGAACTCAGCTGAGTTGATAGTACTCCGGCGCGAAGTCGTTGGCCAAATTGGTGAGGAAGTTGAAGTCCGATGAGCTGTTGCTGTTGTCGGCGGAGGGCGGCGGTGCCGATCCGTGAACAGGGTCGCCGTAGAAGTTGCCGTAGTTGCCGTACGATTCTCCGTTGCCCTCGGCCTGGGCCGCGCTACCAGGCGGCGTGATAACTGCCGCGGTGGCGGCCGCGATCGCTGTCGCCGTGGTGGTCATGCCTGGCGCGGGGAACGGGTCAGGCGAGGCGACGTAGCTGTTTGGAATGTTGGACGCCTCTCCGCCCTGGTGGACGTGCAGCTGGCTGGGCTGCTCGTAGTAGGCATTCGGGTGACACTTGTTCCCCGTTCTGTAGTCAGCCGAGCTCGGGTGCATCGGCGGCTGGTGAGCCACGTAACCTTCCGCGGTGTGCTGCTGCTGATGTTGCTGTTGCTGCTGGATATCGTTGTAGTAGTGCTGTCCAGTCTGCACGGGGACAGCCGCGGCCGCGTGCCCGTGGGAGGCCATGCTCTCGCTAGTCCCGTGGTAGCCCCCACTGGCAGGGTAACCGTAGTTGCCGGGTGCCATGTAGTTATCCGCGGCCTGGTCGTGTTGACCGGAGTAGCCTTGGCTAGCGCCGTAGGCGTTGCCGCCTTGCATGCTTCGGTGGTACGAAGCGTGATAAGGTGGCCCCGTTTGAGGATAGCCGTTGTACTCGCCGCTGGTCTGGCCGTACTGATTCTGCTGCTGATGGAACTGCATGCTCGTGTTGTACAAGGTTCTGGACGTGTTGCTCGTCGTTCCTCGAACGTGGTGCCCGACTCTAGAGCCCAGCACCTGACTCTGATTCTGTCTGGCGTACAGCGGATGCACTTCGCCTGGATACGAAATTCTTGGCTGCTGGTAGGTGTCGCGGGAACAGTAGTTGTTCTGCGATTGCGTCTGTTGGGTGGCTGTGGGAACGGTTTGCCTGTTGGGCAGGCCGTTCCTATAGTCGACGGTGGAGGTCGACTGGTAAACGCCTTGCTGCTGGAAGTGAGGTTGCTGGTTAGCGGTGATGTTCCTCCCTCCGTGGGGCGACATGGTGCCCGCGTTCGTCGACCCGTGCATCATGGGAGCAGCGACGGAGCTGGTCGAGGACGGGGAGCTTCTCGGTCTCTGCATGTAGACCGCGTGCGTCGCCTGAATTCCCAGGGGACTGCCTTGCTGCAGCTGCACGGACACCGGGGTGCCGGGCGTGGAAGAAGGTGTCAAGCTTCTCGTCGAGTTCTGCCCGGGTAGAACCGGCGTGCTGACCGTCGAGTCGGGCATCGCCAGCAGAACACCGTTGCTGTTCACCGAGCAGAGCTCCTTGGTGTTGGCCGACGGTGACTTCTTGCTCACGGAGATCTGCTGTTTGCCGGGATTCGGACTCTTGTGGCCGCTTTCCACCTTCACTCGGACGTCGCTGGACAGCTTCTTGGTGGCCACGCTGGGAGACGTAACCTCGCTACCGTCTTGGGATCTCGAGTCGTCGTCCGCTATCATCTTCTCGAACGAGCTGGACACGCTGTTGGTGCTCCCGACGCTGCTTGCCCCGTTGCTGTTCGCGTTGAAGCCTGGATTGCTGTTGCTGTTGTTGTTCGTAGCGCTGGGCGTGTTATTGTTGTTGCTGCTCCGGCGACCGGACGAGCCGAGCTCCGTCACGTCTCCAGAGAGCGTGCTGCCTACGTCGCTCACCCCGGAGATATCACAGTTGTGGCAGCTTTTCTTCTCGTCCCCGTCGATGGCGAGCATCTTCTCGCCCTTCGACTTCTCCATCCCGTCTGACGTCGAGCCGTCCTTCTCGTCGCCATCTTCTTTGCTCAGCGTCTGCCGCTTGTGCTTCATCCGCCGGTTTTGGAACCACACCTTCACCTGGAACGATCGGACGGTTTTCGTTCGTGGTGGATGCGAATAGGATAAGTTCAGCGAGGGGAGTATCGTGCTCATTTCTCATTGTTCTCACCTGCCTTTCCGTGAGGTCCAGGGACGCGGCGATCTCTATTCTTCGCGGTCGGCAGAGGTACTTGTTGAAGTGGAACTCCTTCTCCAATTCGAGGAGCTGCGTGTTGGTGTAGGCCGTCCGCAACCTCCGAGGCAGGCCATTTTCTGAAACACAACGGAATTACACTTCGCCTCTGTTGAATGTAAACGGGTGTTCTCGAGCCCCGTATCCTCGATTCTGATTAAAATTTATCGATGCAAGATATGAAGCACTGATAACTGAAAACGAGACGTTATCGAGCCTCAGCGTTCGCGCGCGAACGCTTCTCATCGGAGCAAAGACATCGTCGACTTCGGTTTTTGCACGATTACGTCGCTCAAATAGTCGTTTAATTAATGATCGTGTGGGCGATTCGGGAAGAGGGTCCGGACTGCAGAGGAAGGCTGTATCTCGGATACAATACACGAGCGAAAGCCCTCCCGCGTGGATGGGCCCTGTTTCGGCGTTGTTCCGCCGAGTTACTAGCCTCCTTAGAAACTTTTGGCCAAGTTCCCAGCCAGCGGTATTCCGTGTCGATGCGAAACATCTCGTAATTATTATCTAGTAAGAAACTTCTCGCGAGATAACGAGGGTGGCGTGCTGTCGTGGACGGGAAAGAGAGGAAGGGACTCGTTCAAGGTAGACGGAGGTTTAAAGTAAGAACCCGGCGAGATATCTCGTCGAGTCGCGGCGCTAATCTCCGCTCGGACGATGTAAACAATCATTAATAGTCCTCTATAGTAATTACAAGGATTTTACGCGTTGCTCCACGCAGCAATATTTCAATCAAAGTCGACGGTTGCACGCGCGCGTACGATAGTCAGCTCGAGCCGAGATCCCCGGGAATATTTAGATACTAGCGGCTCGGGTTAATGCAGAATTCATCCGAGAAAACATTGCCGATAAAGAAACGGCAATTAACACGGCAGGTTCGCTGGGATCGATTTTTCTTCCCGACTGGATCTCAGTTATCCACCGCGGTTTTCCGTTTTCTCCGTGACGATGACAAAACGCATCTAATAACAGCCGTAACGTTCTAGCGGTTTCTATGAAAATTGAATCACGACTGCGGTCTGCATCCCGTTCGCCTTGGACGTAAGGTCGGCACGATTGCGATTGTTCACTGTCGCGAATAATTTAATCATTTGTTAGATGGACGCTGCATATCCGTTTCTCTAGTTTCTTCAGTGATTGTTAGAACAAGGACGAAGCTAACGCATAGTTAGCTGGTACAACCACAGGACTCGCGATTAGTTCCGCGGCGTATTAAAATCCGGAGGGTGATTCGCATAAAGTGACGTCAGTTGCTTCGAGTACCATAACCGATGATCCACCGAGTGGACATCGTTACGCGATGTTCTCGAAGTAGCGGAGCGCTTTTTTCTCAATACGTCGCCGTATCAGGAGGAAAAAAGTGGCGCACGGCGTGGCGCGGTTCCGTAACGGGGGTGAAGAGAGGGGCTGCTTCGTTTTGGAGGGCTGAGATGCTAAACTACCCCATGGCGTGCGAGTAGATCCAAGGGTGGCCGTGGAGGAGAGGTGGTTCAATGCTGGGATGAGTCGTCAGGGGTTAAGGGAGAGGGACGGAGACGAGAACACGGCTGAACTCGGTTCAACGAAAGGCGGAAAAAGAGACGTAGACGACGAGCCGGATAAAAAAGGAGGACGAGCGAAAGGTGGAGGGTGAAGGACAGGGAGACGGGAAGGTATAGGCAAGGGCCATAGGGGATGATGGAGAAGAGAGAAAGGCGACGGATAGAGGGTGCAGCGGGGCCAAGTCTGCACGTGGAGTTTTCATAGAGTAACACTGGACGGAGAGAGGAGCAGCGCAGGGGTGGAAGTATCGCTTGAGTGACATGGCCCTTATCGATATTTCCATCGCGGGATTTGCCGCAGGAACCCGTCGATACTTCCCGTTCTACCCGGATTGTTTTACAAACCTTGCCCGCTCTTTGTATTTCATCTACGTAAAACATTGTCTGCGAACTTTAAACAGGCGTTTCAACTCGGGGAATAGAAGATTGTTTGATTTCTGAGCAATTTCAGGCTATTCTTGTCGTCTTTGATATTTTTCGCGTTCTAGAACTATGACAGGTTTTTTATATTCTAGATTCCTGAATAGTATGAATTTTCTATTAGCAGTTTTCGTCCTTAAGATTTTCATTTCAAGCCTCTACCTCTCCTCTTACGTTCGAATACGTGGCATTCTGAGCGCGCGGTGTTCCGTCAATTACAATATTTAAAAGTCAAGCTCTCTGCAGCTATTAACTTGTCGTAATTTCATATTTACGTTTTGTGTTCGAGACGGATCCTCGTTCATCGGTCGCTGCAATAACGGCACGCTGCAGCCGGCCATAAATCATCGGCTCCTATGAAATTAGCCGCACCGTTTTCGTTCAAATCCGCCAGTTTAGATGAAGCCTGACTTAACATAGCATTACGTTCGCCGATTCGTTTTTCTTTCAGCTCGATCATATCTCTTACCATTAAACGTCTTTTATTTCAGGAATTCTAATAAACAGGTACCTATACCACTTAGCAATCAAAATGATGCTTGCGACGCAATGGAAAGAGCTTTCAAAAGAAATCGATTGAGACTTTTAGACTTTTAGACTTTCAGAACGATAGCGTCGCCACGTCAGATTTAAGGATCCGCTAGAGTTAGAAAGTAGATCCGTGGATATTTTAATCAGAGTTGCGTTTAGTGAAAGTTGAAATTGAAATTTGGTAAGGATGTGTAGAAGGATGTGTAGAAGGATGCGATAGTTCCTTGGCGAAGTGGAACGGCACAGGGCATAATTATTGAAACGAAATGGCTGTTGGGGAAGGGGGGTGGAAGAAGGAGGGGGTTCAGGGAGACGGGGAGAAGCGGAGCGTGCAGAAAAGAGAGGGTGGCGTGCTCGAAACTCGGCAAATCCCGCGCGTGGGCTTTTCAGAGGATAAGGGTGGCTAGAGGGTGGGTATGGGGCGAGATGGAAGTATCGCGTGATCGACGCGGGCCTCATCAGCATTTCGGTCTCGCGATTGGCTGGACGGACCTGTCAATCAACCGATATTCCACGCCTATTGGTTGTGTCTCGTACCGGTGTAGTCTGTCGTCCCCTTTCAAAACGGCCGATACCCTCTGGACTTGTCCGCAAACCTATCGAGTGTGTACCTGCGGACTACGGAGCACCCGATTCACTTTCGAATTTCTCCGTTCCACGAGTTGGTGCAGGTAAAAGTTTATAAAAAACGGGGAGCCGTGTATGTCGAGAGAAGAGAACGAACGATAGCCATGAAGTGATGAACAAGAACGTCCCGATAGAAACTCCCGAGGCAAAAGCAATTAACCTTTTGCACTCGGCAGTCCGCGCTCTATGCTAAGCGTTCAGCCTCGAAATTCTAATAACGGCGAACGCCGTGGTAGCTCGGAGCGAATACGTCACAGGTTTGAACGGGAAGAACAGAGTCACGACAGTGTGTAGTAACTATTCGCCGGGACACAAAAATAGCGAGAGGAATCGCCTGACTTTGTAGCTGCTGCGGCCGGTTCTTTCGCTAGAAGCAAAAATATCATCGGCGATTGCCGCGAGCTCCTCATTCTTGCCTCGAGTGGCCAGGGGATGACGAACCGTCAGGCTTGACTCAGAATGAAGAGCGCAGAGTGACAGATCCTAGCGCGTGCTCAGCTACACGCCGCACCGAAATAGAATTCGTATTTCCGAATACGTCCCCTGACACGTTCCCGTAACGCTGTTGTCCTCTCTAGTTAGCCCGAGGATACCACCTTGCGAGAAATATTTCCCTCCTCCACGCGCTTCCCTTGCTCAGACAACCCGACGACCATTCAGATTCTCCTCGTCCTCGCAAATGCCGCTGGTTTCGGCGAATATTAAAAATTCCTGCGTCGATCTAGCGCGGCATCGACGACTCGGAAGATTTTCACAGTCTCTTCTACACCCACGTTTGAATTTATGAAAAGAGTCAGGAAATTACGTAATGGCTTAACGTTACGGGGAAGCTTCGAACCGGGATGGAAATAACGACGCCGAGTAAAAAGTCAGAGGCTGGGCAACATTATTAAAATAACAGTGGTGTTGTTATACATATACTTAGTTGAACGCGCCGGTTCGTCAGTCATCGAGGCAGTAGAAGTTGGTGGTCGTGGCGAAGCCGTCGCATCGGCCGTCGCCGTCGCTTCGCGCGTTCTCTTCGGAATAACAGGACGCGTTCCTCTTCGGGAACGAGAGACGAGAGCCCTGGAGAGGATAGGGTTCCTCGAATTGCTTTTGCACTCTCGTCAACGACTGGGAACCGAGGAGGAGGCGCTGTTTCTTTTCTCTCGGTCCGTTATTCTTCAAACGGAAGACTCTAGATTAGAATCCAGCCTTTCCTTTGTAATTGTATTTATCATTAGAACGCAACACTGTCGTTGCATCGAAACCCCCGAGCAAGGAGCACTGGCATTTTCGTGCGCTCCTTAGCTGCTACCTCGAGGTGCTTGCCGCCTCCGCTGGCTCGCCGGGCCAGTTCCCCGTAGACAGGTGGGAAGGGTCACATGATGGCCGTCTTCGCAATTTGTCTTTTGTTTCCCCCGCGCCTTAGCCCGCAGGAAGAAAACTTGCGGGTAGAACAAAGGACGGAAGGAGCCGTTCTATCGACTGACGCGAACGAGGACCGCTTCCTTCTCCCTCTGCTACCCTTTTTTCTCTCCTCTCCTCTCGACATCGTGGCCGGTGTTGCTGGCGTAAACGTATGAAAAATGAGTGACGAGATTCCGGAGCAAACGACGAGACAGTCGGCTCCGCGCCCGTGTTTCGACCGAAACAGGTAGGGAACCGTCACTCCGCGGCCCGTCCAGAGGTAATCGATAAACCTTTCGATCATCTCGAGCTACCTTCGAGATTCCAGAGCGGTTCGAGCTAGCGCAGACTCGCTAGAACCACGCGGTGAAGAACCTTTTGAACGAGGAACAAGTTGTACTCCGATAGTTCCGGGATTCAGAATGTCGCGATGATAATAGCGTAACTAATCGGGCTGGCAGTCTTTGGCATTGAGAGCTCTCGATAGAAATTCAGCGTGGTCTATCGACAGGCACACGGATGAGGGTGGAGGGAGAGGAAGAATCGTCCGTAAACTGTAGCTGATTAGAGATTTATACGAGGGTGTAGGATGGAAACGGGACGGGAAAGGAACAAAACTGAACGCGGTAGGAGCGAACGGAGGGTGCTGGGCCGGAATAGCCGAGTAGAAGGGCTTCGCGTTGCTTTGGTTTTCGGGGGTTGTGGCCCGTACGAGCTATAATCAATTAACGGCCGGCGAAACAAGAACCGCGGCCGACCACCGACCACCACGCCCGCAAAATATTCCCTACCTTCCTGTTCTAGTTTCGGAGAAACCCAATTGTTTCGCTCGATTGGACTGCGTGTTTTACGATAGCACTGCAGTCGATGAGAAACGACCATCGTTTGACGCTGTTATCTAGCAGAAATATTGGTATCCTCTCAAATGGGATGGAGAGAGATTCGATCCAAGGTGAGCTGTTGTGCTGCAATGTTACGGTTCTTTGTATGCAGAGTTGTGTTTAGAGTCCGGACTCTAAATTCTTTGTTAAATTTGTGCCGATCAATAGACTCTATTTCCGGTGTACTTTGGGATCTTTCGAGCCGCGTATTTGAAAATAAAGGTACGGGAGATCGGGCGTAGTTGATACAGACGAATTATGTCAACACTGTTTATATGTAGCTCCATATGATCGAGATAGGGTAAATCCGGGAGACGCGGTCGGGCCGGAGAGTTCATCGAGTCGCTATATTTCAGACTCTATACGTAAAAACGCGTTAAAGTGCAGACCAATTACTTCTCTAGAAGCCAAACAATTGAATGAATAGCGTCACTTCGGTTCCTTCTGTGCTTTTCTAGATTTACAGGCTTTAAAAGGTAAACTGAGGTTACATTTAACCTCTTTTGTCAAACAACGGTGTACAGAACCGTATTTAAAATATACTTCTAAGTTTATTTTCGTTTAATGTTTGGGAATAATAAGATAGTAGTGATATTGGGGGACAATGCAACCAAAGTATTTAGTCATATTAACTCTTCCTCTCAAAACTAACGAGGAGAGTACTTCTCGCTGCAGAAAGGAGAGATGGTCGAGTTACGATTTTTTATTATTTTTATTTATATTTTTATTTTTTATCATTTTATTATTATTATTGTTTATTTATTTTACTTATTCACTTTTTTATTCATTTGCCTTGCTAATCGCCGGTAGGTAATTCGCTTTATCTTTGATGTGTTCTTTACTTGTTTAGCGTAAACAAATTAAATATCAATGAATCTGTAGCTGTATTCACTCAAAAATAATTTTGCTTTCTTCTTTGTTATTTTTCCATGAATAATTATGTGAGTGGTCTCTGCCAACGACGAAAACCATTTCTCCGGGCATCTCGGGAGAGGTGGTCAGATGTCATGACTTCAGTTTTCAACCCGATTTACAGTAAATATCGTCTTAAAGCAAATATCGACCAGTTTTTCTGAATCAGCATAAAATTCTGACCATATTACGTTTATTCTGATAAAATAAGTAATTTCTGTATTAGTTTTAATAGCCATTTTATATTAGGTCGACCGCGTCTCCCGGATTTACCCTATGTGAAGTTTGTTGTTCAATTCTTTACTAAGATCCAGCGTACGTCTTTGTACATTGACGTTAGCAATCGTTTTTAACTGTTTTCGTTTATATAGAGAAAAAGTAAATAGTTGTGTTCACTTTCCAATCTGTCTTGAGACGGTATAGAAAATTTTATAACTTGAATTAATTTGGCATCACATTGAGTCTCTTGAAGGTAAGGTAATTACGTTTTGTTATTTTGTTTATACGCTCTACATTTTTTTATGGAGATGTTTGTTAGGGTGTTTCAATTTTCCAAGGGTGCTTTTTTCACGTAACTTTGCTCGCCCTCTTGGTTCTTTTCATCTAAGTGATCTGTATGCCAAATTTTAGACAAATTTAATAATATTTAGGGGTTGCACAGTTTTATCACTAGGGTAGGCCTGGGGGCGGTAGTAACACTTTGACTTGGGAATACGAGTATGCAGGAAATATTACATTTACAACAGAAACTCTTATATGGAAATGTTACTTACTTATCTGACATTATTGAATCACAACATTTTCACTGTATGTTAAGTAATATCCAAGTTATTAATAAGAAATAAGAAGCGAAGTGTTATAGCCCTAACGTTACAGTGTAAAGTGTTGCAACCATCTCTGATCCTGGGTCGGTTGTAACACTGCATGGATTCTATGCAAACAAGACAATATTATTCGCCTTCTTTGACACTATTCTCGGTTCTGTTGCGGTACAACTGACCCCGACTGGCGATGTTACAATCGCCCCCGATAATACTTTTGAACTTCAATTATAAATTGTGACTAACGAGACGCTTAAAACTGCTAAGTAACGATCAGTATTACTTTAAAAAAGGTCAAATTACAGATTAATAAAAAGCACATACTTGCAAAGCGAGTGTTTATATTACATTCATAAGTCAATAAGAAAAAGTTACTTTAGTGTATCGAAAAGTTATTTTGTTCACTATTCATGTCTGTCGCCTATTTATACCTACTGCTAGGACAAGGATATGTGTATTCCAAATGCCATTGTTTATCATATGTATATCTGAAATTGGTGTTAATATTCATTAAATGTTTCATATTAGTGTGTTACATTCGCCCCCCGCCTACCCTACATATCTTCGCTTTTTCAGGTTTTAAAAATGTGGGTAAAATAATAAGGTACAGAATTTTTATAAGTGTGAACAATAATAATAATAATAATAATAAAATATAAATCCATCTAAGTCTAAGTCTTCTTTGAAGTTTAGTTTCTTTTTTAAGGACTTGAGAATAAAAATAATTATTATTGGAAATCGTGTTTCCTTAGCCTACTACATATTATTTAGTGTGCAAAATGTGCTACCTCTAAATATTACTCAATGTTCCTAAAATTTGTCAGATATTCTTTTTATATTAATTGGAATCAAGGCATGAGCAAAGTAAAAAGAAAATGTAATATTTTAATTTTAACCCTATAATATGAAACATCCTATTGTTTGTACATATTGACTTCCTGCGGGGTAAGTTGATACGTTTTCTCTGGGGTATGTTGGTACAGTGAATCAATTTTCCCCGGCTACTTTTAATTGAATATTTTCCTTTTATTTCTAGGAAAATGGTTCGAAATTATATCAAAAATACAAATCGTGGTGAAATATCGCAAGATATTTTTGAAAAAGCGTGTATCGCAATAGAAAAAACTCAATACCATTAAGGCAAAGCGCGAAAATATACAATATTGACAAAATGAGTTTATTAAGATAGATTAACAAAAAGAAGTGGGATATTCCAAACATAAATAAAAATAAAAATAAAAATGTTTTTCTATGTTTGTTAAAACTTTGTTTGGTTTTTAGAATACGTCTTTGTTTATGTTTAGTTTATACTGTTGGAAAGGTATCTGGATTAAAATTTTATTTTTCAAATTTATTAGTTATTCATTAAACGGATATTTTACAGATGCATCAACTTGCCCCGTAGTGGGGTAAATCGATACATTTTGCCTTCGTCCAAGTAACATTTTTTCATTCATTTTGTATGTATTTTCTCAAGTTTTCGCTTACTATATATTAAAGGGGAAATACCAAAGTATATTTTGGCATATATGTTACTAAGTAATTAATTCAAATAAAAATGAAAAATTTGAAAACAGAATAACGTATCAACTAGCCCCGCAGTGGAGTAAATTGATACATTTTGCTTTTGTCCAAATAACATTTTTGTATGTATTTTCTCAAGTTTTCGCTTATTATATATCAAAGAGGAAATACCAAAGTATATTTTGGCATATATGTTACTAAGTAATTAATTCAAATAAAAATGAAAAAATTGAAAACAGAATAACGTATCAACTAGCCGCGCAGTGGAGTAAGTTGATAAATTTTGCCTTTGTCCAAATAACATTTTTGTATGTACTTTCTCAAATTTTCGCTTACTATATATAAAAGAGGAAGGCCCAAAGTATATTTTACCATATTTATTATTAATTAATGATTTAAAAAAAAATTAAAAATATCTCCCCTACTTGATCCAAATTGCAACTGAATTGAAAGTAACTCAACTTTGTTGGTTGCAGCATTTTATTATTATGCGCAATGTTGGAAGACAGCGCAAAGTTTTGAAATGTGTGAAGCAATTGCGAATGACGAAGAAGAAGTTGCGATCAGTATGTATCGAGGGGGAGGATCAACGTCCCTACTTCCAACTTCCAAGCTAATCACCATCGTGCAGCGGTTTCATTAGAGATCCCCTGACGTTTCGTTAGAGCGTAGTTCAGCACGCCGCGAGCGTGATGTCTCCGAGCCAAAATCCGCTATGAATTGTATGCAAAAACCGTGTAACGACAGGGTGCACCTTGTTATTACCAAGTTCCTGCACCTCGCGCCCCGCGCCACTCATCCCCTTACGTGTTCCCCAGGCATTTTTCGCGAGCGGTTTCTTCCAAGAAATTCGAGCTCGTCGCATTAGCATAACTTCCCGCGGCTCCGCTCCGTTCTATCCAAACTGTGCGCGAGCAAAAAGAGAGCGGAGGAGCCGCGAGAGGAATCTGGGAAAAAAGAAGAAAAACAGCCGCGTTCGAGTCAAGCCGAAAGCGAGGGGGAGGGGTTGGGGGATCGAAAAGAAGGGAAAGCGCGACGAAAAATGAACGAAAGGGCAGAGGAGAGGAAGGAAAAGGCAGCGGCGAAGCGGACCGCTCGCAAAGGTGCGGCAAGTGCGGCGCTGCAGCTGCTTCGTCGGCCATGTTGGCCACATGCAACATGATTATGGTGGCCGCGAACGGGTAGAGGCCCTTCGTGCAAGAAAATTGGATGCACCGAAGAAGGAGAGAAGCCGAGCACGAGGAGAGATCGTGCACGCGGCCGCGCCGGGCCGCATGCGAGTGCGCGCGAACGCATTCGCGTGTTCGCGCGCACTCCACACGGGCCGGCCAAGGCTGAAGGCGTGCCAATGCAACCTGTAATCATCGGGGTGGAGCGACCACCTTCGACCCGTGCCTTCTTCCTCCAAGTAATTCCAGTCCCTCTTTACGTTCCACCTAACTTTCAGCCTTTCGATCGCGTCACTCTTTTCCAATTTCTTTCGCACCGTCCAGTGCCCTCTCTTTGCAGAGAAATTCAGAGTCATTGGCAGTTCGGTACGGTTTTAATACTTCTTCGCTCAACCGAGTCGTTAGACTGTAACGCCTGCAAACGGCGCTCCGATCGAGTTCCCGTAGAAATGCATGAATGCAGGCGGCGATTTGTACCTTGTACCTAGAATTTGCTTTAATTACGCTTAAGGAATTTATCGGCGGGGATCGCGGGTTCGAGGCGGGCCGGGGAAAAATGTACGCGTCAGAAGGGATCTGCGCGCCGTCGTTTTGATTCATTGCGCGACGGAAAATTACTGGTTACACCGCGAGTTCATTTTTCGATTCTATCTTCGTCGTCACGATAGCGAATCTGTGCGCGGCGCGGTCGCTCGCGATATTCACGAAGATTCAGCAATCACGCAACGATATACAAAACCGCATAACACGGCTAGGGCAGCTGGCCGCCGCCGTTGTTGCTGGCTACTGCTACGTGTCGCGGCTCGCGATTGCTTCTAGCCGCCTCTGGAATCGCTGTATGTGTCGCGGGTCTAGATAAACGTCACGATACGACCGCTGCTTGTTAATAATTCACCGGCGCTTTTCGATTCCTGATAGCCGCGCGCTGGTTGCGCTGCGGCGAGAAACTACGCGAGCACGCGTTTGCGCGAATCGTTTAATCGAGACCATTGGATATGCCCTCGGCAGGGCGTGATGCAAAGTCGAGGATAACGTCTGAACGTTGCAAATTTTGTTGTAACGCCAGCGGGGAGAAAGTATAAATGGATTGCACCGCACAGTGGGACGAGAATGCCTTATTTATTCGGACATCGGTCTAAGTTTGAAGCGTCGAAATTCTGTTCTATAGCTTTATTAAATATTTATTAAGTGTTCGTAGCAAACACAAACAAATAAACTTTATATTCACATTAGGTTTGATTCAATTGTATATGAATCTGACCTGTATGAAAATTTCAGTCTTTTTGTCTTTCGGTTGCACCACTTTATACAATTATTGCCTAAATCCTATCACTTCATAAGTTCTCAATATTTTACATAGTATTGAGTATCTTATTATTAATGATTTTGTACAAAAGACATTCTGAATCAACTTGGATTTCATCACTCAACAACTGTATAAAATAAACACGCGTTGCACTCGATACTATAATAATTCATCTAGTGATTTAATGTTTTGCTCAAAGTCGCCCAAGGTCTAAAATACCTGAGTTTAATCCTTTAATGGTAAGGTTTTAAAAAGTAGAAAAATTACCTGCGACTAGCTGCGATTAATAAAATAAATCTATTTTACAGTTCGCGAGTTATAACACAACCGGATTTTTAGGGGTGAATTGCACGCCCTTAGAGTGAATTTGAGTAGCAAACAAAAATTGCGTTGTAATCAGGAAAAAATTCTCTACATACTCACAAAGTTTCAGAATTTTTTGAGTTTTTTGGGTTCGGAATGTTCCCTCGTTATTTGTGGAAAGCCCAGAAGGATTGCAATTTTTTCTTCTAAATCTCACCGAAGCGAACCGTCGAGTCGTAAGAGTCTCGAGAAAAAATCTGTTCTTCACTCGTAGGTATTTCAAGGCTCGAAGCTATCCCGACACGAGCAACCTGACGAACGACTCGAAAGCGTAAAATATCCAACGATCACGAGGTAGATAGTGCCGCGTTCCATTGTCTTTTTGTTCGATAGATGCGTTAACAGATATAATTAAAATATTCTGTGGGTGCAATTAGACACCAGCCCGAGGACGACTCGTACAAACCACTGGAATCACGAGCGAGCCAAACTTTCTAGACACGTATCCGCCAGTGCTAGATATTGCGGGCGCCTTTATCTCGCTCCCGAGTGATAATAAAAACTTTGACGAATAGGTGCGATCAGTCAGTTGTTCGCGCGGTTTCTTCGAAGCCGCGACGCGCGCTGACGAGTGATCGAATCAGAGTCTTGGTCATTTAGTAACTTCGCAACTGTCACAATCATCTTACGCCTATCTAAAATTCTCGTTGCTTTCTCATCGCGTCGCGAATCAATCTGCACCCGTGCGAGCGAGTTGCTTCGGGAAATCAATTAGGAGCATGTGGAATTCTTGGGAATTTTAATTAGCCTTTCTTTAGGAAGAAGGTGCGGCGCTGAAGTTTTCCTTGAATTCGGGTTTATTCGGTCGTGGCGGTGGGAAGAATCGCTGGCTCGTTTAATTGGCGACGTTTAGCATGCTCCGTTTAAAGGTATCGTTGTATCGGAAAGAAGGGAGCGGAGGGTGGAAACGATACCGGAGACGAAGGGTGGCCGGTACGCAAAACGGGAGTGGTCTCCCGGGGGATGAAAAGCGCCATCTTCCCATTAGACGCGAGATTGATTTTGCGAGAGCTCCTTCCCGTAACAGGCCGACGCGACGCACCGCGCGGTGTACCTCGATGCTCCAGCGCTAATGTGATTAAAATAATCCGACGATAATCAAAATACAAAGGGCCGACCAATTTCGGTCGAACGACTTCTCCCCGTAATACCATTAAGACAGGCCGCTGTATAAAGAGAAGAGTAAGGCTTTCTTTTACGAGCGGATAATCGCGCGTCGCCAAGCGATTATTAATCAGCCTCGCGACCTTGTTGTTTGATTTCTTCTTGCTCCGTAGCATCGCTGGGAACAAGGCTTCCTTTCGACGAACTACGTTCACATAAATGCGCTACTAATGGATTTCATTGAATTATCCAATGATTTTATAAATTCCAGGAAAGCCTGTTCTTCGAAGGTAGGGGAAGGTTGCCTATGTTGGACCATTTTTTATTTTTCTCTCCTACACGGACATAACGCATTGAAGAGAGCAAACAGAAACGGGAAAAAGATCTATATTTTATGTAGACTTTATTATGTGTTTAGTGTGTTGATAAAATATGTGATTAAAATATCTCAAAAGAATTAAACTAATGACTTTGGTCCATTCCAGGCAACCGGTTTCGTAATTTCGACCACCGGTTTCCTACTTTGCACCGCTCCTAAAAATCAATGAATTTAAATATACAATCTAAAAAACACTGATCAGGGTATTAAAAAAAAAATAGAAACAGGAAGCAACAAGCGTCTTACGGTGCACGTAGTGCAATAGTACGTTGTTTTGATGGTTTGTCCCCGCATAATTCCCCAGAATATGGGCCGATTTTGATAATCCTTTTTTTATTCGAAAGAGGGCGATGCCCTGGTGGTCCCATCCTAGACTGCATCAACATTGGCGCAATATTTTGCCAGTTCCGGTTAATAATAAAGACTATTGTCACCTAATTATTATTATTTTATGTACGTACGCGAATATCTCCTCAGCATGTTGTGTTCGTTATATATATAAAACGAAAAAGTTAAAAATAAAAAAATTAAAACCGACATCAAAAAAATAAAATTGCACTAAAAAGAAAAAAATAATTTTTTCCCTTATTTAATCTACGGTACTCTCATACTTTTTAAGTCGGTGCCTCGTCATTTACACTGTGTAAATCTGGCGCCGACTTAAAAAATATGAGAGTCGTAGATTAAATAAGGGAAAAAATTATTTTTTACTTTTTAGTGCAATTTTATTTTTTTGAAGTCGGTTTTAATTGTTTTTTAAATTTTTTTAGTATGATTTTAACTATTCGCTACCATAACATAAATTGTATCCTAAAATGGACCGGTCCAATTCAAGCAACCAGTGATGGTCCAATATTAGGCAACTTGTTGGTTACATAAAAAGATATGTTTTCATTGTTATACTTATACGAATATGGGAAAGTAAGGACATGAAGTTGTAGCTAAGACAGCACACTTTACACCAGTATCATTTAAAATTATAGTACTTACAAGTTGTAGAAAGAAATTCACTTGAAATAGCATGAAAAATAATAATCGCGCACCAGGTGTTTCTATATTTCGACGACGGTGAACGACGAACTAATGAATAACCGTAGGGTAAATCCGGGAGACGCGGTCGACCTAATATAAAATGGCTATTAAAACTAATACAGATATTACTTATTTTATCAGAACAAACCTAATGTGTTCAGAATTTTATGCTGATTCAGAAAAACTGGTCGATATTTGCTTTAAGACAATATTTACTGTAAATCGACTTGAAAACTAAAGTCATGACATCTGACCACCTCTCCCGAGGTGCCGGGAGAAATGGTTTTCGTCGTTGGCAGAGACCACTCGCATAATTATTCATGGAAAAATAACAAAGAAGAAAGCAAAATTATTTATGAGTGAATAAAACTACAGATTCGTTGATATTTAATTTGTTTACGTTAAACAAGTAAAGAACACATCAAAGATAAAGCTAACTACCTACTGGCGATTAGCAAGGCAAATGAATACAAAAGTGGATAAATAAAATAAATAAACAATAATAATAATAAAATAATGATACAAAATAAAAATATAAATAAAAATAATAAAAAAATCATAACTCTACCATCTCTCCTTTCTGCAGCGAGAGATGGTCTTCTCGTTAGTTTTGAGAGGAAGAGTTAATATGGCTAAATACTTTGGCTGCATTGTCCCTCAATATCTCTACTATCTTATTATTCCCAAACATTAAATGAAAATAAGGTTAGAAGTATATTTTAAATACGATTCTGTACACCGTTGTTTGACAAAAAAGGTTAAATGTAACCTCAGTTTACCTTTTATAGCCTGTAAATTTAGGAA
The DNA here is from genome assembly GCA_944738655.2 of Andrena hattorfiana. NCBI lineage: Eukaryota > Metazoa > Arthropoda > Insecta > Hymenoptera > Andrenidae > Andrena > Andrena hattorfiana. The sequence continues at coordinate 2,880,956 of OX122889.2, read as the reverse complement.
AACACAGAAGGAACCGAAGTGACGCTATTCATTCAATTGTTTGGCTTCTAGAGAAGTAATTGGTCCGCACTTTAACGCGTTTTTACGCATAGAGTCTGAAATATAGCGACTCGACCAACTCTCCGGCCCGACCGCGTTTCCCGGATTTACCCTATCGCTGTTCTCGCAAGTGCTATCTCCACTTCCTAAATCAATGTAGCCAAAAAACCGCTGCAAATATATTTGTTTATCGAGATATACAAATGGTCCAATCTAGGAGCCGGTCCAATATAGGCAACTCTCCCCTACTATAGTATCAACGTCTTTCAAGTCGAAGTTACAGAATTTCTTCTGGTTTAACTCTCAACCTTGACTGTATGCGTGTGCACATACATTCGAATTGTATTCTGATTTCTTTCTCACGATCATTCTACCAAGTTCCCCGGTCGTCTCGTCTGGTGACGTTGCTCCTTCTCCCCTCGCGGTTCCGCTTGTTTCACCTCGGGGATCGGGCACTCGTGGGCGGATAAAAAGTTTATTTTAATCTATACAAATTTTAAATCCTCCGCGGCTGGTCCCCTCCCGCCAGCGGTGTAAAGTGTCGCGACAGAAAATAAGATCCACCGCCCCTCGGCCGTTTCCTCCTTTTAACTCCGTTTTCCTTCGTCGAACTTTTATTCCACGTTGCGAGAATGATAATTCTTCGAGTTCGTTTACAAGCGAGCGGTGGTTCGCGTGCGTGTTTGACAAAGAGAGCGTCCTACCAGTAGTAAGTTGAACTTGCCAAGCTCTGATGGAACATCCTTAGCAACTTGTCAGTCAACGGACTGAGCTGACTAACTAGAAGATTTGAGATTCGTGCAAAAACACGAGCTTCTCGACTCTCGGGATTCGCTGGCGGTTAATTTGACAACGACTCAAAACGACCGCTTTAACTGGCATCGCGGTAATTGCCAGTAATTGGCAGAATGTGCCCCCATAGTGTCGATGCGCATAGTCGTCGAAGGTGCGCAATCATCGCAGAGCCACAGTTCCAGTTCGTTTTATTCTCCCCCACGATGACTACAAGCGCACGAGGAAATTACACGGGCGCGCGGAGTTATTACCTGGGAGATTCTCACGTGTCGTCAGCGAGAATGCGTAGTCTCGTACGCACAGGACGACACCATCGATCGATATCGCCGTAATTAGGCATTTGTCAGCTGGCCAGGCTCACGATACGAGAAGGGAGCTTGGATGGTCTCGAACACTTTTACGTTCACTCGCGAGTATGCGTAGAAAGGCAATCTCGTTTGCGCGTATTCAGGAATCGGGGCCCTCGTGGCCTCCCAGGCGATCGTCTAAATTTCAGTCGCGACAGATTCATGTATTATTTAAGAACGATACTCGGAACGCCTCGCTTCCACTGGTACGCGAGCGAAGCGGTGCACGCGGAACCACAAAACAAGGCGAGGTCTGCGGCATGGTTCATTAATCGCGTTACGTTGAGTTATCGCATTCGGCGTAATAAATCGACAGGAATCCTTCCGATTATTCTAGCCAGCCGCGAGCACCGAAGAAAACCGAGCTCATGAACCACGTGTTCTTCCCTCTAAATATGAATCAGCCGAATGAGAAGTGACGTTTATGCGGCCGGACGATAAATTAACTAATATCACGAGTTACCTTTAATTAGGCCCCGATCCAGATGAGCCGCGAGTACGTTGCCCCTTTTCCGCTGGTCCCACTGTTATTGATTGCCTGCAATTTCTTCGGGCACGTGTTTCGAGCGGCCATGAAATTCAGGAAATCCATGATAATCCAGCGAGATTTCTTTGCGTGTTATTTCGGGCAATTGTGGTTGAAACGCTTTTTATTTTCCACCCGCTTTATTTTCAATTCCCGCCGCTGTGCCCATTTTTGAGTTACCCGCGGAAAGAATTGACAGAGAAAATTATTGCATAGGCACTCCTTATATGAAATTCGAAGAAAGTGCGGGTGCCTCTTCTTTAATGCCACCGTCCATCTTTCAGCGATATACATTATTGGACAGCGTCTAGGTTGAAAGTTCTGCGGGGGATTAAGGGGAGTAATTTAATCGTAATTAAGTACCTACACGTTCGCGTCTAAGTATATAAAGTTTACACGAACGCACGGCACTCGGAGCAGCGGTCGAGCTGGACTAAAGGGGTGGCCAGTGGTCGGTTTAAACAATTATCACAAGGGTTGCAGCTTGCACGAGTTGACAAGGGTGATAAGTTATAGCGCGCGGGGTTGCTTAGGAAATGCTGCGTGGTCAAGAGCACTTTCGCCACGATGAATTACATCTATTAGCGTAATGCAACTTTTCTTCCAGCCGAGTTTTTCATTTAATTTAACGAGACGCCTTTGGGCGTAATTTGGCTTTAGAAAAAGCATCCAATTAGTTCCAATTATCGAATTGCCCATAGCCGAGCCTACGAGGCTGCGTAAAATTCAGTATTTCGTCTATCATAGAGCCCCACCTATCTCTCGCTTCCCAGTGAATTTCTACTCTCGTCTCATTGTTCCAAGAGAATTTTTAAAAGACTCCAAGCTTCCTCTTCGAACAGATCGGGTTGACAGGCGTTTTACGCAGCGAGAATTCCCGCGATAAGATCCTCGCGACACGGGTGAGAGGGTTTAAATAATATTTTCATTCATACTCGATCCAAGCGGTCGACTGTTTACCCCCTCGATGTCGCGGAGGAGTATTACATAAGAATCGCGCGGAAAGGAGCAGTCGTAAATCTGTTGACGGCGCTGGGGGCGCAGGGTGGCGAGGGAGCGAGACGCAGGCCGAGTGTCCTTTATAGCATTGTTAACAACTAATGTATGCGGGCCGGGCCCCCGAAACCCTCGCACATTTAACATTCTTTAACATTATTATACACATGGCGCCCGTCCGAGCAGTTCGCGTTCGCACGCGTCCCTCGAAGCAGCCGCGTCTTCGAGCCACGCCACCCAGGCCAAGAACGACCCTTCGCGCCCTCCGGGGAAGGATTTTTGTCAGTTTTATTTAACTGCAACCTCGGAACCCTTTCCCGTCCTCCTTCCACGGGGTCTGGTTTTTTCGCCGTCTCTCCGTCTCGCTCGGAGCGCCTGCCTCTGGCCGGGCGAGCTTCTCTCCCCGTCCTCGCCAGTCCGGTCACGTTTTAAGACTTACGATCGGGGCCGTAATTTCGGCGAACAAGTGGCGCTTACTACTTTCTGATACGACTTAAGAGAGGACGCTCCTGGGGAAACGACGCGTTTTCTCGGCTCAAACTGATGCGCGGAACGTTCCCGATGCTCGCTCGCTAGCTGAACACCAGGGACTCGCGCGCCCGCGCGACAAACAGGCTTGGAATATTCAATGAAACGTATTTAATAACCGCTCTTATGGAGACGCGCTTTTCTTGAAGTTCGAACTTTGCGGCGTGACAAACGCGTGCTCACGCTTGGAGTTCCAACATCCTTCAAACTTGAGATAAGAGAGAAAAAAAAACGAACGGGATATGAAAGAGAGGGGGCGAAGCGTGTGCGCTGAGAACGAACGTGTAACGAGACGAATAGACTTTGGATGGCCTCCAAAAAATATAGCGCGGCGAGCGTGGAGCGAGAGGAAGAGGACTGCTCGCGCGAAGAGCGGTGTAGGAGGAAGAGGAGGCGGGTAGAGGAAGTCTGGAGGAGCGAGGATGCGATAGCGAGGAAATAATAGGGAAATGATTTGCTCCTTGTTAGATAAAGGACAGTGCGAGCCGCGCGAGGGGACTCGCGAAAAGAAATATTGCCCGGGATGAAAGGAAGTGGGCGAAGGGGGTGGATCGAGAGCGGTGCTGCCGGCTCCGGGGGAGGAATCGGATCCCTTTTGCTTGTAACTGCTCTCTCGGCTAGGTCGTGCCAGGTCATCCGTACGCGTATCCTGCTCGATTACGAGTTAAATACCGCTCTCTTTCTATCGTCCTCGATCCCCCCCCCGCCTTTCGTTCACTCTCTTTCGCGTTACAGACCTTTAAAACCTTCAAGACATTTTGGGCAACTAACGATCGTCGCGTAGTGAAGAGGAAATCGTTACTCTGCGCTTTACGCGCGGAGGTGTTGGCCAGGCAAACACGGAGGAAGGTTGATTTTCGTCCAGTCACGATTCATCACTTTCATACCGCGTCCCGTCTTTTGCCGCTTATTCCAATTCATTATTTTAACGCCGATCCGATGGTATCGCGTCATTCTCTGTGATAATCGATAGCGTACCGTTTATTTCGCATCCCCCGAGGAATGACTGATGTGTTTTCTAGACGCAAGCTCTCGTCGAACAGTTCCAATCCGACCATTCAACAGCCAGTTAATATAACAGTACCATATACCTAATTGAGGAGAAAATTCTGCTCACATTGCTGAACGCTGCGCTCCAAAGTATAGGGGTAAAGAGTACAGTGGTTGGTCACCTGACAGTGATTGGCCTTATTTTGAGAAATAAATGAATATACAGAAATAATAATGTTATGCCATTTTTTTTTAATGAATATATACATATTCCTTGTACTTTCTTGCTTCGCATGTATATAAAAGCAAATAGGATGACTCGGCTTTGAAGCTTGAAAATTACAGCGATTTAATTAAAAAACTATAAGAGTATAGTTGAAAGTTTGCGAATAGTTTAATGTATTTGTGATATGTATATCTCTCATATTCGGTATATATCGATATGTAAAAGTTGAAATTTTATAAAAGAATTATTTATTTGTTAAAATTATACATATATTATGAAAAAACAGGGGCCAACAACTGTTATATGAATAATGTTGAATGATAGTAATTGGCCGGGCGGCCAGTGATTGTTGTTTTAACCGTGTTAATGGTGAAACAGTAATTACCCCCCTGTTAAAAACAGAAACAAACATAATAAAATATATCCATTTTTATTGAATAATTTTAATCTTACTTCTATCGCCAAATCAGGTAACATTTTCTTTTAGGTTATATTATGTATCAAATAGCAGCCAATCACTGTCGAACCGATTGGACAATTCTACTGTCCTGAATTAAACTGTCCTATTTAACATTTTTTCATTTTTTGAGATATGTTGAAATATTTGAAGTTCCACACGTCTTTTACGTTTTAAGTAAAGTTAGAAAACTCTACGTGCTTCGTAAAGATTTATAAACAGTCTAATGTATTTAACCTAACATATTCCAAAATGGTTCAAATATTTTATCTAAAACAATTAATTAATTGGTACGTTAATAATACACCCCTACCGGTACACCTATTATAAAAAAATTACATTAGGCTATTACAAAATAATGACAATATTTTTTAATTTGGATAAAGGAAAATAAGGATGGTACAAAGTAAATGATAAAACTTCAATTTTCTCGGTTGTTTCAAAATGCTAGATAGGACATTTGAACTAAAAAGGGCAGAATTACTGTCTTGACCATGCCAATAACTATATTTCTTCGTAGGAAACACATTCTTTGTATATTTTTATATACCCTTGATTTTTTTTTATAAACTCTATTTATTTTTAAATTATTAGAGTTTATTCGTACTTATTTATATTGACTTCCGTTTTAAATTGACTAAATTAACATTTATAATTCGTTATTTATGTGACACTCTTACTTAAGTGGCCAACCATCGTACTCTTTACCCTATCACGGATTGAAAGATCCCCGGTGATGGTCGATTCCCTTTCCCCCGCGCGTGACCTCGGTCATCGACCGATCGAAAACTCTCAAGCTCGTAGAAGAGCAGTAATATAGCAGTGATTTCCCCGACGAAGAATTATTTCTAAAAAGCCGCAATCTGCGAGGGATAGGAATTGTTTCCCGGTAACTGTTGATCGCGACAGGTGCTCCTCGACCGCGACGCGGTTCCCAGAGCCCGACGTCGATTACAGACACGAGATCGCGCGTTTAGCGAGTGGCTGGTGGAGAAGCTCGCTGGGGATTCGTGCAAAGAGATCGGGGTGGAGGCGCGATCTCGAGAACGAGGCTCGCGGCTCGTTCGCTCGAGCGAGAGGGTTGCGGCGCGGCGGTCGACTGGTGGTCGTGGGATGGAGGACGTAGGTGGAGGTCGAGGATAGGGTATGCATGGCGGCGGAGAGTCCGGTAGCGATCATCAATCAGAAAGGCAGTCAGCCGTCCGTCGGTTGGTCGGCTGGTCAGCCACATCCAACGCGTACGGAGTTTCGCGCGCTCGGAAGGCATCTACCTACGAATCCACGAGTCATGCTTCGACTACCGGACTCTGACAATCGATCCGGCCTCGCCGCCAACCTGCACTTTTCGAATTGTTCTTTCCCGCTGAAGGGCGCGCGGGCCAGTCAGAATCAGAAGCCTGTCAGAACTTCAACGCGAGTCTTTTCCCTGCCGTCAAGAAGCGTGCCAATCACAAAACACCGCCGCGTATCATCGTCAGCCTGTAATTTGTAGTTCGTTCGGCTACTTGCCTTGCGCAGAAGCCGTGCGCTTGCGTTCGCCAAAATTACAGCAGTTCCTCGTAATAAACCCGACGAACACGGGGCTGGCGGCGGGCGAACGACGTGATGCGGACACTATTTCCTTAGAGTAGTATATGCTCCAAGACTATTCCGCGCGGCCGATGCCGTGAGTGAGAAAACCCAAGAGCCGAGCGAGAAGAAACGAAACAGTTGACACGAAGTTGTCGTCGACTCCTTCGTTTTTTCTCGACAGAGAGTGAAGGTATAAAAACTATCAACCCCTTATTAACCAACATTAAACGCCTATTAGTCTTAGTATAAAAAATATTAACCAAATAAAATAAAGCAGATGAACATAAACCATGTGAAATCATCAAAATATATGAACCCAAAAGACCAATTTTTAATAAAGTAAATAAAGATCCTAATAATAAACTTATATGAACAACAGAAGAATAAGCAACCAAAACCTTTCTATCAATTTGACGCAAGCATACACAACTAATATAAATTCCACCAACAATTCTAAAAATCAAAACATATTTTGATAAATATAAAGAATTCAAATAAAAAATCATTAAAAATCGTAATATTCCATAAGTCCCCAGCTTCAATAAAATTGAAGCTAAAACCATTGATCCAAAAACAGGAGCCTCAACACGAGCCTTCCATTCCAAGGAATGGTGGGGATAGTCACCGGGCGTACTACGCATGCTAAAAACGGGACTATAACGAGGCATTACTGTATTTCCTCGCGACTTCGTTCCTCTTTGCTTCTCAGTGCGGCGCTCAGGGAATTGGGAAAGTATCTGGTCAGCCGCGCCAGCTGCTTCAAGTAGAAGCATTCCACTCCAATTCTAATCAGACGTTACAGTCACAGTTTCGACTGAGGGACTTGGATCGTTCTTCCGCAAAGGCAGACGGTCGTGAGGCATGCGTCCTTCGGGAAGAGAGTGACCTTTTCTCGGGAGCATGGCGGAAGGTCGAGGGTCTTCTTATCCGAAGTTCGCCAGACCCTCGAAGAGTCCGGGGAAGAGAAGGTGGCGCGCGGAGGGCTGAAGGTAATTGCACGGGCTGATAATGAAATTATGAAACTTTCTCTCCCCCCTTTTATCCCGTCACTCTGGCCGATGCTTCATGTCGCATGACTTTTTATTGGCGGCCTGACATTTTCTAAACAGAATGCCTCGGCTCTGGATTTCCCTGTCGCGACAGAGCTCAGCCAGGGAGTTGGAAATCTTTCAACGCGGCACCGTCGCGACCGTCGGCTAATTACCCCAGACGGTCCCCTTCCTCCTCTCCTTCATCTCCCGCCCCCTCTTTCCCTCTTTCTCCCTCGACAGAACCACCAGCTTCCATCGTGGCGCGCGGTTTCCGCGAAAGAAAAGACGCGTAAGAAGGGACTGGTCGTGGTCGTAGCTCGCGCGGCTAATGTCCCTTAAAAGTAAAGCGCTTAGTCCGCGGCAGCGCTTGTAAGCACTCCGCCGATTGTTGCTAAGTTGATTTTAAACCCAGGAATTCCTGTCCGAGTACGGTCGATTGTTTTTCTGGGGGACTTGTTTCCGCAGAACCGCGGGCAACTCGCTCTCCCCCTCGAATCGATTCTATACGCGACTGCACGCTCCGTATTCGTTTTCTGCTCGGAAAAATTGTGAGTCCAACTGCAAGCTCCCGCGGCTTTTTGTTGCTCGTCGTTCGACGAGGAGAACGGTAGACTTGTACTCTCAGCGCCGAAACTTCAGGCCTCTGGAGTTCGTTTCGCGAGGAGGGTGATCGCGTGTGCGATGGTGGCGCGATTACCTGCCTGGCCACCCTGCGCAGCCCTTTATCTTCGGTTACGGCGAATAAAAGGAAACAGTGCCATCGCCCACGGAGCTGTCGCCCCGCGCGGACCCTGCTTCCTTGCGTCAATGTCCCTCCTGCTATCCTGCTCTTATGCTCCCTTGCCACCGGTGGCGAATCAAAGAGCCATCAGAATGGGCCTTTTGAAAGCGTGGCTCACGCGCGGACGCGGCCAGAAAGGAGGCTCAACACTTTGATCACCGAATGACTCGCGACTTTGCATTATGAAGCTAAACTGTTGACGCCGAAGAAGCGCGGGCCGCTGCTCCTGTGGAGTCGGGAACTTTTTACCGCGCTGTGAGGCCCGTCACGGGCAACAGGTTTTGGTTGATCTCTGCGCGCCACCGGGACACACCACTTTCTCAATTATCCCGCCCGTACACCCTAACTCTAAACGAACGTATTATGCTCACCCCGGACCGATTACCCCCTTTTGGTCCGAGTCCAAAGCAGCTCCGTCTTCCTAAACAGCAACGCGTCGCGCCTCGGCTTGGCCGATCGGCGAGATCGAGACACCGACAGATTTTCTTGCTCCGCGGCTTTCCTGTGTTTACCGAACGTTTCCACTATTTACCAACATTATTTCTCGAATTCCCTCTTCGCTCGGCTTTTATCGCGGCATATGATGAAGCTCGTAACGCTGGCGAGGCTCCAGTCTCCTGCTAGGCCTGCCAAACTACTCGTCACAGTCGCTCTACTTACCTACCGTTTACTTGTCGCGAATCTGTTCGTCACGCGCGATCGAATCTGTCAAAAAGGATCTGTCCCTTCTTCTCGTTGAGGAGCACTGTCCTAATCTACAAAGTCTACAGTGTGTATTATGGCACGTGAACGTAAGTAAATAGGAATGAAAAGGGGCAACGACATACCTCGCAGTTAGCAACGACGAGTTACGAAATGTATTTTCAATCCTCCTTTCCTGTACCGTTCTCTTTCGCGCGGAATGCATTTTTAAAGTTCGCCCGGTGCAGGGTAATAAATATCACGGCCAGTGTGTGCTCCCTCCTGAGCAACGACACAAGCGTTTTTTAAGATATTATTCTCCTTCATTTAGAGTTAGTATTCCAGATCGAAGAGAGAATTTGAAGGATGATTCCAAGAGCAGAGGTAGGTTACCTATTCCTTGTTTCGTTCAATATCTTCCAAAACGTTGTAGTTCGTTAAGGGCGTTTTGAAATTCCAATATCAATTTCTCCAGCTGTTCTTTCGAGTTAACCTTTAGAGGGCCGGGCTGGCCACTATAGTGGCCACTGAAAATTTTAAAAATTGAACTTGTTTCTGAGGATTTCTGATATCGTTAATCACGATTCTATGGTGAGAGTATCGAAATTTTGCGCAGAAACAGTGTTGCCAACCTAAACAAGCCTAAATGAATAACAGCAGTTACATTTATATATTATTCTTTCCTTTGGCGTTACCCAGGACTAACGACGTGGACGTAGAAAGTTTTGTAGCTCTTTTTTTTTGTTTTTGGGGTTTTTTGTGTTGTTTTTGGATTTGTTTTTTTATTTTTCTGATTTTACTATTTATTATACGAGCTGCAGTCACGCAACTCATACATTATAAAAAATGAATAATGAATGTGTATCTCTTTGTTGCGATTTTTATCTGTTTGTTCATGCTTCTTGTCCTTCCAAATGAAAAAAAATTATATGTCGGAAATTCGAATTTTCGGTGTTGATTGTTTCGTATGGAAATCCTCAAAACAGGGTGTTACGCACAATGCAGTGTCTCATGTAGAGCATATATAAAGAGTTCGACGTCTAGTTTGTCTTAATGAACAGAAATTGCATCGTCGGTTTTTATCCAGTAATTTTGGAAAATGACGACCTATTAGTCGAGAGGGTTTTGGCAGATGAGAAATGGAGTGATTCGGATCAAGATTCAGTAAAGCCTTCAGCACTTGTAAACGAAATGAAGGAAAGGATATACGTTCATTATTAATTTTGTATAATGCATGGGCATTAGTGAGTTGCACGACTGCAGCTCGGATAATAAATAGTAAAATCAGAAAACTAAAAAAAAAAACAAATCCAAAAATAACACAAAAAACCCCAAGAACAAAAAAGGAGCTACAAAACTTTCTTCGTCCACGTCGTTAGCCCTGGGTAACGCCAAAGGAAAGAATAATATATGAATGTAACTGCTATTATTCATTTAGGCTTGTTTAGGTTGGCAACACTGTTTCTGCGTAAAATTTCGATACTCTGACCTTAGAATCGTAATTACCGATATCAAAAACCCTTAGAAACATTAAAGTTCCAATATTAAAAATTCCAGTATTTGCCATACCGTTCGCGGCCGGGCTGGCCACTATACTGCCCTTTTTGTTTAAAATGTACTATCTAGCATTTTGAAACAACCGAGAAAATTGAAGTTTTATCATTTACTTCGTACCATCCTTATTTTCCTTTATTCAAATTAAGAAATGTTGTCATTTTTTGTAATAGCCTAATATAATTTTTTATAATAGTTGTACCGGTAGGGAATGTATTATTAACGTAGCAATTAATTAATTGTTTTAGATAAGATTTTCACCATTTTGAAAGAAGTTAGGTTAAATACATTAGACTGTTTATAAATCTTTACGAAGCACGTAGAGTTTTCTAACTTTACTTAAAAGGTAAAAGACGCGTGGAACTTCAAATATTTCAACACATCTCAAAAAATGAAAAAATGCTAGATAGGGCAGTTTAATTAAGGACGGTAGTACAGTGGCCACCTAAGACTATAGATACTTTGCCGGTCATTTTGGTGGTATATACGCATAAATTTTAAGTAAATAAAATTTACAATTTCAATGAAAAAATCCCGGCCCTCTAAAGGTTAATAATGCTGGGCGACGATTAAGTGGCGCGCCGCGCCGATTTCAGAATCGTCCCCGGATTAGCGTCGATATAGGCGCGCGTGTAGGAGTCGCTGGCGCGAGTTTCACCCCGCGATGAATCCGTTTTCCTCGTCCCTTGAGCTATCCCCGGATCCCGGGATCCCCGTCTGTCGTTGGCTGGTTCACCCTCGCAATTCGACGTAGCCGGTGCCGGGGAAAATAATGCATTAGAAATTCAGATGACCGAAAGAGAAGGTCGTCCTGCGATTTATCAAATAAAAGCGGTAGTACAGTCAAATACCCGTCGGTGTCGTCAGTGGAGGCGACAGTTCATTTTTAATATAAAACGAGAGCCGCGGGAGGAGGTTCGCGAGGAAGCGGCAGGGGGTGGTGGAAAGAAGAGCCTCGGCGTAACGACAAAAAGAACGGGGCTGATATCGCTGCTGATGTTTGCGACGCTGCCCCGTCTCCGGAGCCACGGAAACGCGCGCTGAAAAAAGCTTGATCCTCGGCAGAGATTGCAACGCTGGACGGTTCCCGCTCGGCCTTCGAAGCCATTTGCACGATACCGGCTCGCTGATGCCGATGCACACGGAGTGCCTTTCTTGCTGATTCCCAGCGAAAAATCCTGGATATTTCCCACTTATTCGCTATTCCCGCTGCGAGGATAGAAATAATACATACTCGACGAAATCTCCTACACTTTCTATACACGGAAGATCGATTCATTATCGCGACAAAGCGGGTTTAAGGTAATTAAAATACTAAACTGATAATGTTGCCGAGTGAACAACTAATAGTTTATTTCTATTGTTACAGGAAAAACGAGTATCGCGAGGCGTCCATGGTCATCCATCATAGCTCTCGTTCCCTTTGCTTTTCCCGCCACGCGGCCCATCGTTTCTCCCGGCTTTCCGCTCACATTTTCTGTACTACTTTGCGAAACCTGCCAACGGTTAAACGGTTTATAAACAGTCCCAGTCCGACAATTTATTAGCCAGCACACGGAGGGTTGCTCGAGCCCCCGAAACTGCGCTCGTCTCCCACCTCCGCTCCTCCAGATTCCTCGTGTCTTTCTTTCCTACTTTGTTTTGCGGCAGGTGAGGATTCAACAACCTCGCGTAGTAGGAATGCCTAACCGCGAAACTGTGATTCGCAGTGATTGCGAGCCTAGAAATCGGAGGTACCGGTGAAATTTAGTGAAAGCGTGAATACCATTGCACTGACACAGAAACGGGAAATGGAACAAGAGTATTCGTACAATACGAATCGAGTAGGAATTACAGCTGTCTGACTTTTCTTGGAAGAATCTGCGTACCTACCTATTCGATGTAAAAACGCAAAATTCTTTGCCACCGTTTGCTTTTCGTAGGGAAAATATGTGGACGATGTCTGAGCCAGTGCTTTGGAGCATTTCCATGAAATTATTATTAAAGCTGGCAATCGCTGTTTGTCTCACTTTACGGCCGATTTGCATGCGTTCCGACGAGAAAGTCTACGAACGGTGCGTCTAAAGAAATCCAGCACCCCATTGAAGATCGCGGGGTCGCTAAAAATCTCCGGCGAAACCTTTTGTGCTGGAACTGGCTGTTCCCGAAAGTGTTTCCACAAACATTATTCCTGCAATTCATCGAATCGCATTTTCATCCGGAATTCATGGATTCCGCGGGCGGAACGTTTTCATCATCCCCGATCGAACGCGAGCGTAAGCTTATTCGTAAGTTGGAGGGCTGAAGGGGGACTCGGGGCAACGTGGAAATACGAACGTATCTGGTAGACACTTTTATCCGCGCGACAACCTTGAAAGCTGTGGTTCGATGGGCGAGCATCGAGCAGGAGGGAAGAGAGGGTGGACGGAATCAGAAAGGAAGAGGGGTGGCAGCAACCCCGCACTTTTATAGCGGCCCATTTGGCGCAACAACGAGCGTGGAAAGTTCTTTTAGTGTCGGGCCACAGATTCCGGGCCGAAATATGCGTACGATTATGGGGTTCCGGATTATCAATTTGTTATACCGTGTTTATTATTTGAACGCCACCCGCTCTATCCGCCGGCAGGAAGCTCGTGCAGCTGGAAACCGCGTGTTCCTCTGCGTTTCGGAATGCGTAATGCCAAAGCTCTTTCTTACAGATGCTTGCCAACGAGCGGGCAAATGGAGAACCTACGAGAAGTGCAATATCTTTTTATGCTTTGAACTTGCGCGCATCGACCGGAAATTTCCATTCGTATTTCTCACTCCGTTTTTAAACGATTTTATTCAGCTCCGATCCTCTGTTTGTTAAACGATTTTATTCGTTTTGTATGTTTGTTTGTTTAATGCGTGTATGGTTCAAACCTGGCAACTCAAATTTAACCCACTTCCAACTACCCAATTGTCTTGAAACTTTGCAGGCGTGCGTAGATTGGATGACAATACAATATTTTTAAAAAAAATTAACCCTGAGGGAGGGAAAAAATTACCCAGTCATTAATATAATATAACCCATAATCACAAATCCAAACGACTTGACATCAGCCACTCGCGCTTTTTACGAAAACGACAGACAACCGCTGCGTTCGGGTGCTAGTCGCATCGCAATTACTGAAAATACACAATTTATCGAGAAATGATCCGTCAAGTATGTGTGAATAATAAAATTAAAATTTTACAAGCATTCATAGTATATCACCATCGAAATTGTAGTAGAAGAAACGAATTATTTTTTAGTGACTTTAACACTTTATTTAGTTAAAATGTTCTATCTAGCATTTTGAAACAACCGAGAAAACTGAAATTTTATTATTTACTGTGTACCGTCCTTATTTCCCTTCATTCAAATTAAAACATGTTGTCATTATTTCGTAACAGCTTAATATAATTTTTTGAAATAGGTATACCGGTGGGTAATGTCTTATTAACGTACCAATTAATTAATTGTTTTAGATAAGATATTTGAACCATTTTGAAAGAAGTTAGGTTAAATACATTAGACTGTTTATAAATCTTTACGAAGCACGTAGAGTTTTCTGACTTTACTTAAAAGGTGAAAGACGCGTGGAACTTCAAATATTTCAACATATCTCAAAAAATGAAAAAATGCTAGATAGGATACTTTAACCAAGGAGGGCAGTATAGCGTTTAAGCAAACTGTTAAGCTGTATGTAAACTGAGCTGTGAAATGTAAATCAACAATCACAAAAAACTAGAGAATAAAAAAATATAAAACAAAATTTTAGTTAAAGGATTTTATTAAAAATGCACAAAAACTAAATTAAAATGCACTAAAAGGTAAAAAATAATTATTTTCTTTTATCTACTACAATTTCTATGGTGTTTTTCACTTTAAATAAAATCGTGGGGCATATTTCATAACAGGATACGAATCACTTTAATACAGAAGCAAACGCCGAAATGTATTTGTTGCGAGAAAGTTTCCATTCGCATTAATGAAACAAAATCTTTTAATTACAGGATACAGATTGCAATGTGACATAAAATTGATAAACTGTAGATGATGTTCCACTTGCCAATCGATAATTCAACTTCTGGTTGCACATGGTACCCCACGATTTTATTTAAAGTGAATTATTGAAAGTGAAAAAAACACCATCGAATTGTAGTACAAGAAAATAATTATTTTTCAGTTTTTACTGCAATTTAATTTAGCTTTTTGTCCATTTTTAATAAAATCGTTTAACAAAATTTTTTTTAATATGTTATTTATACGAGATAGTAACGCTTTGTTCAAGGAAAATTTTCAATGCGATGCTAAACACTAATTGTAACTTGGTACAGCGTTACAGAGAAATTGATAAGATGGGCTCCATGGAGTTTACGTCAGAGAATTGAACTATCCTTCGATTTTATGTCCCCAGGATTTGCCAAGCCTTCGATTTTCGGCGATTCAGCAACCCACGAAGTCTTTATATTCAGAAAACACAAGTTTCTTAAGGGGGAAACATTTCCATTCTTCAACGTATCAGCAGGTGACGAATATATTTTACGGGATGGATGAATGAAATCGAACCAAGGTTGACGTACTCACATTATTATCGCACACGCTAGGAAATTCGAACAGTTCTTTCTACGAACATGTACCTACTTTATCCTCGGTTAAATACGTTCCCGGTGATATCATAGTCTTAAGAGGGCTCCCCCGCCCGCCGTGCCCTTTCTTTTCTTCTTCCTCCCGACGAGCAAACGCTGCCGCTTCTAAAGAACCTCGCCAGCTGGGATTTCCTAGGAGAGTTATCTCTAATTCGCCGCGGATTTACTTGCCAATGAATCTTTAAATTCGATGCTCCTTTCCCCGCGAGCTCGTTCCCTTCCCAACGGTGGGGACCTAATCGTTCAATCACCTTTATCACGAAATCGACGGGAATACCTACCCGATTTCGTCCGGCCCTTTTCAAGGACCTTTGGATTCCTTTGTTACTAACGATCAAGCGAAACGAAGCGATTGTCAGTGGGAGACTTAAACGTGCCGATCGTTCGATGGCTTACATTACCAACTACGAATAACATTTCCCAGTAAGCAAAGAGAGCAAGTTCGTCTCGAGGGATTAGCTACGAAGCTTTCATCACTAAATTTCTAGAAGCACGTGCACTATCCTCTTTGCCAAGTGTCTTCTTAGTAGCTGCTGACCGTGTCCGCAAGACAACCCTCTGATCGCGCGTCGCAGTGCTCGCATTAAATTCCACTCTGTAACATCGACGCGTCCTCTCCACGCGGTGACAGACAGCCATAGGGAGAAAGGGGAACGACGTCTGATTAGTTATTTGGGAG
Source organism: Andrena hattorfiana (assembly GCA_944738655.2). NCBI lineage: Eukaryota > Metazoa > Arthropoda > Insecta > Hymenoptera > Andrenidae > Andrena > Andrena hattorfiana. The sequence goes on along the minus strand of OX122889.2, from coordinate 2,865,119 downwards.
GAACGGAGGCGCGACCACCAAGAGAGACTGATCGTGAGCGGGAAAAGGGGAAAGAGGGCAAGAGCGTGGCAACCGATGGTTTGCTTGGTAATTCTTGCCGGATAGCGCAAAAAAGCCAACGAATCCATGAGTGTTTTTCACGATGGCTTGTTCGAGGCGTCTCATCAGTCACGTCGCCGCGCCGTGCCGGCTAGCAAAGCGGAGGCGCCAACCCAGAAGACTCCTCCAAAACGCCGATGTGTCAATTAATCCCTCCATCCCTTGGGATAGGACTAGGCTAGAGGCTGGATTATCATTATCCTCCTTGCTATCTCGTTCCTCGGGCTTCCACCCTCCCGCAAGGATGCTATCTACCTCCTGGTGACGGGCACGTTTCCTTCTTACAGGCTTCGTCCCCTTCACAATTAATACCGAGCCGATAGCGCTCACGTTTGTGTAATTGCACACGCGTTCCCCTTGACCGCTGTTAACGAATATTTGCGACAGATTCGAGAACCGTTCGTCGATCACCTGGTAGGTTCAACCTTGGAGCAACGAGTTGTCTCGTCCCCTGAGAGCCAAATTGAGATTCTACAATCGGAATCGATAGGTTCACTTGTCATGAAACGTGGAACCACTCCACTGTGTGCTTCAGAGATAACTGACAGGCGCGGTGTGATGTCGAGTGTGATGCGTTTCGAGACTGCACGTGGATGTTTTACACGTGGTTTTAGCTAGCGGTGCGGATTGAGTCGTGGAACCGCCTGATCTACCTATCGGAAACCTTTGCCCCTGCATGTGGTTTGTATAAGCCTGTTCAGCCTAGCCCCTTGCTCGTCCCTCGACTTAAAATATTCGGTGGCAGATAGAATCGTGGGCGATCGCGAAGGGGTTGAAGACCGGGGGACGATAAGGGACAGCGGGTCGGGGTTGAAGGCAAAACGCGGACACGGCGGTGGACGCGGACGAGCGGAGAGGGTTGGGAGGCGCTGAGAGGGTTGAGAGGGCCGTGAGGTCGGGAGCATCGGTGCCAGCAGGCCCTGTGAGTTATGGCCGTCCCGACGCTCTCTCCCATTGGCCCTGGGCTCAATTTACAGATGATTCCGCGTGTTACCGCCTGGCCAACGGCTGGTTAACCTTCGTGCCAAACACTTAATCTTCCGACGTGTCCCGCGACCGGACCGCCGCGCCGCATCGCGCATCGAGTAGTCGCCGCGACTTTTCAGATAACACCGAGAGGCCGACCTCTGAATGGTTAGATAAATGGAAAGAGCAGTTAGGAGGGCTGGGGGGGTAGAGGTTGAGGGTTGAGGGGGCTACCGTTGTAGAACGCGCTCGGCCCTAGTGGCCCATAAACTTGGCCACCCTTCGGATCGTATTGCCACCCACGAGAGCGTGTACATGCGACCTTCTGTCGCTGGAGCGTGCCACGGACCTCTCTCGCAGATTTATTGGTCCTCGATGGGCCGACAATAGCCAACAAGTTGCTGAAAAGCTATCGCGTCGTCCTCTGCCTCCCACGACCTTGCCGTTTCCGCGTTTTCTCGCTACTCACATTCTCCATGCGGTTTTAGGCTTACCGATTAACGAGTCGAAACAGTTGAATGCTCTTTTATGATGGATTAAGAGTGACTTGCTTGCTGGATCGTTAACGGCTTGGAACTTTAACGCGAGCATTAAAGTAAACCGGAGCACATCATCCGCACGATAAATAGAGCAGTGCAGGTGGAAAGTCGGTAGGGTAACGGAAAGGAAGGGAAGAAGAGAAGCTCGGGCCAGTAACGTATGATACGAAGGAGAAAGACGGTGAAACGATACAGAAAACCATCTTTCACTTTTCGTTGAAATAATGGTACACGTTACTACATTAAGCATACAAAATGTCTGTCATCCTTAATGTTTGATTAATTGCACGGAACAGTTTGCAGAAGCGATCCGCCAATTGTTTGGAACAGTACGATCATTGAATCGTTGATGACCTCTGATTAACACTGGTTTTTGCATTTAATTTGATGTACGGCTTGATTCCCCCCGGCATATAAATCAAAATAAACTGTATGTCATAGATTGAGTCGTTAACGTTGTTTGATTAGTCCCTGATGCTGTGGTTAGTTTCGATGCACAATTTGGTACTCCGCCACGGATGTCAGAATCAGCTAATTAGGTATAAGTGTCACGTATTAAGCCACCGGATCTTCGTTGATCATCATTCCATTTGTTCCTCGCGCGAAACCTGATACTCGATTTAAATGTCAAAGTGAGTCGGATGTGTCCAATTACCATCTGTTACTTAATTAGTACTCAATGCTACAGTCGCTTCGCGACGGAAAATATTATAAGATGACAGTTGCCCCGCACTTTCGACGACTGTATCACGCATTTTGATTAATTACTCAAGTCGTATTATTACACCGAGTCGATTATAGTCGACGTTATCAATGCCTGGACGTAATGGGATACCGACGTTGCTTATTCTGCTTCCGGTTATGCAATTTGTTTACAGGAGATTGGACTGATCGCCAAAGAACTCGGGAAGCATCGCATGTTCTCGATACGAAATGGATGATCGAATTAATTGCGGTGAGATCGCTGCTCCAAAGGACACATACGTATTTCGACGAGGCTAAGCGACGTCGAGTGAAACCCCGAGGCAGAACGAATCGGTGAAAGGTTTTCTGGTCACGCAAAGACACCGGGGGCTGGAAATTCTCCGTGACCGAGAAAGGGAACGCGAGGCATGGGCGATTCATCCCCGGAAGACAATAATTCATCCTCATTGAAAGGGTTTCGGAGAGCCCGCATGTGTTGGCCATCGGTCTATCGATTGTCCGCGGTTCGCACCGGCCCAAGTGCTCATTCGACGGGACGCGACGGGGCGATACATCATAATTTGCCGACGAATGTTTACGAATGCTTGGGAAACGCGCGGTTTTCGCACGTGATGAACTCCAGATGCCGAGGTTCCGGGGCTCTCGAGGAAAAGGAGTGGCTGCGGACTGTCATTAGCCGTCGGACATTGGGCACCCCGTGGCGAGGCACAATGTGTCTCTGGTCAGAGGATACGGTCCCAGCTCCTGCATAGGCTAACCGACGCTACAAACAGACACGCAGAATCCTACGAGCCAGCCTTAATTGACTTGGACATTTGTCGTTCTACCACCGCGATCATCACCCCTGCAGCGAACGAGCCCTTAATTTACCACGTGGAACGCTAATTGTTAATGCGACGGTCCTTCGATTCAATTGATTCCTACCTGAATTTTATACCATTTGAATGGTGGGATCTTTTGATAGTTTAGCGTACTCAATGAAAAAGCACTTGGCACAGAAAATCCTGCTTAACCGAACACTAAACACGGCCAAGGAAGTGGACGAATGCTCGTGGCTCATCCTCTTACCTTGCTGGTTGCTTTTCCGCGTGGTCTTCTTCTCCTTCATCCAGGGGTACTCGGGCACGTTGACGGACGGATCGGCGACACCGTGAGGGTCCATCATCGCGTGGTAACCAGGATGATGGGATCCTGGGCTGATGGATCCTCCGGTTCCCGGTGAATGCTGAAGGCTACCGTCGCCGGCCAGCTGAGGGAGCGCCGTCATAAATTCGGCCATGGACGGCTGGCTGTTGATGAAGCCGGTCTCCGCGGATCCGCATGTCGGGTCCATGGCTGGATGATGGGTCCCGTGCGGGGGCAGCCCGGCCGGGGCACCTGCCCCCGCGGCCACAGTGGCCAGCCAGAAGCCACCCCCTCCGTCGTTCGCCAGGACGGGTGTCGTCGGCCTCGTCTTCACGCCCGCTTCGAGCCCCTTGCCTGCGTGGACCAACGCCTCGAGCTGGCCTCCGGGTTGCTGCACGTTCCCCGAGCTACCCAGCTGCGCCGATTCCTCGGAATCCTCTTCTTGATACGCCAAACTCTGTTGCTTGCCGCGCATGGAACGAAATGAACCGTAATTGATGGCGGTATCTCGATGGCTGAGCTATGGAGTTAGAGGACCATAGAGCTGGCTGGAGCACATAAGATTCTTGTTACGAGACGAAGGTTGTTCCCTTTCCGCCTGGGGTGATTAACTTCTTCACTGACTCATTCGCTTCTGGAGAACATCCCACAGAATCTCTGAACAGTTGTGACGGAAGCGTGGCCACAGTAGAAGGAAGCTCCAATCTTAACGGAGCTTGGGAATCACGTAAACACCTCTCTCCGACGCATAACCCCTTTTCCCCACTGTAGGTTACAGCTACACCGTAAGTCGTACCCGCGATTCACTTGGCATGATCCTCAGTGGATCGTCGTACATCGCGATTAATCGGCCGTCAGCGACGGAGCCCGATTCACCACATCCACCGCGTGCGTCATGTCTTGCCAAATGTTCACTGCGGCGAACCACGAGTCACGAGAATCTACGGAGGCACAGAACGAACACTCGTATCCCCCCGAAGGCACCCCGAGGTGGTGACCTCGCGACCGAGCACAACGCGATAGCACTGTCACACGATCCGTGGATCGATGAAACGCGTGAGATCGGCGGTCCGAGTGGTAGAGCAGGGCTACCAGGAGCGTTCCAATCGGCCGGAACCTAGGCTGGCTAGGCAGGCTGGCGAGCCAGCGATCGCGATGAACGCTTGCCGAGTGACGCGAAGAAGAAGGAGGAGGAGGTGGAGGAGGAGGAGGAGGAGGTGGAGGAGGATGAGGAGGAGGAGAAGTTGGAGGCGGAGGTGGTGGTGGCTCGAGAAGGGCAACGGCGGAGAAAGCGTGGCAAGAGAGCGGATTCGCGGGGCAGGTGGGGGAAGAGACAACGAAGATCTGGACTGGTGGCGGAGCCCGGGGACAGGGTTGCACCAGAAGCGAAGTGGAAGAGAAGAAAGAGGCGGAGGAGGCGTGCAGTGGCCTCGGAAGGAGAAGGAGTCCGAGACGGAGATGGAGACGCACTCGGTGACTTCCAGTCGGTGGCACCCTGACGAGGCTCCACCGGCGCTCTTTTTCGCTTCTCCAGTGTTCTCCGTGGCGTGTCTCTGTTGTTACTGCTATCTCTTTTCTCGGCAAGGTAGGGGGCCCCGGCGCGGCGCGGCACGGCGCGGCCGAGGGTCCGTGCAGAGCGGTGCAGAGCGGTGCAGGACGGTGCAGAGCGGTGCAGGAACTCTCTGTTTGGCGTGTAACGGGGTGCGGGAGAGTCACGTGACGCGAGCTAGTAGAACGAGTCGACCAATGGCGCGACGGTATCGCGGCGGCGGAGGTACAGCCCTCCGGCGTCGTAGGCGGGCTGGGCTGGCTGTTCCACGGAGGGCTCGGAGGGCTCGGAGGGCACGGAACCAGCAGGGTACACCGACGGAGCTGCTGCTCGCCGCGGCAGTGCAGCCAGCCGACTCTCCTGTTTGATAGCCGAGCACGAGGCCGACTTGGGCGGTCATGGATTCCGGCGCAACTGTGGGCGGGACGCGCGAGCGCGTCGCTTCCGAGGCCAAGCCACGTGGAGGGGAATTTCTCACGTGCTCGGGCTCGGCCACGCGGTCCCACTTTCTTCGGGCTTCGGGGGAACGGCCGACCAAGAGGTAAAAATCTATCTCTCGATCTTCCGACAGAATCGACCCTCTATATGTATACGCACCTACATATAGAGTATGTACCTACTTACTTATGGCCGCGACTAGATCCCCCGTTCTATACAGTAGCTCTCTACATACTCTCGAACGATTTAAGGCAAACACACAGGAGAATTTCAAGGAAAACATTGGATCGAACCTTGCCATGTACGATTTCATTACGATTAGACTTTCCGGCCCTTCCAACTTAACTATTGCGCGTTGCTTTCTTCCAAAACACACATTAATGTTTATACTATGTAGCCATCACTGGCTGCAATTGCTACCACCGGTGCGTTGCAAATTATTGCGGAACTGCATCTATACGAGTTTGTAAAGCCGTTAGAGAATAATGAAAAGGTGACGAAAATGGTTGGGAATTTTTGGCTAAGTTCGATGGCAGTTTAGAGCGGTGGATGTGCATCGAGTGCACCGGTGCGAGGTCGCCGCAACGATTTCGGGTGCTGGAGGGCGCCGGCTGGTGTCACCGGCGACTTGCCATGGGGCAGTTTTGATGACAGATTACCCTGATTCGCTTTGTGGAGGAGCTCTCATTTGGACAGCCGGTTTGATCGAAAAGTTCGGCTACCGCTTTGCGAGACAAAAAAACTCGCGCCACTACCCCCGTTTTAAGGTGTACCCCGGCATGTAGACGAATCGCTTGCATGGGAAACCGTGTTACTGTTTCTCTTCCCTTCGTTTGCCTTTCACGCATCCGAACCTTACAAATTTACGTTCGGCCAAAAAGTTGTTTTTATGTGAGATCCAATCGTGTTAACCGTTGCTGGTTGAATTATAATTTCGACCACTGGCAATCGTGGAGCATGTTGCGGGCTCGTAGCAGAGTTTATTGGATCCAAATCTGTTGGAGGAACGAGGAGACGAAGAATCGCGATCGTGCACTCGTGATCACAGCTCGGCTTTGACTTATTCAATCGCGCCACTGGGTTAGAGTGGAAATTTTCGAGAGAAAGAGATAGGGGAGAGAGAGAGAGAGAGAGAGAGCGAGGGCCGGGAAGGGCGGTAACCGAGTCGAACGGAACGCGAACGAGGGCGCGGATGGCTCGGAGCGGAGTGCAGAGAAAGACAGCGCGAGATCGAGAGGGGTAGGAGGGCAGCCGCCACATCTGCCGCCAGATTTAACTATACATTACAGACACACGATATGTCAAAGTCCTATACTTCATATCGACTCCGCCATTTATTAAAAGTTTCATCGCGCGCGCACCGCGTCCTGCTCCGCTCCCGACCCCTTCTTGCTGCCGTACCATGAAAGGATATAGGAAGGATGCTCGAAATATACGGACGAAAAGTTCCAAGGAAGAATATATCGGGGCCTGTAATGGGTGTCGTGTACCGATCGACGCGTTCCCGCTGTCTCCTGAGACATCCAGCTTTCCTTTCTCTACCTTGATTTCGTCTACGCTGCAAATTTCATCCAAACCTCCCTTCCGTTTCTCTCTATCACTACGGGGGTGACTACTTGCGCTAACATTTTTGGTTTTCGAGTTTCTTGCTGCTTTCTACGTCCGGAAAGATTCGAATCGGACTTTGGATTGAATCGAAGTGGTGCTTGAATTGATCAGATTTGATTAAGGATCCTGAACCTCTATTCTATTAATCTATTAGAAAATTAGAACCTTCTGTTTAAAATTTAAAATCCCCTGTTTGCACTATTCATTGAAGATTTGCATTTCCACCGACGCGTTAAAGGTTTTCCTGGAAAACCTCCTCACTTCCCACTAGAAAAAATGTTGTCTTCTCGCAAGTCCGCATGTTCGAATCAGCGAGACTCGATGCCGCCGCTTATCTTATCTCGGTTAAGCTTAATACTAGAAAAATGGGGATTCCAGCCGAGGTGCCTTTTCCGCGACGATACTGGAATTCTGCCTGTCAGTTCTCTCCTTTTCCTCTCCGGCTGCCACCGATTGCGAAATGAAGTTTTATATTAAGCTTCGACTTTCTTCTCTCCTTTTCTGCGCCCGTTCGTCCGCCTCTGTCTCCCTTTCTCGCCCCCTTTTTTGTCGGCTCCTTTCTCCTGCCCCCTTCGCCCACCATCCTCCCTTATATATTTACGTACCGATAGATCGTTATGTCGGCGTTTGCATATATATTGACATCGCCACCCCTCCCGCGAAGATGCCTAAATATATAGGCTACCGAATGACATAAAGAGACTCGTGCTGTCTTACCAAGTACCTACATACACCCATTCAAACGCTCCATTTTTTTTGTTACTATTGTGGTGTCTATTTTCTCCAATGGCGAGAATCCTTTAAATTTTCTTATAGTGGATCGCGTTATTTTTATTACGGACCGGTATCACCGTCGCGAGCCTCGTCCACGAGCACCACTTCTTCTCCAACGAGAAAAGATGTGCTCGACCAGGTCTGGGTGCACATCCGCCATTAAAAATAAAGCATCTTTCGTCGCCATTTTAGCATGGCACCGACTGCGAGTAGGGCTCGATCTGTCAATCATCGGATCACCGAAACGAGTCTTCGGAGTCCTCGCTTTCCACAAGGGAGACTTTCGCCCTTCGTTCGACGAAACACGACGCCCCGCCGACCCTTCTCCGAACTTTTTCTTCTTCGACGTCTGAGGTAAAAGCGAACTCGTTAAAGACTCCAAATAAAATCGCCCCTTTTCCTCCGTGGTCTCAGGGAGACGCTTCTGGACGGCTTTTTCGTCCAATCTTCGAAGGCTCGGTGGTGCCCGTTTGTCGCAGTACTACGTAGATATCAGCGCACTTCGGTTGCGATAGATGAAAAGTAAGGCTGCTTCAGCGGTGACATTATTTTCAATATGTTCGCTGCCAAATGAAGGAAGAAAAACGGTGGAAGGCGAGGGGCAGCGTGTGACGGAAGGACAAAGATGCAGAGGGAAGGACGGGGAAGGGCTTGTTGAACGGGAGTGGCAGTTCTTGCGATTAGCGAGCGACTAGGGGAAGCTCGCTGCCGGAGTCTGAGGTTTTAATTAAGCATTCACTGCGGATGATATCGCATGCCTCTTTATACTTCATAGCAGCCAGATGTTGCTACGAGGACCTTCCTCGCCTTAGGTCCTCCGGACCGCGCCAGCGCGACGGAAGGAACGTCGCTATTTCGTTTTAATTATGCATGTTTAATTTGCTTATATCCTGCTCTAGGCTGATACGCACCACTAGACGTTTTCGGCCGAGTCACTCGTTTCCTCGCAACTCCACAGCGTCTCCGTCACTGTGCAGGGACGTGTTCCCTTTTATCATTCTTCGGTATCTGTAAATAAGCAGTTACTCCAAAAACCAGTGCATCGGCCAACAAATAGTAGGGTTCGATTAGCCCTAAGCTCTCAAATAATATCAATTTCAAGGAATGCACCACAGATAAACAGTGTGTGTTTCGCGGCCGTTTCCTAATCGATGCTCGATCCACCGGCAAATCGATCCGGCAGTTTTTCCAACGCTCATCTTATCGTTGCTTGCCCCGAGCACTCCTCTTCGGGATCCTTTTCGGGGGTGACTGTTACAAAAGAGAGGGATCTCCCTGCGAGAACGCTGCTCTGGAACAAATCTACCCCCAGCAGGACCGGAGGTATACAGGCAGGTTTAGGGCCGACACTTGGCGCAAATTGCCCCAGTAAGTGTAGTGCATTAATCTTTGGTTTGGTTTGCTCTCGGCCACCGCGTGTGTTGCGGTGGCCGCGTTTCTCGTAAACCCTCGACACGCCGCACATCCTGGAACCTTTTTGGTGTTCTGCTTCCCCGCCTCGCCTCGCCGCATTCGCTCTTAGCTACACGTTACAGCTCGTAATGTGGAATCTGATGCGACGCATCATTGGCATCTAATTGCGTTCTAAGGCCGGTATCGGATATATTGGCCGGTGAGTTCTTTTCCGCGAGCAGCGAGTGAGGAGAAATCAGCCACCACCATCTGACGAGAGTGGATTTGTCAGTTGGAGTTGCGTGGCCGTCGCGGGGTATGGTGGGGTAACGGGAACGCTGCTTGGTTCCGTTTGAACCTAGCCGTTTGGCTGTTATTTATTCTTAGCGTAATTCGACGTGCGTTACGAAAAGTAGCAGGTCTCAATTTTCTTACGAAAACTAGCACGCTTCGGTTTGCCACGAAAAGAAGCACGTTCCATCGCTTCTGACGAATATTAGCACTTTTGGTCTTCCGCCGCGAAGACTAACACGTTTCACTGCTTCGCCACGAAGAATAGGGTAAAGAGTACAATGGTTGGCCAGTTAAGAAAGAGTGTCACATAAATATTGAATTATAAATGTGAGTATAGTAAGTTTGCAATGGAAATCAATATAAATAGGTACGAAAAACCCCAAATAATCTAAAAATAAATAGAGTTTATAAAAAAAATCAAGAATATATAAAAATATACAAAAAATGTGTTTCCTACGAGGAAATATAGTTGTTGGCATGGTCAAGACAGTAATTGTCCAATCGGTTCGACAGTGATTGGCCGCTATTTGATACATAATATAACCTAAAAGAAAATGTTACCTGATTTGGCGATAGAAATAAGAGTAAAATTATTCGATAAAAATGGATATATTTTATTATGTATGTATTTGTCGTGTTTGTTTCTGTTTTGAACAGGAGGATAATTACTGTTTTACCATTAACATGGTTAAAAAAACAGTCACTGGCCGCCCGGCCAATTACTATCATTCAACATTATTCATATGGCAGTTGTTGGCCCCCTGTATTTTTCATAATATATGTATAATTTTAACAAATAAATAATTCTTTTATAAAGTTTCAACTTTTATTTACCGATGTGTACCGAATATGAGAGATATACATATCATAAATACATTAAACTATTCGCAAACTTTCAACTATACTCTTATAGTTTTTTAATTAAATCGCTGTAATTTCCAAGTTTCAAAGCCGAGTCACCCTATTTGCTTTTATATATAATCACAGTATATATTGAGTGGAGAAATATTGATTACTTCCAAAGCAAGAAAGTACAAGGAATATGAATATGTTCATTAAAAAAAGGCATAACATTGGTATTTCTTTATATTCATTTATTTCTCAAAATAAGGCCAATCACTGTCAGGTGGCCAACCACTGTACTCTTTACCCCTAGCATACTTCGTACCGTTGCGGCGAAAGCTAGCACGTTATACTGTTTCGCCACAAAAAGTAGCACATTTATCCGGTTTGGCCACGAAGAATAGCACATTTTGGATTATACTGCAGACTGCAGAAACTATCACGTTTCAGCGCGTGGTCAGTTTAAAAGAATTCAACTGTTGAAAATATTGTTTAATAAATAATAATTCCATCTAATCTCCAAAAGAAACGTGCTAGTTCTCGCGACGAAAACCGAAACGTATAAGTTTTCGTGGCAAACCGCTCAAACGTGCTAGTTTTCGCGGCGAAAGACGAAACATGCTATTTTTCCGTGGCAAACCGCTCAAACGTGCTAGTTTTCGCGGCGAAAAACGAAACATGCTATTTTTCGTGAGAACGAAGGCAAACGTGCTAGTTTTCGTAAGAAAATTGAAACGTGCTACTTTTCGTAACGCACGTCGAATAGTTGTGTGCGTTACGAAGCTATGCGTAGACCAATACGAGATGAAGCTATCGAGAAAGAATCAATGTTCTGACCAATAATGCACCTGAATTTTTTCGGAGCTAACGCACACCTATTCTGATGTGTGTATTTCTACGCTGACAGCTCGGTTTCGCCTACACGCCAAAAGATTGGCACTATCCCCACCACTTATGGCTCACTCTTGTTCTACGAAGGCGAGAGCGAGATGAAACGAGAGCGAGACAGAAAACGTTGAGAAAAGGAGCACCGAGGCAGGCAAACTGTGTGGTGGGAGAATACCCCTCACGAAACTCACCGGCCAATATATCTGATACCGACCTTAGTCTAATTGATCCGCCCTCGGTGTTTCAGTTCTTTCTGTTTATTTGCTTCGGAGGTTTCCATAAGAAGACATCCACGTTCTGGCGCAGTTCCTTATTTTTAACCTCCTGGTTTATAGCAAGAGTAGACACGTGGATACGGTTTGGGCTCGAAACATTTGGAAATAAGTACCTACTTTCACGGAATCCGTGGTTGTGCAAACTGTCGCCCTTTCTCGATCCCTCCGCCGCGTGTGTTCTCCAACAAGTACCGAATCCCTCGAACCCTTTTGTCCTTAGCTGGCCACCTTAACCGTACGGTCCGCACGCCTGCTGCTGGCAAGACCAATGCCCGTAGGTGGTGTTGCGTAATGCGAATACCATGTCGCATTCCGGGGACCCGAGATCCCGTGGAAAACCTTCTTTATTCGGTTAAATGAATTAGTAGCGATTACATCGACGAGGCTCTGGCTGGTGGAACTCTGTAGCTGGTGATGAGCCAGGGTAATTAATGATGTCGAACCGTGCCACTTTTGTATTTATTCTCAAGGTTCGCCGCGACTTCTTCCTTGTTTCCTTTTCTTTTAACGTAATTACCGCACGGTTTTCCGTCTAATGAAGCATAATTATAGTGTCGTTCGAGGATAATTCACTGTCTCTACAAAGATCACAAGTTTAGAACTGTGAACGTAGGTGGATTGGTTGCAGACCAAAGGGGATGGTATCATTAAACTGTGTAAGAATTCTTTGAGACTGAAGCTGCCGATGATCGGAAGTTCCAGATTGCACTCGCTAACGTGCGTTTAAAGAATTCATGATATCGTAGCGCGCGATGCGGTCACGATCTCCATCAACTGCACCGTCGCCACTGTGCTCGAAACTCGGCTGCAGTGGAGTATCGCAAAGTGTGGTCAGGGCTTGATATTAGGCGAAATCACTCCCCAGTCTATCCGCGTTGGTGTTCGCAGATTGCAATATAATGACGTCGTAAGTCGACGAATAATTGCGGGAATTTGTATATCCAGCCTGCGGGACTTGCCGTGGCCTCGATAACACGTTCCTCCAATCCAATGAATCCTTTATGCCGCGACTAACTCTGCTGCGCTCGACGTAGGAATTATTATTCGATAGAAATTCATTGTAGGGTAAATCCGGGAGACGCGGTCCGGCCGGAGAGTTGGTCGAGTCGCTATATTTCAGAATCTATACGTAAAAACGCGTTAAAGTGCAGACCAATTGCTTCTCTAGAAGCCAAACAGTTGAATGAATAGCGTCACTTCGGTTCCTTCTGTGCTTTTCGAGATTTACAGGCTATAAAAGGTAAACTGAGGTTACATTTAACCTCTTTTGTCAAACAACGGAGTACAGAATCGTATTTAAAATATACTTCTAAATTTATTTTTATTTAATGTTTGGGAATAATAAGATAGTAGAGATATCGAGGGATAATGCAGCCAAAGTATTTAGCCATATTAACTTTTCCTCTCAAAACTAACGAGAAGACCATCTCTCGCTGCAGAAAGGAGAGATGGTCGAGTTATAATTTTTTTATTATTTTTATTTATATTTTTGTTTTTTATCATTATTTTATTATTATTATTATTATTGTTTATTTATTTTAATCATTCACTTTTGTATTCATTTGCCATGCTAATCGCCGGTAGGTAGTTCGCTTTATCTTTGATATGTTCTTTACTTGTTTAGCGTAAACAAATTAAATATCAATGAATCTGTAGGTGTTTTCACTCATAAATAATTTTGCTTTCTTCTTTGTTAATTTTCCATGAATAATAATGCGAGTGGTCTCTGCCAACGACGAAAACCATTTCTCCCGGCACCTCGGGAGAGGTGGTCAGATGTCGTGACTTCAGTTTTCAACCCGATTTACAGTAAATATTGTCTTAAAGCAAATATCGACCAGTTTTTCTGAATCAGCATTAGGGATTGCAAATTTACCGACTTTTTCAATTACCGGTAATTCGGTAAAAAATTTTATTCAAAACCGGTTTATCGGTAATTTACCGGTAATTTTTTAAGGTATTGAAAATATAAAAGTAAACATAACAAAAAAAATTTTTGATCTCTAATCGAGCATTATAAAAAATATATGCAAATAAAACTGTTCTAAACATAAAATATAAAATGATATAACACAAAATAGATATATTTGTGTAACTATTGGCATTACTTATTAACATGGATCTTCATCGTGAAAGCAAAGAAAAGAATCTTAACTTATATACATAATTAAGTATTTTTTACTTAACAATTCTTTTTAATAAATAAGCACGCAAAAAACATAGTTTGTCCAAACATTGGTCTCCTGATAAAGCGCTCTTAGATTCTACACTTGTTCTTCGGGTAGTCATTAAGAAATCATATGTCATTTGTAGATATTTTCTTTTTACTTTTTCTACTTGAAAATACGTCTATTCTTTGGTGGCTTCAGATTTTTAGTTTTCTTTTGGTTTAAAGTTGGTTCTTCCTGAGATACTTCGGTTTTCGTCTCTATTATTAATTGAAGCTTTTTTTCACTGATACCGGAGTAGATATCGACAGAATTAATGAATGCATATACGCGCTACATTGCTACACATAATTTATCGAATTACCGGTAAATATTTGGCGAATTACCGGTAAAAAATTTGAGGGTATTTCTCGCGATTTATCGGTAAACCGATAAATCGGTTTACCAGTATTGCGACCCCTAATCAGCATAAAATTCCGAACATATTATGTTTGTTCTGACAAAATAAGTAATATCTGTATTAGTTTTAATAGCCATTTTATATTAGGTCGACCGCGTCTCCTGGATTTACCCTATGGAAAGTATGGGAATCTCTTCGCTCACAAATTCATTGTAACAAATCTTTCGAAGAAGAAGTGTTGCTGCTGTGTCAATCGTATTAGCAGTATAATAAATCGATATTCCCAGCGTCATTATTACCGGTGTACCTAGAAGGATAAGGTCCACGCATCGCTCGAAGGTATAAATAAGACGCGCGGCAGAAGCGCGACTTAAAAGACCTGGATTTCTTTCCCTTGGAACGTCAGAGTTGGAGGGACCCCGAGGCAATGAAGTAATGCCTTCCAGATCGATCGGCAGATACACGCAATCATGGGTCGTGTTCGCGCGCTTAGGTGTATCAAGTTATCCGCGCACAGCCCCCCCAGCAGTGTTCCAACTTTAGTCATCTCATCATCCCTTCATGGAGGTTGGTGACTTGCAGGTTCGTGACTCGGCATCTAGGGCAGCGTCGATACCTATATGTATCGCCCCTGGTCGACGCGTACGCTCATCGCCGCTGTGCTTCATCCCCGGCTGCGTTGTCAGCTCGGATCGCAGGTCCATTTATCCGTGGTTCACAAAATAAAATCATCAATCGAACGCACACTTATTATATTCCTACGTGGTAATTCGATTAATCATGCTACCGAAGCAATGGCGCGGAACTGACAGGGAAACTCCGATTTCCTCTGCTGCTAGATTTCTGGAGTAGGTATTCTTTCGGAAACTCTCTGCCTCGTAACTGAGTGTAGGGGAGACCGGGGCTATTTGACTAATTTTTTACATTTATAATTTTTATAAATAGATCATTGGTATTTTGTTGACTTGCTGCATACCAAAAGTTTACTAATTTCATTAGGTATACAGGCTTAATTTTGAAAATCGTTTTAATTGAGTCTAGGTTGTAGTTTTTATTGTATTTAGAGTAGTGTGACGAATAAGTCAACAAACCCCGGCTGCGGGGTTAGTTGACAAATATGATGGGGTTAGTTGACTAGACATTTACTTTTCAGTTTTAACCCTTTGCGTGCGAAAGGCATATATATACGCTGTCACAGTTCCATCAATATATTTGGAAAGCGTATATATACGCTGCCAATTCCATCAATATAGTATACGAAACGCGCACACATATATACAGTGAGTAAAAAAAGTATTGGCACACTTTTTAAAATCGCATAACTTTTTTAGAATTGATCCAAACGACATGAGTTTTTTTTAGAAGGTAGAAGGTTTAGTTTGCTATGTGACGTATTTCTGAGTTTTGAAAAAAAATTCAATTTGTCGGAATAGCAAAAAGAATAGTAAAGGCCGTTTTTTTCAACTTTTTTTTCTGAGCCTGTAACGAAAATTCAAAAAACCCGTTTGTAGATTTAAGTAAGGTGTATACATGTTGAAAATTTCATCAAAATCGGTTAACGGTGCTCTGAGTTACAAACGTTTAACGATCGCACAATAAGGTCGAAAATCGCGAAATACCCGAAATCAAGCGATTTTCGACCTTATTGTGCGATCATTAAACGTTTGTAACTCAGAGCACCGTTAACCGATTTTGATGAAATTTTCAGCATGTATACAGCTCACTTAAATCTACAAACGGGTTTTTTGAATTTTCGTTACAGGCGCAGAAAAAAGTTGAAAAAAAACGGCCTTTACTATTTTTTTTTGCTATTCCGACAAATTGAATTTTTTTTCAAAACTCAGAAATACGTCACATAGCAAACTAAACCTTCTACCTTCTAAAAAAAAACTCATGTCGTTTGGACCAATTCTAAAAAAGTTATGCGATTTTAAAAAGTGTGCCAATACTTTTTTTACCCACTGTATATATATATATAGTACGACCAATAAATTTTTTAATTTTTTTCACTCCTTCACAGTGTTATTTTTTTTTATTAATTATCATGGTAAATACTGTAATTATTTTGTACTTGTTTGTTATGGTCTATTTGGATGGCCTGAGAGTTTGAAGGGAAGATAGGGTGTAAAACTGGTGGGGTTGAGTTTGGAGGGATTTGTGGTGGGAGAAGTGGACTTGAGCAGCTAAACTCTTTGCCTCGACTGCATCTTGAGGATAAAAAAATGCAATTATTAGTGGTATCCCTATGCTTGGTCAAGTAACCCCTTCTGACATTGTTAACATATTAAGGGCCGTACGTACAAAATCTCCACGCTCCGGATAAAATAAAATACCGTAAACTATAGTCAATGTATCACGTTTCCACAAAAAAAATTCATGAAAAAGCATCAAGCAGTACTTAGCGGACAAAAATTCATAAATAATCTAAACAAAAATATTTACTTCCCGCCAACCTTTTTAGATTTTTCATTCTCACTGACAGAACACGCAAGTTTTTGTCATGGCGACACATTAAGTGGCAAGCTGGACATTCATATGCTTCAGCATCGCGAATCACAGCATAATTTATTCCATAATACAACAATTAAATAGAATTAGTCAACTAACCTCGTTAGCCAACTATCCCCGGTCTCCCCTACTATATAACTGAATGTTTGAATCTAACGTTAATAAAAATTCCACCGATTACCAAACTGTATCCGTTCAATGTGCAGCTTCGGTTCAATTCATAGTGAAGACACGGGAATAGTGTGTGGCGAAACAAGGTTAAATAGGAGCGTACAGAAGTTTGAAAGAATCGGTGGATCGTTGGTGGCACAAATTACCTCTTTAACGAAAGGTTACCTATGCCTCTCGGAGGATCGAGCTCAGGAGGGAAGATGGAGTGGCCCCAAGGGTGAAGGAATCCTCGAAGAGAGGAAGGATATAGCCGGGGCTGCGTCCGCGTCGAGCTGGCCGAGCGTCACAACGCAACGCCCATACACGTCTTCCCCGAGACGTCCACGAGGCGGTTCAAGTGACAAATAGATGTACGCGGCTCGGCTCGGCGCGGCGCGGCCACCGCACGATTTACTCCTTGCCGAGGGATAAAAGCTTCCTGACGAAATCCTGCTGTGACAGCGGATCCTGGCATCCCGACCGTGTTGCTATTCCTACGACTAATCGTCCCGCGAAAAAAAAAACTGCTACTCCAACTTTCGGGAGGTGGAAAAGAGTCGCCCCATTTCGACAGCTAAACGGTGGACTGCTGGGACTTTCGAATGAAAGATGCTTCCTCCCTGAAACATGTTCATCGATCATGGAGTCGTGCACGGGGATCCTCGCCGAGCGATTCTTTAATATTTAACGGGAGCGTTTAGTGGGAACTGGGCGATTAACGGGAACATTTTCCATTTTCTAAATAAGTCTCCCGTGGGCGGTTTCCTTCGCGGCGATAAGTTTGAAGCCGTTCTCTCTCTCGAGCCAACACTACCGTGGCATCAAGGACCGGGCGGGCGTCTCCTTCCGGCACTCCTACCGCTTATATCTCGTCGGTTCACCCTTCCCCAAACCCACTCTCATTATTCGGAGGAAATTAAATATGTCATTTGATTCTTAAAGTTAATTGAACTCTGCCTGTGTCTCGAATGCTCCCTCGATTTCTAATTCATTAAGATAATGTATTTTGGATTAGGGGAGCTTAAGTAGCTTTGAAAATTAACGCCAAAGGAATACTTCCATAATAATAATAATAATAATAATAATAATAATAATAATAATCAGTGGGAGAATTAAGTTTGCGAGAATAAAATTAACATTGAAGAGTTCGTTTCGAGTTTACAGAACATACTTCATTAATAAAGTCGCCATCCTTCTGGATAACTCGTATCCTTTGCCTCTTTGGAGCCCCGTGACAGTCCTGACGGTTCAAGCGTTCGCGAGATCAGATTCGTCGCTCGGTTCGCTCGTTAATCTCGGCCCGAAGAACACGCACGCTTCTGATCCTGATTCACGTCTGGATCATTGGAAGCGATTTACCGAACGCTGATTTATCGTGGCCAACGGGGACCGAGGTTGCAATAAACTCAAGCTGGGTCTAAATCCCTATTTTACTTACCGACCGGTTGCGAGGGTGCGACGAGGAGGAGGACGGCAGAGGAGGAGAATCAGCCGTGTACTAAATTTAAAAGTAAAACCTCCAGCCTTTGTTGCCGAATCCCCGCGCTGAAAGAGAAGGTTGCTCTGCTCCTTCGAGCCATTCAACAGATTTAAATGGGCCCCGAGCTCCGCGACCGCTTCTTTTGCTTGTTTTAAAATACAGAGACTGCGAGTTCAACGATACGCCGCCGCTGGTCGGATTTATTTCGATCGACGCTCCTTCCTTCTCTCCTCGGCCGCGTCTCTTCCCAACTCTTGTCCCTGCGTTCGCGGCGAACAATTCTTTCGTATGGTTATCAGACTTCCGAATCGCTTTCTATGGGAACATACTGTCTTCGAAGAAGCAGGGAAGTGAAATTTATCGCGCTAAGAAAGAGGTGATGTCGATCAACGAAGTGTAAGAACGATGGATTACGTTGCGAGATGTGTCGAGATGTTTATGAGGAAACAGACAAACGTAGGATTGAAATTAGCCGTCTAAGGACTGTTTTCTACAATCGAGGCGGGGTGGATTGCGAGGTTTTTAGCGATCCAGCGTAACATCGATCCCATTGTCGTCGAAAGACGGGCCGACGAGGCAAGAAAAAGGCTCCATTGTTCTGCTGCTAATAGTCCGTTAATTCCCGGCGTACATTGTGCGATATTCCGCGGGGTCGAGGCTCCTCTGGCTCGACCGGGGAACGGTTAAATCGAATCATAAAAGAATCATAATTAACCGCTCTTTTGTGCCGCGAGATGGAAGCGAGAAATCGCGGCAGAGTTTCCTCACTTCACCAGCCAAATTGGCATTTCCGACTTTCGCTGGCCCGCTAATTTTGAATAATACCTCGCCAGGTGACCCTGCCTGGATTCCAAGCCGGATGTACATTTATAATCATAAGCGACTGATTAATTTAAAAGAAACGCGAACGCCAAAGCTTTTCGTCGACTTTGCTTTCCTTTGTAATTCCAACGGACGAGTCGAAGAAATATGTACCTAGGGGAAGGTTGCCTATGTTGGACCACTTTTTTATTTTTCTCTCCTACACGGACATAACGCATTGAAGAAAGCGAACACAAACGGGAAAAAGATCTACATTTTATGTAGACTTTATCGTGTATTTAGTGTGTTGATAAAATATGTGATTAAAATAATATCTCAAAATAATTAAACTAATGACTTCGGTCCATTCCAGGCAACCGGTTTCCTACTTTGGACCGCTCTTAAAAATCAATGAATTTAAATATACAATCTAAAAAGCACTGATCAGGGCATTGAAAAAAAAATAGAAACAGGAAGCAACAAGCATCTTACGGTGCACGTAGTGCAATAGTACGTTGTTTATTTAATCTACGGTACTTACATATTTTTTAAGTCGGTGCGTCATCATTTACACAGTGTAAATCTGGCGCCGTCTTAAAAAATATGAGAATCATAGATTAAATAAGGGAAAAAATTATTTTTTACTTTTTAGTACAATTTTATTTTTTTGAAGTCGGTTTTAATTGTTTTTTTAAATTTTTTTAGTATGATTTTAACTATTCGCTACCATAACATAAATTGTATCCTAAAATGGACCGGTCCAATTCAAGCAACTAGTGATGGTCCGATATTAGGCAACTTGTTGGTTACATCAAAAAGATATGTTTTCATTGTTATACTTATACGAATATGGGAAAGTAAGGACATGAAGTTGTAGCTAAGACAGCACACTTTACACTAGTATCGTTTAAAATTATAGTACTTACAAGTTGTAGAAAGAAATTCACTTGAAACAGCATGAAAAATAATGATCGCGCACCACGTGTTTCTATAT
This sequence comes from Andrena hattorfiana, assembly GCA_944738655.2. NCBI lineage: Eukaryota > Metazoa > Arthropoda > Insecta > Hymenoptera > Andrenidae > Andrena > Andrena hattorfiana. The sequence goes on along the minus strand of OX122889.2, from coordinate 2,845,123 downwards.
TTCGACGGCGGTGAACGACGAACTAATGAATAGGGTAAATCCGGGAGACGCGGTCGGACTGGAGAGTTGGTCGAGTCGCTATATTTTAGATTCTCTACGTAAAAATGCGTTAAAATGCAGACCAATTTCTTCTCTAGAAGCCAAACAGTTGAATGAATAGCGTCATTTCGCTTCCTTCTGTGTTTTTCTGGATTTATAGGCTTTAAAAGGTAAATTGAGGTTACATTTAACCTCTTTTGTCAAACAGCGGTATGTAGAATCGTATTTAAAATATACTTCTAAGTTTATTTTGGTTTAATGTTTGGGATAATAAGATAGTAAAGATATCGAGGAACAATGCAGTCAAAGTATTTGGCCATATGAACTCTTCCTTTCAAAGCTAATGAGAAGATCATCTCTCGCTGCAGAAAGGAGAGATGATTGAGTTATGATTTTTTTGATTATTTTTGTTTATTTTTTTATTATTATTTTATTACTATTTTAAGTAATTCACTTTTTCTTTGATGTGCTCTTTACTTGTTTAGCGTAAACAAATTAAATATCAATGAATCTGTAGTTGTATTCACTCATAAATAATTTTGCTTCATCCTTTGTTAATTTTCCATGAATAATTATGTGAGTGGTCTCTGCCAACGACGAAAACCATTTCTCCCGGCACCTCGGGAGGGGTGGTCAGATGTCATGACTTAAGTTTTCAACCCGATTTACAGTAAATATTGTCTTAAAGCAAATATCGATCAGTTTTTCTGAATCAGCATAAAATTCTGAACATATAGGTTTGTTCTGATAAAATAAGTAATTTCTGTATTAATTTTAATAGCCATTTTATATTAGGTCGACCGCGTCTCCCGGATTTACCCTAACCGTATCACTGTTCTCGCAAGTTCTATCTCCACTTCCTAAATCAATGTAGCCAAAAAAAAAAACCGCTGCAAATATATTTGTTTATCGAGATATACAAATGGTCCAATCTAGGAGCCGGTCCAATATAGGCAACTCTCCCCTATCTAACTACAGATGATTCTAAGATTCGTGATCGATGGGCTGCAATATGTCGCGTTTAAACGTAGCTTCTACTTTACCGAAATATCGAGTTTAATCTCGAACGGCACTTATTCTCGCGTCACCAAAAGCTGCAGCTCCTTCCCGTCCCGATTTCTCGTTTTACGTTCTAATTTTTGTTCCGTCCTCCACTAGGGCAATTGCACGGCTTCTCGGTTTTATTGCGGGTCGCGCGCCCCCGCGCGGTCAACCTGCAATTAATTTCAATTATAAAAATATCATTGGCCTTTATGGCGCTGGCAGGTGGTTCGCGGTCAGGGGTCAGCTTTTTGCCCGCCGCGCTTACGGTCTTTCCGTAACCCGCGCGAAAGCATTGCGATCCTGTTCTCGTCGCCGGGATTAATCCCGCGCGGACTGTTCCTAGAGAAGGAGAGGCCCTTTGCGGTGGCGCTTAACGCGCGGCTCTTCGGAAAGCCGCATCGGACAAAACAGCAACGAGACGCGAGCGACAGCGATCGCTCGTTGCGTTGGCGATGAAGTTTCTACATGTACCCTGTAGCAGGGTGCATCTTGGGGAGATGACGTGAAAGAGAGGCACGCGGTTTGGAGGCCGTCCGCGCACCCAATCATCAAAGTCGCATTTTCAGTGTAATGGGTGTGTTTAGCCAGTGGAAGTCGGCTGTGCTCGCTGGAAAGGGACCGAGTAATGGTGGAACGATCGGCTGTGCCTTGAGATCCAGAGTCTCGATCGTGATCGACCCTCTCCGCCGCGCCGCCGATAATCATGGTAAGGCCGCAATTACGGGCCTCGGGCGACCAATCGGGGCCTCTCTTCTTCTACGACAACGTGTCTGCCTCTCTTTCCCTCGTTCTCCTGTCTTCGGACACTCTATTATTAAGCTGTGTTACCGTAATGCGGCGTCCAGCATGTCCGCTTGCCGGTGCCAGCGAAATGGCTTCCATAATAGGGATAGACGCCAGATATCCGGCGTTTACCTCCGAGCGCCTTCTCGCTGCTTCGCGAGATCATCGTGGGACGACCGCGGGCTTGTAAATCCTGCTGGCACGATTTTTTTTCGTCAATGAATCCACGCGTTACTCGGAACCCTGAGGATTTATTGGAATAAACTTGGATGGCTCGTCGTAAGAAAGGACTACGTAAACGTGCATTCCTGGAAGATTCTTCCTGGAGCATTTATGGTTTTCAATATGGATCGGGCGATAAACGCTCCCCAAGCTGAGTCGAACGTCGTATCTTCCGTGGGAGATAGGGGGAAGTTTATAACTTCGGCACCAGAAACAGCGGGACAAATCTTGCGACTGGATCTTGCGAGACATCCGGTCCTCTTCGTCCTCTCCCTCGGGTGTTTTCGCTCTAATTCGTCACACGAGGAAGCGGTCGGAGCAGGGTGCGCAGAGAAACTTTCCTCCTGCTCTTTTCGCGCGGCTCTGATAGCGCGGTAGAATTTCATTAGTGAAATGAAGAAGAAACGATGCTCTTCTCCTTCTTCGGATCTTCGTTTATTACGAAATCCAAGAATGTTGAAAGATCTGGGACGCCAGGCGTATCCTCCTCTCCCTCCAGTACCTAAAAGACCTCTTCTTATTTAGCAACACCTATCTTTGGTAAAAACTCGCAACCAGTCGATCGATTCGTTGGTAACGACACCCGATTTCACCGCGGCAATGATAAGGGAAGATATTCCGCCGCGGCGCCTCGGTCGAGCACATTTGACAAATACTTTCGAGCCAGCCACGATGAACTGTTCGAGCGTAAAAAGGAATAAAGGAAAATGTACGTGGTTAGAGAGGTAGAAAGGAGGACAGTGAAAAGCAGTAAATATTTCATATTCCTGTACGATTCCGGGTAGGGGAGAGTCATACAGTACCGGGCAGCATACAGTACCGGCCAAAGCTGGATCTCGCTTCTAATGTTAGTTAACTGTACTATCGATGGAGAAATAAATAATTATTAGAGTCCGTAGCAACGTATTCCGGCGACGTTATTTTTCTTTCAGTATTACCAGAGTTCTAAACATTTATCGTTTACGCTGGTGTTCCGGGCGACAAAAGTTATTTTTCATAGCTGATTTCTTATTTCTCAGGTAATTAAATAATTTTGTGATATTACGTAGGGGAGAGTCGTGCAGTACCGACCAAAGCTAGTTCTCGCTTCTTCGACCAGATATTACCACTTTATTTGAAATAACCAATGAAAATCACAATTCTCTATAACCTATTTCGGGGCCATATTGTTTACTCCATTGCTCTCGATGTTCCGAGGAATTAAACGTATACGTTGACATTCAGTGGGTTAAAAGTTATTTTTTTAAAGCTGATCTTTTGTTTCTCGTGTACGTAACTGATTTTGTTCTATTATGTATACTATCTCTAGTCTATTAAGTTTAATAAAACGTCCTAGTTTTGCAATATTTTTTGTGCATAATATACCATGATCTAAAATGTTTCCCCGTGTTTGTCGTACAGTACCGACCACCCAAATGTCGTGCAGTACCGACCAACAGACTCTGTCAACCAGTAGAGACCAAATTTTTCTTATCTGTGAGTTCGATCTGTTAGCAACTCAGATTAATTTATAAAATGTTCATTTAACCTTCCTTCTACCTTTTCCCGCAGAAAAATAAAGTAAATAAGGATAGGTATGATCACCCAACAAACAGGAAGCTAGGATTTAACGATGAAGTCATCCAGTGTGTTATTTGCAAGCAGAGTTGGACATTAACTAAATAAAAAATTATGTAAATATGGATGAAAGTTACTTTAACTTTAGATTATTCGACGAATAAAGTTAATTCTTTTATTCAATCAGAATTTATTCGACAAAGATAATTTTTTTATTCCACGAATAAAGTTAATTTTTTATCCGTTATTCGAAATTTTATTTAAATAAAAAATTTTCCCATCTTTGTTTGCAAGGAATCATTTGACAAAGAATAGGTGCAGTGTACCAAATGTGACGGTTGGGCACATGTCGAATGCACAGATCAGGAGAATATTAATTATTTTACTTGCGAGTTTGTACAAACAAAATTTGAAAAAATCTTGTATCGTACTAATTAAATGTCTTTATTAACATTTTTAATCATTTAGACCTAAAAATCTACTAATTTAATAGTTGGTCGGTACAGGACGACAATTTTTCGTTTCCTAGAAATTACAACTTTTTTACTTTTGCGAATTATCAATTCTTATTATTAAATTTCGCAAAAATAATTTCCCTCCTCTTACTAAGTTCCATCTATACTACAAACACGTTTTTGAATTTCTGATTTTTATCGACTCTACCCCAAGATATGACAAAAAAACTTAGAGCGGTCGGTACTGCACGACTCTCCCCTATATTATTTTTAGACTATTAGCTATACATAAATACCATGGTTTTTCAAATTTGCTTTGTATATTACTCATCACACCTAAAACTTTGTCCACGTGCTTGTCGTGCAGGACCGGCCACCTTATAGTCGTCCAGTACCAGCCAATTTTTTTTATTCTTTCCTATAACTATAGTCAGATTTTTCTTCTTTGTTTTTCGGCAGAAAAATGTCAGAAAATTAAACAGAAAAAAGAAAGAAAATAGACGCAAAACGATGTGAATGCGGCTTTGGAAATGCTACTATAAAACAGAATTAGGCTAAACTAAACTAAAGTAAATTTAAACTCGGTTTTGATGAACAAATCACTGAGTGCATCATTTGCAAAGAATCGTTCAACGAATTATTGGGTGCAGTGCATCAAATGCAAGGGTTGGGCTCACGTGGAGTGTACAGACCAAGAAAATATCGATCATTTTACATATGGCATTTGTAAACGTGCTTAAATAAAAGTTTCATTCTTTGTACAAACATTTTTATTAAAATTATTAATTACTTAGACCTTACAATCTACTAAATAGATTGTACTAAGTAGATTGTACGATACTGGACGCCAATTTTTCATTCGCTGCGACTTACAACTTTTTTATTCCAGCGAATTATTAATCTTTATGATAAAATTTTAGAAAAACGATTTGTCCCCTCTTATTAAGCACTATTTGCACTACAAATTACTTCTTTGAAGTTGGAATTTTACCAACAGTAGCCCAAGTTACAGTACAAAAACTGAAAGTGGCCGGTACTGTACGACCCTCCCTACTCTGTAATTATTTTACCCACTCTTGGGAAGTTTCTCCGTCGCATTTTCCGTAAAACCGCGGTAGCTTTAAATATGTAATAGGTCAAGCTAATGGTACCTACAAAAGTTCTTAGTCGCAGCTGTTATATAAATAAATAACATAAGAGTAGCCCGAGAATCGAGGGGGTCGCCCGATTGTTGGTCTACGTCTGTCACGCGGACAAGAGGGAGGTGAATAGTTGGGCCGAGGAACGTGGCCCCTTTCTCAACGGTGGGTGGATGGGCGTTGGAGTGGCGGGGTGGGACGTGGGGGTGAGTATCGAGGGCGCTAATGTTCCTTGGGCAGGAAACGCCGTCTCCATCCTGCACCCTCTATCTCTCCGCTCGCTCGCCTATTTTTATTCGTCTTTATCTGAGACTTGAGTCGGTTCCTCTCCATTTCCTCTTGAGGAGTTCTTCCTCCACCGGCTCGTCCTCCTCATCCTCCCGCGCCCTTCCCATCTCCTCCTCCTTCTTCTTCCTCGTCCTCTTCCTCTTTTTCTTCCTCTTCTTCTGCTTCTCCCGCGTGCTGCTTCTCGCGTCCCCTCCGGGTACCGATGCGGCGACAACAACATGCAAACATTCTGGTATTTGCAATTCGAATGCCGCGAAACGGGGACGGGGAACCACCGCGAAGAACTTCCACAGCCGGTCCTCGCCGACTTCTCCCCGAAGGCACAACCTCTCGCCTCCGCCAGCTCGCTATATTCTATTAGCCCGTCGAGAGATAAGTTCCGCTTCGGCTGCACCGAAACCGCTTGCTCGCTCTCCTCGTCGCCGATATCGCCTTTCAGAGTTTCCAGCGATGACCGCTGCCCGTTCAGTTTATTATTGCCCGACGAGGAAGGTAGCTCGGCACAGTGGCTGTATAGGATAGCATCACTTATGCACTGACAGACGTGCCACGTTTATTTGTCAGCGTCGAACGAACGAAGATGAAAATCCCGCTAGAACTTCTGCCAGATACGTAGGTACGAGCATAACAGCGTTCCTAACGACGCGAAGACTTAAACAGCGATCATACACACGCGTTCGAGCTTGATCTGCAATTACGTGATTATGCGATAATCATCGAGGCAGGTGCGTGAGGTTAAAAATCCACAAAATTCATGCCTATACCGTCGATATAAGGATAGCCTTTGGCCAGAAAAATGAAGACATCTGCTCTGACGAGGATCGCTCGGCGCGGAGCGCTATTAAAGGAATTGCCCAAAAATTCAGCTCTCTAAGCGTCGATGTTGCAAAAAAGAGCTGCGTACAGATGCTGTTGCCGCTTTCGAGACGTCAAGCGATCAACGATGTAAAATTCTCGCGCATTTCAATCTTCCGATCACTCTCGAACATAAGAAATTTAAACTCCAGAACGAGATAAGAGGAAGTGCCGCAAATACGCGCGTGTAAGTTCGCTAGCTTTTAAAAAATGAAACAGAAGTGGCAATCAAGTGGACTGAACAGCTAAAGTCAGGCTGTCAACGTGCCTGCTCATTAGAGTAACGAGCCTGTATCTCTGCACAGCGTTATCTTTAATCGCGAACGAGTCGCGTTTCTAATATCTGTTCTTTGGCATCGTGCGCGTAATACAGACGTGCAAGCAAGGTGGGAACCGGGAGCTTGCTATATAATTACGCGCGTATCGTCGTGGGGTTGTTCCGTGGGCAGAAGGCTATTGGGACATCGTCGTCGGCCGCACCGCGCCGCGGAAACGAGTGGCGTTGCTTATTATTCCTGTAATTTCAGCCCACCAAGGACCAACCAACGTACGTGTGTAGGTACACTCGATCACGAGATAGCGATACGACCTAACAACTAGGTTTGCCGGACATACTGCAGTCGATGGTGGCCGAGTGGGCGAGTGGCTACCATTTTCAAGACACTCGCCAGCTCGTAGTAGTCACCCCTAGAAATATGTACCTATGTAAACGAACGCCCTACACGGATGGCCTTTTATCGATTGCCGTCCCCTCTCATTTTTGTTGACCACTGTTCTCCCGCACAAATCCCAATTTTTCAATATCTACTCTCTACGTACACTGCCCTCCTTAGTTAAAACGTCCTATCTAACATTTTTTCATTTTTCAAGACATGTTGAAATATTTGAAGTTCCACATGTCTTTTACCTTTTAGGTAAAGTTAGAAAACCCTACGTGCTTCGTAGAGATCCAGAAACGGTCTAATTTATTCACCCTAACTGCTTCTCAGATCGTTTTACTAGTTTATAATGTCCTATGTATTATCTACTTCACTTCTCAGCACAAATAAAAAGAAATTTCTCCTAGACCATATCTTCATGATTTTGTACATGTTCGATTCACAAGAGGGGGAAAAATCATAAAATATAAAAATGATTTTCTGCTGAATTTCAGGCGTTAAATTTTCTTAATGCAAAAGCAATGAAAACTAAATCATCAAAACCAAAAGCCAGAGTTCAATGTAAAGGAATTTCAGCAGAGAGAAAAGGAAATTTAATTACAAAATTGAAGCCAATCGTGTCAGCCAATCGGCTTGCCTTTTGGGAATTATTAAAAGCGTCGAATAATAATGACGATGATGATTATTAATTTTAAGCCGTTATGTTCATCTCTATGTTTAATTTGTTCGTATGTTTAAGTTATATGTATATGTTTATTTTTAACTACCTAGTTTACGTCAATGTTACTTTTGTTTAAGTTGCACATTTCAAAGTATGAATTAAATTAAGATTTCAAGTGTTTGCTATATTAAAGTACCCTATCTTACTTTCTTTACTAAGTTAAAATATCCTATCTGAAACATTTAATTAATTGCCACGTTAATAATACATTATATGCCGGTACACCTATGACAAAAAATGATATCAGGCTGCTACGAAATAATGACTACATTTTTAAAATTAAATGACGAAAAGAAGGACTACACAAAGGAAATTATTAAACTTCAGTTTTCTCAGATGTTACGAAACTGTCAGGTAGGACGTTTTAACTAACGAGGGCAGTACATATCAAGATACCTCTTCGCTAATTTCTCGGTCTCCATCCACCGAATTCGAAATCGTGTCCAAGCAATCGTAACACGAAAGAATTCGCGAATGCATCGATCACGGCTGTGCCTCTGAAGTAGGATTTTGCCGGGCAGCTGGAGAAACGGCGCAAGAAAGCCTTAGCCCTTTGAGGCTGAAGAAAGACGCCTCGCGTGACCAGAAGGCGTGCACGTGAAGCGCTACGTGTATTGCGAGCTCGTCCAATCGGCTTCGAGGGGCTACTTTGATCCACGTATACATATACGCGCGCTGTGCATAGAGGACCTTTGATGTTTCCAGTCACGTGACTCGGCTACGGACTCGATATCAATTCGCGACGCTAACTACGCGTTCGCGTGCACGTCGTTCTTTCGCGGTGAAGTTTTAAGGACACGGTCTCCGACTCGTCGGAACCTTCGACCCCTTCGGATCTACGATCGCCGAAAATGTCGTTCGTGACGCGGGCTACGTTAACGACCTTTCGTTATCGGCTCGACAAATTTTGGTGAATTCCGCGTTGATAGCAGGGTAGATGCCACCCCGTTAGCTTCTTGCCGCTTTTCTTCCTTCTAGCAAATTTCATGGTGGAATAAAAGTTTGGGCGTGTTGCTTCAATTTGAGGTCGTAACGTGGAATGTTGCCTTAAGAATAGGGATTAGAAGTGGGATGGATATAGTTGGCTTGGAAATTCCGTAGAATTACGACAGTTGTTTTAGATTACTACTCCAGTTAATTGTATTACTAATCTACTCGGACTACATCGAGAGGGGAGAAGTTCTGATGGTAGAATGCAAAGCTAATTGTGATTCTTTTAACTGTACGACGCACAGTGGTTCGAGTATGCTACATGCTGGCTGGATAAAATTATTTTTTCGCGGATTTTGGTTTAGAGGAGAGTTGCCAATATCGCACTGGCGCCTAAATCGTACCTCACCAATTTCTCAGCGATTAATGAATATAAATGACATTTGATGGTAAAAATGTCAAGTAAATGCGAAATGAGAAGTATAAACAAAACCGTTTGAGCTTACACCCTATATTCTGCGTGCTATAAATATTTAAGAAAATCAGGTATCATTGATGTAACTTTTTACCAGTTTATCTTAGCTGATAATACGCAAACAATGCAAGTTTGTCCTGTATTTTTGTATTTTTCTGAAAGCGGGTTTAATGGAGAATACTTTACATTCATTTTATGTACGTATTACATTCATTATAAAGTCTAAATTGATATTTATATATAAATTGATCATGTTTCCTAAATCGTACCACTACAAAGTTTCTTAAATCGTACCAGTACGATTTGAGAACTCATTTAATACGTTCGCTCCACGCATCTAGCTTGGTACATACAAGTTATGTGCATATGTCATATATGTAGGTTATGGATATATATAATATAGGATATTGCCAAAAATGAGATATTATAAGAAAAACTGTAAACAAAATTTCATTACTTTCAGTATGGAAAAAAGAAATTACTACCAGTGGATATTCCTACTACATCAAGCCAAATATTTCTGAATACACCATCAACCAAAGTGGAACATAATGCAATAACTATTTGTACTGATGAACAAGAGTGGTTTTGCTTTTTATGTAATGAATCATATATAGAGAATATGATTCAGTGCATCAAATGCACATTATGGGTGCCTGATAGTTGTGCAGGAGTATTAAAAAGAACAAAAACTTATTATTGCCCACATTGTTTGGTTTAATATGTTATTTTTATTTGTTTGCTAAGTATATAATATGACGAGTTGTGACATAACCACTAATGTCAATACAAATATATATATTTTGTAATTATTATACCTTGTATATTTCTTTATTTGTTCTTAATATCTGTATATAAAAGATTCCGTTTCTTACCCATATATTTATTATTATTTTCATTCATAAATTTACTATTTTTAGAAGAGGTACGATTTTAGAAACCAAGAGGTACGATTTAGGAGACCGGTTGCCTAAATCGTACCTTTTACAGTATGTGACAAAAAGATTAATAACATATTAATTTGTTCTCAACAAAAGGTTAAGCATATAATAGTAGGTGCCTAAAAGATCAAGCTACAATATCCAATAATCATTTGCGTTCAAATTAGTACCAAATATGAAATATAACGTAAAATGTCTTAAGTGGTACGATATAGGCAACTCTCTCCTATATGGAGTTCAAATTGTTAGAAAACGAACCTGATTCGTATCATAGTTTATTATTTCACTAAAAATATGAATAAAATAAAAATATGACTGATTCAATAAAGGAAAAATAACAAAACGATAGTATTGTACTTTAACTATAATTATCAGTTATAATATTATGTCTATTTCTGTAATTTCTGAGTTTTAAAATTTAAAACCTGGTTTTTGAAATCAGCTTTCTATGTATCACTATTAAAACAGTGTTTTACTATATGTTCCACGGCGTTCCACGCAATAAGGGTTGAATGTACGGAAAGTAGAGACTTTCTAGTTTTTTTTTAATCAAATGATCGATCTGCAAAAATTTGCAAAACTATGTTTTGTGAATTGTTTTCGAGTCCGACACTCGGCAGGAGAGATAGCACACTTGTAATATTTCAGACTCTATACGTAAATGCCCCCCAAAAAGGTCAGCTCACTAACCTCAGAAATAATTGTGTTGTTAACAAATAATTCCACTGAAACTGCTCTGCAAAGAGAAGTTGCCAGCACCATTAAGCTTGATGAAGATGAAATATCATCACATTCTACTGAATCTTCTTCGGATGATTCAAGTAGTGAATAAGATTTGGTTTATTTTCCTTTATTGAATTACTTATATTTTTATTCTATTAATATTTTTAGTGACATAATAAACTCTGATATGAATCAGGTTTGTTTTCTAACAATTTGAACCCCATATAAACCCAATACCGTGAAAAAATACTTTTGTCCAGCTAGTATGTAGTATACTCGAACCACTGTGCGACGTCGGGTCGATTATATCTTGACGCAATTAGGTCTGATTAATTAAGAGATAAATGATGCATCATTTTCTGTGAGAGTTTATTGAAGAAACTTATTCTTTAGAGGTTTCGCTGTACGTGCACGCCCTTTATATCGTTTGAACAGTGTTGGTACTTTCAGAATATAAAGTAAATGGCCCAGTGGTGAAACAGTTAAGGAAGCAGTTTAGATAATTGCAATTTCATTTATATTTAAATAGTATAAAATTATAACTAAATATAATTATTCGAAAGCGTAAAATTTCTAGTTTCAGATAACGTAACAAGAATCTACATTTATTAAAGGAAAAGTTTTAAATTAATTAAAACATGAAACTGTTCATATGACCCAGTAATTAAATGAAATTCATAGCGTGTCCCAGTCATTAATTATCAGTGTCCCAATTATTGAATATTTAATTTAACTATTTCTATCAGTTAATGAAAAGAAATGAATACGGCAATATTTTGGGGTAATAAAAACATTTTATTTATAATACATTTGTGTTAAATCTTCGGCATGACTTTATATCTGAAAATGATTAAAAGAATATTATAAAATTTTCGGTTATGCTAATATTAAGTTTAAGATTAATTATCCTAATAATTCTTAAACAGTATTATATTTTTGTCTAGTTATTATTAACGTAAATATATAGGATACAAAACAATGCTTCACTGAATACTGACGTCTGTACCAGTGTTTATATAACCATTAAATACGCGTTTAATAACTGGTCCGTGACACGTTATCGTGTACTATTGGATAAACGCAACAATTTCAATATTAAAAACAAAAAATTATTAAGAGATCCAATTAATTTTCAATTCTTCGATATATAATAAATCCACAACAACTGTACTATTTCAAAAATGATAAAATAATAATTAATTACAACCTTAACAAAAATATTCTCTCGCTTGCTTGAGCCCATTAAGTGAGACGCGAGATTGAAACTGTCGAAGCTTTACTGTACAATAATATTTTTGCATGATATAACTATTCAGTTATGTAAGCTTATAATTGTATCTATATAAAGCTAATACATTTTCCAATTATATTTCGAATAGTTTAAACGTTGTAAATTAGTAAAACTGTTATTATTAATAAAATTTCTTCTCAATTTTTAATTATTGGGCCATGTTTAAGTACTGGGACATTTACCTTTAGGGAGAACTCCGCGATATTCGCTGAATTCGCTTGTCCTGTCCACCCGCGATATTGTTACATGGTGTAATTACCTATGTTTAGCATTAAGGAAACAGTCACGACGGAAGGCTGCGCGCAACCGCGAAGATAATGGTTGTGAAATGTTTTCGTAGCTTTTCTTACAATTTTACGCTCGAATATTTTGAGTCTATAGTGCATTAAACCTATACTATCCAACAAAGCATAATTTTTTCGTAGTTCCGTTACTTAATTCTAAATAAAATCACGGGATCACTTTGTACATATACATGTTCGTATTTGTTTTATTTGAAACTCCCTAACTTCTGTTCATTTGGGGTAATCACGGACAGCGTGTATGGGGCAATTGCGGACGATGGCATTTACCCTTTCCTCTTAACATTTCCAAGTTTTCTTATGTATCCAGTACGCCGGAATTATATTAAGAAAAATATATGTACATATTTGTTGAAAGATCTTGAGATTCTTTCCCGTGAAAGAGGTTAAAGATTAAAGACTTTCCATCCGTCAGGCAGCAAATAAATATTTTTTTTAATCGTTATTCTATGAGCTTTAACACAAAAAAGAAAAGTCTAAATATCTCTCTGTACATAAAAGTTGTGAGTAACAACGTAAAGGCGTGAACGCGGTGCACTGTTTGATGGTGTACATAAAATCTCGAAAACCGCTCCAACGATTTGGATGAAAATTTAATGAGAGATGCCGAAAACTATTCCCTAAGATGTGTCGAGAGCAGATTTTCGAAAAGAAAAATAATACAATTTTTATGCTGAAAAATTTTATGATTTTTTGTATGGAAAATATTTTTTATCTTTTTTTTTTAAGAATTTATCTCGAAATTTTGCTCCCGACACATCTTAGGGAATGGTTTTCTGCATGTCTCATTAAATTTTCATCCAAATCATTGGAGCGGTTTTCGAGATTTTATGTACACCATCAAACGTTGCACCGCGTACACGCCTTTACGTTTTTACTCACAACTTTTATGTACATACAGATATTTATATTTTTCTTCTTTTGTGTTAAAGCTCATAGAATAACAATTAAAACTAGAAAAAGCGTGGTCTCTATTGTTATTTACCATTTTACAATTTGCGTTTGAAAAAAAATCCTGTTTTAGGGCTATCGAGGGTGACCTACCCCCTTAAGCAGCCGTTCGTTTTTACCCCGCTAGCTACGCGTAATGCCGAACAGAACGAGTTTTGTCTTTCTTTCAAGAAATCATTTGTTTATTAAAGTATATATAATTCTTTATGTTGCCTTTGTAGATAATTAACCAAAGTTCAATTGTCTATAAAGTAAATCTGATTAGAGTCAATACTTTTTTTTCAGTTTAATTTTTCCTTAAGCGTTCGTAATTCCCCTACTCTCCCCTATTTCCGATAATTCGTATAACGTTAGTAAAGTTTAGATCGGTTAGAATATATATTCTCGAATTGGTGGTGGGCGATTCCCGCGGACAATTGCGATTAGTTGCGAGATAAATCGTGCATGATCATCCATAAGTGGTTACGCTTCCGATAGTGTCAACAGGAACAAGTTGTTAGCTCGGAAGGGCAGCCTCGCGTCAGGCCCACCCCAGGATTCCGGAGCGTTCGTGATGGATGATCGCAGATATGCTGAAAAATGGTGATGGATGAAATCTCGCTGGCTATAAACATTGACGGAATCTGTTACGCGAATTGTAATAAGTTATCCCGCTGCGCGTCTTAATAAAACAGACATTTCGCAACGTATCGGCTCGTACAATCCCGCCTCGTGCACGGAACCTTCGGATTCGTTTAAAACTAATTTATAAACGTTCCTTTTTAATATGGGTCGTGCAAATTGCACCCATCAGCGCTTAATAATTTAGTGTAATAAACCTGCGGCGCGATAAACCAACGAAAATCTGAGGAGTCAGCTGATGGGTATGATGTTTGGACTAGGGATCGAAAAAGTTCTGGAACTCTTATTTTTAAAAAAATTCTGTTAAAACTTATATATTTCATTTAAGAACATATCTGTTCCTGTGGAATTTTTATTGGAAGAAATGTTGCTCTTAGGAACTTCTTTAGAAAGTGTTCTCATGGAACAGATGTTTTAGAACCTATATGCAATAATAATAGTTCCATGGAAACAGTTATATTAGAATATTTATTAAAAGAGGTTCCACTAGATAAAGAAAAGTACTAAACTATTAGGTATTAGTTTTATTTAACAATATAATATCATATTCTTTGTGTATATTTAATAAAAGATATGAAAATCATAACATAAGTAATTAATAGATTCATAAGAAGTATTGACTAGAAAAGAGAACTCGTCAAGTATAATAGCTAAATAACATTTTTTATAACTTACATGAACCAAAATACAGAAAAATTCTATAATATCTGCGTAGAAATTATCTACGTAGCTAAATATGACAAATAAATAACACATTCAGAATATCAATTTAACTGTAATAATGATTTATTATTGTTGTAGTACTATTCATTGAATGGTATTCAGTATTTGTTACAAAGATTGAGAACTTTTTTAATATCGATGAGCAAAATATCTATTTCTGTTATAGAGAAATTTTTTTTTATATTTTATAAGTTCCCTTCCAACTAGAACTTTTACTTTAGCCGTTCTCATGAGAACTTATAATGTAAGAACATTTTTAAAAAAGTTCTATGTTTCAAGTAGAACCTATTGAAAAATTCCAGAACTCTTTCGAGCCCTGAAACAAACTTTGGACGTTTGAATTATCAGCTTGAAACAGGACAATTCTATTCAGTAGTCTTTTTGAATTCGAAGACCTACAGTACCTAGTTAAAAGAAACTCAATCTCTTTTCGAGCCGAAGGTTCTCCTTTCCGAACCTCGACGATTGAAAGTTCTAGAACGCATTCGCGACACGATGTTTGAAAAATCGGTGCAGCGTGGATGCCCTCCTGCTTAATCCCCAATCCCCCGCGTGATTAATCACCACTGCTGCCACGATTCTGTCGAATGACACTTAGAGTTCCATCAAACTCTGTATATCCGTGGGTGTCGGTGTTTATCAGGCAGAGTCTGCTCTACGACAGCGGCGAAGCGCGCCCGGACTGTCCGTAGCGCGTTAACAGCGATAATAGAAGGCGAGCTTAACGATATGACGCGCGTGGGGGAAGAGGCGCGATCCTCGCCGAGGAATCCGCGGGTTCGGAGTGTTGAGCCACTGTGAGCGATGCGAGGACGGTTGCAAAAAATCAGCAAGGGCGGACGAGATTTGATTCCCGGTGACGTATTAAATGTGTAGTAGCAGCCAGTGGTGTCAGGGGGGATTGCTTTAATCAGTAGATTAATTCGTCATGGCCTCCGCCGCGTAGCAACGTCCTTTGTCGGCCGCTCGTAAAATATGAGCCAACGTACATAATCAACTATTTGTGGTAATGAATATTATGCGGCCGGAGCGCGTGTCATTAATAACATCCAGCCGTACCACGTAATCTGTTTTTTCCTACGGCCTGAACGTACATTATGTACGCGGGTATCGTCTATTACCGGAACCGCGCAAAGAGCCGTAGTTTGCATGCGAACGCGTCCCGTTTCTTTAACGCGCAAGGCGAAATCGAACGATAACCAGTCACCTCGGTTAATATTCCCACAATATTGCCCTACGGCAGGTACAACGTCCAGCTGCAATTGCGTCGCTGTAAACGTTTCCCAGACCAAGCTGGGCGACCGCTTCCCGCGCTCTGAAATGCCCGTGGAAACTGGGCTCGCGCAAAGTGAATAGCGACGCGCGGTCACCGGACCGAGCGGCCAGAGCGATAGCCAGAGATGTGAGTTAGAGAAGCTTTTGGTAGCTCTCCACGGAGACTGGGCTCTCTTTCCTCGGAGGCTGGTGCCGCCAGCAAACTCACCTCTCGGTTTAACCCCTCCCGGACAACACCCCGCGGCGAAAAGACAAATGAGCTTGAGGTGAGAACTTGCCCGATAAATACCAAAGGCGACACAGTGTTTGACCAGGGAGCATACACCGTGGACCGGGCAAGAAATACTGCGTCGCTCGGTCCCTTCGCCCTTTTCGACCTCCCCGCGTGTCCACGACCCGTCGCGGCGTTCCTTCCGTCCTTCACCCTTGTCCACGCTGCTCGAACAGCCCTCCGCCACCTCCGCTGCCCACCGGTTTCTCTCGTTGAATCGCTTAGTCGCGGGATTCGTTCGTGTTTTCAATTTGCTTCTTTCGCTGCTACCCTCGCAACTCAGTAGAGTACCTTGTTCCACGACTCTTCCGTAGAATTGATGGATTTTAAATTGAATTTATTCTGTGTCGTACATTTTTCGAAGATTTTCGAGGGCTTGGCAGATTTGGCTTTTCTCTGGTGGTTGTATTTTACCGAAGCTACCGGAGACTATATGCGTGGCTATATCATCTGCATAGTTAATCGGGAGGTTTTGAAGGAATGTTTTAGAGGAATTATTCGCTCTCCGAAAATGCCTGTCCGGCTGGTGAAACCAGAGAGAAGATTCATTTACCCTCCAGCCGTAAAAGCTCGCACCGAGTGCGTGCCGCGGGAATCTCTTTTCTTCCGAGGCAAACCGTGTCGGGGCGCCGCATTAATTTCGTCTATTTAGCGGGAACGAGTTAAATGTCTGCCCGGAAGGGTTCCTTCTTCCTGGCTGCCATTTGTGGCGTCGCGGGCGAAGCTGAAATCTAATACAGAAAACTTCCCCGCTGTCTCCTTTGTTTCCCGATCAAACTCACCGAGTTCGTTTAACATCTAGGTGGAATAACGAGCTTGGCTGGAGCGCGCTTCAACTTTGTCTATGATTCTCCTTGGAAGTAGGATCGATTGGTTTCTTCCCTTTAGCGAGAGAGGGTTAAGTGACGAAAGTTTGTCAGGGCTCGAAAATATCCGAAGAAAAATGGTCAGAGTGATCTCAGAGGCTGATTCAGGGTCGTCGATGCCGGCAAAAAGCCCTGTTTTTCCGAGAGTGAAAAACTATTTTGTGCTTTTAGCCGAGGCACCGACGGCGCATCATTTTTCAACGGCGTCCTGTCAGAGGATCGGAAAAGGAGAGGAGCACTGTCAGTGGCCAGCGGCGACGTGAAAAGTCAACGTAGTCTCGGCCCTTCGCGCGTATTTTTTAACTTCTCCGTGTTGTTTATTCGATTTTCCACTAGCTCCAGCGATGCACGAATTTTCTCTGGATATTTATATAGGGTGGACCAGGGCGAATTGGATCACAGGGCGAATCGGATTAAAATAAGAATTTAGTCCATATTTCTTACATCGCGATGGAAATGATCATTCCGATCGTTCGTAGTATCTCAGCCCTCTCCCCCGCACCTACCGCAATAGTTCGTCAATTGTTTTAAGTCATTGTTTAGAGCTGGCATACTTTTTCAGCGAGATGGTTGCGTGCGAGCGTTACAATTTTGGTTATCTAACCTACGTAATCTGCAATTTCGTATTTAAAATAAAAAGTAAGCTTGAAAATTCAAATGTGCTTATTGTTATTAGTTTGCAAGGTGTCTAAGATTAGTATTTGATGTATTTTAGACTATTATATCATAATATGTTTATGTAATCTACAATCTTTGAAATACTTATATATGGGGCTAATCGGATCACGTTATGTGGGGCTAATCGGATCACTCTTTTTTCATTTGAGTATTTTTATGATTATAAATATGATAATTGTTTATATACAGATGGTTCGTAGGTACATAAAAAAGCGCCATCAGGGATCATGGTGTCGAAAAAAAAAATAAAGGAAGCTGTGATAAAAATTAAATCTGAAAAAAATGACGAGAAAATAAATAAATTAATGGTTTTAAGAAGATGACATTGTATTTACTGCGGTGAAAAATTAATTCGTCCATTTTCAGAAGATTGTCTGAGAAGAGTGGTGCCACGAGAATTGTGCTGATAGAGGCGGCAAAAAACGGCAATATCCTTCCGATCTGTGTGCTAGGTAGTGTCACTTGACTTCACTTTCATTAAATTAGATTTGTTTAAGTTGATTCTAAAGATTTTGTTATGAAAATTTCAGTTTTTTCAGAAATTTCTGGGCGGTCCGATTCGCCCCAAGTTTCGAGGCGAATCGGATATTTCTCATTTTTTCGTCTTTTGTTTATAAATGAAAGATCTTTACGTTTAGTTTCAATTTATATATTTAAGTTGAAGCCAAAGGTGTACTAGTATACGAATATATTATATAAAATGAATTTTGTAATGTTTAACTATTATTTTTTTATCGTCAAACACAAAGTGATCCGATTCGCCCTGGTCTACTCTACTGCAGTGACCCACTAAAAGATTCTGAAGCTGTTAGGCCTTCGATATTTCGGGGATTAATCAAAAGAGCGTAGAATTACGTAGCTTTGGAAAAAAGTTAAAGTTTATTGCACGGTGGAAGCTACTCGGTGTCCTGCAACGTTGAATTGGTGTGAGAGAAACTTGGAAGAAGCCTCGTTGAATGGGCCATCGGTGGTCGCAAACTGGCTACGGCCTCCGAGAGGTCGGCGTAGGTGATGGATGGGCTTCTGCCCCAACAGTTTCGTCTATACGTGCCACGTACCGTTTCCCCAATTAAACAATTGCATTCACATCCATCCAGCCGCCCGTCCGTGTCCGGTCTGTGAGATCGTGGCAACGGCAACGGGACCCTCTCCCTTCTTTGGCTCCTTTTTTCTCGTTCCCCTTTGTTCCTCCGTGTCCCGCTTCCGCTCTCCTTGCCCTGTTTTTTTCACGAGACTGTCCACCCCGTCCCTGAGGATCCCGCCTCGAAACGGTTTGCAATTAAATTGCGCACGAGCTACAATACGGCGGCTACGTGACATTCGATCGGCACTGATCGCGTAATTTCTACTTGAACGCCGCAATTTCATGCAAATTCCCACTTCCCAAGGATTTTCCCGAGCGAATCGCATCGAATTGTGCGCTGGGATTTTACGAGCTCGCGATATCTCGGTCAACCGTGGCGAAGAATTTTTAACATTTTGGGTAACCCGAAGGGAGGGGGTTCGCTTTCACGATCGCATTTTCTAAACGGTCGTACCTGTTTTCACGAGTGGGAGTTTAGTAAACGTAACGAGTTGACGTGAGAGTGCCTACTTACTTATAGGGTAAATCCGGTATAGTTCGACCACCGGGAGAGTCCGGCCAGTGTTGATATTTTAAGGCTGACGCAAGATAGGGCACTGTGTGTCATTGACACAAAATAAATGGATGCGCTTGTCGTTGATCTTGCTTTGACCATTGTCACAAATCCATATTTAAATTGTAGGAAACACGTAGGACTTTATGCGAGTCTGAAAGTTTTTAGACCAAGTTACAGTGCTGGTGATATTTGAAAGACACGTATGTTTATTTACACTATCCCGATATTGGGGGATCTAATATGCGTAAAACTACAGTGTCACCAAAACAATACGTATATATTCGTTTTTAATTTATTTTGACAAGGTGGTCGATCACTCCCTTGATTATGGGATAGTCCAACTCAAGGGGCTGCCACTCTCATTCGCGATTTTGTGACAGTGTTTCAACTGCCACCTAGGCAGTTCCAATTTTTTCGAACTAAAATTCAATATGGCCGCCCAACATAGTCTGCGAATCCGGTAATAATGTACTAATTGCTGCAACATTTGTTGAATTTTGATCGCAAACCATACCGAGGATGATAAGTCCCGTTTCTTCGACAGCTTTTACAACAATTTTGATGCGGGGCATCAACCGATTTCAGGACGTCTTGCATTTCGTGAAATAAAGCAATCAGAGCAACAACGGACTAACCTACATTTTTTTTCGAAATTGAATTAGTAGCAATAACGTATTCCAATAGGCTCTATTAACCATATAACAAAATTTATAAAAAAATATTTTAATGTAGATTGGTCCGTTGTTGCTCTGACTACCTCAAATAATAAGCAAATGGGAGTTTCCAGTTCGATACCATACCTTTTAGCATAAACACTAGTGCATGGCCATATTGAATTTTAGTTCGAAAAAATTGCAACTGCCTAGGTGGCAGCAGTGATACCAGATCGGGGACGGGTTTCCTCGAGAATTTCCCCCACCTCGCATGCACACTATGCAGGAGTCGCGTATGTGATCTACACGCACGTGATTGGTGCATAGTGTGCATGCGAGGTGGGGGAAACTCTCGAGGGAACCCGTCCCTGATCTGGCATCACTGGGTGGCAGTCGAAACACTGTCCCAAAATCGCAAATGCGAGTGGCAGGCCCCTGGTACCCAATAAAGTGTTGCGCGATTCTCAGGAAACTTCAGATTTTAACGGGGGTTGGTGCCCGTGGAGCGGTAAGGCACTCTGCTCGCGAAATGCGCGGGTGTTATAAATAAAACGAAACTGTTTGCTGGTAAAAAACTTCGATATATTCTTAATAGGTTTTAGGAGATCGTTTTATAACTGAGAACAGTTTTGGACTTTTACAATCAAGAGTTAAAATCATTCGGCTTTCCCAGAGTCCTCCATCGTTGAACCTTGCGAACAGTGTGTCCGTTGTATCTGAAAAAGTGTAACTATCTTGAAAAATATGTATGGTACGAAAAATTATTTCAGACGAAAGTTGTGGGGTGTCGAGGGGGACATAGCATGCTCGTATATTTTATTTCTTATTCTTGTAACTGACATCGAAAAGTTTTTCTAAACACTACCAACATGTGTTTTTCTTACTGTAGATCCATCTTCAGATTCAAGTAGCGAAAATTATATTCTACAAGATAGTGATATGTCGTTAAAAGACTGGGACGAAAATGAATGCGTGGGATGCGGAGGAAACTATTTTGAAATCTCGAAAACCGACGATTGGATTAAATGTGTGCACTGAAGCCGTTGGTTTCACGACACTAGATGCTCTAAGTACAAGAATGTTTGCGATTTACATGGAAAACCGAAGAAGAAATAACATATCAATTAACTTCTTCGTGTATTGTACTTTTTGTAAGCTACACTTTTTGTTAATTTTCAAGGTCGGTCTCACCCGTAGTGGGTGGACGGTCTAACCCCGACATGCGGGTGAGACCGACCAGTTGCAGTGCTAATATTTTCGGTTGAAAATGAAAATAAACATTTGGAATTATCGCACATTATAATTTACATATACCCTAAATTGCTTGGGCTTTGCTTTAATTTGCACAAAACGACGAAAATGTGAAGACCAACGACGCTAAAATTTCTTTTCCAAAAAGTGCTCGAACTCTCCCGAACTTGCAATAATTAAGTAGTTAAAAATTGTTTCAAAGAATATCGCGACATCGATGTAGCAGCAGCACGCTGTTGCCACGCGAAAATCCAGGAGAAAATAGAGGAGAGCAGGGTAAATGGATGTGAAATGCAACGACGTGTAATCCGTAATCATAATTCAAGCCGGCTCCGTGCTACCGGTTTCGTTGTAACCGATGACTGTTGGCTGGTCCGTCACGTCTCCCCGTCCATCTCCTGAAATCACGGCTCTCGCCAGAATTTTATGTAAAATCCAATGCGGCTGTTAGTTTATGCGGGTAGCATACATTGGCGGCGGTCCCACGGACGTGCCCTACGTACCAAAGCCCGTTCTTTTCCTCCCTTTTTCCCTCGTTTCTATCCCTTTCTCGCCGCCGACCCCCTTCTACTTGCGCGCTCCACCTTCGCCAACCCCGATGTGGATTCGAAGCGTCCTCGATATTTCGGCGCGATCGCCCCCGCGACGACACCGAGATTTACTCTCGGAAGTTGAGCAGTGGGGACGAATTACTGCTCGAATTAAGTAGTAACGTTACATCCTACACGAAAGTCTGGCTGGGACCAGCCAAGAAATTTGTCGACAGCGCGATAGGAGTGGGTTGTTCGACGAGATCGACGAGATTTCGGTTGTTCGGTAAGGGATAAAGAGGGAGGAGAGAGAGAGGTGTGCTCGTGCGACGGGATCTACAGAGGGGTATAGAGTATAGAGGTTGTAGCGTGGTACCGGTTACATGCAGCCGGCTGTAATAGGGTGAGAGTGAGAGCCGGAGGGTGAGCAGCTCAGACTTGACTAATGAGGCGGCGCGTCCTCGACGTTATTAGATCGCCGAAAGAGTTTTTGAGGATGCCCCGGCTCCGGCCAGGGACGAATCCACCGCGAAGGATGGGTAATGATACGGCTGGACCCCGTTTCTTATTTGTCAAACGTCAGCCGCAAAGACGTTGCCCGGTTGTTTTCGGGCCAGAAGGAAGTCTCGGCTCTTCTCGGAATGATAATCTACTTGCAAATGCGACCGACTCTCTTTTCCTCCATCCCCTACGCCACCCCTCCCCACCTCTGCCCGAAAGAGTGTTTGTTCTTTTGGCTTTTGTAGTAGCCGGGCCGCCGAAGGAAACTCTGCCTTCCACGCGCTCTCTTACGTAATTATCAATAATCACCAGGGAGACGGGGGATAAAAAATGAAGCGGCAACGGCCGATCTTCCGCGCTCTTTACGCGAAACCATTCTCTCTCCCTCTCTCTCGCGCGCGGAGATTTTCTACAGCGGCAACGCTACCGCTGAAATCTCTCGACTCGGCGCCACTTCTTCACGCTTTCATCGACGCGGTAATTGTGAAAAATCCAATTGCAAGGTGTGCGAGTGCTCTGATAATTGACAAATTTTCAGTGAAAACTTTCGACTGGGGAAATTCATGGAACGAGGTAGAACGCACGCGAGTTTACTGTTAACGATCGAGGGATTATTTCGTGCTTCGGCCTAATCGGAAGAAAGGTGCTGCAGAATCGCGTGAAATTATTTGTGATAATTACAGCGGTATTTGTCGATGATCACATAGATGATCACATGATAAATAGGTAGGGTAAATCCGGGAGACGCGGTTGACCTAATATAAAATGGCTATTAAAACTAATACAGATATTACTTATTTTATCAGAACAAACCTAATAGGGTAAATCCGGGAGACGCGGTCAGGCCGGATTGTTGGTCGAATCGCTATATTTCAGGCTCTATACGTAAAAACGCGTTAAAGTGCAGCCCAATTACTTCTCTAGAAGCCAAACAATTGAATGAATAGCGTCACTTCGGTTCCTTCTGTGTTTTTCTAGATTTACAGGCTATAAAAGGTAAACTGAGGTTACATTTAACCTTTTTTATCAAACAACGGTGTATAGAATCGTATTTAAAATATAGTTCTAAGTTTATTTTCGTTTAATGTTTGGAAATAATAACATAGTAGATATATTGAGGGACAATGCAGCCAAAGTATTTAGCGATATTAACTCTTCCTCTCAAAACTAACGGGAAGACCATCTCTCGCTGCAGAAAGGAGAGATGGTCGAGTTATGATTTTTTTTATTATTTTTATTATTTTTTATTATTTTTATTTATATTTTTATTTTTTATCATTATTTTATTATTATTATTGTTTATTTATTTTATTTATTCACTTTTGTATTCATTTGCCTTGTTAATCGCCGGTAGGTAGTTCGCTTTATCTTTGATGTGTTCTTTACTTGTTTAGCGTAAACAAATTAAATATCAATGAATCTGTAGATGTATTCGCTCATAAATAATTTTGCTTTATCCCTTGTTAATTTTCCATGAGTAATTATGTAAGTGGTCACTGCCAACGACGAAAACCATTTCTCCCGGCACCTCGGGAGAGGTGGTCAGATGCCATGACTTCAGTTTTCAAGCCGATTTACAGTAAATATTGTCTAGAGCAAATATCGACCAGTTTTTCTGAATCAGCATAAAATTCTGAACATATTAGGTTTGTTCTGATAAAATAAGTAATATCTATATTTGTTTTAATAGCCATTTTATATTAGGTCGACCGTGTCTCCCGGAATTACCCTATGTTCAGAATTTTATGCTGATTCAGAAAAACTGGTCGATATTTGCTTTAAGACAATATTCATTGTAAATCGGGTTGAAAACTGAAGTCATTACATCTGACCACCTCCCCCGAGGTGCCGGGAGAAATGGTTTTCGTCGTTGGCAGAGACCACTCACATAATTATTCATGGAAATATAACAAAGAAGAAAGCAAAATTATTTTTGAGTGAATACAACTACAGATTCATTGATACTTAATTTGTTTACGCCAAAAAAGTAAAGAACACATAAACGAAAAAGTGAACTACCTACCGGCGATTAGCAAGGCAAATAAATACAAAAGTGAATAAATGAAATAATTAAGCAATAATAATAATAAAATAATAATAAAAAATAAAAATATAAATAAAAATAGTAAAAAAAATCATAACTCGACCATCTTTCCTTTCTGCAGCGAGAGATGGTCTTCTCGTTAGTTTTGAAATGAAGAGTTAATATGGCTAAATACTTTGGCTGCATTTTCCCTCAATATCTCTCCTATCTTATTATCCCAAACATTAAACGAAAATAAACTTAGAAGTATATTTTAAATACGATTCTGTACACGGCTGTTTGACATAAGAGGTTAAATGTAACATCAGTTTACCTTTTATAGCCTGTAAATCCAGAAAAGCACAGAAGAAAGTAGAATGACTCTATTCACTCAACTGTTTGGCTTCTAGAGAAGTAATTAGTCTACACTTTAACGCATTTTTACGTATAGAGTCTGAAATATAGCGACTCGACCAACTCTCCGGCTGGACCGCGTCTCCCGGATTTACCCTGTAAGGGTTGCAAGTTTTGTAACGATAAAGATGAGACTGTACGATCGCGCGGTGGGTCGAAAGAAACGTTCTTGATTCAACTGGTTGGCGAAGGGAAGTGTTTCTTACGCAGCATTCCCTGTGAATGTCTATCAGATAGGGTGGTCGATTCACTCGTTCGGAAAGCGAAGGGAAGGAGGATGTGCAGTGGAAAATAGGTGACCAGAACGCCTCGCCGCTGCGAGACGCACCGCGTCGCGTCCGTGCGTACCGCACGGTAATTAGTACTCTAATTGTATCCTTCATGTATGAACAGCAGTCGTTCCAGTCCGGGGTGCACGTTAACAAAGCTAATTTCCGTCTAAATCCACTTAATGGAACGAAACCGTGTCCTTATCTGCCAACGGGCTGCTCAACATGCGTACGCCGACGTTCCCGCTTTATTATTTCCCTACGAAAGTCGCCGGTGCCGTGCAGGAGACTGATTTCTCTTTCGCGAGAACGCGTCACGCTCCGGACAAGTGGCAAATTAGTTCAACAGCCGCATCTTCGTTGCGGCAAAGCGTTCCGTACCCTGTTTCATTGTTCTCTCGGCAAACAATTCTCTGGACTTAGAGCACCAAGTGGTTTTGAATTTTCAGAGCAGCTAGAGGCGAGCTTCCGAGAGGTGGCAGCGGCTAGCGGGATAGAGAATTTATACGACCGCACCTAGCGATAATCACGAGAGATCTCGCGGTGCGCGAAGATGGCGGCCGCGAAGCAGGAAACGGGGGATATTAAACGCGAAAGTCAAAGGTATCGGGGAGAGGAAAGAAGGGAAAGAGATAGAGCATAGAGGGTAGGGGAGATGGAAGGGGAAGAAGAAAAAGAGCGAAGCGAGGCCGAAAGGGCAGCCGTGGCAGAGTCGCTTTCGCCTCGGCGAATGAAATTGCCCCAGCAATCGGTGGTTGCTTATTAGCGTTTGACGTTCGATTAGTCAAGTGCACCGGCTAAGATCTGCCGTTTGAAGGCTCCGTGGCTCCGTGGCTCCTCCCATTACCGGTTCCCGTAGTTCCCGTGGTTCCCGTGGTTCCACGGGTCTTCTTTGCTGGCCAACAACCACGCGTCCACGGTCTCGCCGAGGCAAGCAACAGGCACGTAGCATCATCATTCTTCTGCCTCCGAGAGAGTCTTCTGCGTTCTCCATGCCCGCGCCCGCATACCTTGTAATTACGTTAACCGTACTACTGCCAGCCGGTAATAGCACGAATTAGTTGCACTTCAATGTTTCCTCCGATGCCCTCGGATCTCCTTTCCTCCGTTCTCCGTACCGTACACTTCGCCGCATTCCTGGCGTTAACAACGTGTCGATTTTTGTCGCTAATGCCATCGGATTATTAGCTCCGACTCGGTCCGTCTCTCCGGGAACCTGGCCGGGGAAAGGTATCCATCTGATTCGCAGCGATGCTCGCTCTAAGAAATACCAGTTTGCTTCTCAACTACTTAGACCGGTCGAGACAAAACGTCAACTTGCGAACAGGATATCTACGCGAAAAGCCTCGGCGGTGTTCCATGTTAATTATCCGCGTCGCATTCGCCGGGCTTAATAGGACTCGATCTCGTCCAAGAAAATAGAGAAGCTTCCGTTTAAAAGTCTACGAACGTTGAAACATAATTTATAGCGGAACACCGCTGCCCGGCTTGGCGAAAAACCTAGGCTTCCCGGGGCACAACGCGTTATTAATACGTTTTAAAGAAATGTCCAAGATTAATTTGCGAAACGAGTCGCTATTGAAGTTCTTGCCCGCGGCCTCATTAATCTTATCCGAGGGGAAAAAATTATTTTGTAGAATGTTCGGTGTAATAACAGGGAATCCTGTCGCCGGCACGCCTAGCGGGGAACGCTGTCCCGCTATTAATTCATGTCTCAAGTTTTCAAGTAAGAAATTAATGT
This sequence comes from Andrena hattorfiana, assembly GCA_944738655.2. Classification (NCBI taxonomy): domain Eukaryota; kingdom Metazoa; phylum Arthropoda; class Insecta; order Hymenoptera; family Andrenidae; genus Andrena; species Andrena hattorfiana. The sequence goes on along the minus strand of OX122889.2, from coordinate 2,818,292 downwards.
CTCCATACGTGATTCGGCCCCGCGGAGTCCCCGGCTGGCTCTTCCCCCCCGGGGCGGTTTGTTCGCGAAAACTTTGCCCGAACGAAATTAATAAACCGGGATTACGTTAACAGAGATTTCTTGCCGGTGGAAAGCTTTCTTGCGCGTTTGATCTTTAGGTAGCGCCGTTTGGTCACGTTCAGTCTCTACTCTGTTGTATTAGCAGTGCACAGTGCACTCTGCCCTGCAGTGGGTGTCCTCCTAACACCTGAATCTGGAAATTTAAGATGGCGAGCTGATTTTGTTTTCCCTCGAGCGGTGGAGAAACAGGAAACGGTCTCGTCATTAATCACGTTTCCTTGGCTGCTCGAAGACAGGCTGCTTTTGTTAACTAAGAGACGTATTTATTCTATGGAACGAGCACTCTGCGGCGGGCAGATCTTCTCGATCGCGTAGGTGGATCACGACTGGACGAAGACCAAGTGCAACGGACGGGGTTGCAGGCGAGACGTGTAACGGAGAAGAGTTTTAATCCCGCGGCGGGCGACGCGACGCGGTCGTCACGGTTTTATGTATGGTCCGCTTCGCTGGCTTTCTTTTTGGAAAACTGAATGTGAGATAATGGAACGTAATGTAGCGTGAGCAGCAGCGCGGCTACCTCGCTTCGACTTCCAGCCGCGGAAGCTTACACTGGGTGTCCGCGATGTCGCACTGGCTCGAGAATCATTTCCTGCGAAGCTGCTGATTAACGAAATGTTTTTCCTTTATGAAGAGAAGCCCATCGGAAGCTTGCATAGAGATTTCTCAGAATGCAGCTTGTAGGGGAAGGTTGCCTATGTTGGACCACTTTTTTATTTTTCTCTCCTACACGGACATAACGCATCGAAGAAAGCAAACAGAAACGGGAAAAAGATCTACAATTTATGTAGATTTTATCATGTGTTTAGTGTGTTGATAAAATATGTGATTAAAATAATATCTCCAAAAATCTAAACTAGTGACTTCGGTCCATTCCAGGCAACCGGTTCCGTAATTTGGACCACCGGTTTCCTACTTTGGACCGCTCCTAAAAATCGATGAATTTAAATATACTATCTAAAAAACACTGATCAGAGCATTGAAAAAAAAAATAGAAACAGGAAGCAATAAGCGTCTTACGGTGCACGGAGTGCAATAGTACGTTGTTTTTTTTATGTTTTTTTTTATATTTGTCCCCGCATAACTCCCCAGGATATGGGCCGATTTTGATGATCCTTTATTTATTCAAAAGAGGGCGATGTGCCAGTTCTGGTTAATAATAAAGACTATTGCCACCTAATTATTATTATTTTATGTACGTATGCATATATCTCCTCAGCATGTTGTGTCAATATATATAAAACTAAAAAGTGAAAAATAAATAAATTAAAACCGACTTCAAAAAAATAAAATTGCACTAAAAAGTAAAAAATAATTTTTTCCCTTATTTAATCTACGGTACTCTCATATTTTTCAAGTCGGTGCCTCGTCATTTACACTGTGTAAATCTGGCGCCGACTTAAAAGATATGAGAGTCGTAGATTAAATAAGGGAAAAAATTATTTTTTTACTTTTTAGTGCAATTTTATTTTTTTGAAGTCGGTTTTAATTGCTTTTTTAAATTTTTTTAGTATGATTTTAACTATTCGCTACCATAACATAGATTGTATCCTAAAATGGACCGGTCCAATTCAAGCAACTAGTGATGGTCCGATATTAGGCAACTTGTTGGTTGCATAAAAAATATATGTTTTCATTGTTATACGAATATGGAGAAGTAAGGACATGAAGTTGTAGCTAAGACAGCACACTTTACACCAGTATCATTTAAAATTATAGTACTTACAAGTTGTAGAAAGAAATTCACTTGAAATGGCACGAAAAATAATGATCGCGCACCACGTGTTTCTATATTTCGACGACGGTGAACGACAAACTAACGAATAACCGTATCGCTGTTCTCGCAAGTTCCATCTCCACTTCCTAAATCAATGTAGCCAAAAAAATCGCTGCAAATATATTTGTTTATCGAGATATACAAATGGTCCAATCTAGGAGCCTGTCCAATATAGGCAACTCTCCCCTATGAATAATCGACAAGGCGCCGCGCCGTTGGATTGCAAGCCTCTTTCCACGAGACTTCGTAGTCAAATCGTTTCTTGCCGGGTTTAATTCCATCGACTACCACGGAATTGGTTGTTTTGCGGGGTAATTACAAAAAATCGAGTTTCCTCGCCGTCCACCCGGTAGCAGAGCTTCTCCTGCGGGGTACCTTAATGATGCACCCGCTCGGATCTCACGAAAACTCCACTCTCATCGTGCATGGTGACCAGACATTGACCGACGTTTCTTACGCGGTACCGAGCGGAAAAAAAACTTTGCGCAGAGAACGCTCGTCGACGCTCGTCTTTCGCGACTATCCGCTTCGATATTCCGACGTTGTTCAGCAGCGAAGCTTCCCCTTCGTGCGTACATCGAAGCCTCGACGATGGCATTTCATTGTAGAATAGAATTCGCAACGGATCCCTCTTACGCGTTCCGCTCGCAGAAACAATTTAATCGAAACTAGAAGCTCGCCAGCGCGGGAACGGTTCCAGTTCGTCGGCCATTACTCGGCCGAGGACCCACGGGCACCGAATCGAAATCATAATTTTAATGAAAGCGCTACGAGCTCCGAAAATAATGGTCAACATTTCCTGCTCGTATTATTTTCAGCGGCGGGGCACGGGGATTTACGAGAAGCGAATGGAAGCAGAAAATTAACGATTCGAGGGAGAGGGTGGTAGAGATGGGGGGGGACAGGAGGGCGGGGAGATGAGGAGCAAGGGGTAGAGGCGGGGGTGGATGGAAGTTTTTCTTAGTATTTTAATATAAATGCGGCTGCGGCGGTCGACTTGGCCTCGCGCGGGGAGAGCCGGTTGTTTGCGGCAGTTTGTGCCAAGCTAAATGAAGAATGAAGCTGAAATTATTTGGTGGAAAACAGTGAAACAGGATGTGGAAACGACACCGCGTAGATTTACAGAGGCTGGTGCACGCGTCGTGCCAGGGGAGCTGGACGACGCGAACATTTTTAAACGCGGCTCCTCCGCTCACAGCAATTACCTATAATCCTTCGCGAGTCTCACAGTCTGATAGATTCACGCTGCCATTTCATCTTGGAATCCGCGAGCGTAGCTTGGACTGAACCTTCCTCTCCCAAACAAGTAGATATATACTTACCCCTGAAAAGTTGATAATGAAAAATCCTCGTAAGAAGTTCCCAGCTCGGTACATCCAGAGTTTGGAGTCTACATAGAGTGTCTTTGCAAAGGTATGCTTCATTTGACGCCAACCCTCGGCCAAGTAGTCGAGGTATCCGTTATCAGCGGTGATGAGAAGAATTGACGAGAACGCTCGAAACCCTCCCCGTTCTCCGTTCTCTGTTCTCCGTTCTCCATTCTCTGCTCCGGGTTCATATTCGCGGCGGAAGCTTCTCCCCCAGCCTTCTCCCAGGCGGAGGAAGGGGTCCCTTGCTCTACGGTGGATCTTCAGCCGCAGCTTTTTACGGAGAACCAATAATGAACTTTTTTTTTCCTCGGTATAAAACTTGATTTGTAACGGCCTCTCTCTCTCCTTCTCTGTCTCCCCCTGCTGCTCCATCTTGCTCCCTCTCCCGATCCCGCAAGTTTCTTCCAAGCCCCTTAAAGGCGTCGAGAAGTGTCTCATTCTCGTTCGCTGATATCACTCGCGGCATTGCTCATTACTCACGCCGTCTTATCGCCCTTACCCCCCATCGAGGCACCGTTGCGACGGTTTTCGCTACACCCTTGCCTCACCTACCACCCCTCTCCTTTCGACCGCTTTTTTCTCCATCCTGCAGAGTCTTATTTCGGCTTCTCTCGGTTTTGTTTCGACGCGACGGAAACGCGGAGAGTCCGCTGGAGGTTCGGAAAGTCGTATGTTCACAGTTCCCGCGCGAGTGATTTAACGAAAATACTACAATAAGAGAAATGTAATTTTATCCTCCCTCCTGGCAGATAGGGAGCAACCGTTGCTTTTACTACATCCGAGTTTTCCCGCCCTGATTCAGGGTCGCGCCACCTTCCCGCTCCTTCAAACCGTATACCACCTACTATCTCAGCCGTTACCAGATTTCGTTGAGGTTGAATCCAGCCTCTCTCCGCTCTCATCCAGCAGCGTTTGGTCGATAGATCAATTGCGAATGTTAGTCGAGCATTACCCAAGCATTGGTTCGCCACCCCAGGCTCGGCTGCCGTTCCTCGCCTCTCACCGCTTTCAGCCCTATCGCGGCGCATCGCATTAAATTTACTGCGGCCTTGATAGGAAAGCGGAGCGCACGCTCCCCGATTATCTGCTCTGCCGAATGTTTGTCCTCGGCCGACAAATTCTTTACACCTCGTTCGGGGACAGATATCTCTTTTTCCGCGCCGTTCTCTTTAAAGCAAGTACGATTCCCTCGTTAATACGGACCTCCTATTATTCCCTCTCACCGCTGACGAACGACGATCGAGCTTTAATTAGCGCGGATAATTATATGAGAGGCACGAACGAAGTGGTATTTCGTTTGCCGCTCAAGCTATCCAAGATCCGAACCTAAGACAATACAAGCCCCAGATATTTTCCACCGGCAGATTACCGTCGTTTGGTTTACAGCCGGCAAGTGGAGGGGTAATTCCCCGTTTCTCTCGCTATCGGACTCCGCCGGCCGAGATACGAACCAATAAGTATCGAGCCACGGAGAGAAGCCGAACGAGCTGCTCGCTGAATATTTCTTATCAGTAAATTAGCAGTCTAGGTTGGCTGGCGGGTGGGAAGGTCGCTCGGCCTCGCCGCTCAGTCGATGCTGATGAGGCAGGGTGGCCAGGAAGTGACAGGTATCAATCACCAAGCATCTACAGCGATGCCGCGGACGAGTTTCTGATAGAAACCGTGATCTCCCTCCACCCCGATAACCGCAATGAAGTATTATAATTCCAACGAGGCCGGTATCGCTTTCGTTCGTCAGGCACAGGCATCGCATTCGTTTTTCCATCGTTTTTCTTAAGCTAGATTATCCTTAAATACCTATCCGCTTGGTAAATATTTTTGCGAGGAGAATAAACATCGATAAGGAGACCGATCCTTCCCCCTCCTGATTATTCTCTTTTGCCGAGAGCTGCGAGTTGTCGAGGCGAGGAAGAGGGAAGAAAAATCAGGTCATATCGCGGCCGTCCGTGGATTCTCTTTACCGATGCACCGTCACACGTCTCCGCCGTCAGGCTCCATAGAATTCGGGCGGCAGATAATCTGAAAGAAGGCGACGAAAAGGGATGGCTTTTGGCGCATCAGAGCGGCAGCGGGCTCGGCGCGGCGAGGGTAGGTAGCGAGCCGACGCGACGCGTCGCACACTCCCGTGAACAGTTCATTTATTATGCGGTTAGTTATCGCGTCTTTTCGTCTGATTTCCCTGCCAACAATGCGCCGTCACCGTCCCAGACAGGTCCCGAGGTTCTTAGAGGCCCGTTCTCTTTCCCGCTTCCACCGCGTTTTCTCATCCGCCACTCTAAGTGACGCTCTCTGACGACACGCCATACGTCACGGCCGGTTCTACTCTCTACCCTCTGCTGTTTCCCCCTACCATCCCCGTTCCCTCACCTCCCCGCGATCCGTGCACGCTCGCATTTACTTACCCCTTTCGCCTCCTCTGCTCTCGCCCCTCTCGTTCCTCTCGCTTTTTTTCCCTTCGCCTTTCCTTCATCCTCGGCCCTGCGCTCCCTCATCCCGCCGCTGCCTTCCAGCAAGCTCACCCACGTTCAAGTTCGACGGGGTTGCCGAAGAGAGTGTCGTTCCGTGTTTGAGTTACGAGCGATTCGCTGGGGTGGAGTCTGCCTGGTTCATATATTCCCAGGCGTTTCGGGGAACGCCGCCAATCGCGGCAGACCTGCAGCTGGATGCTGGCTTCCTTCGGCCTCCGAGACTCGCAGTCCTCGAAGCTCGTTCTCGATTGGATGGCTTGTTATTCGTATCGCTTCTGGAGAACCTGGTTCTCGCATAAACGCCTCTTTCGCCGCGATCCGGCTGTCCACACAGTACGCGGATGAGAATTACCGCGGGTACGATTACGAGAGCGTGGAATCGCCTTGTGTAGCACCCGTAACGGTACACGTCTTCAACGAATTCCCGAGGATGGTAAAACTATTATACGATAATAAGATAGCCTTAGGGTTGGCGTTTCCCGTTACGCAGCGCGACCGGTTAGGAGTCGGTGTTGAAAAATTTTTTACGGCCCGCGAATCGCGGGGTGGTGGGGTCGTAGGGAACCCTAGGGTCTAGAGTTCTAGACGAACGGGGGACGGAGTGATGGATGATCGCGGGTCCGTTTCTCGGGACGAGCCTCGGCGGACTGACATGTTTATACGAAGGCTGTCTGTAAAGGTGGCCGTAGCTTTGCTTTCCTGCTCCTCTTTTGTAGGTGCGTCTGAAGCAAAGGCGCGTCGCTCGCGGTTCGGCCCGGTGGAACGTCTCCTCGGCAAACTTGGAGCGCGCACGACCACCGAAAAGGGGAGCTTAAACGGGAAATAATACAGTCGCGTGATTAATTAAAGGTGACGCTCAGCGTTTGCCCACCTACGTAGATCTCTCGGCTGATCCTCCGCTCGCCATTGTCCGTTACTTACGCGCCGCGGTTCCTTCGTAACCTACATATCTTGGCTGGGTAGAGGGCCTGCCCGTATTGTGCGGCCGACTTGAGTAATAACCGGGCTTTGATTTCTCGGATTTAGCGTGCCTCGCGCTCGCGGGGACAACTACGCGCGATTAATAACTTTCTCTCTATGGGAAGTCGCGTGATGGCACTTTGGCAGATACTTCTATGGGGTACGCGAGTTGCCTGGGCTCTGTGCTTTCGAGGACTTTAGACGGCGCGGCGTGCCTTGGGCTGAGTGGCTCTCCGCGACGCTCCGTGTACCGTGACGGGGATTAGGCTTAGAACGAGATAGGGCTGGTGACAGTTACAGTCGCGCTGATCTAGGCCTACGTACAAGATACGACGTTGCACTCGACGTGGGATAAAGTTTAGTGTAAATTGTAGGTCGATATAACCCGAGTGTCGTACAATATGCGCCTACAGTCTGTTCAACAAGAAAGGAACCGGATAGTTTCCAAGAAAAATAAAAGATAAGGTAAAAGTACCAATAACTGGACACTTAAGGATATCAAAGTTGTATATCTTAAAAAAGGTCTAAAAATAAATGTGCTTTTTAACAAAAGTGTCAATATTTAAATAAATGTTACTTCTTTCTATCAAATGAGATACTAAATACTTGTTTTCAGTGCGTTATTTTAATTAAATTGAGTAAAACCACAAGTAGTTATGTGTACCAGTACATGGACAATAGAATTCTGATTTGTCCCAGCGTCCCATTTTTGGTGTCCCAATACCTGGTCAATGGGGAAGATGACGCGAAGCTCGGCGCAGAGGGCGCCACTAGTGTTTGCGTGAATGGTATGCGCGCGATTTTTTTATTTTTCAATTTTAAGTTATGTTGAAAATGTAGCATGAAATTGACTAAAAATATGACATGAAAATAAAAAACTGTTAATTTATGTATAGTTTACTTGTACTTATACTTTTGATATACAAAAATTTGAGAAAACACAGACACTTTACCGGTTCGACAATGCGGTCAGGTATTGGGACTTCATCTAAGCGTTCAAAATGCTGACAGGCCGACCAACTGGACGGCTGGACAGTTATTGGAGAGGACAAGATTATTATGTACCGGCACATGAATACGTATATTTTTAATTAAAATCATCATTAACCGATCAATGTTTTGTTTTGTATGTAACAAGAAACTTCTTAAGATTCTGTACATACGTTTCATTCTCAGAGAAACATTATATAACGATTATTATCACTTTAGTAAGTAACTGCATTTTTCTTAAGAATTACTTAAGAAATCTACGCAGAATTCAAGTGCATGCACCTTCGATATTTAAAGACTGTTTTATATATCAAATTTTACATCTAGGGCTTTCTTAATTTTTTATATAAGGGATCAAGTTGCAAAATAACATATATTCGCAACAATATTGTTCTAAACTTTCTACGAAGTTTAGTAAAAATATAAATGTCATTGGTGTCCAGGTATCGGGACGTGTCCAGTTATTGTTACTTTTACCTTATCTGTCTTTCTTTTCCTCGGTGTAAAATAATAAGTACTGCCGCTAAAGTCACTGAAAAGTCAAAGAAATTCGTTGTAAAGTGGGTGACACAGTACAAATCATTGCAAAACTTCGATGACCGTCTACACTGAGGGAAAACGAGATCGGCGACTAGCATACAGGACAAAACGGACGCGGATTCGGCTGCTTGGAGCTTTTCGCCGAGAAGAAGAAAATTTTCAAGCATGGCCTCATTAGATCTGTCAAGATGATGTTTGATCTCACTAACGAAGATTATGTCTTACAAGAAGATAATGACCCGAAACATCATAGTAAACTCTGCAAAGCCTAGAAGGAGGAAAATGGATGGAATTACGATGAATTAGCCTTCCCAATCTCCCGATGCCAATCCCATCGTAAATGTGTGGGACATTATGAAAGCCAAGCTTTCAGGAAAACCTGTGTACATTTTCGCAAAATTTGGCGTTCTCTTCTGACGGATTACGCTAAAAACCTAGTTGAAAGTACGTCCAAACGATGCCAGGCTATAATTGACAACGGTGGCGATTTTACTGTTTATTAATTATAAGCACCTTAGCACTTTTAACCCTTTAGCGCGCAGTGTGACGTATACGTCACATCATTTTCAGACGTATAAAAAAAATCGATAGCCGATAATTTTGGGTCCCAAAACGGTTCAGTTCTCTAAATGGCTCCGTGATGCAAGCCACTGATGCGTTTACCGCTGTAAATAATGCTTACTGTAACCATTGAAACGTTTCTGGCGAATCCATGTTAGACATTTTTCGATAACCTGAAACGTGGCTCTTGTTTTCTTTAAACAGTTGAGAGTAAAATTTTTATTCTTTACATTTTATTTCGTAGATACGTGTAAATTAAATGTTATACTAAAATAATAATGCTTGTAAAATTTGACTTATGAAAAAAAATTCTTTTTTTCATTTTGAGAAAATCATATTTCGACTGGCTTTTTTTGGGAAAACAACGACGAAGTGCATATATTGGGAGCATTTTTCGGTTAACTAATCGCAAGAAATCATTTTTTTCCGCGGAGACAGGTGTCCGGGCTTTAAAGGTTTAATGCGCTTTCATGTAAAACAAATCAGAAATGAATATCCTTTGTACTTCTAAAAAAATCGCGGTTCCGTTTTTGTTAGACAAATTGTAGTACGATTTCACTTGAACGTTGGATGCAGAAACGGTTTTATCGTGGAACGCGCGCATTAGAGTTTACTCTGTGCAGTCCAGCTTACTGTAATTGGAATGCACCAAGCTTAATCGAACATAACGCACGTACAGCGCATGTAATCCTTTGCCTAGAATCTACCTGCCGCATATACGTTGATGTAGTAAAGGGAGTACTTAACACAGCTTGGGATTAATGCAGCTAGACCTAGCATAGTGCAAGTCTACCGCCACCGATCCATATTTCAAACTGGTAATATCGTAGTCCTAGGATCGGAAATCAGATAGACTATTTTCAGTAGCTGTTTCCACTGCGGTGGACGCAGCTACGACTGTTACGAGAACATAATACGAAGTTAAATGCGTTAATATCGCCTAGCGCTGTCAGTTTTTATCGAAAAGTTAACAATCAGAACAGTAGGGTGAAGTGATCCGCTTACGCGCTCGGCTCCCCAAAGCAAACACACTGCTATTTGAGCATTAGCCTGTATTTACATATTCGCGTTTACAGAGTCGACGGATTACGAGTGTTCGACGATCACCGCGCGCTTCAAGCTGTCGGTAGCGCTCGGCTTTTTTTTTTTAAATCAGCTCCATTTTAATACGCATCTGCAGAGAAGCGTTTGCGTGTAACATTACTTTCCACGAGGAAGGGAGCAATTAACCGAAATCGATCAAGCGATACTCCCCGCGGAACTGCGGCTCGCGCGAATAACCTTTTTCGTAAAGTACGAAATAACGTACCGTAACTTTTGTCGTGGGCGTGCCAGCCTCTGGCATGAATAGAAAGTGCCTTTAATTAAAAAGGAAAGCTTACGACCTCGAAGAGGATTACGAACGTATACGCTTTCAGAGGTCTCGTCTCGGTCGCAGAGTCTCTCTTCGCATTGGCCATTTACGACCCCCGGTTAGCCGAGATCCTTTTTATTTGACTCCAGGAACCATGCTCGTAGGAATCGTCATAGAAATATATACTTCGATCGGGTAGAAGGTAGAGCAACGCCGGCGAAGTGTAAAGTCGCAGCTGCCTCTCGATGAATCCTTCCCGTCTTCTGTAGCGACACAAGTCGCGGTTAGATTTTTCAAGCTAAATCGCGGCTAAACTCTGGAGCCGCGGAATGAAGTGGAGGTGACCGAGTTCCCGAGGAGGAGCAGCGAAATTTAGCTCGGAATATGAATAAATTTATCGAAAGCTCGAAGACAGCGGAGTGTGCGGCGGGGTGGTCTCGACGGAGGGCCAAATGGTGGAGGGCAGAGGGGGCCAAAAAGAGTTTGAAACTGCTCGGGCACCCCTATATTATAAATATCAGCCATGAAAGATGGCGCAGACAGCAGCAGGGAGGCAATGGGTCTGGGGGACGGCTGGGTAAAGGAGTGGAACAGAACCGGAATTAGCATAATCAGAATAATTTCCACCAGCTGACAGCGCCCTCATTCTTTTTCCTGCGACGCGATTCTTCCGCTGCTTTATTTTCCGTTGTTTTCCGCCTTCCGCAGTTTCTCCTCTCCCATTCCCCCCCATCATATTCCCAATTCTCGCGCCGTTCCCGCGGCCACTCTTCGATGCATCCCACTTCGACCGGAACAACTAACGGCCACATTTTCTTCCGTTTCCCTCCGCCAAGAAGAACTTCTCGCCGACTACTACCGTTCATTCTTCTGCCTCGGTACTTGTGCTTTTATCCGAGTCTTGGGGATCATCCGAGTACATAGTTTTGTGTCTATAGATCATTCTTGAATTACACTCGATTTCTATCTGCTGACGAGTTTTAGTGTCTTTCTTTAAACTATTCAACACTGCTCCGAATCAATCGGGGAGAGTTGCCTATATTGGACCGGCTCCTAGATTGGACCATTTGTATATCTCGATAAACAAATAAATAACAGCGGTTTTTTTGGCTACATTGATTTAGCAAGTTATTCATTAGTTTGTCGTTCACCGTCGTCGAAATATAGAAACTCGTGGAGCGCGACCATTATTTTTCGCGCTATTTCAAGTGAATTTCTTTCTACAACTTGTAAGTACTATAATTTTAAATGATACTGGTGTAAAGTGTGCTGTCTTAGCTACAACTTCATGTCCTTACTTCTCCATATTCGTATAACAATGAAAACATATCTTTTTTATGCAACCAACAAGTTGCCTAATATCGGACCATCACTAGTTGCTTGAATTGGACCGGTCCATTTTAGGATACAATCTATGTTATGGTAGCGAATAGTTAAAATCATACTAAAAAAATTTAAAAAGCAATTAAAACCGATTTCAAAAAAATAAAAATGCACTGGAAAGTAAAAAATAATTTTTTCCCTTATTTAATCTACGACTCTTATATTTTTTAAGTCGGCGCCAGATTTACACAGTGTAAATGATGAGGCACCGACTTAAAAAATATGAGAATACCGTAAGTTAAATAAGGGAAAAAATTATTTTTTACTTTTTAGTGCAATTTTATTTTTTTGAAGTTGGTTTTAATTTCTTTATTTTCAACTTTTTAGTTTTATATATATTAACACAACATGCTGAGGAGATATATGCATACGTACATAAAATAATAATAATTAGGTGACAATAGTCTTTATTATTAACCAAAACTGGCACATCGCCCTCTTTCGAATAAAAAAAGGATCATCAAAATCGGCCCATATTCTGGAGAGTTATGCGGGAATAAATAAAAAAAAACATCAAAACAACGTACTATTGCACTACGTGCACCGTAAGACGCTTGTTGCTTCCTGTTTCTATTTTTTTTTCAATGCTCTGATCAGTGTTTTTTAGATTGTATATTTAAATTCATTGATTTTTGGGAGCGGTCCAAAGTAGGAACCCGGTGGTCCAAATTACGAAACCGGTTGCCTGGAATGGACCGAAGTCACTAGTTTAGTTTTTTTGAGATATTATTTTAATCACATATTTTATCAACACATTAAATACACGATAAAATCTACACAAAATGTAGATCTTTTTCCCGTTTCTGTTTACTTTCTTCAATGCGTTATGTCCGTGTAGGAGAGAAAAATAAAAAAGTGGTCCAACATAGACAACCTTCCCCTACACAGTGCCATCAGACTAATTTTATTCATCAGTAGCCAAGTTCTCCAGGCCCGCGATGATAAAAATATCGTAGAAATCTGCAAGGCAGAACTCCAGGTCACGTATAGTTCGGATACTTGCCGTGGAATGGCGTCGGCCAGCTTTCTTTTCCTTCGCTACGAGATTCTAGATTCTAGCCCCACAGCCGGCCTCCATCCCCTGAAATATATCAAAGTTCATGCGTTTCTACCTAATATCACTCGCGTGCACGGCCTCGCCCCTCTTGGCCACTTCCACAGCAACCGAGTCGACGGTTCACGTGCCAGCGTGTCCCCCACCGTCACCGTTTCACTGATCTTTATTCATTCTTTCGCCTCGCCCATTTCAATTTTTCTACAGTTTAGCTGGAAGAAAAGTCGCGAGTCGCCCTAGTGGTACCGAGCCCGGTACGCGTGCCCGATAAATTCTGCGGCTCCTAATGTTTAGCTTTTATGGCGCGTCGGCCGTTGGTTTAAAAAGCTGCTTCTTCTCCTCGCGAACTCTTTCCTATGCTCCCTCCGCTCTGTCTACCTCTCCGCGTGGCTTAGGATACAGGGCGGTGTTGAATCTTACCTTTAAAACTCTTCGATTTTCTCGTCAGAAGAGTTACCGAGAAAGGGAATCTCCGCCACGGGGAAATCTTGTATTATATACCGTTTATACAAGTAACAGCCGGCCTTCTCTTAATATTATCCATCCATTATTCATCCCGGATCACGGGCGAGATCTTTCGGAATCGTATTCGCGGTAGACGCGGACGGCGAGAAGTGTCCGATTCAGATTCAAATGCTCATAGATCCTGCTGTAGATCCGCGGCCATCCCGCAGTCCATTGTATTTATTGGCGGAGACAGGCCGCCACGTACGAAAGCCGGTCTTGTGTAAGTTCGCTCCAACATCGCGAGAGCACGCATCCCTTGTACCGACTATCCCGCTCGAATCGAGATCGGCGAAGGATCTTCCAGGAGAGCTTCTGGCCAGAGTATTCGGGCAACTTCCCTTATTTCCTCTTCGAAACTTTCGTTCGCCTCTGAAGTAACTCCGTGGACGGAAGTCTGCCCAATGAATACGCGAGGATAGCATTCTTGGTTCTCCGCGCTGAATAACACTCGCTGAACTAGAATTTCTCGAGTTATCGGATTCTAATTCCTTCGCTCGTTTCCTCAAGTGATGATATCCCAAGAGCGAAGGACCCCTGGAACAACGACCTCTACAGTTTATAGTAAAGAAATACGATAGAAATTCTACGTTACGCACTTGAAACAAGGGTGTCTATTAATAACCGTCGTTTTAAGCTCGACCACTTTTCGTGAAACCGCGGAGGGGATTGTTGGCGAAAACCCAGGACCGTTGGACTATTAAATCGAAAGGGAAAAAAAGACGATCGACGAGGACGAAGCGCTGTCTCCTTTGCTGGGGTATTTGTATTTTAAAGCACAAAAGACGCGAAAGGGGATGATACGAGATCGAAGCGCGGAATAACGCGGGGGCGGCGGGTCTCTCGGTATAAGGGTGGTCGCAAACAGAATGGTGGGTTGCCCCCCCCCCCTCGGCTCGCTCCGTCTCTTTCCCTCTACCGCTCACGGGGTGGAAGGATGCAGGGGTGTGGGGTTGGGTTTCAACCATGATTTCCATTCGCCAGCCATCCATCTTGTTTGAGACTGGAAACTGACAGATAGACGCGGATCCGAGTGCCGGTGACGTGGCAAGTCTTGCACGACTATGCAGCCGCGCGTGTTCTATGCTTGCACGCGCGCCAACTAGCGCACGGGGCAAGTGTACACGCAGTACCACCGAGGCGGCTAGCTACAACTTCCCTATCCGCGTGAAAAATTCATTCTCGACGACATTAGCGGAAAGAAATTGCTTTTCCTTTCTGACCGGCACGAACCAGCGAGTCGCTCGACCGCCCCCACCCTTTTCCACACTCAACCTCTCTTCAACCCCTTCTCAACCCCGCGCCCTCAGTCGTGAACGATATTCTCGCGCCTGGCAATGCAGACTTTCGGTTTAATTTTTTAGCAACAAGTCGATAGCACAGAATCTCGTTCTAAAACGGATATTCCGTTCGAAGAGTTGGATAGGTATAGAGATGCGTAGAAGTTATTGCACCGAAAAACTGAGAAATAGTATTGTAGAGAATAGAATACTCTCCTCTTATTTAAAATATCCTATCTAGCATTTCGAAACGTCAAAGAAAACTGAAGTTTTTTTCTTTGTGCCGTGCTTGTAAAAAAATAAATAAATCAGAATTTTTCTAGATCTCTACGAAACACTTAGCGTTTTATAACTTTACTTGCAAGGTAAAGGACGCGTGGATCTTTCAATATTTCAACTTGTCTTGAACAATTGGAAAATGCCAAATAAGACATTTTAGGGTAACTCGGGGTAATGTTCCATCGCAGGTAATATGCCACTTCTCCATAATTTTTTAAATCATACACAGATGCCGTTACATTTGCACTAATTCCGTTCGATTTAGTGCAACTGCTGAGACGACGATAGATTTTGGCTTTTACCTTCTTTTATTTTCAGTTAATCCTGATAAGTTATAAAAGTATCATCTTGATCTAATTTCACACTGTAACTAGAATGCAAATTATACATTTGTGCGAACAGTTCTACAAAAGAATCAATGGATTATGATAAAGTATACTAACAAACGAATTTTATAACCTCTCGCACATCCGTTAAAACTATGTATTTTGTGGAGAAATTTTCAATCCTTCTTCTTATGGCCGTGTGGAGTAATATGCCACATGTTTGTCGGTACAATATGCCACAAAGTCATATCTTTATAACTCTTTCTATTTAATGCCATCGAGTTGTTCTTTTCGTATTAGAAACATGCCTAAGAAGTATTTACGAACTTCAAGCCGTGCTGCTTGGTCAGAAAGTTTGAAGGAAGCCATTCGAATGGTGAAGGAAGCTCGTACTATAATATATAGAACAAATCTTGAGAACGTAGGTATTTCTTATGACGATTCGACTGATGCAGAAAATGACAACCGCTGTGCAATAAGTGGACTATATTATTACGATAAAAAAGGACCTAAATGTGACTGGGTAAAAACTACTCGTTGCAAAAAGTGGGCCCATGAAGACTGCGTAGAGATTGGGGACTGTTTAGTTTGTAAGAAATAGCTATTTTTTTAAATATATTTTACGTTTCATTGAGTTCAAATATTTGTTTTTAGTTACTAATAGCTTGGATAGTTTAAAATATTGTTGATTATCAAAAATTTGAGTGATTAGTTTGCACTTCGTAGCTTGTGGCATATTACCTCAGAGGTTGTGACATATTTACCCACCACTTGGGTAATATGCCACTTTCGAGGACTTTTGTATTTGTACGTTTCTCATTGAACTATAAAGGTTACATATCTCTACTTATTAGACAATACACAGAATTAGTTACACTTTCATATGGTTTTATCTTTCTTCCTGTATCTACTCATACTTGCGAAATATCGCATTTCAAAGTTAACCGTGGCATATTACCCCGAGTTACCCTAATTATGGAGGGCGGAATACTAAACTAAGTTGAAATAGGGAGATTTATTATAAGAACATGTTACGTATTTTTGCAAAAATATATTTGTACATATTTATTCATTTCGTGTAATATTTTAATATATATTTACAATTGTGGAAAATAATCGTTTATTTTCAAGTTACTTAACTGCTAATGCCTCTGTTTCCTGTTGCAATTAGCCGAAAACGTGGCACGGTCGCACGCCTTTCGAGGTATCTCTAAATGTGCAACGATTAATGAGTTACCTTCGTTCGCTTAAGGGCCGCGTCGATACGCGTGAAGGATAAAATCGGAAATGCACGTTGGTTAACTGTATATCGGGGTTACTTAGCTGAGCGATCTTCGGTGCCGTTATTCGTAGTATTCGTGACGTAGAGCTCATTGTCCGTTCAGGTGCAATTATTGCTGCCCATTCGCTCGTTACTTAACGAGTACGACTAAAGTCGTGAGCGAACGATACGGAATGTTCCCTCGTTTAGGCTTGCAAGTTCCCACTCTAATTCTCGGGAAATTGGAAATCTGACTCCTCCCACCGAATACTCTACTTTCTTTTTTCTCTTTCTCTATATACTCGTCGCTGCTATTGTACATTGAGAATGTTCCACTCCGATTCCTATTTGCACACATTGTAATTTCGTCTCGCCTCGCTACCTGATCTATTCTCCTGCGATTCGAGTACAATAAAAACAGTTGCAAAATTCTGAATGGAATAATTTAAGTGCCATAGTCTCCTCAGAAATCGAACGTAAAAAAAAAGAATCAAAATCCACGGGTTGAATCCCTACAAGCTCATCAAATCCGTAGCCATTTCCGGATAGTCTAACGAGATGCTGTTGCAAATTTCGTCGAAAGTCTTTACAAGCGTGGACTGAAACTGGCAAGCACTATCGTTCGTCCAGCAGTTCAGATCCGAGAAGGGCAAATTGTTCGAACCTTCTTGGAAGCTGCAGTCCAGGTTGGACCTAAACGTGTCCTGACCAGACCCGGCTATCGCGCAAGGGTTCAAATGCTGGTCGCATGAGTTGTACCCGTAGCTATCCACCTGATACTGGAATTGAGTTTGGTTGTTCCATTGCTGGAAGTAATTACAAGCCTGTTGCTGCTGTGGGTATTGGCTGACAGGCTGCTCCAGTTGCCCCGGGTAGCTTTGCGATCGCAGCTGCTCGATGAAGAACTTCTCCTGCGGAATGTAGACGTGCTGCATTCTGTTCGTCGTCATTGTCGGATCAACGTAACTTTGCGTGCCAAATTGCGCGCCAGTGATGGCGTCTCGAGCCTCTGCTGCCGATTGACCGGCGCCTTGGAGGTTGTTCGAATACATGTATGAAATGTGCGAGATGCTCTGACTCGGGACAGGATTCTCTTGACAGGCGGTCGCACTGGCAGACCAAGTTGGGGGTGGATCAGTTGGAGAAGCGTTCTCGGGCTTGATCTCGTTGCTGGGAACGGGAGAAGACGCGCCCTTCGAGCCTCCAGTCTTCGAGCAACCCCCGCCCTTCGAATTCTGCTCCTTCTTGTACTTCATTCGACGATTCTGGAACCAGATTTTGATCTGGCGCTCCGTCAGGCACAGCGACGCCGCCATTTCGATTCGACGTGGACGGCAGAGATAACGGCCGCGGTGGAATTCCTTCTCCAATTCCACCAGCTGAGCGCTCGAGTAAGCCGTACGTGAACGCTTGCTGCTCGACTTTTTCTGTGCACCTGCGAAATAACAAAATCGCGTTTAGTCGGGAATTTCGAGGCGTTCGAAGTCTGAACCGCAGGCTGGAAAGTGGCAAGTGTAGATCGACGCTTGATCGAAGTCATTTCTACGTCGTGAAATCTTAATTCCCGTAAGGCGCTCCGCGTGAAAACAGGGATCGTTTCGGAGAACGGCGAAGAAAAGGTGGCAAGGGTCGCACAGTAGGAAACTTGTCGGCTCACGAGCAGGCCAATATGCCTGCTGTGCGGCTCGCGGCCCGAACACTGGAGCCATATAATTGGATTAAATGGCAACGCGGGCCACTAAAGAGTCAAAGGGGAGCCGTTGTTTCGTGTGTCAGGATCTGCCACTTGATAAATTTACGACGATATTATTGACTTTGGGGACCCTCGATCTGGGAAATCCACGAGAACACAATGCATAACCGCCGGCAAATATTCCTTTCAGGGATATTACCTGGCAAATTGTTGTACTAGCGAGCTAACAGAAATTTAATGTATCATGATGACTTTCAATTACGTCTCAATGGAAATTACGCTCAACCCACAGCTGATTCTAGGTTGTCCGAGAACAATAACGCGCCAGTTTCGATAGGGTAAATTGGAGATTGGCCTACGTGACTGGACGCGTGTGCAGCTTGATTGTTTTTTCTCTATTTCGGCCGTGACGACACTGTATTGTGACACGCGGATAGAATTCCCTGATTCCCCCGGTATTTCGTTTCGTATAGTTGCCCCAGGGGTAAGAAGCGTTTCGGCGTATCTTATCATTGCAAGCAGGCGTCGCGTCGTTGGCCTCGATTTTCACATTCTGATCAGCCTCGGAAAAAGCATACGATAAAAATTATGAGAATTTTATCTTTCCGTGCCAGACACTGCGCAGCAGATTTCACTGAAATTCTTCACTTTTCAGGGAAGTATATAGACTTAGAATTCCATCATCCAACAGCTTAAATAACTTTAGTGTCCGACCTGAAATCTAGATTCTATTTGAAAGTCGGTATTGAATCTGCAGGTGCTTTTAGAGAGCAGAGAACCGTTTTTCAATCGCGGCGCAAAAAATGGAACGGTGACACCAGAGGCGAGAGTTTCGAAGCGGTTAGAGCATATTTTGCGACCAATAAACATGTCAGCACTGACCCGAGGATAGTAGTCCATCATCTGGTGACTCTGTTTTATGTAAACCTATGTAGAGCATCGACGAGCAAGCGGGCCGCGCGCCGTTTTATAATCCCTCGAGACTAAAGTCTCCTAAATGGGCAGCTCGTTAATCAAACTTGATTCAGTGATGTCTACGGGAACGTCTATTTGCCTAGAATCCGTGACGACGGCGGGACCTTCTTGTTTAACATTGTCGCGCAATTTTAGCTACGGGATAAAAACGCTTACGTGAACCTAGCGCTTATAATATGGATTTTACAATTATGTACACTATCCACCCTTCTTCGTTTGCGTACACATTTGCTGGTCCCACCCAAAAGAAAGTAGCTTTCACTGATACTTTTGTCTTACTACTTGCTTCTATGCCCTCAGTGTATAAGACTATTGGAAAGCGAAACCGTTAACGCTGTCTTTTCAGTAGAAACTTATGAGAAGGAAGACGCTGCAGCATTGTTCTGAATTGGATACATACCTTGGTTGGATGACTGGTTAGTCGTTGTAGGATCGGTCGGTTGTTTCTCCGCGTTTCCTGCAATCTGTTGCTGTCTGCCGCTGTCTTCCTCCCTGAGCAGGACTCGCTGCTCGACGTTCATCCACCCAGGCTGCCTAGCGTCATTCCACGAGTAATTTTCTTGCGTATTCCGCTGCAGAGCCGGGTTCTGCTGACAGGTACCGCCGTTCCAGCTGGAGCTAGACGCCGAGGAATCCACGCTGATGGGAGACAAGGGGAAACTGGTGTTCACCGTGGGACGAGGCGTGCTCCGCGTTTCCGCGCGCTGCGAAAAATCTACGAGCGTCATCTTGGATTGCCGCGGCACGGTCTCGCGGGCACACTCCTCACTGACTTTGAAAACGTTCACTGGTGCAGCCGACGGGTTCGAGGTTTCTCGGACAACTGACATGTCGCGCGTCGATTCCTTGCCAATTTGTAGGGGTTTCCCGGACCGTGGCTCCGGCCAATCGGCGCCCGATCGGCTCCCAGGGCTATAAACCCTTTTGTCCTCCGGGGATTAGGTCACCGCGACGTAGACCTGCCGACGAGGATCGACTCACCTGCGATCTATAACCGATACCACTCGGCGACTGAGGGCCGCACGAGGTTTTCCCGGACGAGGCCCCGCGCGAAATATCCAAATCGCTCCCCACGACCTTATCGCTCATCCTTGGCCTCGTGCCTGCCACGAAAGTCCCCTGCGCCACACTTTTCCTACCACCCCGAATAGAAGCTTGGGAAATCACCGTTCCATAGATCGCGTTCCGCTTACCGTGATAGATTTAGATTCCACTACGTCGAATCAAAGTTACGATAGTTATTTATTTAATACTGATATATTTATACGGGAAAAGCTCTGTTAGGAAATACAATAGAGAAAGATAAAAGAGAAAGGTGAAGGTAATAGTGAGAAAATATATAAAATGTGTTATCTAGATTTTTATATAAGTTACAAACAATGAATTGTATTCGTTTAATTTACGAAGCGTTCTTAATGCTTCCATTACTTGAGATGGAGGAACTTTGGGACACATTTGACGTGTGATTGGAAATCTATTATAGAAGAAAAGAATAAGATGGTCTATAGCCATCTGTTAGAGTTATCAGGGTGTTCGAAATGAGAAAGTTAACACGGGTGATTCTCCCTTTGAGGGATTTACGTCCTCACAGTCGAGGCGGGATCATCGTCCCTGTCTGGGCGTCCCGTCCACGTCGCATCGATATAATACGCTAAACCTGGGTATCGATAATTTCTGTCCTCGTCCTACGGACTTTCAGAACAATGGTGTCCTAAAACCTGTTTACAGACTTCTGTTTCTGTGGGATCCGTTTTTCTATGACTTTCGATTCCCTCGCGATAGCCTGTAGTGGGTAATTTCGTGACGTCATAATTCTGTAAAAACTTAAGAAATCTTCTTCTCGGAAGATTCTACGATAGGTAATGAAGTTTCGTAACAATAAGTGTCCCCAGTTGTAGATGGACGCGATAGCGAACGTAAACGATAGTCACTTTCTTCGACAAGACATAAATTAGTGGTGGTATTCTTTTTTTGGTAAAATTTATATTTATCGCCTGGGTTTGGGTTCCAGTTTTGTTATTTTTAGTTCCCTCGCTGCGGCCTTAAAAAATGTGACTTTCTGTTTAAATATTAGTACAAAAGTTTAACTTTGGTAGGGTAAACCAACCAGTGAATGACCGAATTGTTGAATTTATGGATCTTTGAGATTAATATTTGAATATATTTATGTATAAAAACAAAACAACTGTTGAAATTGCATTTAAGTTTATTTTTCTTCAAATTTCTATAAAAATAATTACTTATTCTTATCGTAATTTTTAAAAAAACGTTTATGAAATGCAAAACGTGTAGAAGCCCAGTAAATGACCGCATACTTTTAATAGGAATTGTACTTATTAATGTTTGCTTAATACGGGAGCTAAAAATATGGGATATTAAAAGTGCGACTACACTCCATTTATAAATATATAATATTTTTAAATTAATAATTGACATTTCTTTGCCTAGTGGCCATTCACTTGTATGCGGTCAATTAAGGGAGAGTGGGGTAAACCCCGCGTTCGGTAATCGCGAATGCGATGTTACGGCGTTTTAATAAATAAAAACGATGTTCCCTCTCCACTAGCTAATAGTTTAGGTCGTATCCAACGCTGGACAGAAAGTAATAAATACAGAACACTCATGCTATTCAAGATAAACATAATTTATTATTTTCATCATGTTTCAAGTAATATTTTGTCCATTTTCAATTGCATGTAATTACTGCTGAATTAATGATACAATTGGGATTCTTTTAAGTTGAAATAAAGCACTTTTTTTACCAACGTTTTGTGACTAAGGCGTTGCTTGAATCATGATTCTAACTCCTGAAATAAATTCTTTTTTACTTTTTGATGTCGTGGGGTAATGACGAACAACTCGGATGGGTTTAACCCGAACCTTCTAGATTAGCAACGTTAACCGATTTTGATGAAATTTTCAGCATGTATAAAACTTAGTTAAATCTACAAAAGGGATTTTTGAATTTTCATTACAGGCTCAGAAAAAAAGTTTAAAAAACGACCTTTACTATTTTTTTCGATATTCCGACCAATTGCGATTTTTTTCTAATGCAAAAGAAGAGGAATTTGAAAAATACATTAGGTATAGGTTGTAGCAACATTTTTTACGAGTTTTTATGAATTCTGTGCGACTTCTGCAATATTTAGCACTCTGTTCGTGATTACCCCACGGCAGTCGAGTAATCACGAACACCAAGGGTTTTTCTTTTTCACTATAAAGTTGATTTTTAATATAATTTTTCAAAAATTCGTCACAGTACTTTATAGATGAATAGTGTAAGTACGTTCGTAAATAATAAACAAATTCATTCCCCACACAGTTCTCGTTTTGTTTGCTTTTTGGCTCAGGTGTCCGCAATTACCCCACTCTCCCTTACTGCTTGGTTTACCCTAGTTTATTAATTCGGAATAAATTTCGCAGAAACCATCGGTTTATTTTCATTTTGATATATTTTATACATGGAATAAATCCCGATAGAGGCAGCGCTAAATCGGTTCGGTTTCTAAAGGTCCAGCTTTCAAGATGCGAAAGCGAGAAATTGATCAGCGTCATTCTGTCCGACCATTTCAGTTCTCTCTCCCTCTCTCCCTCTCTCCTCCCCCCAAGGCCTCTCTCCCTCGCTCCCGTTCTCCGTCTCTTTCCCTCTCGGCCTGGTAAGATCCTATATTCCGTTTTTCTCGACTCCACCCTCTCACCGTTGCTCTATTTTCTCCTTTCTTCCTGGTTTTCCCTTCTCACGGAATCAGCCATTCTCCGTCCGCGGCGAGAGCTGTCTGCAGGCCCGCGCCACCGCTTTTCCAGGCATCCTGCGGCCCACCCCCTCAACCCCAGACCACATCCACCGCCACCGCCACCCTCTTCCTCCTCCATCTCCTCCACCCCCCCGGCCTTCGCCACCTCCTCTTCCCGACGAAGCGTTCTCTTTTTCTGCGTTCAACCATTCCGTGGACAAAGATCGTTTGAAGGAAAAAGAATATCGTGTGCCGGCCGAGGGGGGCGAGTGGCAACGGAGGGGGATAGAAAAAAGGCATCTTCCCGTTGCTTCTTTCGCTAATTCTCTTTTTACCGGCGAGCTTTTTCTCGCGCGAGATCGCGCTTGCCACCCTGTTTTCCTGCTTCTGGGGGAAAAATCGGTGCCGCTTCGAGGTTTCGCTGGGTTCGAACAAGTTGAAAGGCGCTCGGAGCGTGACGCGCAAGTTTTTTTTTCCACGTAAATGTGCTCACAAAGCCGTCGCCGAACGTGCAGAAGCTAATATTAAAACGATAATATCGAACGATCGATAACGATCGACCGAATATTCCTAGGAATTATTGCCGAATGGAAGTGGAGAAACGTTGGTTGATATTCCGTCGTAAATCGACGGCGGTGTAATCGCGGGTCGATCGACACGAGGGATTTTCAATACTAATCTGTACGGAGGGAAGTTAAAACGCCATAAATTACCCGAAGGTCTGCGACGACTGCGAGTAGACAAGCGCGATCCTACGAAGGATTAGACTGGCGGTTGATAAGGCGTCTGCGTCCTCGTGGGTCTTACGTGGAACGAGGTTTACGTCCTCGTGAAAGCCTCTTGACTTTTCACGACGTTGATCCCACGAGTAGATGCAGCCGAATGGAAAACTCCTCGTTCCGGATTAACGGGCATTGCGTAAAATCCGATTCCGCCTTCCTACTAACCCCTTGCTTAATTCGTCCTTCGTTTTCTCTCCTATTCCCCCGCCGCAGTAATCATTTTCCACTCGCGCCGTGGCTGTCTATTTTATACCCGTGCCTACGCGACGAGCGCCGTAATCCGCGAAACGTATGAAACGAATGAGAATGTAGAGTAAAATACCGAGCAGGGAAATCGAAAGTTGATCACTCTCGGTCTACCCAACGACCGTTTCTTTCGACGATTCTTTACTGGAAATATGAATTAAAAGCTCGGGCGAGTGTGGTAATCAATAAATTTCAATTAGGAGGAATTTCGGGCAGCCATTGCCGTCATCGTGAGAAGGGTTCTCTGTATCCACGCGTATCCCCATGTTTCCCAATGGCGGCGAATATTCCCGGTGCCCGGATTTCGAGATCGACGAGCCGTACCTCCGCTTTTGTATAATGTAATCTAGAAGTTTGACGGGGTCTGACGGTGGATTGCCGTCAGCAACGTCGAGGCGAGAGAGAGAGAGAGAGAGCGGTGAAGCGAGCTAGGCCAGTCGGAGACCGGGGAGAACGGGATACGAAGAATGCTGAAGCGACGGGGATGACGTAAAAGGGGAGAGCCCGGAGATGAAGGGATTATGTCGAGTATAGAAAAGTAATTACGGCGAAATTATCTTCCCGCTTACCTAGCTCCGTGCGAATTCTTTCCTACTCAGCGAGTCAGCTTGCGAAATACACGCTGACAGTTTATTAAGCTGTTGACGGCGGAGATTCAAGCTGGCCACGGTTTTAGCGCTACTTCGTTTCCCCAACAGCCTTCGCTCGAGAGTGACTTTCGGTCGCTTTCCAAGAAACGCAAATCATTTATCCAATCGTTGTCAGCGACGATTTTGTTGAAAAGAGAATGAAGCGTATTTATACAGGAAAAGGGGAGTAAGACGTAAGAAGGAGCAACGAATTCCCTCGTAAAGTACGACGTGGAATTATCTGTGGAAAGAGAAGAGGAGAAGTAGAAACATATTTTTATCTAAACGCGTTGGTGTGCTATAAAGCAGCGGCTATAAACCGTTGAGCATGAGACGCGGTAATAGAAAACCGCGAGTCAACTCCCCTCCGCGGCGTGTCAAAAGAATTTCCTCCGAGGGAGGACGGAACGCGGCCTCTTGAGGGGGGCCTCCCCGGTCGACCAACCCCCTCGCCGCCCTCCGCGGCACTAGTCGTCGTGTAACATATGCTTTTATCTAAATTAAACAGTGTCGGCGCGATTTTCATTTCCTGGCCTGAAGCCGCTGATGTTATCCGCAGGATAGCGCGTCGCGAGAGCGTTGCTAAGGGTCGGGAAAGGTTTACCCTCCCTTCGCCAACCGACCAACCCTCCGCCCTGTCTCTGTCCCCCTTTCTTTCTTGTCCTCCTTCGCCCTGCCGCAGCCTCGTCGCCTTATACGCCCGTCGCGTCGCGTCTCCTCTATGCGCTTCGCCTGCTATCTCCCCATATTCTAACCGATCCCTTCATCCCCCTTGCCGGTCTCTTCCTGTTCCCGTCTCTCCTTCTTTCCTCGCTGCTCCTTCCCTCTAAAATATGTGTGCCCAGGTATCTCGTGCGCCGCGCCGAGACGCGAACGATCCTCGAAACTGTAAATCGTAATTTGCTGAATCCAGGAATCGACGTTGAATCGGGAAAAGTAGATCGACGCCTGAGTTTCTACCAACTTTTTATTATTAAGATGTTATTAAGATGCGAAACGGTGAGCGTTTCTACGTTCCCGCGTTTCAGATTGATAGTTTATCAGTCGGGAAAGTTTCACTGACCTAATTCTTGATTCCTCCGCGTGTCGTTATCTGGACATCTTGCCGCTCCCTTCGTGCTCCCCCAGCAACGATCGATCGTTCCCCGAATGAATTCCAAGCGAGGATCGATTCTCGTTAAGAATAGTTCGCGGGAGCATCGATAACGGCGGCAACGAATTACCGGGAAGGATCATCGGTCCGCTGGAAGGCGAGGAGAGCCGGCTCTATCCGCTGGGAGCAGCTCCCGATCGTTTCGCAGGGAGGATTTCGGTTCGCGGCAAGAAGCAGCCGCGGATATGACGTGTTTTTATCGGCCAACTCAGGGCCAGATCGCCTCGGAGCCGTCAACTTCACGCCGGATGCGGAGATCCTCGCGAGCAGATAGAAAAGGCATCCCACTTTTATACTCTGGAGGTTAAAGTTTAGGAAGTTATTTTGACTTTCAGGGGCTGAATGCCTCCGCCTACACCCTCGGCTCCTTTTGCGCGGGAAAAGCAACCCCGTCAGCTCGGTTGACGTTTCGTGTCATAGTCACCCTCGCCCCGCCGAACTTCCCCCCTTCTCCGTCCACCCTATATCGGCTATCTCCTCGTTTCCTCTCCCTTTCTCAAACTCTTACTGTCCTCTGCTCCATCGTTTCACTTTTCTTTCCTCAACTTTTATTTCCTACTCCCTCCGCTGAGCAATTTGCGTATTGACGAGTTACAGGCCGTTGACCCCGAGGCCCTTCATGCGCGTAAAAAATTCTACAGTCGCAGTTCAAAGGTTTTAGCACAGTAAACTAAATCGATGTTCGTCGGGCGCAGTTCTCCCTAACGCTCAGGTTTCGTTTCTTGGAAACATACTTTCCGTACCTACGTGTTTTATTCCCATTTTGCATGTTCTTTATCGCTCGCGTTTCGCGAGGAACGCGTCTATAGATCTGGTATTTCACATTCGCCTCGTTCCCCTTTTTCTATTCGCGAAATTTTACGTTGTCCACGCCACCATTTTTCTTTCCCGCCTCTCGGCTCCTTCTTGTCCCGTGTCTCAGCGTCGAGCAAAAAGTTCGCAATTTTATAACGGAAGTTGGCTGAATACGAAATCAGTGGGCTGTCGCTCTTCGCGGCCAACTTGTATCGTATTTTAATGGAACTGACTCGCTGCCGGCGTGTCCGCGCCGTCACCTAGACATCGGCAACGTTTCTCCGTCGCAAATTCCTCGACGAATCTTTCCGAACGAGTGCTAAAACATTTTCAATCCATAGCTGCAAGATAACAGGGAAATTCAAATGATCTGTTTCGATAACGAACGAGACGCGTCCTTTTCGAAAATGCTGGCTATCGCGCATGCGATTTCTTTATGTGTGCAGAGGAAACTCTCCTTCCCGTACTCGGCACACTCTGTCAAATCGCGTCAAGTGTAAGGGGACATGCGATATTCGCATTAGAGTCGAAATTTACCTCCGATAGAACGAGATAGTGTGAAACAGTCGGGCGTCGTGCCTCGATAGGAAGAAGTTAAAAGTCGTCGCCAATGGGCACGCAGAAGTTCTGAAATTCCTAAGAGAAAAGCACAATCAGTCGGTTTACAGCGGAGCGTTTTATTAAGAGCCGTAGGACCGGGGACAAGGAAGAAATTTTCATAATTTACTGCTGATACCCCCGGCGAAAATGGCAGACAGGCGCTTCCAGGGTCATTCCCAGAATTTACCACTCCGTCGACCGGGCGACGCCTTCTTAAACCGCCGAAATCTAAGCAGGCTAACACCGTGGCGCGCTGTCGTCTAGACTGCGAGCTGCCAACAGTTACAACCGAGCCTAGACACCGTTTATTACACCCTTTTCGAATCCATCTTTCCTATCATCGTACGGCCGGGCGAGATTATACGGTACCTTCGACGCCTCGAAATTATGCGGGACAATCGAAACGGCAACTTTAGTTTTAACTTTCGTGGGAAGCCAAGGGCCTCGCAATAAAGCAAAAAATGCTTGTCGCGAGTGCTGTAAACCACTGCACTGAATCGAGCAGTTAATGTAGGGATTAGAGAAAGGGGTATCGGGTGGACAGAGTTTGGGGTAATGAAGATTTTAACTTGAAACGCTTGGCAAAATTTTTATTTTACTGGGGGGTAAGTAACAGCTTGCTTAAATACGAAACTACTTAGTGAAATACAGATAGGGTAAATCCGGGAGACGCAGTCGATCTAATATAAAATGGCTCTTGAAACTAATATAGAAATTACTTATTTTATCGGAACAAACCTATATGCTCAGAATTTTATGCTGATTCAGAAAAACTGGTCGATATTTGCTTTAAGACAATATTTACTGTAAATCGGGTTGAAAAGTAAAGTCATGACATCTGACCACCTCTCCCGAGGTGAAAATTAACGAAGGATAAAGCAAAATTATTTATGAGTGAATACAACTACAGATTCATTGATATTTAATTTGTTTACGCTAAATAAGAACACATCAAAGAAAAAATGAACTACCTACTGGCGATTACCAAGTCAAATGAATACAAAAGTGAATAAATAAACAAAATAAACAAAAATAATAATAAAATAATGATAAAAAATAAAAATATAAGTAAAAATAATAAAAAAATCATAACTCGACCATCTCTCCTTTCGGCAGGGAGAGATGGTCTTCTCGTTAGCTTTGAGAGAAAGAGTTAATATGGCCAAATACTTTCAAATCTTATTATCCCAAACATTAAACGAAAATAAACTTAGAAGTATATTTTAAATACGATTCTGTACACGGCTATTTGACAAAAGAGGTTAAATGTAACTTTAATTTACTTTTTACAGCCTATAAATCCAGAGAAACACAGAAGGAAGCGAAATGACGCTATTCATTCAACTATTTGGCTTCTAGAGAAGTAATTGGTCTACACTTTAATTCATTTTTACGTATAGACTCTGAAATATAGCGAGTCGACCAACTCTCCGGCCCGACCGCGTCTCCCGGATTTACCCTATTAAGATTGTTATTACATTAGCATCCTACTTAATAAAAAACTAGTTGAAATTTAGGAAACTCCATTGATCCCCATAAATTGTTTAAAAGCTCGCGCTAGGATGAATATCACCCTCCCGAAAGGGACGAAGGCGCATTATTATTACGTCGTTCATTCAACCATCATCCGCCAGCAGCGTCGTATTTCATCTCTGCAGCCTCGTATCACAGTCACCTGGTTGCACTTGCTCTCCGAAAGCCCAGCCAGCGAAATCCCTTATCAGGCTTTATTATTAGGTTATGCAAACATCGCTGTCCGTGGCCAGGCGCGCGGAGTTATCCAGGTTGGCGGTAGCATTGGGCAGCGCGAGTGTTCACCGTGTCGCGGAGCCAGAAGAGCACGGGGTGTCGGGGATCGAAGGGGGTTGCTTGCGCAACGGATGATATATTATCGGGTGCTGTTTGCACTTTGACAACATCGCGGGGCATAAAAACGCTGACTCATTTAAAGCGGCCCCCAGGATTGCGCGGTGCTTCGGGAGGATCCGCGTGCCGACACCCCCCTGCCCCTCGATCCCTCCTCGGCTGGCCCTCCAGCCACCCAGCCACCCGTCCACCGGCCAACCACCCCTTCTACGTTCCAGAGAGAGCCACCGTGCCGCTCCAGCTTCCAGCTTCCCTCTGTTTCTCTCCCCTGGGCATCCTCCTCTCCTTCTACTTCCTACTTCCTCTCGGCACTCTTCTGGCCCCGCTTTGTCCACCGGTTCTTCGTCCCAGCCACCACCCACGATTCCTCCGTTTCATCCGCCACCGACCGCCGAACCACCCTCTTTCTCCGCAGCCTCACCCCCATCCAGAGGCCCGAAGCCGCTCCGGCATCTCGTGACTCTTTTTTCTTCCGCGCCAACGGCCACTGGACTCACCCCTCCTTCTCTCTCTCTCGCTCTCTCTCTCTCTCTCTCTCACCGCCGTGCAACGTTCACTCTGCTACCACCCCCAACCCCAAGGCAGTTTGCTTCTCCGTCGTAGCGTTTCTGCGTTCTCTGGGTTACCCACAAACTGCCTGCCAACGCTTCCCATCACCTCCTCCCACCCGCCCCTTCTGCGTCTTCCTTTCCTCCTCGCGCCCCTTGCAGCCCCGCTCGCCGTGCCGCGGCTAACGGTCTCTTATAATTGCGATTCTTCGTATAATTTTTATTAAGGCTAATTAATTGCAATGGCTTGTATAATTCAGTTTAGTAAGTGTTTCCTCGCGCCGTGGCTTCTTCCCCCAGGCTGGTTCCCTCGCGTTCCTCGGGTCGAAGGTGTTTCGAGGGGTGAGTTTGCTGAGGCGTCGTCGAGCATTAGCCCTGCGTTAACTGTTACATAGGTAGTTGCGATTAGTTTCGCGACTCACGCTGCGCGTATCGTTTCCTGTTTGCTTTCACATCTTCTGAATCTCTTCAAATTACACAGCAACAGAGGAAAGGTTGAGAGAAAATTGATCGAATGCCATTATATAGAAACTGAATGTAGAGCAGTCCCAGTACAAGTTGCACCGATCGCTCGGCTAGCAATTTCTCCACGGATTAGGAATCTTGGGCAAAAGTTTGTACACGAGGGAGGGGGTAAGGTGCGGAAGCGTGGAGAAATGTGGGTCGCAAAGCTCCCTCGAGTGGATTCAGCAGGGTATTCAATGGGGTAAATGGGGTATTGCATATTAAATACGCTGATAGGGGGATGAAACGAAAGAAGAGGTGGAGGAGGAGGAGAACGAGGAGAGGGTGGGAGAGAATGGCTCTGGGATTCGGGCGGCAACGTGTGGAGCAATGTGTGTAAGCTTGATGCGGTTATTGATTACAGGCTACTGTCATTGACGGCCCGTCATATGGAAACGGTGACCGTTTTTCGTTACGCGCACACAAATATGTATGCCCTGTTACGTGGCCACTGTACCCAGTCACGAATACCCATCAAACTTTACTTGTCGCTGTACTTTTGAATTTTCAATATTTCTTTCCGACGTCTCCGCTGGGACTATGTAATATGTAAACGCAATCGGATCGAATTAGCAGCGGGGGTCGGTCGTCAATAATCGAGTAATAATCGTTCGGGGATAACGTACAGGTGCGTTATAAGGCGTGCTCGCATTCACGGAAAGCCAGTCGTTTAAGGATGTATCGGACGTACAATGTTAGACAAAAGTATATGAAATTTGAAATAATTGAATAAGGTAAACCAACCAGTGAATGAACTTTGAGATTAATAATTGAATATATTTATGTATATGTATTATATATAACAACAAAACAACTGCTGAAATTGCATTTAAATTTAGTTTTCTTGAAATTTCTATAAAAATAATTAGTTATTCTTATTGTAATTTAAAAAAAAAATGATTATAAAATGCAAAACGTGTAGAAGCCCAGTAAATGACCGCATACTTTTAATAAGAATTGTACTTATTAATGTTTGCTTAATACGCGTAACTAAAAATATTGGATATTAAAACTATTAAAAGTGCAACTATACTCTATTTATAAACGTTTAATATTTTTAAATTAAGAATTTACATTTCTTTGCCTAATGGTCATTCACTTGTATGCGGTCAATTACTGGTTGGTTTACTCTATCTACGTCTTACGCATAGTAAATCTAGATGTAAGCAACTCGAACGACAGTTGGAGTCTTATTTTTACTCCTAGGAAGGTATTTTTCACTTTACAAATACTTTCTCAAGCATTATTTGCTGAATTCACTGTTGCCAGTGAAAATGCTCCGAATTCACAATTTTCTCAAGTTATAATTTATTTCTTTAAAACGGTGTAGTGAAAACAATTGAAACTCGGCAGATATTTTCATCTACCCATATACTACACGTAACAAAAAATTGGAAAAATTGGTACCATTTCTTCAACACTTTTTCAGCTGTTTTATCTGTCAAGATCGTTTCTTTCCATAAGAGTTCGTGTAAAATCAGTGAAAAATTAACATCGTTATAACTCAGCAATCGTTTAGTGTATTCGTTTAAGATTTTTGGAGCACATCAAGAAGATTAGAAAGAACAATCTCACAAATTTTCACCAACTTGGTACCTTTTTGAAGATAGGTCCAATACATCCTTAAGTTGCTCCATTTGTTAATCATCGAACCTGTTTTGCAGCAGGTTTAATAATTATCATATATTATATCGGAGTAAATTTTTCCAGAATTATAATCTGCCAGAAATTCTGGACCTTCTTATGTAGGTATTTTATATTTTCGTAGAATTGAAGTCCCATTAGTTGCTAGAATGAAACTGAGTAAAATATATTCTATAGCGATACTGCCACGCTATACCTATTTCCAGGCGAAAAATAGGGAGATTAACTTTGACGCGCACTTGTTCCAGGAATACAGGGAGTCAAAGTAGAGCAAGTGTAGGGAAAGGTGGACTTCGGTGGGGATAAGTAGACGTACCCCTCGGCAGGCTGAATTGCGATACCTGGGTTAGGCCGACGCAGGTATAGTAGCTCCGGATAAACAAAGGGTCGATTGTGTACAGCGATCGTATAATCGTAACCTTTACTTACAAAGGAAGGTAATAATCTATGCACAGGCACACAATAGACGCCAGATAATCGAAGGCCTATAAAATGGAGCAGAAGTAAGCCTGCTTATTTGGTATTGCGGCATACTGGAGCGAAACGAAGGGAAGAGGGGACAGAATAGTTCTGCCGTTTTAGAATCTACTGGCCAAGGAAAGGGTAGTTGATTTGATTTACAATAATCATCGAAATTTCACGGAACCCTTGACACTTTTGATTTCTGTATTATGCGCGAGTAGCGGCTACTTTTCCACTGACTACCGCGTACGACGTCTCAAAATGCACGCGAAACGTTCTTTTCTAAACATTCTTTATTATTCTATCGAAACGGGTTATTAATTTTGCGATAGACGTGAGTTATTAATTTTTCATGCCTGATGATATCTTGTTCTCTTTGGTCATCTGTGGAGACTAACTCAAAGTCATATATTATTTTCTGTACACTTATTTTGATACCAAACTACCTTTCCAAGCTTGAAGTACGCGCATCGAGTCAGCCGAGTAATGTTTTATCTAAATAGGCAAATGCCTTTCTTTTTTACGTCTTGATTGCACTCACATTGTGTATATATTACAAAGAATATAGTTTAAAAGTAAAAATTAGAAGAAAAAAGAAACAGAAGATCATAATAGGGAAGACCGGGGCAGATTGTAACACAGTTTTTTCTCGAAATAGTTTTCCTCAATCAGAAAATAATTTGCATGATTTACTACTTACATATGTGGTGAACTGATTGCGTGAAAGTACGTGACAAAATCTTGGAGACTTAGACATCTAGCTTCATCTTAAAGAAATCTGAACCTTTGTTACAATATACCCCAATCTGGGGTAAATTGTAACACATCTGTTTTACTTATTTAAATACAAATATGAATACAAATAAACATTTCTAAAAAATATAAATGAAAACAGATCATTATTAAACATTTTATATACATGAGTTAAACAATCATTGCTTATTCCTCTGATTCTATCAAAATCTTCTTCGCTTTCTTTACTTTTACCCTTATACTTTTTTCTGCTTTTTGGATTCTCTATTGTTCTGTTGTTCGTCAAGAGCATCTTTTTCCGGTGTGTCAGCAAATAGCATGCTTGGTTTATCACCATTTAGAGCGGAGTAAGTAGTAGAGTATTGTGGGGCAAGAGTACGCACTTAAAGTTTAGACTTCTCTAAAATCTTTGGTACTACACTGATAGTCATATCATTTTGTGAGAAATAACTACTATCCCTCATTATTCGATAGGCAGTGACTTCATGTAAATTTACCTGTCACAACTTATATAAAATAAATATTTCCAACAAGTGTCAAATGCGAACTTTTACCCGATATGTGGGGCAAAAGTTCGCATGTTATGGAGTGAAAGAACGCAACGAGAAATATCAAAAGAAGCGTTTTCTTTTCCTGCATAGGTACATAGTTGGAGTAATACAGTAAAACGTCCCAATAGTTTATAATTAATTTTTTTAGGTAAAGTTAACAATAGTCGCAAATAAAATTACCTCGACCTTAGTAATTTGAACAGGCACAAAAGTTAATGAAAAACGTATTTTGGAAAAATATTGGGGATTAAAAATTAATAAAAAAAATCTAAAGCTGATATCAACGTGGCTCAATTATCATAAACTCAAAATTTATTTCCATGTTGTAATTGATAATTAATTTCAAATTTATTTTTTATAGTCGGTTTAATCAGTTTTCGTTACTAATTTATCAAACACTAGAAATAAAATAAGTTTAATGAATTTATAACTCGCGTCAAATTATTGTTGGGCAAAAGTTCGCACGTTCGTATTCGAACTCTTGCCCCACTGCATCGTGCGAACTTTTGCCCCCACAGCTACTTTTCCATTGTTTAATCAATCCTGTTATCTGCGAGGAGAATTGCAAACTTCTATTAGCACTTTTGAATAGGAGAATTTCAGCTCTTTCAGACGACATATGAATTAAAATATTTACTGATCAATTTATAGGAATAATATTGATTCCAAAAAATGAGAATATTACATCAGAACTAACGAATTCAGTACTTACCGCATTGTACGATAACAAAACGAAGCACAGATACACAATTCGACATTGGTGACTCTACCTTGATTGACAATTAACTGTCGATCACCATTGGCAACTGCCATAACTCAAACCATGAAATTCGCATGGTCCGAACTCTTATCCGCTGCGAACTTTTACCTACCTTTACTCTAACATGTTACAATTTACCCCGAGCTTGAATTTTTGCGTTTTATCACAGCAAACGAGAAACTAAACATCAAATTACTAAAATGCGTACACATTATAATAAACCACTGTGTATTGATTCGTTTGCGACAAAGTAGCAAAAATTCAAACCGTTTCTAACAACGGTTAATTGAAATAAAAGTGCTAAGACAAAATTTACTTACGTGCTCTAAATACTAAAATTCTGCTCTATAACCACAAAATGAATACATAACGCTCGTTTGTGTCCCTAAAACCGACGATGCTAATATCGTCAAGCAGCTCTCGCATGCTGTGGGTTACCAGATTTGTCGATCAAAATATTTTACTTATGTTACAATTTACCCCGTGTTACAACCTACCCCGGTCTCCCCTAACGCAACTGTAAGGAGGCGAGGCTCAGCTTCGATAGCTGTTTCCAAACCTGCCCTAGAATTTCTCTAAAGAAGTTTGACTGGACTTTGAAGGGAGCTGTTTGAAACACACACGAGCTATTATTCCATTGGCGACAGCAATTGAATGAGGGGAGGACAGAGAAGCCGGCGCGGGGGTGAAGTGTTCGCCAAAACGCGTAAACGTAACAGTTAGCGTGAACGTGGACAGACAGAAGGCGAGAGAGAAGCAGACAGAAGGAGAGTCCCGAGGACGTGTGTCCCCAAAAGCCGCGGAGCTCAGCGTTGAGTGATGGCCGCTCAGTCGACCTCGTAACCGGCGCCATACATCATTCAAGATGGCTGGCTTCTCACGCTGCTCGGGGAGAGACAAGGGTGACAACCCTCCCGTCTCTGCTTGCTACTTTTGACTGGCTACGTCTACGCCTTCGCTGATAATCGTGTTACGGAGATATCAATCTTGGGGCGACGCCTCTCTCGCTCCGTTGTAAACTGCATTAACGCTAAGGATGTGCACTGGTACGGACAAAATTCCACCAGAATATATAGTTTGATTTCTTCTGCCTCGCTTCGAACCCCCCAAGCGACGAAACTCCAGCGATAGCTTCGCCGTCCTTTTTTCCTTTTATTAACCATTGACTTTTATTGCCCTCGAATGCTTTAGCAGCTAATCGATTCGATGCTCGAACTTGAGGAGTTTCTGAAGGGTTTATCGATACGTACTCTGTATGTTTATTGCGGCGATCTGTTTGTTTGTGAGTTGCTCAGGAGAAAGATATTATCGCCGTTTGGTAAAATGTCGCCAACTAATTTGGAAGGGAGGCGAATATAATCGAATGATTATATATATGTGCTATCAGTAGGATATCGAGGATTAATTAATTTGTAATCGCGCATTAATCGCGCGCACGACGAATTATTAAACTATTTCAGTATATAAATATATACAAATTGATATCGTTCGTAAGATTAATGGCGTTCAGTTGAAAAATTCCTCCTCTCTGTATAAATATCCTGGGTCTAAGGTAATTAACCGTTTGATGAGAAATGTAAAGTGCAACGAACGAAAACCGAATCATTTTTTATTTTAAATTAAAAGGAAAGAACCGCTTTCGAGGTGCCATCTGCTGGTTTTAAGTTTCCATTAAAGTAATGCGTCTCTCAGCTGGAAAGTATTTCGATCGGGGGATCTACATTACCAACATTAGATGCGTAGAAGTTTCGAAGATCTCTTCTATTTAGTTTCCCGCACTGTGCCTAGATGAGCTTGGAAAATACTAATGTATTGACGGAATTTAATGCAGAGATTGCAGAGAACCGTTTTCGCTGTTACTTTCGAAGGTATTAACACCGTTCAGACATTTATATTAAGCTTCCGCCTTGAAGCTTTTCCCACCGCGCGAGGAGGAATGACAGCGCAGACGACAAACGGTATAAAACGCACGAAGATTTAATTAAAGTGCCGCGAGGGTGTCGCCGCGCCTGTTCGAGGGAGAAAAGCGCGGTATTATTAATACAATTCCGGTTTCTGCGTTCATATTTTCGCCCTGTCTCATGGACACTTCGTACCTTTCATTCCAGCTTCCCCTTTTCGTCGAATTTTCCCGAGAATTCGTAGGCATTTGTCGCCGAAATGAGAATTTCTTGTTGCATTCAGCATCCCCGTGTTTCCAGCGTGTCCCAGGGCGATTTTAATACGTCATAACAGACTCGAATCTTTCATATTAATACGGAAAAAATAGAGAAAGAGAAATATTGAATTTTCCCAAGACTTTCCTTAATCCGGAGTTTACAGATACATCAGGTTACATTATAAAAGAGACGAAGCATAATTCCTCCCTCCCGGCACTACCGCGGATCTCTAAAATAAATGGTTATATTTTCCTAAAGACAATAACGCTCGTCTATCTATCACGCGTCCGAGCAATATTGGCGTACCCATCGGCTGTAATATTGAAATTGTATTCGTTCGTAATATGAGAGTTATTTATGAAACGTAGCAGGCAATATAGCGGAACGCGCGGGGATGCCAGCGAAATCTGATGGTAGCGTCGCGATATGATACGATATGATGTGAAGAGGATCGAGCCTCCTTGAAATGCAGACCGTGCGTGCTGCTCCCGTCTACATACTTCCAATATATTCCCGAGAAGACTAACGTATGGAAGACTGTCGGTGCTCATCCTTATTTTAATAAATATCCCTTTATGCGCCTTTATTATTCAGCGCCATCGATTACATCTAACGGAAACTATTCTTTACACTGTACAGTCCAATAGTTCTCTATTAATCCAAAATCCGTGTTTGGAAGCAAAGGAGATGCATGGTGCGCGAGCAGCGGTGGCGTTTAATTCATTTCGGGGCAGACGATGAAGAAAAGCGCGTGCAGCGTGCACGGGAGGAATGTTTTTGCATTCGAAGCGAGTTTTCAGAAAACACGGTAGCAACGTGTAACGTGTACGGTTGGAGCTGAACGAAGCGACAGCTGTTCGCCGGTTGGCTGCGCTATTCGATTGTCTCGCTCTTGATGATTGATGATCGTTTCGGGGTAGCTACTGCCGCTGCCGCCGCCTTGACACCGCGTCTGTCTTTTCCCTCATTTCCCGCCGGCTTTTTTTCGTTTCCTCGGCGATCCCAGTGCAACGCAGCCGGTCGATACGTACGAGCCCGGAATGCCGAGGTTCCCTCGGAATCCGCTGGCCACGATTTCACTACGTGGACCGGAAGTACGACCGAGAAGCTGCAGGAAATCCTTCTCGACCGAGTGAATCGCGCCTTAATCGGACCGTGGCAGTGCTTAATTCGGAGTGCTTTAATTGCGATCGGCTAATCAGCAGTTACTCGTTGCGGGAGCGCAAATAGAAGTGTGTTAATTACAAGTTGGAAATAAGGAATATGTCTGAGCACTGCGGGTGAAAGGTTTAAACAGACAGAAGCTCCGAACCTACGCTGTTTTTAAAAGTTCTAAGCCGAAATCTTGGAAACGTATTAAGGCTAACCCACGCGGAAGGCGAATGTAGCAAAAACTCTGATTTCTCCGGGACTCGGAAGCCGAGCACACGCGTCCCTGGTCGAATCCCAGCCGAGAGGCTAGGGAACTGGCGCACGGAGGCAAAAGGACGACGAGAAGACGAGGTTCTACCTGCCAAGAGGGAATTAGCCTTGAGGAATCAGCTGCAGCCGCGCTCGGGATGCATAATGCAGGGGTAGGTGCGTGAATTTATGTAACTTAATTTGTAACGCGCGACGTCCGGCTATCT
This sequence comes from Andrena hattorfiana, assembly GCA_944738655.2. Classification (NCBI taxonomy): domain Eukaryota; kingdom Metazoa; phylum Arthropoda; class Insecta; order Hymenoptera; family Andrenidae; genus Andrena; species Andrena hattorfiana. The sequence continues at coordinate 2,780,586 of OX122889.2, read as the reverse complement.
GGACCGTCGAAGAACAGGTCGACGAGGAAAGGGAGGGACCAGAAACCATCATAAGGGTTATGCATACGCGAACCACCGCGCGGCAGAGTATAATAATGGTCAACCCGATGAGCAACTTCTTCGCTTTGCATGTAATAACCATGGCCCGTAGCCCCCCGAGAGCCAAATGCCTTCTGCGCGGAGGTAGCGGTTTAATAAAATCTCGTTGCTCTAATAACGCGTACGTTGCTGCCGCGAAAGAGGAAGCGGGACGGTCAGAGACGGAACGAGAGGGGAAAAGAAAACGAGGAATAAAAGGATTAAAAGGCGGCGAGGAGGAAGGAAGAAGGAGTGCTGGAGGTGGTCGTCAAGCTTGCTGGCGAAAAAACGAAGAAGACAGGGATGAGATATATTGTTCGGAGCGTGTACGTGCACCTTTTGAACGTGATCGTTGTTTGTCCGCCGGGAGGCGTTTACGTTCTGAATATACAAACATTCAAATGTAGAACGTACCATGGAGCCAGAAGGAACCGCCGCGGAGTAGCGTCCAGACGTCCATCCTCAAGTGACCCCGGGCCAACGTGCTTCTGCCGGGAAGCCTTCACAACACACGAACCAGCACCGGGAGGATTGAATTGCGGCGAGTTGGCCGCGAAATCGAGAGCACGCCGTCATGTTCGAATGCCGGGGAACTGCGTGAGGGAAGCGGATCTTACGCGTATCGCGCAAATGGCCCAACTGAAAACGCATTGACACGAGAGAAGTCACCGGGTGCAGAAGGGAGAGCCGGAGAGAGAGGCAGCGGAAGAAGAGAGCCAGCCTGGTGCTGAATGCCGCCCTACCTGGTCCCCGAACTCATAAATCATTTCCCCGTGATACTACCCCTCGCCGTTTTCCTGCAGCATAACCCCGGCGATCGGCGGCCAGCCAACATCACCTGGATCTCGTAGCCTGCAGAGTCGCCCGATTCTCTGGATGCTCGGCGACGAACCGAGCACACGGATCCTCCGCAGAGTGATTTCGATTTCCGCGACAACCGAGGTGCACGCGTGCGCGACGCGACCCGCGTGTCCTCCCTTTTCGAGCGAGTTTCCGACGGGTTCAGTGGTGCTTTATTCTTTGAGGATTTTGTGAACCAACGCATTGAGGTCGAGGTTGCCAGTATTCCAGGCAGCGATGGAGAGGCAAACTCTGTTGTTTCAGTATTCCTGATGGTAAATATTAGCAACACGGAGAATCTGGCTAAAACTACTTGGGAAGCCACGAGTTCCTGCGTTCTAGAGATGGTAAGAGGAAGCTGTAAACGTACCAAGGACACGTTCTTAAGATTGATCATTTTCATTGAGACGAACGCGACTCCTATATCTTTCGCTGCTCGCGATGGAAAGTTTGTTGGAACCCGAACGATTCTCCAGGGCAAACGTAAAATTAATAGCCCTCCTTTACTGCGCGACCCCGTAGTCGCGGCATTGCTGGTGGGGGACTATAAATTTCAGCACACAGATTCAAAATGATCCCCTTTATTGCACGGAACCCTGGTTAGTTGTGCTTCGACCTGGCCATCGAGCAGTCCAACCATCCACTTACACTTCGTTCCTTCAGTGCTGCTAGAATTGCTTTCTTTTCCGTACCCAGTAAACCTTTGTCCGGTGGTGAAGTTAATTATAAGAGCGTCCTGCTTTGTCTCTTGCTGTACATTGCCACTGAAGGTTGCTCGGTGCCCGAGAGACTTGGACCCGCGGGTGCGAATGGTGAATAGAGTTTCTTGTTTCTTTGTCAATTAAAGTGCTTGATGTGAAACCAAAGCCATCAGTCGTGCGTTTTCAAAATTTCCCAATTGATATTTCGTTGGAGGTTTAAGTCGCGATTTTTGCGGTGATTTGCATTGATTTGGCTGATTAATTATTTTTGAAATTTGCACCAATGCCTGATTGTCATCTCAAAAGTCAAAGGAATCATAAATTTTCATGTTGTTTCAATTTTTCTGCTGCTCTTCAGAGCCGCAAAGTTTGTAGCGTAAGTTGAATTTCATTTATTCCAAATTGTTATCGACTTTTATTTAACCAAAAATGCAATGTGGAGGAAATTGATGACACGGCTGACACCACCTATCGGTGACCTTTCGAACGATGTTACATCGCGGAGGATCTCCAAGGTGGAGCCACGGTGACGCCTCGCGCGTGGATTTCTTTTTTCTTACGTCTTTTCGTAACAGATGCGTTAAGGAGGAAATCATACTTTTTGTCTTCATCATTTTGCATTACGCTCAAACCGCTGTTCCTTTTGACAGTTAATTATTTTTTCCCATTTCCGTACTGCTTTCGTTTCTCTACCATCCAAAATTGTCAAATCAACGAAAGGGGATGTTACTTCTACTGTCAATTTTATCGAAGAATCGAATGTTCATAGAATTTTTATTCAAATTTATGCGTCATATTCACGAGAATTTCGTTCAAACTTTTCCCTCGGTTACATTATACAGAGTTACAATAACTTTCCAATACCATGTCAATAGAAATTCCTCAACGTACTTTTTTTCTGTCCTCCTTCTCCCTCCCACGCCTGTAGCGAGTAATCGAGTTGCTGGATGCATAAATTTGATCTTTAAAAAACACACAAATTAAATCTCGATCAACGAAGACCATTTTGTGGTGCACGCAGATTCCTAAATTCCAAAATCAACCTCAAACAACGATGGTATTTGGGAGATTTTCGTTCGAGCGCTCCAACGATGTATTTAGAAATAAAATTGTAGCCGCTTAAAGAAAAAAATCTGTCGACACGTCAGTCTCCTTGTTCTCCGTCGAAAAAGCTCGGGAGATCCGCGGGAGCCGTCTGGCATCGGTTTTCGTTTCCAGGACGGAGGCAAGCGCGTTTTATTCACGACGCTCCAGATACTGCAGCCATTTTATATAGATTGCAATGTATTGATCGTCTCCGCCAACAGCCGACATTCTACGTAGTATCAGAATGACAGGCTGGCAGATGGAATCGCAACTTCCCCTTCCCCTTTTTCCACCAACTGCCACCACGTTCCAACCCCCTTCAATGCTTTGGACTGCCTGCCAACCCCTCGTCTCCGCCTATACCTATGTACACTTTCTGCTTAGCTGCTTATACAGACCTACCTATACGCCGATACCTCTGTGTGCGGTCACGTGCCAGTGTGCACGCCCGCGCACACACCCGCGCGCGTACGTGGGTGTGCACGCGCGGGTTGCGCTACGTGGATCGCATATACGTGTATCCGGATATGTAAAGAATATGTAAATAACAGGGGAGTGGTTAGGTATGTACGAGATATATCGCGGTTTTTACTTATCTTTTTTCGCCGCGAGGATAAATGAATTTGTTGGTGACAGAGAGCAGCGGCGCGAGCTGCGGCAGTGACGGTATTTGGAAATCGAACGCGCGCGATGCGATCGCCGAAATTTCACTGCTTTTTAACGCCCTGCAAATTAATCCCGTTTTTGGTGCTCCTGCCTGAGCGATCGCCCGGTTGTTTGCTCTTTCGAGCGCTCGGTGACGAAGTTCTTTCGAGCAGATTTATTACATTTTTTTTTTTTATTCGCGAGATGAAACATTTTATTTAGATACATGGATCCGGCGAAGGAAATATTTCGGGGTTTTCAGAAACGCGGGAACGCCGCGGTAAAACTGGCATTTCCACTTTCGATTACTCTCCCCCTTCGTCCCGACAGAACACCCACTTTTTTAATTAAAATTGCACGCCACCCGTACCGCTTCAAACTTTCCGCGTGAATAGGCTTTATTAAATTAGTTTTGAACTCGCGATAAACAAGCTTTAACGTTACATTGGCCGTAAATCGTAGCGCGGCATAAACAACCGCACTAGCGGGCGAGATTTTCTTTTTCGGCGTGCTTCTAAAACGAGCGTGTGCTTTATTTTGGATTCGGTATTGGACGGATGAGAAGTTGCAGGGTTTGCAACCGCCGACGTGACGAATTACGAGGAAACGTACCGAGAGACACGCCCACTCAAAAATTCATCGAGCTCGGGAAATCTTTCTCCCGCAACTACATGAATTCTTATTGTCAGCCGGGCGTTCCTTTTCCCCTCAGAAATCTCTTTCTGTTAAAGGACACGCGATAGATTACCTCGAGAAAGCCGCGATAACGTGTTCGCGTTCGCGTCCACTTCACCCTGACAAATGATCGTCTTCTTCCGTCACACTCCCGCCTTTCCCGCTCGGTATTAGGTACATCGGAGCTCAATATTGTTGCCCTTCGTCTGTGTCTGTTACACGAAACTTTTCACCGACGGAAACGGAAGAAACACTTTCTGAGAAATCGAAGTAGGTACGGTCGAATCGGGGCTTCTTTCGGAGCGATGCTTTTCCTCGTGGGATCTCAGTTGTAATATTCGCCGCGTGGAACGTAAATAGTGACCCAAAAATGAGGCCTTTTTACCCGACTGCGGCATGCAAAGGAGTGAATGTTTGTTGTTCCGATGTGACGCTCTAGAGCCTGTACGCATACACCGATTTGGACAAATGAGGTGTCTTTGGAATTGTCTTGACGTTCCGAATGTTATAGGATATATAATTTTCAAAAAAGTAAAAAATAAAAAAATTAAAAAAATTTAAAATACCCGACTGCTTAAAAAGCGAACTAAAATGACAAAAATAATAATAAGATGACAATTTAAATTAACTCAATTGCCTGCAGTTGGAGGCCTTAAATCTTTTGATGCGAATGATTTGATGTAATTACATTCGAACATTTATTTCGAAATAGAAAATTATATATTGTCTTAATAAATATTGTGTATCGCTGTTCGCCCTAATTAGATTTGATGGGCTATTAACAACACTAACAGTATTTCCCACACGGACAAAGAGAGAAACATATAAGTTAAAAAATACGCTGAGGTTGAAATGTCACTATATAAGCTTGAATTTGCATCGATGTTGTCCACTTTTTTTTGTTACCAGCTTCAAGCACTTTCATTAGTCATTGCGGTACATGCTTGGGATAGAAGACCATCAAAAGATTTAAGGCCTCCGACTGCAGTCAATTGAGTTAATTTAAATTGTCATCTTATTATTATTTTTGTCATTTTAGTTCGCTTTTTAAGCAGTTGGGTTTTTAAATTTTTAAAATTTTTTTAGCCTCTTTTTGGTCCCATGATTTTGGAACTGAATTTTGTGCCAAATGATACCTTATGATGAGACATCAATCACAACAAATTTTCAAGTTGAGGTGACAATTAGTTTGTGAGATATGGGAGGTGAAAAAAGTGAAAATTCGTTAACGTGTTAGCCCATGCGTTTCGATGTACGAACTTCTATGTCAGTCCGATTATTAAAACAATTATTTCTGGTGATTTTGCTGGCTGCTAAAAACGAATTTGAACCTAGATTTTCAAAATTCACGAACAAAAAATCAAAATAAAAATATATAAATGTCCGTGTAGTGGGTGCTTTTTTAATATATCGTCCACCATATTGATTCGGTCATTGTGAATTTTGATATATTAAAAGAAGCACCCACTACACAGATATTTATATTTCTTGATTTTGATATTTTGTTGGTAAATTTTGAAAATCTAAGTTCAAATTCGTTGTTAACAGTCAGCAAAACCCCTAGAAAGAATTGTTTAAATAATCGGAGTGACATAGAAGTTCGTAGGGGAGACCGGGGCAAAGTGACACGAAAAACGTTTGAAGTGGAATAAAATTTTTCTCTTTCAATAAAAATGTTTGGAAATAGATTTATAATATAATTAAAACATTACTATTGATAAATGACGAATAGCAATACTTAAAATAAACTTAGAGTATATTAAAATTCAACTTGAAAGAAATGATGCAAGAGGTATCACTTTACCCCATGTATGGGGTAAAGTGAACTATCCGGGGTAAAGTGAGGTGCAACAAAATAAGAACTTTAATTAAGGATAAAGGTAAATATTAACCACTTCCGTTGGAATGACATGTGTAGCACGGCAGCTTCTGGCTTTTTTGCACCGTGGTTGTCAAATACTGTGGCAGATTTTTCATATTTTTTTTGAGGTTAGTTTCTGTTCCACCACGCCGCGTGGTTTTCTAGCCAGCTAACAGGTTATAATGTTGCGCACATCACTTGCGCATTGGTTCTTAGCAGCCATTTGCAGCTCAGTTTACCCTGGTCACTTTACCCCGAATCTGTACTCAGTGGAAAATTAATTATTTAATAATGTTACGATTAATGTTTTCTCAAACGCGTGTACACGTATGTTTATAAGCTTGTTACAAACAAGCAGAACAAATTTGAAGTTAAAATAACACATTTAAGACGCATTTATCCAAAAAGCTAAATTGAAAAGAAAACCAATTGGAAGTCTCTAAAACACATTTTTAATTTTTTAAATGAATTTCCATTTTTTTATATCTGAATGTGCATAATTATGAATGTGGTATTACCCACATTTATTACGTCACCAAATTTTCTAAATATATTCTATTGTTAAAGAATAAATTAAGAAAGCTCATTTTACCCCGAGGTTCACTTTTCCCCGGTCTCCCCTACATCGAAGCGCATGGGCTGACGCGTTAACGAATTTTCACTTCTTTCACCTGCCACATCTCAGAAACTAATTGTCACCTCAACTTGAAAATTTGTTGTGATCGATGTCTCACCATAAGGTATCGTTTCGCATGAAATTCAGTTCCAAAATCCTGTTACCAAAAAGAGGCTATTTCTTGAGTGACTCTTTAAAAATTTCCTTAGGTTCAAAATGCAAAGCATTTGAATCAACAGAATCTGAGTAAATAATTCTGTTCTCCAACATTTCCTTCGAGATATCTAGCGTGAACATTCGCGAATACAGGCGGAATATTTGAACCGACGCGGAGTAGCAACGTAGATTCTGTTACATGGTTGCAAATCGTTCTCTTCGGAAATCCCTTCCCCTCGACGGGAAAGGGAAGCAGCGAGATTTCCAGCAGACCGTCACGGGTGCTATCTAGAGAACCTCGAATGTCTGTCGCGCGATATTAGTTTCTCGATTCGGGAGACCGGCCGCGAAATAAGGGGGCGAAAAAAGGGAGGGTGATAATAGAGGGGCGAGAGAGAAGGGGGCGGGAGATAGAAGGGCCGGAGAGAGAGAGGAGGGAAATGAAAGAGGGTGGCCAGAAAGGAGGAAGGAAAGCGGAATCTCCTGTTACATCGAGTTTAAGATAGGGCGGACCTTTCATCCGCAAAAATGCCCCGCGGGACCCGCGTCAACGTCCTGCGAGAGAACTACCATCCAGTTCGTTCTTCAACCCTCCATCCCAGCCATCCCGAAGCCTGCTCACGAATGCTCGCTCGCTCGGACAGGGCCACGACGACAAGGAGCTCTCTGACTAGACGTCACTCAGATTCCAACTTCCCTCCATTCTTCTGCTCGGCCATGATTTATGGTCGCTTTAATGCAACCTACCGCAAGAATTCGCGTCGGATGTAACGCGGCTACTCGGATTAACCGTTCAACTTCCTCGCGTAGAAAATAGTCGGTATCGATGTCGATGCGGGAAAGTTTAAAAAGGATCCTCACTTTCGACACCCCCTTGTTTAAGTTCTTCTCTTGAGCGTATCGTTAAATCCGAATCCAGCCTGCTTCGTCAAGACTAAGCATAGAAATATTACCGAATTCCTTCGGCCGCAATGACGAAACATGAGCAGGAATTAAGGGTCGCTCATTTGAGTGACCGTAAAACTTTTCGCGTACCCGCCTTCAGCCCCGAGTGCTTTGCTTTTAACGAATAAAGGTCGCTGAAAGCTCCGCCGCGAATAAATTACCATGCGACCACTCGGAAGTAACGCAAAAGCGTCCCGCGAACCAGGCGAATTCTTTTTCCACGGCGGTGCAGCTTGTAGATAAATCACTATGTGCGTCGTCCCGCGTGTTTTTGATACGCGGAAATCGCCGATTCAGGGATTTCGCGGAAAATATTCACCCTTTCTTCTCTGAGTACAATTTAGAAAACATGGGCCAAAAGCCTTTTCGAATCTTTAGATTATCTTTGTTGAGTCAAGAGACATCTAGTTAATGAAATGTTGGCTTTGACGTGAAGGCTAACAGGTCGAGGAGCGTCCAGGTTAGGTACTCAAAGCAAACAATGCGTCTTAAGTGGTAGAACTTACACCAGTCGCTCCTCCTCCCACAGCAGCAGATTTGTTCGTAAATAAATTGATAGAGAGTCTACAAAACTACCTCCCATCGTTTTATTTTGACTTCAGGTGAAAAGCCTCCTGAGGATCTAGCGTGGAAAATAAATATATCCGGGCGTAGTTAGTATAATCTGAGGCCTCGCGCGACTGAAATACAATTGGAATTGCGAGAGGGTATTTTTCAAAGGGAAGGAACGAAGGGAAGGTAAATTTGGCCGAAGTGGGCGGCATTGCAATCCCTTGTCGAGGATCCCAGCCCGCCCACCCGGCTTCATCTCAATAACATTAGCTTAGTCGTTTAAGCTTTTATTCCGCCGACTTATATTTATTCTGAGCTGGCCGAGCGCAATTTGTTCGGCTCTGATCTCTACGCTAAACTATCGCCCGCTTCAACGACTCTTTCTCCCAGGAAATTCCTCCGCTCCTTTTTCTTTCGCTCCTCGGTTCAAGCATATTGCGTTAAAGCAGTCTATTTAATTCGCCACCTGTTCCTACCGATTGTTATTACTTCTCCCTCTAGCACAGCTCCCGACACGTTTACAGCTGCTGCTGGAACCACCGTCCACGAGTGGACCCGATAATTGCGTCTAAATTCCCTGGATGACATAATCGACCAGCGTGTTGGACGATCGGGAATAATGGTCGAAGACGGGAAGCTCGGTGATTCTTTTATGGCGTGCCGAGATTCGAAAGCCCGGCGAGTTACGAATGCGAATCGGTGCCATCGGAGTATGGAAAAGGAAATCGACTGGCGATCGGATTATTATTCAAGACACGGTGCCCGGACGTTCCTTCCTTCTGAAGCATTCCACGGTGCGATAGGCGATGCCAGTCGAAGACATCGCCTCTTGCCAGTCGTGCGTGTGACGAGTGACGAGATCGCCGGAAGTCGCGGCCGAGGTATTCACGGTCCCCGCTTCTGTTTAGTCGCCGATCAAAGGCGAAAGTCCTTCGACGTTCGCAAATAAAATTCCGCGCCAACAAGTGCTCGCAGCGTCTCGTCCAGGCCAGAGTAGTCTTCGGAAACATCTCGATGGCTTCGTCGACCGAGCTGCAACGGAAGTTGTCCAATCTCGGAGAAAAAATTTTGCCATTCCAGGACAGGTAAACTGTACAGTAGCATGTAGGGTGGATGTACCAGTAAACGAACGCGTACCAGTGAATGGACATTTTTTATTAAAATAAGTTATTAAAGTAAGCAACTAATTAATCCTCTAGGGTAACCGACCCAATTACTGACACATTAAGCGTTGACGCTGACATTATCTTATAGTTATGTACTTATGGACTAAAAATATATGTTTTTCTTGTTATTTATTATTGTTTAATATGTTTACTAGATGAAAAAAATTTGGTGGATCTTAAAACTTCGATTTTTGTGTATAAATTCATCAATTTTAAAAATATATTACGGGATCTATTACTGACACCCTTCAAATGTATTTGATTGAATTACTGACACCCCAATTACTGCCAGCTAACCTAATGCTGTTTATCTGTCATTTTAAGGTTACGTCGTGTCATGTACACGAGCAATTACTGTTATGACAGTAATACAAAAATGCTTGAAACGCTTGTACCAATCACTGTCACCCAATTAATAAGTAAAAAGACTTAATGAATCGTTGAATTCGGATCTTTATTACTTTCTACGATGCTTATATTATTTAAAATATTATATTTTGTTACGTGAATAGCTGAAATATTACAATTACAGCATTTTCTTTAACGCCTTGTTTTCTCTTTCGCTAGTAAGGAAGTCATCGTTTCCATTCTCCTAATATCCGCATAAATTTTTTTATCGTTTTATTCAAATTAACGAAGAAAAAATTAAGTACTGTTTTTTGTATCGTATAAATAACAGTTTGAATTGTATGCTAAATTTTTTTTATGTATCATTTTATAAGATTTATTCGTTATTTTACGTAAAACAGCTTAGGGTGACAGTAATTGGGTAGGTGGCAGTAACTGGGTCCTTTACCCTATGGGCCGAATTTTTGTTTTAACTCCAAAAAAGTTGTGGGAACGAGAAATCAGAAATTATAAACCTATATATGCAAATGAAAACAAATTTTTGCGTTTAAACAATTTTATTGCGATATATTCGCTATGTGACTTTCAAGTCACACCGGCCTATAAAGTCTGTGTATAATAACTCATACGTGGAATTCCATAAAACAATTTGCATTTGGTGTTAAGCATAAATGTACATTACACTTTGAACATTTTATTTTCGGAACTCACGAATCTCATGAAAAAAAGCTATAATTATTTTGTAAAATGTCGATAAATTAAAATGTGACCTGAAAGTTACACGAGCCCATAGAGGGTTAAGTAGCGACTTCTTTTCATTTCTTGCTTCGTATCCAAACACTTTTTGCAGCACGTGGAATCAATCGCGCTGCAAACATAATTTTATAATAGTATTCGTTCATCAGCCTTAAGTGTTTATTTACTGGCGCGTTTACCCTAATACTGTGGAAGGTAGGTATGTATTTGTTCTGTATTGAATATCAGCTAGAAAATTCCATGCAAACGATACATGTACGTAGAAGGTAAGTTCCATTTTCCATGCAGCTCAATTTCGCCTCGAGGTAATCGTGTAGGTACGTTCGATACGGTTGTCCCTGGATTTTCATTTAGCGAAACATGGCCACTTATTTGTCAGCCGCGAGGAAATTGCACTCTATGGTGATGACCTCCCGTGAATTAATCAATAAACACGTAGCCAGTGCTACGTTAAGTACGGATACGGGCTGCTCGTAAACGATGTCTGCCAACGCAGACGCGGTCGCCGTGTACTTTCCCCCGTTGCCTGTGTGTTCGTTTTACACGTTTCTCTTGACTATAAACTGATCATAATTTTAGCCAAGCCACGCTAATGTATAATGCATCCACCTCCGCGTCGTTAACGTCCTTTTTCTCTGGGAAAGCGAGGGTGGAAAAGCGGCGGCGACTCCTCCGGGTAAATTTCGTGTATCAAAAATGCAAAGAGGGGGGGATGTATTTTTGATGAAACGAAATCTAGGGTTCCCATCCGCATCGTTCAAATTTCTACGAATTTCTCCAACGATTTTAAAAACAGTTCCTCCGCGCGAAACTCTGTCTGACTTTGCAATTAACCGTTCTCTGTTCGCAGCAAGAAGCCAAAGGAGGGTCGAAAGAAGCGTGGCGCTGTAGTTTATTGGTCATTTTGTACCTAGATCGTTTCACTATAGGGCCGCTCGTAAGGAAAAACGACACATCGAAGTAACGCGAGGCTAAAAGACGTGTCTTCAAAGTTTCCGAACGACCCGAAGGATGCGAGAGAGCCTGGTGCTTGTCGTCAGGGAGACTCGCGACCGGCGAAACGTGGGTGAGACTCGAGGAGACCGTAGATATTGCACGTGAGTAGACGGCGACAGTCGGAATGTTGGTCGAGTCGCGTGTGATGTCTGGGCGATGTTACACATCGGTCTGAACGACACGCTGACGATTTATCGAGTTAACTTGTCCCGGCCTTATCAACCATCCTCCTCTCGACGTTTTGCTTTCTCACGTTTCCTTTCGACTATCATGCGATAGGGGATGTTTGTAGCAATTCGAGCTATTCTTCTTGCTATTTAAACTAAGGGTTCTTTTAACCAAAATCGAGATTGGTCCCTACTTAGGAAATTTTTGTTCGTTTTCTTTCTTGTTCCTTTTAACATCCGTTACTCGAAAAGAGAGTTTCAGTCCGTCGAAAGCAGCATATCATCGAAAATCGAGGAAGGTATCTGGAGCTTCGAGCGAGCTTTTCGTTCTTTTCTGCTCCCCGACTCCGTTGCCGCCCGATTTCTCGAAACGAAGCGCCGGCTAGTCTTTTCTCCGCTCGCTTCTCTATTTCTCTCGCCAACAGTTTGAACAGAGACACCCCTGTAGACCGAGTTTCGCCAGCTCGTTCTCCATCACTCTCTCTCCGTGGACACGTTTTCTCTCCATTCTTCGTTTCCCTCCGCGGTGTCAGGCTCCTCCGCAAGCTTCAGGAGCTGAGAGGCGATCAATACGTCGCTCCAGAACGGAGAAGGAACGGAAGCTACGTCATTGGGGGAGCTGGGTGGCTGGATGGCCGGGTGCGGGGGCGGCGAGGCCACGGGGGCCGAGGGGCGCGGGACCACGGAGGGGTGGCTGAGGGAAAACGGAGCTTTTCCAGGCGATTCCTCGAGGAGAGGAGAGCGGAGGCCTGGCTCCGAGCAGATATGCGCGACTATGAGCGCGAAAAGATGATGAGACGAAGGGTGACCCCTGGCTTCTACCCTCTCTCTTTCTCCCGAGATCCACTTGACAGGGATGGAATCCTGGGGGCCGAGACTCCACGATTCCGGCCGAATAGGAACGATGCCAGGGCTGTATCCACCGGCAGAAATGTCTCAGCTGAGCGTCCCCCAATTTTCGTCTGGGGAAGCTTTCCCATTTCGCTTTGCGTTGCTACTTTCATTCCATGCCATTCGCTCTTTCTTCCCATTCGATTCCATATCGAAGGCTCGAGGCTTCTTCCGAATAATCCTGCGCGGCATGCCCGACATTAAAATTTGTACTTGCACGCTGCGGAATTTTACATATTCTTCGGCCCCTAGATTGTCTTAGAACTTGCTCGCTGCGTCTGTTGAACGTACGTTCACGTACACCCAGATCGCTCATCCTCGCATGACACAGACACGTGTATAATGTGTGCATTTGGGCGGGAGTGTCTTGTAAAAAAAAAATCGCAGCGAACAACGTAGATCGTCGCTTAACCCTTGTTTCAGTTTCTGAAACATGACGGAAGAGGAAGAACGAGTATCGGTGTTTGTTGGTGGTCGGTAAAGAAAGAATTTCCTCTCAAGGATTCTTCATAACGTTCAAGCATTCTTCGGTATAAAATTCCTTGACTCCCCGGTGACACTGTTTTCTATAAATTCCGAGAGAACGGAGAAAAGCGAAAACTGGAATCGTGGCGAGGTGGACCGCGAAGCGAGGAAAGTCGCGGGGGGGTGTAAGGACGCGTGCGTCGCTACGCCACGCCGCGCTGGGAATAATGTGTTATCAATACAAATTTGGAAGGGGTGCAGGCGGCGGTGGGCCGGGTACGGGTGTGGGTTAGGGTGCTACACGGGTACACGGGTTCAGGGGGCTACGGCCCTGAGCGGTAGCATCCCCCTTGGTCGGCGGCGGGGTGGGGAGGGAGTGCGCGCGGTCCAATCATCGCAGAATCCGGGGGATGCCCGTGGGTTCGTCCGGGCATCCGTGGGAGAGACGCCCCGCGTCGCGCCACGACTCGAAGATTCGCGGAATGCTTTCTCCGCTCGGGGCCAAAAAGGACAGTCGGCCGGCGGGTTTCGTTGGAAGGGCGTTGGCCCGCGGTTTTCACGCTTCCGCGTGCTTCCTTGGCTTCATCGGCATCCTCGGCTTCCGTTCCGTGGCAGCAGGACGCGAGACGCGCGCGCGAATCGCGCCACGAGTGACGGCCAACAGTGGACGTCAGTGAGAGCTGAGGAGACGTCCAGCCAGGTGAAACCACTGCGAGCCACGCAACAAGCGCATGTACACGTACACGTAAACTCACAGGTGAGAAACATGTGCACGCGCCTCTACAGAAACCGACTCCATAGTGGCTCAGAGTTCACGCATGATTTTTCTGTCTCTAAACACAGTCGCCTCTAGTCTCCCCTGTTCGTCGCGCGTTCACAGGCTTACGCGCGGATCCCACCTGCCGTGAACCGTGCTCTTCGCATGGTCCGTCGCGCTGGTACCTATTTAGAGGTGTTCGGGAGTTCCTCGAGTGCACGTGCATGCGGCTGCGAACGGGTCTCTTTCAGTCGCGTTTAGTTTCACCCGTCTAATTGTATTCTCCTCGTGTCGATACTTCGACCTCGATTCTCCGAACGTAGAAGACGCCCGCGCGCCCGCGCGCGCGCGCACGCACGCCACTGTCGCCTGTGGAATTTCGTGAAATCAGTCCCTTCCAGGTCGAAGCTCGTGCAGCTTTCCCGTTTGGGTCGTCTAGCCGCGACGTAGGCAAGCAATTCGCTCCGCCTGTTGCTTGATTAGATCACGCTACGCTGTGTTTGTGCTCGTCTCGTCGCCGTTGGTTCATCCTGCCATCGGGATCGTCGCTTCTCGCAAGCAGAACGGAGGTCTTCGGTTGGTACGGGGTTATAGGTAAAGGAATTTGTTGCAGAGATTCCTCTGCTCGTGGCACTTGCGCCTCGGAGTCTCCGCACCTGGTACACTTCGTCTTCTCACTTTTTACCATTTTTCACTTCCATACTTCTTGTTGCGCGCGATTTTGGTTTCGTCGCTTTGATATTCTCGGAATTGACGAAAGAGGACAGAAAACCATTGGACCTCTGGTAGACCGTGCCCCGTTTATCGACATTTTCGCGGTCGAAGCAATAATCGTTAACAACCGAACTGTCTGATCGGACGAAAGCATAGTCGGATAGAGTTTGTGAAATCGACCGTTAAAATCCCAGAAGCGCAATCGCGTCGTGCGCAGGACATCGCATTAATTCACGACTTCCTTCAACCGTATTCCGGATGTACATGCGGGGTCACGTCCGGTTTTAGTGGAGGTTTCCCGGCGTCACGTACGGCTCACCGTCCACCGGAACGAAATTTCTAATCCACGCTGGCTTTATACGGTCATGCTTGTTATTCGTACGTGTCCGCTACGCGCTCCATCGCTTTGCAATCGGTGTCCAATAATTAATTAAGAATTCCTGCTGCTTTATCGTCACCACAGCGGATCGTCCCATCGCTCGTTTGAAATTAAATCGTTCCTCGTTATCGGAAAACTCTTGACAATCCGTGGAAAGATTTAGTTACACGACTGCAGACGAACTTCCAAACCCATTGGCAATCGTTGCTGGTTTCTGTTTCCACCCAATTCGTCTTGCTCGACCGTTAGACGTGGCTACGTACCACATTTTCTAGCGTGGACGTGGAGCTGAACTAAAACTTGGGCTTATGTGTTGCAGATGTCGCTACCGAAGAAACGGGCTGAGATGGCAGTTGCATAAGATAGGCACATTCGTGATCTACCCTGTAGATCCGGGCTTTTGTAGAATTGTAAATATCAGAAGCTCGTCTCTACAGGTATCTTACGGATGACATGCCACGCGACTCTAGATTGCAATGCATGGCGGCGCATTCGTTTAAGTCACCCTGTCCTGTCGCGGGGCTTTTCAAACGATCCCGTGGGGAGTCGTTTAGTTTAGGGCCGAGCCATCGGCCGCGTACAAACCTATATGTATAACCTGCAGGCAATAAATAGCCAGCGCGAACGAGCAATCGACCGATTCGTTTGTGGCTTACTCGACGTTACAGTAATCGTAAGATATATGCAATGTGTCGCGATCCGACAAAATAAATTCTAACTATAAAATGTAATATATTTCACGGTAGAATAGCCTGTTATGTTTATAGGTTTTTATTGTTATGTAGTGACGAACGTTTTTCTTTGTTAACTAATTAAGTTTCACGATGAAATATACTCAAATAAATATGTTTATCTACTGTGTTACATATTGTTAATTGTACAATACACGCAACGCTTTGAACAATGGTTTTTATATAATGTCATTCACTCGCACGTTGGACATGTATGATGTAAATGTAACGCAAAATGTAATGTAAAGATATTTGGAATAAAAATACTTAAAAATACTTCGCTTATTTCATCCCAGAGAACCTACCGCAAATTGGAAGAATAAATTTCACAAGGTATCGTTTTGTTTACGGAAGAAATGATTATTTTGGAAACGCACTTCCGTTAGATATATTCTATAATTTTTATCGAAGATAGCATCCCTCGTGCAAATTTACTGAAACGCTTGTTCCGAGAAGTAATCGTCCCTTAGCGAGTATATTTTTTCACGGTTGAAAAAGGAATTTTTTAAGTCACTTTGTCCCTACCGGCGACGTTCTGAACTGTTTCGCCTATTCCTTCTCAGTCGATATAATAGAAACCTGTATATCGGCATACAAATGCAGGTTTCTATATTATCAACGGAGCAAAGTTAACAAATCTGCGCCTTTTTAACTGCAGCGTCGCTTTATATTAACTTTTTTTTTTAAATTATCCTTTTTTACGCGTATATAGATTTCTATTTCTTGGAACTAGAAAACCAGATGCTATAAAAGTTGTTTTAAAATGATTTATTAACCGCTCAGGTCCAGTACCATGCGAGAATACTAGATGGCAGCACCATTTACAAATCATCCCTCTTGAAGAATGATATACAAAGTTCAGAAAAAAATACATATATGTAAAATTTCCTAAAGTTAAATGCAGCTTTCTACCTGATGATCGCTTGTTTGCTACTATGTAAAAATATTTAACCTCCTAAAACAGTAATCAGATTACCAAAACATTGGCAAACGTCTCGTTTTCGTCAAGAATCAATCTCTAGCACACCAATTTTCACAAAATAAAGCGAGTCTTACCTTTGAATCGTATTTCTGAACGCTCGCAGTTGTCTGCATTTAACAAACTACGCTGACCTACTTTTACGTAATTATTCCCGTCCAGGTTGCCGCGATTCGAAGCAGTGGCTGCTTTCCTAAGAACGTCCTCGGCACTGGTTTGCGGCTGCTGGACATCGGTGAACGGCGGTGTGTTTTCACGGTCGTCCTGGAAAAAAGCACGAAATACGTTGGCGAAAAGGCAAAGGATAAGCGGACTCGAGTGCATGAAAGCCAGGGCGTTTGATGGTGCGATAGCATGGTGGTACCCGGGGCGACGAGGTATTATGTTATTGATCGTCCCTCGAGCTCTGTCCCCATCAGCTGTCGTGATCCCTGGCGTTCTCCTGGTACTACCGGGTTGCACGTTAACCTTTGTACTGGCGGCGGAAAAAAACGTTTACAGGCTGGATGCATATCTACCACGGTATAGCTGGCTTTGCGCGATCGCTATTTTTCTTTTTCCAGCCGATTGACACATTGCAACAATGTTCCGCCTTGTTTTTTTTTTTTTTTTAAGAGATCGAAACAGTACGGAAGCTATTTAATTTGATGGATGAAAGGTAAGAGAATGGTTGAATGTTTTTTTAGACTGTTGCTTGGAAGGATTTTGAGGCCACTCTATTTTTTGTTTAAGGATATTGAATACTTTTATCAGAAAGGTCTGTTGGTACAGAAATTTTACGCGAAGGTCTGTATTTACACTTTGTTTGGATGAGTCATTTTTCTTTTAAATGTTTCTCCCTCAATGCATATATTGCAGGTACTTACCTGTGCAACGTCGAGTCTCGATGGAGGCTTCCGTACCAAATTCATCGTTCGTGCGACTCCACTTGGACGTGTTTCTGATTGAATTTCTGAGAAAAAAAAGAGGATCGCCTGGAAAGTTGCTGGGGAGTAGGAAAAGCTCGGTAACGTCGCCCGGTATTAATCGCGCGATAATGACCGACAGATGAAGAAATATCGTTCTCCAATGACGCGCCAGTGGGTTAAGGCGAATCCCCGCCATTATGACGTGTCAGCATCCGGGGTAATCCGCGATAACCATTTATTTCAGATCCACGGGCCGCGGCGCGCCGGAGCGAAAGGGGTGGAGGAGCAGGGAAAGAGAAGAGCCGCACAAATCTTCCTTTCGTGGACAACTTGAAGAGTCTCTTCGAGTAGGTACCTCCAACCCCTCGTTCCGTTCCTTTGCTCGTCTTCTTCCGCTCGGTCTGCTAGCCTGCGAACGTAATATCCTGCTCCTCGCTCAGCCTCCGGATGGCTCGAACCTTCCAACACGAATCTCTTCGTGTCTCCTTCCCCCGAGTTCCGTTCGTGGCCCTCTACCTCTCCCTCTACACCCAACCCGCTCCCGTTGCCCCGTCGAGGCTCTTCAGGGTGTCACTAATACCGCGAGGATTAATGTTACGTGGCGGAGCTTACGGTCCACTATTAATTTCATCGGGAGAACAATATCTTACGTGCCTGTGCCGGTGGCGGAGTATCGGGTGCACGGCTCTCTGTACCTGGCGCACCACATGACGATCTAATGCGCGGGTTAGCCGGAAAACAGATCCTTATCTTCGTCTGGGGAACACTGAAACGCGCTCGGAGCGGTGCATCACGGTGAAACGGTCTGCCTCTTCCGCCTCTTTGTTTCAAAATATGTATGTACCTACCTCTGATTCCCTGCGAAGCACGCTGCAGTTCGCGATTGCATGGGATTACCTCTTGCGGTGAACCAAGATGGTGTGACCGTAGATACTTCACGCCCAAGATCACTATCGCGATTCCGTTATCTTTACATTTATTCTGCCTACCCTTTAAATTGGACGATGCAAGAACTCTAACTCGGGTAAATCCGGGAGACGCGGTCGACCTAATATAAAATGGCTATTAAAACTAATATAGAAATTACTTATTTTATCAGAACAAACCTATATGTTCAGAATTTGATGCTGATTCAGAAAAACTGGTCGATATTTGCTTCTGAATTTGAAAACTGAAGTCATGACATCTGACCATCTCTCCCGAGGTGCCGGGAGAAATGGTTTTCGTCGTTGGCAGAGACTACTCACATAATTATTCATGGAAAAATAACAAAGAAGAAAGCAAAATTATTTATGAGTGAATACAACTACAGATTCATTGATATTTAATTTGTTTACGCTAAACAAGTAAAGAACACATCGAAGATAAAGCGAAGTACCTACCGGCGATTAGCAAGGCAAATGAATACAAAAGTGAATGAATAAAATAAATAAACAATAATAATAAAATAATGATAAAAAATAAAAATATAAATAAAAATAATAAAAAAAATCATAACTCGACCATCTCTCCTTTCTGCAGCGAGAGATGGTCTTCTCGTTAGTTTCGAGAGGAAGAGTTAATATGGCTAAATACTTTGACTGCATTGTCTCTCGATATCTCTACTATCTTATTATTCCCAAACATTAGAATAAACTTAGAAGTATATTTTAAATACGATTTTGTACACCGTTGTTTGACAAAAGAGGTTAAATTTAACCTCAATTTACCTTTTATAGCCTGTAAATCTAGAAAAGCACAGAAGGAACCGAAATGACGCTATTCATTCAATTGTTTGGCTTCTAGAGAAGTAATTAGTCTGCACTTTAACGCGTTTTTACGTATAGAGTCTGAAATATAGCGACTCTACCAACTCTCCCGCCCGACCGCGTCTCCCCGATTTACCCTACAGTGAAAACGTACCAAAGGTTCGAGGATTATATTATTTTCAGTCGATAGTTTGAGCACGCTATAGTTCCACCAATAATTCGAAGAACTATGTAATAGATAGTGCATGTAAAACGCGCGAAAATCACGGCGTACTTATACAGCTGTACTAATTGGACGCGTCTGAACCGTGTCGAGGGAGCGAACAGACAGACCGGATCATATTTCTTTCCTTGTGATGTTTCGAGAGCATCATAGTTCGCGGTAAGTGTAATACAAAGGTTATTACGGCTCACGATAACATCCGAGCATAGCTGACGGGTTTGACTGACGAGCTCTCAGACGTCGCTGCAGGAGCACGCCATTTGCGAGGCCCGGCTGATACCTATCTCCAAGTAATTAGGAGTTGAGCTGGAATCACGCATACCGTTTTCGCCGTTGTTTCAGGATTACTTTCGCCCTGTAACGCTGCCAATAACAATTACACACTTCCCTCGCATGTTGTCGGTGCAGGGTGCGTTCCCCTTGCTTGGAGACGGACCGTCACCACTGTTTTCCTGGATCTCGGCTGTTCGCACGCGCTTACAGACTATGCTCTTCACGCGGAATCATGTAAAACAAGTTGGCAATAAGCACTGTTAAGATAAATGTCCCAATTAGCGACCCTGTAAGATCTACGCGCACGTTCTAACATATTTGCATATTAAAAATATTTATCGCGGTTACTCATTAATAGCCTATCATATGGCTGGTTCTTTTCCAGTGTGAAAAAGGCCCCTTTTTATAATGAAATTATTCGAATATAATTATTAATAATAAATATATTATATGGTGCACGTGTACCTATTTTTGACCATCAATTCTCTCTTCGTCCCAAATAGTGACCTACTTCGGACCGTATCATTGACTCGCACATAATGCGTGGAATACCGTGTCATTGATCGGGACATGCAATCTAATGTCCCACCTACTAACTGCATCGGAAAAGAATGTTTATAAAATAATAAGTACAAAACAAAATAATTTGCAACAGTCTTTATCACAATAGCTTTATTAAATTATTATTAAATTATTATTGCAATAATACGTTTAATACGTTATGTTTCGTTAACGGTATTTTTCCGTTATATTTACACAGTAACGTCGTTTTTGGTATTCCATATGATTGGCTGATACTTCTAATGCTATGGCCACTTCGTACAGCTGCCAAAGCATTTTCTAATTGTTCTTGCGAATAATTTTTTCGTCTATTATTCTCTTTACTTGACATCTTCTTGAGAACACTTTTTAAGGTTACGATGCAACTGACAACACACGTAAAAACACGCAAGATGGAAATACGACATGGCATCTCGTGTCAATAAGAGGAATTCATACATTTTACGAGTACCGATTATTGACCTCTATAATTATTATGAATTTAATAAAAAATTCGATGCAATTTTTTTAAATTGTGAATTAACAATTATTTTTTAACTTATTTGTATATATTTTTCTTACATTAATATGCTCATGCAAGAAACACTTAATACTTAAAATTTGGCCGTTCTTAAGTTCGGTAACAAGAAACTACTTTTTCACGGATTTGTAAGTGACACACGTGAAAAATTTATTAATTACTTAATTATACGTCATGATATACATCAGCGAAACCATCAGCAAGATACTTAGAATATTCCACGAATCGAATTCAATACTTTTAACGCCCGTTCCGAACAGAAAAAAATTCACATTTAAATATAAAGGATAAAGTGTCAATAATTGGGACTGGGTCGCTAATTGGGACATTTACCTTAGTTGCTATCCCTCGATAGCCGAAGTTCCAAGTAACTGCGAACGAACAATTAAATATTAGGATAGTTGTGAATTGCGTAGATGGCTTCCACTGTTCCTCCAGTACCTAAGCGCAGCTGGCCCAGTCGAGGTGGAAAGTTGGAAATCGCCGTGGAAAATGCTACTGGGCACCTTTCTTGTTAATAGAGTACGACACAACTTCTTCCATTAACTTTCTAGTCCCGTCACGGCAATTTGCAAAGTACCTGCACGTGTGAATAAATCCTCTCGCGGCAGCAGCACGACGTCCGACCGGTGACTTATTTATGATCAACCTTTCCTCTGGGTCCGGGGTAAAGGGTTAAAAGCGAAACAATGCCCTGGCCGACGTTGTTTTGATGCGGTCAGGACTGAGGAGGATCAGTGGAGGGTCCCAAACCCTTTCGACGTGTGCCAGTTTCCCAGGGGGCACCGCTAACGGGAAATCTGCGCTTTCTCCTTGCCAAGTTATTGGCAACGGAACGCACAGTCCTCCCCGTTAAACGCGCGTCGTTTGGTCGGTGGGTAAGTGTCTATTACGTTATTGTTCTACTTGTTTTCTGCGCGTGAACTACCCGGACCTAGCCCAAAGCCGAGCAATTCTCCATCATGGTTCACCGAAGCTCGGCCGCGAGACAAAGGCGGGCAATAAAGGAGCAGATACATACGTGTTCGATTAGCAGAGTAGCATGGACGATAGCGGTGTCGGCGGAGGTGCTTGGCCAGGACGATAACGGTAATCGTCGGGTTGGATGGTAGCGTGGTGGCACGGAGGCACGGAGGCAGGCTGCCCTCGGTCGTCTTCATGATCAGAAGAGCGGCAGCATCCTGGTCCTCCCTTTAGTAGTCTCATACCACTAGCGTATACCCTTACTATGGTACCCCTGGCTGCGCGGTGCTAGCCGTGACACGAGAATGTGATTAATGATCGCAACGGAGAGCCATGCACACCGTACACCACTCTCCTCTTTTCTGCCCTTTCCCTTCCCTCCCAGCACCACCCTACCCCCTGCACCTCGCTCGCCCTCTCCTTCCCACTCGGGCTGCAGTCGATTCCACTCTTCCCTGGACGGCCACCACGTTTTCTCTTCCCTCGTATCGTTCTCTCTTTCAGCAACCCCTGCTGCTGCCGCTGACGTTGCTGCTGCTGTTGCCGCCGCCGCCACCACCGCCGCCGTTGCTGCTGCCGCTGCAACTGGCCCCAGAGTGCTCTCTCTCTCTCTCTCTCTCTCTCTCTCTCTCTCTCTCTGCAATCTGACTGTCTGCCAGCTTTCTTATTTCGTTCATCCTCTTTCTCCCTTTGTGTCGCGGTTCCACTGATTATCTCACTCCTATTTTCCATCACTCAGCAGCTACCCCTGTGCTTCTATATAGTTGCTTTTCACGTGCTTTCCTGGGACTCTTTGGCCAATGGGCTAACAGGATCGGTAATCTTTTGGTTAACATAAGGGATCAGGGGGTACTGAGATGTTTACGAAAAGAAAAGTGCTGTGAATAATTCTTGGTAAAATTATAAGAAATTAAGGGGATGTGGGTTAAGTTTAATGTAGTTTAAAAATAAATTTTTGCAGAGAAAATCGAGAATGTCTTTGTAAGAGTTTGTGTCCCATTTGTTTACATGTTTCTTGTATTGGGAGTTACATCGAGGACTGCATTCTCGTTTAATGTGTCTTGTTTGTTTTTAGGGAAGAATCGAGGATGACAGAATTTCCTGGACTTTGTTAAACGCACCTGTCCAGGCCAGGACTCGGTGGAAATTAAGAAGTCGTGGGAGCCGAGGAAGAAATCAGTCAGTGCCCGTTCCAAGTGCGATGACTTTGACTCTATCGCCTCGCTCCTCCCTTATCTAAATCATCAATATCCTCGTGATCCCACTTTCCTTCAATATCCGAACGCCGTCGATCTTAATAATCGTAGTCGCTGGCTTCGACTCGAAATGACTTCTACATTCTCTACCTGTCCAAAGAATGTTACGTTGTTATTAAGCAGTGTTACTTACTTGCTCAAGTATATAATTCTTCTGGAAGAAAATGAATTCGGGCTACTTGGTTGGCCTGGCAGCGAAGCCCCGTGTTTAGGGTCGCATGGCGCCTAAATATGGCGTCCGAGGGCTACTTCATTGCCACCCAACTTCATTTCTGATTACCGTTAACTCTACGAATCGCTTTATCGTTTACAATGATTGCAGTTTCGTCAGATTTGTCACCGATCACTCTTCCACTCCAAATTTTTATTTTTTAACTCTCTAATACCGCATTCTTCATCGGAACAACTATATAGGGTAAACTTGCCTAATTCGTACCTGCGCTTAAATCGTACTCCCGCTGTTTCTTTTAAACTTAAGACAGCCACAATCGCCCCTATCAGTCGCCCCTATTAGTCATACGCCATTAACAAGCCGCGTCACCATGCAGTCATTCCACACAAAAAAAATATAAGCATGTATGTTTTTCACGTACTATTCACTAAAATTTTGCCACGATTCTTAAGGATTTTGTACAATTAGGGTAAATCTGGGAGACGCGGACGACCTAATATAAAATGGCTACTAAAACTAATACAGATATTACTTATTTTATCAGAACAAACCTAACATGTTCAAAATTTTATGCTGATTCAAGAAAACTGGTCGATATTTGCTTTAAGACAATATTTACTGTAAATCGGGTTGGAAACTGAAGTCATGACATCTGACCACCTCTCCCGAGGTGCCGAGAGAAATGGTTTTCGTCGCTGGCAGAGACCACTCGTAATTATTCATGGAAAAATAACAAAGGAGGAAGCAAAATTATTTATGAGTGAATACAACTACAGATTCATTGATATTTAATTTGTTTACGCTATACAAGTAAAGAACACATAAAAAATAAAGTGAACTGCCTACCGGCGATTAGCAAGGCAAATTAATACAAAAGTGAATAAATAAAATAAATAAACATTCATAATTATAAAATAATGACAAAAAATAAAAATATAAATAAAAATAATAAAAAGGTCATGACTAGACCATCTCTCCTTTCTGCAGCGAGAGATGGTCTTCTCGTTAGTTTCGAGAGGAAGAGTTAATATGGCTGAATACTTTGGCTGCATTGTCCCCCAATATATCTACTATCTTATTATTCCCAAACATTAAACGAAAATAAACTTATAAGTATATTTTAAATACGATTCTGTACACCGTTGTTTGACAAAAGAGGTTAAATGTAACCTCAGTTTATCTTTTATAGCCTGTAAATCTAGGAAAACACAGAAGGAACCGAAGTGACGCTATACATTCAATTGTTTGGCTCCTAGAGAAGTAATTGGTCTGCACTTTAGCGCGTTTTTACGTATTGAGTCTGAAATATAGCGTCTCCACCAACTCACCGGCCCGACCGCGTCTCCCGGATTTACCCTACTATTTGTGAGCATCAGTGGAACAAATTTCTATGGGAAACTACGTCTATTTTCAAGTTTATTTTTTGTTTTGACATCAACGAACAGTGCCCTATATTTTAGCGCTATAGATTTGAATTCAAATTGACCTATGTGCCTATTTCGTATCACTGTGTGTAAGCTTAAATCGTACTGGCACGAACATACAAAAACAATGTAGAAAAACAATTGGATGAAGTTAAAAAGAAAATCGTCACCAGAAAAAACAGAACAACAAAGAAAACTGGTAAAAGGGAGAATATCGCTAAAACCATTATACAAAAAAAAAAAGAAAAGAAGAAGGAGAAGAAAAACGATGAAAATGAAAGCTGGTTTTGTAAATTGTGTCAAGGAAATGGACAGGAAAATATGATACAATGCACGCAGTGCAAAATGTGGGTGAACCAGATTTGTGCGGAAATAGATAGAGTTACTTTTGAATATCTATGTGATGATTGTAGTAATTAAATTTAAAAGTACGAATTGGGATAAGTATTTTACGATTTAGGAACATTAATCCTAAATCGTAATTTTTCCATATTAAAAATAAGTCGTTTTCATGAATAGAATTTGATTACTTTTCGCTGCTTGAGTTTATAAAACTGTTTATTCGGTTAATAAAGAGTTGATTACCACTAAAGCCAGGAATCCACCGAGAAGCTAAGCTAAGCTATGCTATGCGATGCTATGTTTTAAAGTAGCTTTTGGTGGAAACGGTTCCATAAGATTGTATCGAGGCTAATTTTTTTAAAACATAGCATGGCATAACATAGCATCGCCTAGCATAGCTTAGCTTCCCGGTGGATTCCCAACTGAATTTTGTTTCATTTTCCCTGTTATTTTTCATGTAATAAGCACTTGTTCTTAAGAGATACAATTTAGACAAGTTTACCCTAACAGACAATAATTTGACTCTGCGCCTATCGAATTCCCATTGAATATAGTTTTCCAAATGCCACACGATCCCTCCAGAAGCTCCGAGGCAAACAATAACAATTCCTCCCCAGATCAGTCATCCGTTTCGCTGGGCAGCGAAGCCTTTCCAAAATAATTCATAAAATGCATCGAGATATATGCCCCCCGACAGGATGACCGTCGTCCAAGCGATAGCCGACGAAGACACGGGGAAAGAGCAGGGAGAAGGAAAATGGGAAAGAGGGATAAAGGAAGGGAAAGAGAGAGAGAGAACGACAGAGAGCGAGAGAGAAAGAGAGGGTGTGTGTACTCCCCACGGAAATCAAGGGGGGTGCGAGCGTTTCGCTGAAATTTCCGGCGTATTGTCGGCGTTCGGCGGCCGTGGATGATCCGGAGCCACTATCAACCCGTTTGCGAAGGTGGAGAGTGGGAATGGCGGTGGCAGGAGGAGCCAGGAGGAAGCGAGGACGTCGCGTCGGGAACGTCGGAGAACGAGGGCGAGCACTGATGGGATGCGGGGATGGCGACGCGTCCCTGGCGACGCCGCGACGCTGACAGCGTCCCGCGTTACCGGCTCCGATCCCCCCTGACCCTTCCTTCCACCGGCCGACTCTATTTCCGCGTTTTCTTTGACACACCCAGGATTAAAAGCTTCGGCTGTTTCTGCGGGCTTGCAATCCGGATTACTGCGCAGTCCCCGGACGTCGCGTGATCGCGGCTCGAGTGTGCTGATCACGGGGATGATGGCTGTCGGCGTTGAAATGGAGAGGCGCGCTCGCTGGCAGCGTGTAATTAAATGGACGGAGGCTTGAAGTCGCAGGAAATTTAGAAATTGATAGTAACGCGTACGAATAGAGGGTTATAGGAAGCTGATAAATATATCTCTGGGAAAGCGTCGAGTAGATTAAATAAGGGGCGGGTGGAGGAGGGGTTGGAAGCGAAGGCATGTGAACTTTTCCTCTGGGAAACCTTTTTTTTCATCGGGCATTTATATGGATCGAAAACACGTATCAAATAACATGCAAAAATAACAATTTTGAGTTCAGGAATCTATTAAACCTCTGAGGCGAAAAAGATGCAAAATTTTCACATATTTTCTAACCTTTATCGTGACAGTTACAGTGGTTGTTGCATATGATTCGTTGTAGGAGGTTGGAGGGGTAGGAGTATGTAGTTTCTTTGTTTTTTGAAACGGTTACATCGAGGGATTTCGACAGCATAAGGTACTTAGGGTGTTTCTAAAAAAGAGGGTATAAGGAGAGTACATACATATGTGTTTAGTATTTAGTTTGTATTTTATATATAGGGCAGAGTGGGGTAAAATGGAACGGGTGGGTACAATGGAACATCAATGTTTCTCTTAGATAAGAGCTGCGAATGAGTTGGTATCGCCTGACATGGGACCAAAGGGTCCTCACAGCATTTTGTGACAGACCATTTACCCGTGCACACGTTATTTTTCCGTTAAGAGAGTTGGGAAACTTTCCGGTATCGACGTTTCAATATTGTGTTGTACTTTCGACCACTTTTCGGCACTTGGATTTCGAAAATTAATAACGGTAAGTATATCGTTGGATTCTATAGTCCTTACGCTACATTTTGATGTATTAAAAAGTTCTTTACCTCACGCTGAAGTGTAAATATTAAATGTTTACTAAATTACTGCATGTGGGGCAAAACGGAACACTTTTCGTGGGGTAAAACGGAACACCTATTTAACCCAAACCCACCAATCCAATTGTCTTGAAACTTTGCAGGCTGCGTAGTTATGACGACAATACAAAATTATGAAAAAAAAAACGGGAGGGGTGAAATAATTACCCAGTCATCAATAAATATAACCCATAACCACAAATCCAAACGACTTGAAATCAGCCTGAAACCACAAATCAAATCATTTCAATCGTTATGCAATCAGCACATAACTACAAATCAAAACTTAGAAAGTAAAAAGTAAATAATAAAAAAAATATGAAAAAATAAATTTTTTAAGTTAAACAATTTTATTTCAAATGCACTAAAAACTAAATAATCTCCATGCACGTGTTAATATTAATTATTCGTGTAAAAATCCATGTGTGTTTGGTTATTTTCAGTCATTTTTATGATATCTGGAAATATATTTTTTCTTATGTATATAATATATATTTTTTTTATATTTTATTTGTAACAGTTATACCTAAAACATATATTTATAGTTTTTAACATAAATGAATACATTTTAAATCATAAAAATAAAGATTTTGTACGTTTCCATGGTCTTCAAGTGGATGTTCCGTTTTACCCTACCACTCGAGCGAGGCGAAGATTTCAATACCTCCGGTAAATCACATTTTCCTTCGTTCCTAAAGATTTTTCTTAACAATGGCTTTGATTTTCTTATAGTCTAAGGTCCACTGAACACTCTTGTTGAAGTCTCGTGTCTTTTTTTCTTTCCGATTTTATGTTATTACCCTCCAAAATTAAGCGTTCCGTTTTATCCCACTCTCCCCTAGGTTGTATGTTCTATTATGGATTTTCTATGAAGAAATTGTCTTTTTATGTTATATATTTAAATATATAAATACTGCAGTAAGTATTTAAATACTGGAAATATTTAAGTATTTAAATACTGCACTCCCTCCCCTCTGTACAGTATTTCCGTTGACTTATTCCGAAACAACGCATTCCCCTTTCCAATTTGTCCAGGGTATTAGTATTGGTTTGGGATAGATTAGCGCGGGGGGCGCGTAAAGCCTGGTAGCGAACCGATGTGAATTTTGGCACAACCTAAAATAATTTTTTTCCCAGAAAAAGTAGGAAGAGGATGCGTTTTTAGTATCTGAGGGTCTGTGATTATACTCACCAATGGGACCGTGCCAGGCCCGTGCCATACGTTGTATAGTATTGGTTAAAAAAAAGTATCCATTTAAATTGAAGCATGACAGTTGTTCACATTAGGGGTTAGAATATCCGTCAAAATTTCACAGTCCGTTTTACTTAATAACTTTTCACTGAATAGATTCCTAAACTCAAAATTACTATTTTTGCATGTTATTTGATACTTTCGATCCATATAAATTTCCCGTGAAAAAAAGGTTTCCCAGAGGAAAAGTTTACCCGCGAAGGTGGCTAGATAATTGAGAGCACGATTGTTGCGGGATGTTTGAAAATTACAGCTTAGTTAATTGGCTAAATGATAGGGTAAATCCGGGAGACGCGGTCGACCTAATATAAAATGGCTATTAAAACTAATATAGAAATTACTTATTTTATCAGAACAAACCTAAATATTCAGAATTTTATGCTGATTCAGAAAAATTGGTCGATATTTGCTTTAAGACAATATTTACTGTAAATCGGGTTGAAAACTGAAGTCGTGACATCTGACCACCTCTCCCGCGGTGCCGGGAGAAATGGTTTTCGTCGTTGGCAGAGACCACTCACATAATTATTCATGGAAAATTAACAAAGAAGAAAGCTAAATTATTTATGAGTGAATAAAACTACAGATTCATTGATATTTAATTTGTTTACGCTAAATAAGTAAAGAACACATCAAAGAAAAAATGAACTACCTACTGGCGATTAGCAAGGCAAATGAATACAAAAGTGAATAAATAAACTAAATAAACAAAAATAATAACATAATAATAATAAAAAATAAAATAATAAACAAAAATAGTTCAAAAATCATAACTCGACCATCTCTCCTTTCTGCAACGAGAGATGGTCTTCTCGTTAGCTTTGAGAGGAACAGTTAATATTGCCAAATACTTTGGCTGCATTGTCCCTCGATATCTCAACTATCTTATTATCCCAAACATTAAATAAAAATAAACTTAGAAGTATATTTTAAATAAGATTCTGTACACCGCTGTTTGACAAAAGAGGTAAAATGTAATCACAATTTTCCTTTTAAAGCCTATAAATCCAGAAAAAAAACACAGAAAATGACACTATACATTCAACTGTTTGGCTTCTAGAGAAGTAATTTGTCTGCACTTTAACGCATTTTTACGTAGAGAGTCTGAAATATAGCGACTCGACCAACTCTCCGGCCCGACTGCGTCTCCCGGATTTACCCTACGTGGTTAACGAAGTAGAAAACTACAGCGAGTAAACAAAACACAAAGAATCTCGGCAGGGAGAATGTCAGAAGCTTGAGAGTACCTAAGGAATATTGAATAGCGTGTGTATGTTTTTGTTAACACACCTCGATGTTAACCCAAGTTTCCAGATTGTTCATGCAAACTTGTGTCATGGTGATCCGTGCGTCCATGTTGGCAATATTAGCACCGCCGCGCCGCCAGCGATGGCTGGCCGGCTGCTTTTAGTCCAGGGGATGAAATACTTGATGATATTAAACATGAATAATGTAACGGCTTGGGGACGAGGAGCAGCGACTACGATAAGGCTTCCTAGGATACAACGTACGCAAAATCACAATGTAACAGCTGTCGAGCATGTTTGAACCGAGCGATTTCAAGTGAGAAAATAAAACTGTTAGTTACTTGCACGGATATGTGTAATTTAGTTACCGTATGAAATTCCTCCCCTGTTTGATAAAGGATCTTCAAAACTTTCTGTATAAGAAGGTAACTAACGAATTAGAAAATGTACGGGTCAATTAAGCGGAGATTATACTATTCAGGTATTTAGGTTGGAATGTCGAAACGTTTTTTCCCCGTATCATCGAAACGAGGCTTATTGGCAGGAACAGCGATACCTACCAGAGTAAATTAGTCGAAACAGGAGGGCACGGGCAGTGGGGAAAAAATCAGTGCTGAATGACTCGTCAGTTTCCGAACGAACCGGAATGACTAAGTGTGAATTCAATTAAGGGTTTGTTTTAAGCATCTATCAAACCTTGTTTACGGGCCGACTCATTATTTACGAAACAAGACGAAATCGACAATTCCGCCTCGGTTAATTCGCCGCCTAGAGGAGGGGTAGGTCGATCGATTCTATTTAATTCTCACGTCACTCCGTCAACTCATTCAAATTTGCAATCGTTATTTCACCCTAAATTTAATTTCGCCCAATTTAAATTTCTACATTCAATTTTCTGCTGTCTTTGTCCAGCATTTCTTTTGTCTACGAGCCAGCAAATTGCGATCTGAATTTCGGCTGTTCTCAAACATAGTAGGCACGTGAGTACAGCAAGTATTTGGTTTCTGAATTTCTTTCTTCAAAAAGGGACGGTATTCTTTACGCGTTTTGTCTAGCAGCCATGAAAATCGGAGCGGCGAAGGGAAGTTCGGAAAAACAGCAGGGTGTTATCCCGGAATTTCCACCAATGTCAAAGGACCTTTCCCCGTCCAATCCCAGTCGGTGAGAGTGCGGCAGGATGTTGTTGTAGGCCGGACCAAATAGTTCAGGGCGGACCCTTCTTTTAATTGTATCGAAGGGTCGATCCTCGAGCCGGCCAGAGGCTCGTGAGAAACGGGATGCGTGCACGAAATCCGATTCATCCGTCCAGGCTTTTCCGTGAAAACGGTATCATTAATTTCGGCTATGTCTGCCACGAGAAACGGACAAATTGTTGAAACAGTAAGTGGTCCTTTAAGGCACTCGAAGCTTCCTCAGCCTTGCGTCGAAACGGCGCGGCGAAAGAAGCGTGTAAGTAGGTACCTAAGTACTCGTATAACGACGTAGGTATTCGTGAAGGTTGAAGCGGAAACTCTGACGATTTGAATATATTTCCCGGAGAACCGACGAAACGCTTGCACGGTACGCGTTTCTCGATTGAGACATTTCTTAAACTCACATTGGGACTGTGGAGAATCGTAGCTCGCGTCCACGAGGCTCGCGCTTTGTACTCGAAAGGAGCTGTCACAATGGAACGAGAGCAACGCGATGGGAGAAAGAGAGCAGCTGTGAAGAGAAGCTTGAAATGGCGATTCTATGCGCGTCACAAGTTGCGAGGCTATGATCCTTCTTGCTTTGCTGTCTCACCGCTCGATGCTCATGTTATCGCCGGCGGAGTACGTTTTTGTCGAATGCCACTCTATGAGGATTCAATTTCGCCATTTAAAGGATGTCACGGCTCGTTAGCCGAGAAAAAAAAACTCGCGCTAACTGTCGCAGCGTTTAACAACGGCGAAGAGTGAGAGACTGAACGTGCATGCAGGGTGAGAAAAACGTGGGGGGCATACGAAAATCGCCGTGGCTGTTGGATGGTAGGATTAATATCGATCCTTCGCCGTTGGGAGAGCGAGCCAACAGAATTAGAGGATTAATTACACGAAGGGTGTTGATACCCAATTCGGTCAGTGCTGAAGGGGATGCTCGTCGAGGGCTAAGGGTGTTACGACACTGGTCACTGCTCGGCGTTCGCGTTATCTGTTGATAAAACCCATCGCCAAACATTGTACAAACCTGTTTGCTCGCTGGTCCCGTTGTACGTGACATAGCAAAACCATTAAGAAACAAGTTCAAGTAACAGCAATTCCATTTTATATGATAGTTTATACAGTTCAAAGTGGCTCGTACGAACGGCTACGTTTATAAGATTTATATTTTTGCGTTGTAAATCGAAATAACGCTCAAAAGATAAAAACTGTATATTCCCGTTACGGAGGATTTAAGACTTGCTTCAAAAACGAGCTTGCACGCAGGAATCCTGATGGCGGCTCGCAGCCGGCCCGGCCGTCGTGAAGACTGGCGAAGACTCATTGCTATTCCGCGAGTAACTCATGCGGGGCATTATGGTAGTCGCAGTCGGGGCTCTACTAAATTGAAAACAAGATCCGTCACGTTTCCAGGCAAGCAAAAAGAATTTTAATGAATTATAAGGAGCAGGTATGACGGAGGATTGACAGGCGATCCTGGTGAAATTAAAGGAGCTGCCCACTGACGACTCGGCTTCCCATTGTATTCTCGGGCGAGCGCTTTTTGTTCTGCAACGAGCACAGCTGCGGCAGGGGTAGTTGTTAATTTTTCACAATCAATTGCTTTTCGTCTCTTACTCTTACCACCTCAAATGGCAATCTAACACGGAGTGTCCTTCGAGTAGATACGTGGGCAGGTGTCGTAGGCTTGTGTCGCAAGTTGAACTCGAGGATTCGTCAGTCTCTAAAACAGAACTTAACGTATTCCTCGGGGAAGCAAACCTCCGTTGCTGGCGTCCACAGTCGAGGAAGCGCACTTTTCGTCGCACCGGAGAACAAACGCACGAGCCCACGGTGATTTTTCACAAACATACTCCGTTTCCAGGAGCACGGAATTCTAACGGTCGAGTGTCACCCCGAGAACGCGCTCCTCCGATGATAGAGAACACTCGCAGTCGGTTGGTTCGCGTCGAAAGGCCGGGCCAGTGGGAGAAAAAGGAATTTAATGAATTATAAAGACTCTAGCCGTGTCTGTCAGGGAGGGTGGAGGGCGAGGAAGGTGGAAGAAGGGGATTGGCAGCCGATCCAGCCGGAATTAAAACGGCTGGCCGTCGTCGGCGCTGCGGTGCCGATCCGTCTTGGGGGTTTTCTTGCGCCCCGGGTTCGGCTGGAGCTTCGGCGTATATAGAGGAGGGTCCAGGAAAGAGTTCGGAAAGGCAGAAGAAAAAGGAGCTGCGAGACAGGACGGTGGAGGCGAACCAGCGGAGGAGGTTGAGGCGATGGTACTAGGGGACTTGATGAGAACGGCTGGTGGGGGAGGGTTTCCGAAACAGCTCGCCGCTATCTCGACTGATCCGATCAAGATTAATGAACGTGCGGCTTGCGAGTCGAAGCCTTTGCGCCGCCCAGGCTGCTCTTCTCCTCTCTTTCTCCCCTTCGCCCTTTCTCTCTCTCTGTCGCGCACGCGAGCTCTCTTTTTCACTCTAATTCTTTTTCTTGGTCCGTCGGTCCGCCGATTCTACGCAGGGGCAGCGACTAGCGACAGGTACCGTCGACGAGTCCTCGTAATAGGGCTGCTCGCGGTGGCTGATGTTGCCGCTTGGGTCTCTCCGTCAGCTCCATCCTCGCCAAACCGGGATTAGTCTCCTTTCCTTCTTTCGATTTCGCGGAAAATTTGCCCTAGCACAATTTGCAGAGCGAACGTTTTCCTGTCCGAGGGAAACAGCTGAACGTTGTCGCGTAAAACCTTACGTTCCGAATAAAATTATCGCAGAAGGCTAGGTAGCAACATCCAGCAGAGGTTTTTGCTGAATTTCATTTGTTTGATGTTGCGAGGACGCGAGGAGTCGATACGAGGAAACTTATACGTGGACGTATTGGGATTGGCAGGCGAGATAAAGCAACGGTAGCAGCGGCAGTAGCGGAACTCCTCTTTTTCTGCGCCCGGCTACTTGGAGATAGATGTGTCACCGAGACCGGGGGAGATAAAAATACACGTCCCCCTCAGTTCGATGGTTTTAATTAATTCTGAGGATCGACGCGACCGCCCGTGTTAACTTCCCGTGTCCCTCGCTGCATCAACCGCGCGTGTCCCCGATCGCTACTGTGCAACAACACCCAAACTCGTTTAACTGCCTGCTAAAAACGCGCTCAGGCATTCGTGGAACTTTTGTTGCCCACGCGACAGCCCCGCGATTTAGATATTCATAGACCACAAAAGAATCCTCTTTCCCTCCGTTGCCTAAAAACTTTGGAACGGCAAGTAAAGGAATTAGCGTAAATTCGATATTCGATATGCTTCCTACTAGTATATAGGTGTACGTAGGTCGTGGACTTTCCTGTCTGTTTTCCCGCCGTCAAGCGAACCAGCACTCGGCGGTTACGATTAACACGATCAGGATCGAACAGGGTGACGAGGTGTCCGCGGTGTCTGCGGGCTGGAATCTAATTTCACCAGCCTCCCCTTCGACGACACGGAGCTCCTGTTATCTTTAGTTACAGCCTAATGTGTATTTGAGATGCGAAACTGCCTCTGGGGGGTGTCAGTCAGTCGGTGGAGCGAGCGTAAAGTGACGCGATGAACGCGGAAGGGCGAGAGAAGGGATTGAACGAGAAAGAGAGAGAGAGTGTCAGATGCTTTGTAATTACGGGGCCTGATAAATGGAGTCGTGACTCGTTAATCCCCTCCAATTACACATAATGGGGATCGCTCGAATCTACGTTCCTGTCAGTTTCCCTATTCTTAAAATCGAGCCACCGCGCTGAAATTCTAGGGACCGGACAGGTGTCCCCGGTTGGCCCCTAAACAGCTGCTGTTCGCCAAAACAAGCGAAACTGGAATTTCAGCTCTAGAACCCAACTGAAACTCCGCGTTCATCTCGAATTGTTCGGAGTGCACAGGTACCTACGGAGAATAATGAATGGACGCGGGGGAGGTCTCATAACGCGCGCACACCTATCACGATTGATCCCCAGTGGTCCAGATACGTCTTCGCGCGAGCTTAGAGCCGCAATCACCTTAAGTAGTGCACCGCTGACAGTTTGCCTGGGAATCATTTATCAGAGAGGTCGGAACGCATTGCGCAACCGAAGTGTGTGGTCAGAAAGCCGTTAAATCTCCGCTAGAGGAGGGACACTAAGGGCGGGGAGGGGAGGAAGGCGCGAATTTCGCGTTGTTTGTCCCAGGAGTTTGCCAAACGAGCGATTCACTGACCACCCACTGTACATTCTGCGCCGTACAGCTTGTAGATCGTGCGATTGCCAGGCGGATGCGGACGAAATGACCGGCGCGTATGGATCATTTGTCTTGGTGCAACGAATGTGGAACGCGCGACGTGTAGGTGGAACGCCGCCGTCTGAAAATAGGGTCACGAATCTGTGAGGTGGATCTGATAATGCATCCCGGAAGGTATTTCGCGTTCGCAGAAGATTTCGCCAACGGGCGCTGCTCGCCTTGGACAAAGCGAATTCCAGTCAAATCGGCGTTCTGGGTGTTTCTTCGATCCGATGGGAAACGTTGTTTCCATTTGTTATTCACTTCCCGCCAGCAAGTTAGGTTTCGAAGAGCCAGTGGCGATATGCCAATGCTTTGAATTTTTTTTTTTAGTTGGACACAGGGTGACAAGTTTGTCGACACTGCGACTATCGCCCGGCTCTTGTTATCGGTGAATATAAAGACTTTTATGAGGCCACTGCATTAGACTGTGTTTTCAGGAAAACATTTGTTAACATCGTTTTAAATAGGTACATGTGTTATCCTCCTTTTCAAATAATGTTTCACTTACGTGGCTTTACAGTAGCTTTCAACAGTGGTCGACAATTAGCGAGTAAATTACATAGCTACATACGTGGGGAATAAGTAACTATTAAGATCGTTTTGCTGTAGAATCTAGAACAATCAATTGTCCAGCCTATTTCCCTTAATTTATACCTAACACAGTCTATATCCGAGAGTAGCTTGTAAGGGTGTTCAGCACCGGAAGACAACGTTGGTCGGTTATGCGGATAACGGAGTAGTGTATAGATCTTGCAATTAGCTGCTCTTGTGTGGTCCCTTCCTCCTTGCCCACCGAGAACCTTGTTGTAAACAGTGTCGCTAGCTGATTTGCCCTGCTTTCTTATGCTCCCCCGTTCGAATCGATTCGAAGTGTGCAATGAAATTTGTATTAGGTACATCGAATACGAATTATCCTCTGATTGAACTTGAATCGTTTTTCTGGCAAATGTTCTTATTTACTTCATTAAGCTATTCACTGATCCAGAAAATTCCTACCCTTGTATTTTATGATTTGGAGAAAAGGTACCTAATGGGGGAAACGAGGAATATCCAGTTTTCGTGATTTTACGATTTCTAGCATATTTTGTTGGTGGCAACGGGGACTACAGAACTGTAGAATCACAAAGGGTTATAAAGTTTACATACCCCCGTAAGATAGCGTTAAATATTTAGTGTAGGTATTTGTTAAAAACAGGAAATGTCCACTCTGCACTGGAACAAATTAAGTAGGGGAACGTGGGGCAAGACGGACTAGCGGGGTAAGAGGGGAAAGCATTGTTTATAAAAAATGGAAGGCACTACAGTATACGCGTCAACATATCAGAGAGTTCGGTGCAAAAGAATATCCCTCGGCCTGAAAAATGCAGTGTGAAAGATTTATGACGAGAAATTACATTTTTCTAGTAACGATATAATTATCCAGGGAATTTGTAATAGTGTCAGTTTATTTAGGTGCACATTCTTTAACTAAAGTCGCTAAGTTAATTTTCCTTATTAGTTACTTTTTCATGAATTTAGAGTTTTCACTAAGAAATTATTAAGGTGTTTTTACAAAAAGTGTGTGAAGTATTAAATACGTATTGGGGCAAAACGTGATAGGGTGCGTGAGGCAAGATGGTACATCGAAAACTTGTCATTGGAATACCAAAACTTTTTTCCATAATGATTCGTAAACAGTGCATTCGTCTACTCCAGTAACAGCATGTGGCAACTTAAATTATTCTTCCTTCAACGTTTTACCAAGAGACATTATGCCCATCCTCAAGATACAGACAAAAAACAGATACAGAAAAAAAGATCAATTCTAAAATACGAAAAAGGACTCAAGGATAATTAAGAATACCGTGAATTAAAAAAAGGAATATAATTTCTTCACTTTCAATTTTGTTTCTTTATAATGTTTCTTCATATTTCATCTAGCCCTGTATGCGGGACAAGATAGGAAAATTTAGTTACTTAAGAAAAAGATGTTTATTTTGGGTCCTTGTGATCTCATTTTTATTGCTTAACCCTTTAAGGCCCAGACACTTTTGTCCGGGGAAAAAATGATTTCTTGCGATTAGTTAACTGAAAAATGCTCCCAACACATGCACTTCATCGTTGTTTTCCCAAAAAAAAGCCAGTCGAAATATGATTTTCTCGATGTGACGTATACGTCAAACTGGGCGTGCACGGATTAAAAAAGCGATTTTTTTTCATAAGTCAAACTTTACAAGCATTATTCTTTTAGTATAACAATTAATTTACACGTATCTACCAAATAAAATGTAAAAAAAAAATTTTACTTTCAACTGTTTAAAGAAAACAAGAGCCACGTTTCAGGTTATCGAAAAATGTCTAACATGCATTCGCCAGAAACGTTTCCATGGTTACAGTAAACATTATTTACAGCGGTAAACGCACCAGTGGCTTGCACCCCGGAGCCATTTAGAGAACTGAACCGTTTTGGGACCCAAAATTATCGGCTACCGATTTTTTTTATACGTCTGAAAATGATGTGACGCATACGTCACACTGGGCGCTAAAGGGTTAAATTTGAAGATGAATATATATTGATTCTAAAAATGCTTTAAGAACTGTTACAAACTGAATATATTTGATTTTCTGTACGTTTCTTCTTAGCATTACTACTTGTCTAAAGCTTCAAGCTTCTGTCGTGAAGGTAAAACAAGAAATTATTTAAAAAGAGAATTAAATTAATCGACTTCTTTACTGGTGGACCAAAGTGTTAAAACTTAATTTTCTCGATAAAGCTATTTTATGGCATTCCCTGTTTTTCCCGTTACCCTTCAGTGACTTTCCCACTTCTCATTTAAATTCAAAATTCTTTACCCTCCCACACGATTAAAAATTCGAACTCCACCAAAACAGTTACAACAAACATTTATACAAAATCGTGAAAGAGAAGCAAAATTTTTAATTCTAGAACCGTTTGAGAAGTGACGAATAATGTGATTTGGACGAGGATGCTCGATGATTCGAAAAACGGTGAACTGGACCAGTGTTCCAGCGGTGATCGCGGATCTGAACGAAGCATGTCTGACTTTCGATCCTGGGTGGTAGCAGGTTATCTCGGCTGTTGGCCGGGCTGCTGGTTGCATGGGCGGAGGCAGGGTCGTGCAGACGGCCCCTCATTCGCTTTCCGGGTGCCACCCTTCTTTTTCAGGCTGCTGCGGCATATCCCCAGGCCAGGGCTGTGGCAATCACGCACGTGCTCGCGCATGCGCCGACGCGGCAACGCTGCACGCATGGGCGCGAGTTGCACAGGAATATACGTGGCTCGTGGCGGCGTATAGGCGGCAAACAACCCACCATGTGACGGAGAACCCCTTTTGCCCGGAGAGGATCCAATTGAATGTCTTCGGGGCGCTTGTAAACCATCCTGCTTACTGTAATCGCGTGTGTTGCGCAGGCAGTCTCGATAATAAAATCGATACTCCAATTTCGACGGGTAGGTACTTGACATCCGCTTGCATTCAACGGTTAAGCATCCAATTTCGGGTGAAATTAATGTTTCCTTTCAGCAAGAATCGCAGAAAAACCGTCATCGAAACATGTGGTTGCGTGGGTCTCTATTTTGGTCCCTCTAATGAACGCGCCGGGGGAATAGAATTTACGCCCACGCAATGAAAAGAATTTGTCGCGTCTGGTGGTAAATTGGACTGCACAGTGTGAGACGCTTAGTTTGTAACGAATGCGACGAATTAACCGCGCGTCTTATAAGTTGAAACGTTGGAAAAGGGTCGATAGGAAATCGAAGTTCTCGGCTGTATCGAGTCGTTCAGAGTTTTATGCTGGGACTAACGTTACGCGTTGGTCGCTTTTATCTCCATGATTCATACGTAGCATTATCTCGTCACTTTCTAGCAATACGTAGGTATTCGTTTTCGAAGGGAAATGATTTATTACGCAGACTGTACAACCGGTAAATTTATGCGCGCAATTTTGCATACGTAATAAGGATGAGATACTGTCAACGCCATCGAGTAACATGTTTGCCTCGACTGGCTGGCTATCGTTTGTTTCCTGCCTGAATTATATATCGCGCGAAGAAACTGATAAAGATGTACGGGATAGCGGAGCAATAATATCTAAAACGTCCAGTTGTTATCCTCGAAAGTCGTAGGAAAAAGACACGAGCGCGCATAGTGCCGTTTCGTTGAAAAACGATGAAATTATTTATGCGAGACGTGGTAAAAGTTTCATAGCCGTTTCGCCGCAAGGGGATGCCGAAGGAGGGTAGCTTTCGTTGAGGAAACACGGCATTATTGTAAATTACGAAACATTTATTTATTGATTTATTTACTTCACGATTGTATTTGATCGGTCTCTACGATCAATATAAACATAAGCATCGGAGTGTGCCCAAATACGTTCTTATCGTACAGGCTATATACATTATCGATAGGATACCAAGGAATATAAGGGTCTCACACTTAATAGAATGTCCTCGTAACTCGTGCAGTTGTTTACTTAAACTCGCTAGTTACACTAGATCGCCTCGCGCCCGTTAGAATTAAGGTGTCGCGTAATGCTTCTTAGTACCTCTACGTTCCTATATTAATCTGATAAACATCGTTTTGGTATATCGTCACAGCGACTCTCAGCGTTTCATCGTTTGATTACTACCTCGCCTCCGCAGTACAGCTTCCGGTTTCCGTTCCGCGTCGCGCCCTAGTCTTTAAACTAACTTGGTCGTTCTTTATACTTTCTCGATAAAAATAGACGTTATCTCGGATCGTTATTTACAACGTACACGTGACGCGAACGAACGCGATTCGCGAGTTCTCTTTCCTCCGGCGAGGTGAATATTTCGAAGGGGGATAGGTCGACCCGACGCGACGATCTGGTTGCGCGGTGTCTGACCAGCACGGACGTATCTACTTCGTCGGAGACGACGAGCTACGACCTAGCGTCGAAGATCGTTCGCGAAGCAAACAGCGATTATTTCTGCGGTCGAATCGATGGGAATCGTTGACATCGAATTTCGCGAACCAAATCACGAAGGAATTAAGCCCCTACGATTTCTATTCTTATCGAAACGCAGCTAAACCGGCGTCGGAACTAGTGCCAAACGTTCACGTCTATGTAGTGTAATCTATTATTCGCCTGACTGTGTCGTTCCACCATCCGATTCCTTCTTACTCCTGCATAGAGGTTCTGGCGTCGGAACGCAAGCGTCACTGTACAGTTCTTTCGCAACGAGTCTTCTTGCGCGAAGAGACAGCATCGAACGATTCGCTCCTATTTCTTAAATAAAGCGCAGTCAAGCGTGTCACCGTGGAACATCTCGCGATAATCCTTTATCGAACTCTTAACGCTTTAAGACCGCGCGCATACGCAATAACATACGAGACATGATGCATTTTAATCACAATAGCAATAAGACTTTCTTTACACGACTATATACATACGCACGTATATATCCAGGTATACATATGTACAGTGTACGTATCGCGGAACGTTCGTTCCCCTTCTGTTAGCAAGATTTTCCCCACGGACTGGGAGACGCTTAGATCGCGGCGGGAGTGGGCAGGGATTACCTATCGGATCGTAGGTTTCGAGAAAGCAAAAGTCATGGTTAAACGTTCTTCGAATTCCGGAAGATTAAGGAACTCTATTCGCCCTCGACAGCTTTGAGACGTAATCTATATTGAAATTTCGGATGACACCCTCGATTTTGATGCCAAATCGGCATCGACCGATGCCAAAGGTAACTAGATTCTCCAATGCGCGCGAAAGGATGAGAATTCTCCGCGATCGAAGAATTCTGGTGGATTCTACTATGTATTAGCTCACCGATTGGCAGTCGATAGAAGAAACTTTTAGATACAACGTACCAGGTGTCGCGATCAGCAATCTCTCATCGAACAACTTTTACATGCAAATTCACAAATATTATTCAGACTTAAACGTCATCACTATTGGAGCTACTCACAAAGTCTCGAGCAATTTTTCACTCTCCTTCACACCGTTGCGTGATAGTCTCTGAGCGCGCTTTTCCTCACTGAACAACACTCGGAGGCCCGTTTAGCTTGCCACTTTGTCACTCAGTCTTCAAGTACTCGAGTAGGTACTTCGGTTGAAGCACTTGGACAGAGTCTACGGGACTTCGCAGCGAAGTGTCAACAGCGTGAGCCTCGAGGCACGAAACGATGGTTAGCGCTTCTCCCGCTGAAGGCAACTACCAAACGAGCCTGATGCTTCCAACGCTGGGACGAAGAAACACCCACGCAGCAATGAACGAAAGGAACAACCGATACCGTCAGGATTCATTTGTTTCAATAGCCCAGGCGGCCCGATCGTCTCGCGTATCATCTGGATGACGATGACTCAGCTGTGTTGGAGAGGAGAGCCGGAGGGTCGTACGAAACTTCAGCTTCGACCCATCCTCGGCGCATTCAGGTCACCGTTTCAATTCGATCTCGTGCTACACACGACCAGCCCGTGCGAATCGCTTCCAGTTCCAGATCAGGGTACACGCTTCTTGTCGCGGCACCCAACGCGAGATCGTACTTAACAGCGGCTGCTGTCGAGCGTAATCGTCCAGTAGCTGACAACTTAGAACAAGACGTAGTCCCCTTCCGGGCCGATGGATCGTCCATGAAATAATGATTCGGTCGCGAGGAAGAATGATAGGGTGACGTAGCACACCGTAGCTTCCTTCCTCTTTAAGTGTTTGCTCTTATGCGCTCTGACATAGCCGGACTTTGGGTGCCAATCGTCGCTCTTTCTCCAGCTGCAAACCTCCAGAGCCTAGAATCCAGAATAATCCTCCGTTGTCCCGCGGGGGTGGGCGTTGTCGAAACGAAGGTACCTACGACCCCACAGCGACGAACCTGCCGTTACCGTGAAAACGCGATAGTCGGATTGTACAGTGTTGCTCGGACGGATGTTACAGCGCCGTCAGGCCGTAATCAGACTTAATCGGTGGTGGCGGAATGGGCGCGGAGACTTGGGAGAGACCAGAGGGGCTGGTCGCCGGGGCCAGGGGACTGATACTTCCGGAGCCTATGTGTCCCAACGGCCCTCCCGTCGGGCCCTCCATCAACCCGCTCACATGATGATGACTCAGCTGTGCCTGAAGATGAGCCAGGGGATGCGGGTGACCTTGGAAACCCGGGTGAACCACGTTCGTATGCGGAAGGGCCGCGTTCACCGCGTTCACCGCGTGCACGTCAGCCATGTCCAGGCCGACGTTCGAGTCCAGGCTACTCTCGATCCCGCTCGACGGCGAGTTGTTGTTGTTCTTCCTCTGGCTGTTGTTGTTCCCCGTGGACGGCTTCGTCCTCGAGGACGCGGTCTTG
The DNA here is from genome assembly GCA_944738655.2 of Andrena hattorfiana. Lineage (NCBI taxonomy): Eukaryota > Metazoa > Arthropoda > Insecta > Hymenoptera > Andrenidae > Andrena > Andrena hattorfiana. Next base: position 2,738,272 of record OX122889.2, on the reverse strand, counting down.
CTCGGCTTCGCGGACGGCGCCGCCTGACCGTTCGCGTTCTTCCTTCGCACGTTCTTCGTGTTCGGCAGCTTGTTGTCCTTCTTCCACTTCATCCGACGGTTCTGGAACCAGATCTTTATTTGCCGCTCGGACAGGACCAGGGTGTGAGCGATCTCGATCCGTCGCCGTCGCGTCAGGTACCTATTGTAATGGAACTCCTTCTCCAGCTCGAGGATTTGGTGCCTCGTGTACGCGGTCCTCTGCCGCTTCGGCTCCATCCCCGGCTGGTAAGAGCCGTTTGCTGCAAGAACCAAACAAACATCGGGATACGTTAGTCGGGTGGCTACGTCTAGACAGGGCGCGGGTGTCCGAAGCTTGCGTTCAGCGACGCCCGAGGTGGCGACATGCGGAGTACTGGCTAAATTGCGCGATAATTCAATGCCTCGGTAATTCGAGCCTGCCGGACTTTCGGTATTGGATGCTTTGATTGCGAACAATTTCTATAGACACCCACGTACGTGTCGACGCTGAGGCATTCTCGCTAGATGCGCAAAGTTTTAGCGGGTTCTTTGATACTTCTTGCTTCAGCCAGGTTTCACGACACATTTGTCCTTGCATGCAATTACATGCCGGTAATAATGTAATTTTTTATTGCTCTTTTATTGCTCGGTATATCCTTTCCACTCACGTTCATATTATTTTTATCTTAGCGTTATATTTGCTTCGCTCGCAAGTGTGTAAAAATAGAAGTGTCTTATGTACAACCCCGTGAATAATTTCTTCAATACAACCGACGCTGCTCTGCCGCTGTTGGCGACATTCCTCTTCGGCGGGACTTTTTTCAGGAATCACATACGACAGTTCTATCTCGGAGCGCAAACAAATGGAAAAGAGAATCCTCTTATTCTATACTGGCACTGCGTTAGAAGTTCTCTCTCAACACTGTACACCTACGTTACGCGTAATTCTATGTAAATTTTCTAATAACTTTCGTTATTTGTAAATTTACGCTGTGGTCAGTTTTTGGATACCTAAACGTGCTGGTACAGTGTAAGAGCATGCGATCGAAACGTATAAAAAAGTATAACGCGTGCGCTATATGTATAACAGCGAGACATCGTACACTTAAGAAGCGCAATAATAACCGGCTCTATATTTCACAATCGACAGACCAATGATCCAAGGCCAATACGTTCGACTGCCAGCTAGCCGACGGTGGTCGAACTTGAGCGAGGATTACGGACGAACGTGTTTCACCAGTAAGAAAGTTTGAGTAAACGATAATAAAGACGTATCGAGCGGATGTAAATTCGACTGGATCCGAGAAACTTGTTCGCCGGAAATAAAGCAATAAATGTTTCCCTAAGCATCCCGTCCTTCGATGTTCTCGCTCTACTATCTGTCTATATCTCGCAGACAGTATCTATTTCCACTGTATCATTTCGCGTTACCCTTGGCTGCCTACGATTTTGCCAGTGGAAGAGACTAACAGGTTGCTATCAGAAGTTGTCATCGTATCGAGCCCGTCACTACCACCACTTCCTTCGCAAGCAAAGCGACACACAAGAATAGAATCGTGCGTCGATCCCCGGGCCGTATCGAGCAACGTCGAGGAGCGTTCCTTGGTGGTCCGAAGGACTCGATAGAGGAAACATAGGAGCGAGTTCAGTTTAGAATCTGTGCAGACACATTCCATTCCAAAGCTGACCGACGGTCTCGGGAAGCCCCTCCTAACGGCAGCGTCCGAGTGACCGAGCCTGACATCCACGGGGGAGAGATTGCAGTCTCCGACAGCCCGACGGACACGCATACCAGACATCAGAGGCCCTGGACGTCGAACCGAGAACCGAGAACCGTACACCAAACTCGACGAACTATTTCTTTTTGCCAAACCCACGATATTCTACGTACAAGTTACTAAATATGTATACCCATAGGTGCGTCGTGTCTCTTAGAATTGATGGAGGAGAAATGCCCCTTGTGAGAATAAAACACGTGTTGTGGAAGAAAAATAGAGGGAGGTTCTAGTTACGAGGTTGTTCAATAAATGAGTGACGATACTCACATCGCAGTGGAGAAAGTATACCTACTGTAATATAGAATTGAATTTGTATTACTTTATTATAAACTATTCTTTCTATTATGTTTAACGTTGAAACAATTTTATATATTACCTATTTAAAACTATTTCCTAATAATCTATTTAAGTTTCAAAAGGTAAAAGAAACTCTGCATGGGTGGGATGATGTTTTAAAGTCTCGTTTCGTGTACCGTGCACCATGTTTCTTTCATCCCAGACGTTTTTTGTTACCTGGAAATATGAATTATGATATTCGGCTTTACGGCGATCGTATCCCCGGTAGAGCGGGCTCAAAAGGAATAGTTGCAAGCTGGAGTGAACAGCAGTTTTCTCGGTCAAAACGGAATAGAAATTTGAGGCTGCAAAGGCAGCCCAATTCTGAAGGATATTACGTTGCAAAAATTTCCTTTGAAGATTCATAATCCTTCTTCGAAACGCCTGCTGTTGCTTAGAACTCACGGGGCGCGTTTCATCCACGCTATTGTTATCGATATATTTTCCAGGAACATTACAGAGGCTCGTACGCTACGTGGTTATTTAATTATCGCTCATTGATCGGGGGGAACTACTACATTTCTAAACTCTATTTCAGTTCCAAGGACACGGCTATATAGAAAAATTGATCTCCTCTGCAATCTTGTTGTTGTTAGAAAAATCGACTGCCGACTATTTGTTCTTTTCACGTATGCGTTCAGGCGCATCCGAAAGGTACTGTTTGCTTGTTCGATTAGGTGATGAAGAATGGCGGAACGTTAGGCGTAACCGAATAGCTCGTAAAGTAGGCACTAAGCCTCTGAAATCTCGCACAGGTGATCGGAAGGTGCAACGATAAATTGCTGCTCATCAGTCTTCCGACTCCTCGGTAACGCGTCACCTTGCGGCCACAATGTATCAGTTTCACAGGTAAACTTTACAACGATCCCCTCCCTCCCGTCCTTTGTCGTGCACCTTACGGCATGCCGGGAACACGTTTGGGTCATCTTTTTCTGTCAAGTATTCGAAATTGGAGTAGTGGCGTTGTTACAAAGATTCGAGGAGGACGTGACCATCGGAAAGCGCCTTCACCATAATACCTGCCGTGGGAGTTTCATTTGTAACGACGCAAAGAAGTCTTCAATAATGTGCCTTAATGGTCGGATGAAGCAGAACAAATTTTCTAGCGAGACTCCTAAGCAATAGAAGACAATTTTTCAGGGGGAAGGATTCCGACGGATGGTGACTCCCGATACTCCACTCGTTCTCCAATCTACTACCACAGTAAATTCGAATACATCCTCAGAATTCTCTGGTTAGTCTACTCCCCAATCCGAAAGCAACGACTAACTGTGCTTTAGCGAAGAAGAAAGCGTTCAAATAGAACCACGGATCTGATAATCAATATCCCCTTTGTTCCTACCGTCACTAGGCTACTTGAAGGGTTTCAACTCACCGACACCGGCAACGTGAATCTTCTTCATCCACGGATAAATCACACGGTCTCCGCTCTCCTCCTCGTCATCCTCCTCCTCCATCATGCCAGGCGACCCGTCCATCATCTGATCGTCCTCCATGTCGTCTTGATCGGACCCGTCTTCCACGTGATGCTGCGGCTGCTGTTGACTCTGTTGCTGCTGCGCGTTCTGTATATGCTGAGACTGTTGAGCAGAGTTCGGTTGCTGCTGCAGATCCGGGGAATTGTCGCGGTGCAACTGGCTGGAGCTGGCGGGACTGCAGGCGTTGCCTTCGTGCGGCGGCTGCTGGCTTGGCTGCTGATGATGCTGAAGACTGTCCGGCGGCTGCACGTGATTCTGCATAATACCAGGTGACAGCGGAGTGGACCCGAGGACAGTCGACGCGGACACAGGTGGTTGCTGCTGCTGCGGCTGTTGTTGGTTCTGCATCGAGGATGGACACGTGAGAGGCGGTTGCTGGGCTTCGGGCGGCATCGCCAGCGCGCCCACCGCGTGATGATGAGGATGCAAGCTCGCGTGGTGAACGGCATGCACCTGGTGATGAGGATGATGCGGTCCATAGTAGCCTCCGTAGCTGGCGTAGCCGCCGTTCAGCTGTACCGCGGACGACGCCCCGTACGGCGTGGACGCTGCCTGATGATGGTGCTGATGGTAGCCGTACTGCAGCTGATGGGATTGCGGGTGATTCAGGTGATGCCCGCCGCCGCTAGTGGGAAAGAAGTCGGCCCCTGTCGACGGGATATAATTGCTCTGACTATACTCCTCGCTGGGTGGAAACTTCGGGTCCACCATCACCGAGGTTGCCGCCAAGTGGTGGTTGCCTGCTGCCTGCTGGTGCTGATGATGATGATATCCACCGCCGGCGGATGGATTCATCAGGAACGAACTCATGTTTGCGACGATTCCTCCTTTTCTAACCACCGATGTTGATCAACGTTGTGTCGCACACGTCACCCGGATTAACCGCAGGTAATCACTGTTGTTTCTCAGTTGCTCCGGCTCGCCCTGTAGCCGCACACTGTGGCAGGGTTAGTTCATAGAGTCGCACGGTTCCATGTTAATATTTATTGTCGGAAGCGTACACACCGCACTGCACTCTGGCCCGTGGCCGACATCCCTCTCCCTTAGGCCCGCTGACCGAACAGGATGACTTTTTCCTCCGGAGAGGAAATAGCGAGCCGAGTGGAGCCCGAGCCGAGACGCACAAGACGGGACAGAGGAAAAGGAAAAAGGGGGAAAAGACGGGGGCAGAAGAGAAAACGAGCGAAAAGAGCGAGACCACGGAGAGCAGCAGACTCCCGGTGGATAGCTGCTTATCCTCTCCTCTCCTTCCGCCACTTTTGCGATCTTCCACGAAGCTCCGCGGTCTCGTTCGCTCCTTCCCGCCCACCGAAGCCCAATTACCATACCACGTGACCGCGCCACCGACCAATCAGAGCCGCCTCGGGTGTGCGACCATGATGGATAGCGCGGCACGCATGCAACACGTGAGTGGCGCCACGAGAACAACTGCGGCAGGTGCACCAACTTCTTTCTTCGTGCCCGCTCGCACAGCGACGGTCACCGATTCCTACGTCCTATCCGCACCCGTTTTATCAGCTCCAGTTTTTTTTTACTTTCCTTCCCATTGGACACTGTGCACTGTGCACTGTGCACTTCTCGGTCGATGACAAGTCCCGTGATTATCGGGCAATGTCCTCGGCACACCTCCTGCCCCAATAAAGCTCCATAAAACTCCGATCGAAGGCTCGCAGAGCTCTGCCTATCCCAGAAACGTTTCGGTCACCAACACGCGTGTCTCTTATTCTATTCGGTACTGATTACGGCACACGGAATCGTCCAGACCGAGTCGTCCTGACGAACAGAATCGCGTTGACCGTCCAAGCTGTCAGAGAGCCATGAAAGTGAGCTCGTCCTGCCTCGGCAGAAACTCGTCTGGCAACTCCGGCCTGTTCCCAACTCCCTCCAGGTTCGACGAGGCCGGCTGGCTTCGGAGTCGTTGCGAGCAGTCGGGACAGCCCCTCTCCTCGTCGCTCCTCTTGCTCACCCGTCGGACCGCCCCACTCTCTGCGACCACGAGACCAACCCCTGCCACGGAAACTGTGGATCCTGTGCCCTTATGGGGCCATACTCCAGGGTACCTATAGTCACTCCTACAGATCTCCTTAACCCGCCTCCATCCTTCTGAAATCCATTCTAGTAGCGTGGTCAATGCTCACGGAGGCGATGCCGATCCACGCGAACCTTATTACGCGTAGACCGTGGAACATCAAACCGCCCCGGGTTAAATGATATCGCCCATGCTAATCGAGAGTCTGTCGCGCCGCGCGGCGACTTCGTCTCTGCAAAACCACTCGTGACGGAAATGGTAAATATTTTAGAAAGCTCTTATGAAAATTGCAACGTCCCATGAGGCACCGCTAGGCGTTCTAGCTCGATATATCCGCTATCGAAGACAGGGACCAAGGATTGTCCAACTGGTCCATTCTCTCTATGCGCGAAGAGCATAATACTGTAACGGCTGATACAGATTTTCTCTTTCGCGCATCATCGTCTAGGTATCGCCATTTATCGCGAGTAAGAGCGTTGAAAAGAATTAACCTAATCCATAATTGGAGCGCTCCCAATCGCTCGGCGAGACGACTTTCTATTACTTGGCACCATGGGTATTATAACATCGCCTCTTCTATGCACGCGTTACGTAAGCCGCTTCGATGCCGTCCAAATTGAAAGTAATGGCTTCGCCGTTCTTTCACTGTGTGTTTGTAGGTATTAGTGTTCTACAAGTGTCTCGCTGCACTCGGTCAAGTACGTCTACTTGCGATCAGCTGCGCGAGGCAAAGCATATAAAGCGCCGAGTCATTATACAAAGAGCATACTCACTCTGTTTTGCCGCGGCACAACAATGCGCCACGGTGAGCCTCAGTCGACAAACGGCTCGGCAAGCCGATACGTATTTTACCATTGCTCTCGGCGGTGCTCTGCTGACGCTTTATGCGCAACGTTTCTTATCAGTGTCGCAGGGAGTACCAAAGTGTCCATCGTCTGTGGAAGTGGCAATTAAATATCCATGCTTGTCGCGAGTGTTCGAAAGTGAAAATCATCAGTGCCGTGGAGAACTATGATGTGGAATAATAGTTTCGTTGTTAGCGGAGGAACACTATGAGCAACTCCAGTGAATCAACTCCGCCCCGAAAGAAGGCTAGGTACTCGGCGGTGCTCGAGAAACGGAGCAATATTGTCAGTTCGGTGTAAGGGTGACAATAACGGGCAGCGCGGCAATATTTCTCTGCGGCAACGGGGTCCAGAAGCACGCGGAACGGCGGAAGCACGGAAGGGCAGGAAAGAGCGGCAATCGAGGGAACGCTGAGAGCGCGTCACCTGCTTTTTCCGCGAGCGTTCTCGACCGGGTTTTTCGTTAGGCAAGATATGCCAGCCGCGGCTTATTTCTATTTTTCTTGCGGCCACTTCATGCCGCCCCCGGGGAGAAGGGGCGGCGAGCGTGGAGCGTCGAGTGGAATCTGCGAGGGGGTTGAAGGGGCTTGCGGATGACGTAGGCGAGGCGGAGGGGAGCGGGGAGGGTAGGAGGGACGCTGTCTCCTCGTTTTGCGGCTCGACCTCTCCGTCTCTATCAGCGTGTACGCTCCGCGGACTTCCATCTCCCTCCCTTTCCCTCGCGCACGCTACGCCGAGCGCCGCCAGCGTCTTCTGCTACCCGCTACCGCTTTCTTCTCCCTCTTTCGCCCGCTCTTTTCTCCCCTATTTCTGCTCGAGTCTTCGGTGCTCCTCTTCTCTTCCGGCGAAACACAATCAATCACTTTTCCTGGCAAGCCGGCATGACACCCTCCTTTTACACCCACTGCCTCCCCTGCAGCCGGGAGACCGTACCTCGTCAACCACGATTCCTCCACTTCGCCCCCTCGCCCTCTTTTCTGCTACCGAACCGATGCGATCTTCCGGACGACGATTATCGCGAGATCGCCCACGAGAGCTTACCGGCACTCGCCGCGTGCTCCCTGCTACAGTTGTCCCTTCTGGGGAACTGGAGTGTGGTCCGAGGAGTGCCCTAGGAACGCTGGGATTAAGGGTGGAACTTTCGCGATTGAGTATGGGAGTGTTCTATGATCAGTTACCCGAATGCTCTCGGCTCGAGTAATTCCCCTCGGACCTTCACGCTCATCGAGAAATGTAGGTAGGCTTCCGAATGACGATGGCGCCGTTCGCGCGCCTAGACGCGTTGCGAAAGAATCATCCTTGCGCGTCGGAACGCTTTCCCGTGGAAACCCGTTTGGCTGGAATTCCCCGGCTAGCTGGGAAGCTCAAAAGAGTCGCGCGCGGAACACCGAGTTCCGTCGTGATAATGATAAATGGGAACGCAGTAGTTTACGATTTAATATCAATCTTGGCCGAGCGGCTGCTTATTATCGACCATTAGTAAAGTTTTAATAACGCAATACGGCGCTTGGCCCGGGGGTGGAACCGTCGCGATTTATCACTTTCATCGCTTTATTACCGGCGTTCCGTGCTACGCGTTACTTGTTGATCGCTAGTCGCGCAACCGTCCGTTTTGAATAATCAAAATTTCGCGAGCCCGAGTTTCTCCGGTTGCCTTTAACGCCGGCTTTCTAGCTTACAACGCGTTCAGCGATATCCTCTATGATCGAGACTCGATCGAAGTGAAAACGTTTTCTGAAACGTCCGCGATTCCTGAACTCTTCGGGGACCGATCTGTCTGCGGTTGACAGAATATTCCAAATATTTACAAACTCGAGGAACGTCGCCGGCCACCAGGATTCGATACGGTTCACGCTGGAATTCGCGCACGACGACCCAGAGTTTTCGAATTTATGAGAGATTCCGGGGACCCTCGCGTGCATTCTGCGCTGAGGTGTTGGCAGCCGATCCGTTCTAGGCGAAAAGCACGAGTCTCCGGAGATTCTATTTCGCTGCTGAGTCACGATTTCGCGTTTGTCGACGTCCAAAGGGGACCGCATCCTCCTGGGGACATCCTTGTATAGGTATATACACACCTTCGAGCCCTTGGGTATCGAGGTCGACCTTCGAAAGGTTCGCTGTCGCTCTTCCATCCCTCGTCTGCTCGTGTCGCGAGTATTTCCGGCTTGGTAAACAGAAACACGCGAATATGTAGATGATTTTGCGAAAAGGAGCAATTGTTTGTTAAATTTCCTTAACAGTTCGCTAGAAACACAAGCCCTCGTTCCCTTTGGGCCAAGTACCACTCGTCCAAACAGGTGACAGGGTACGTGCAGCGTTGATTGACTGCTGTCAAGTTTGGACAGGCGGCGAGCAAGAGACCGAAGCCTGGAATCGAGGTAGCCCGCTGAAAGGCGCAATCAGGAGGGACACGATTTCGACAAGAGAGACACGTGTTTTTACCAGAGCGAAGAAGAAGCCCGGCGACCGACGCGACGACAGCAGAAGAAGAAGCACGGTGACGTCCGCAAACACGAAGATCCTTCGTCGGGTGAAAGTCTCTCAGCTGCTTGATCAACAGTAGTTCCACTTACGCGGCGCGAAGAAAAACGAGAGAAAAGCGGGGCCAGAAGCGCGGTAATTATCGGTCTACGCGGACGGTAAGGACGTTAACGCGACCCCTGACCCGCGACCTTCGAGCAATTACCACCTGACATCGCCGCTTGAAAGCAATTTGCGTGCACCGACCAGTCTCTTCCGGCGATGCGTTCAAAGGATCCAGGGCCTGCCAGGAAAAAGGCGCATTTATAGCAGCTTACGTCGGCAGTCGAGCTCCTCGGACGAGGAAGAATGGCCGAGTGAGTCGTAAAAGTGATTCATCACCTTTCGCGGTCGACTCGCGAAGTCGTTAGCGACGATCCTCCTCTCTAGACGATCGTGACATCCTTCCTCGAGCAAGCCCAGAAGCTCGCTAGCTGAGTTTCCCTGTCGCAAGCCACTTGCGCGAGTGGATCTTCGAGAGGACTAAAACAGGTCGAGGACGCCGCGCTGGGTGCACGCGAGCCACGCAGATAGAATCAAAAAATCAAGTAGGCAAGAGGAATAGGTATCGATAGAGGAACGAAGAGGTGAGCCAGTTTAGGAATTGGGTGACACATTTTTAAAGATTCAACGCTGCCAACCCTCCGAACGGAGGGCAAGAAGATCGACTGTAAGGGGAGAAGCGTGTAAACGTCCCTTGGACGCTGATTACCGCCCGGAGCAGAAGAAAGAAGGAGGTAACTGGGTTAAGGTCGGCCAGCATCCGTGACTCCGACAATTACCATTCGACGCCCTGCGCCCTCGTCTTCTGGAAGACAGTTTGCATACACCGAAAACGCTGCCGCATTGTACGAAAAGGGCCTCCGAACCCAGATGCCGAGCCAGAAACGTTTTCAGGGCTAATTGCTTCCAAACGACCTACTGAAATTTCATTCCTCGTCCCTGGCTCTGCGAGGGCCTCGAGGATCTTTCATCTTTCAAATGGAATAAAATAAAAGAGTAACTGGCCGGACGCGGCGAACTAACTGGGTGGAGGACTCTGATCAGAGGAAATCTATATTGATTGTTGCGAAGGAGAGGGAATGGATAGACGTAAAGGATGTTACCTTGCGGAGTCACCTTATGATAGATAAAGGGGATAGCGGTGAGTAGCATAGAGTGGTTGTCTCAAGTGTTTGAAATGTGCGTGGTGATGATGTCTTTATATAAAGACTCGATAGTACTTAATTCTGCCTGGGAAGCATGTATTTTTGCATTCAACGTTTCTGTAATTGCACAGCTTCCAGTAAGCTACGACGCGTCAGCTACCAACAGGGACGAGCAAAAAATGAACGCTATCGCGAGCAACGAAATGGAAAGTAAATGGTTGCCCGAGGCAGGGCCTACTGGAAAAGCGTTGTTGTTGTTGTTCCAGGTGGTAAGTGCAAAGGGATGTCCTGGAGGCACGCAGGTCCAGGGAGCAAGATAGAGAGAAAAGAAGAAAGAGCTGACGGCAGCGCGAGCCGTCAAGATTAATGGATTCACATTGTCGGCATTTTTTCAAGCGTTTTAGGACCACTTTTGAGAGCAGGAGAGCGTCTCATTTTTCAAAAAGTCCGTACGGGTCGATAGAAAATCGCAATCGATTCGCCCCGCGCTAATGGTTCCGAATTAAAGCGTGCTCCTTGCGCGCAGGTAAGTTACACGTATCGTTTGACAGTCTCGTAGGCTGGGTTGTGTAAGGAATACCTACTATGTGTCGATAGTTCCACCCTGCAAATACCTCGCGCTCGGGACACCGCGTAGATTTGTTGTTAGTGGTGCGATAAACTTTGTCGATTTCAACGCTATCACATTTTAAGGATGTTGAAATTAAAATTTTTCGACCGTATTTACAGAGAATCCAAAAAGCCAAAGTGATATCAGCGCATTAGTTCGGTCAATTGAACATATAAATAAAAGCTGTTGTGTGGTTTTAATAATTCTCAAATCAAACGTTTCGGTCATTGGTTGCGACCATTTTCAAGGAACGTTAAAAGGAAAAATACTGCGTTGCTAAATTTATAAAGGTAAGCGCAGTATTTTTCCTTTTAACTTTCCTTGAAAATGGTCGCAACCAATGACCGAAACATTGGATTTGAGAATTATTAAAACCGCACAACAGCTTTTATTTATATGTTTAATTGACCGAACTAATGCGCTGATATCACTTTGGTTTTTTGGATTTTAAGGATGTATTGAACCTATTTTCAAATGGTACCAAGTTGATGAAAATTTGTGTAATTGTTCCTTCTAATTTTCCTGATGCGCTCCAAAAATTTTAAACGAATTCACTAAACGGTTGCTGAGTTATAACGATTTCAATTTTTACTGATTTTACACGTAGGTACTCTTATGGAAAGGGACGATCTTGGCAGATTACACAACTGAAAAAATTTTGAGGAAATGGTACCAATGTTTTCAATTTTTGTTTTTACATCTAGAGTATATGAGTATATGAAAATATCTGCCGAGTTTCAATTGTTTCCATTACACCGTTTTAAAGAAATAAATTATAACTTGAGAAAATTGTGAATTCAGGGCATTTTCACTGCCAAAAGTTTAGCAAATAATGCTTGAGAAAGCATTTGTAAAGTGAAAAATACCTTCCTAAGAGTAAAGATAAGATTCCAACTGTCGTTCGAGATTCTTAAATCTAGATTTACTATGTGTAAGACGTAGATATTCAACTATTTCAAATTTCATATACTTTTATCAAATACTAGACTACGTGTATACAAAATTTCAGAAAGATCCGTTGCGTAGGGTAAAGGACCCAATTACTGACACCTAACCAATTACTGTCACCTTAAGCTATTTTGCTTAAAATAACGAATAAATAAACTATAGTATATAATCTATAGTATAGATTATAGGTTGAATTACATAATTCTTTTCGTATATGACTTTACAACGTTTATTTATTCGTTATTTGAAGTAAAATAGCTTAAGGTGACAGTAATTGGTTAGGTGTCAGTAATTGGGTCCTTTACCCTAGTTGCGACGTGATTGAGTAACAAACATCCAAACATCCAAACACACTTTCGTATTTATTATATTAGTAGGATTGTACGTCCGATAGGATAAATCAACCAGTAATTGACAGCATATCAGTGAATGACCATTAGGCAAAGAAATGTCAATTATTAATTTAAAAATATTATATGTTTATAAATGGAGTGTAGTTGCACTTTTAATATCCCATATTTTTAGTTACGCGTATTAAGCAAGCATTAATAAGTACAATTCTTATTAAAGGGCATTATTGAAGGACATTACTGGGCTTCCTACACGTTTTGCATTTTATAATCGTTTTCTTTTAAATTACGATAAGAATAAGTAATTATTTTCATAGAAATTTCAAGAAAAATAAATTTAAATGCAATTTCCACAGTTGTTTCGTTGTTATACATAAATATAATCAAGTATTAATCTCAAAGGTCCATAAATTCAACAATTCGGTCATTCACTGGTTGGTTTACCCTGCATCCTTAACACTTCGATGTAAACCTTCCACACGTTCTGAGTTTTTGTAAAATAGAAGGGGATATCGAGTCTAAAATAAATAGCACAGGCTCCTTTCTAACTGAAATTAACATTTTTTCCCGAAAGAAATGTTCTCAGTCAGAATCATGTAAAGGTATCGTCGACTTTCGCCGAGTCCCAGAAGACGTAGCGAGCAACGGCGACCGAGAAATTGCGGAAAGACTTGTAGAAAAATTCCTTTTCGGCAAGTTTTACGAGCCACCAGGGACCAGGAGCCCTCTTTGCCTGTCGAGGAGCACGAGCCAGGCAATTTGCGGTATTTATTGGTAATTTGAAGATTTACAGCAATCAGAGGACACGGCAGAATAGAATAGCCGGGACGAAGAGCGTGGAAGAAGGTGGGAAACATGACGAAGGCGGAACAGGGCGAAGTTGGCGCCTTGGGACCTCCGATCCTCCTCCAGGCGAAGATAGAAGTTACAGCAGCTGATGAGCCGTAACCGATGGACACACAATAACCCTCCGTAAGCAGTACCGCTATCTTTCATTCCGTCTTCCGTACTCACGGTAGTAGGCGCAGCGATAGTTGCTGATACGCAAATCAGTCTTTTTTTCCACTTGATCGTTTAGGTGGGTTTTCTGGGGTAAGATGTGATTGCATTGCATTTATTCCCATTATCTTTTTACCTTTAAATTGTATAAGTCTTGCGATCAGTATAGGGTTGCCAACAATTATTTAACACTCATCTGGAAGATTAGCAAAAATAAATAAATAAAATTCCAAGAACACACAAATCATTTTATTTAACAAAATATAAAAAGAACCAAGTCTTTTGTCTGTTTTTACTGTGTCCAATAATTTTCTCTTGAGATTTAGCTAAATAAGAATAAAAACTTTCGCGTCAAATTGCTAATGCATTGTCAACTCAACTGTTTAATACATTCAGTGGTGCACGGAGCGTTTAAAACATCAAAGCTCTACGCAATTTCATGTTGTAGAATAATTAACTACTTTTTAAGATTAAAAGGTAATATTTATCACATTCCTGGAGAAATTACCAGCAAAAGTGTAGATTAGAGAAATGTTCACAAACCTGGAGTCTCAAAGCGAAAATAGCATTATTGGCAACCCTATGTCAGTATTAAATTTGCAGTTGCAGAAGCGTAGTTTCGAAATGCTGAGTACTTATAACTTTTCACCACAATTGTGAAATATGTTTGTGCTACATTTGTATACAGATAACAGTAATGTCTATACTTTATAAGAAATTAATGTTTCGGTTTGCGGTGTGCGAAGGTCCTTCTTCCTAGTATTTTTCAAACAGACCGACAAATGAATTGACAAGTTCCAAGGCAAGCAACCGAGGACAGATCTCGGGAGGACGTGGAAATTTCTTTGACCTATTTTACCCTTTCGTTGCCTGCCGCCTGCGAAACTTACCACCCGCCGCCGTCCCCCATTGCGGATACTTTCTTCTGTAAGAAAAAATTCGATTCGCACGGCAATAAATCACGAGGCTACAACCCTTTGGCTAGCACGGGCTGGCTGCAGGCTACCGGGGGCCCGGCCATATACTGCGATCCGACCACCGACATTCTCCTGCGAGTACTGCAGGCTACCGATCATGCCACAATGAGGTCTCGTTCCGGTTCATTACAATCGTCGTTATTTACAACCTATAAATTATTCAAATTCCCAAACTGCGCAGGAAGAAAGTCCATTTGCCTATCTCCTGTTCAACCCTTTCCTCCCAGTTCTGTGCTTCTTGTTCGCCTGTTCCTCAAATCACGCTACCGTCAGAATCTCATCACGTGTTTCGAATCAGAATAACGGTAATGGCCACGCGATTCTTTTATCCAAGCAGCTGATTCCACAAATATAGGGGAAATTGTTAGTACTTATTTTTATTGTATGATAAAGCTTATATTTTATGAAAGAAAGAACATATTTTGTGGTAAGTAGCTCGAAGGTACGAGTTGCGAATGACGAAAGTAACAGAGGCAAATTTGCCCAGTTTTCAGAGGAGCCCTCGACGACGATCGGGAACAGTCACGATGATCCATCCACCTCTCAGGAGAGCCGGACGGGACTCTTTAAAGTTTCCTCGAGAAAGTTTGATGAGTCTATCGAACGCTATTATTCCATACCCCCTTCCTGTCGCCCTTCTTCCGCGTTCTTTAATCATTCAAAGCGAATCAATCACCCGTCCAGAGGCCCGAGATCGCTCCTAGCTCCGTTCACCCTCCGCCCGCGTCGCCCCGCGAAACTTGGTCGTCCCACGCCCCTCGCCAAGGCTCCTCGCGCGGCTCTTCCGCTTCTGAACGACGTTATCAAAGGAGACCATTTCCGACGGTTTTCCTCCGTTCTCCTCGTGACAGTTATGGAAATGCAGAGGACGCGGGCGGTAGGAAAAAACGACGAATCCAAGAGCGAACGATGAATCTCAATGTGTCACTGATTTTCTTTACGTCCAGTGATAGTACGCACGCGTTCAATTAATTCTCGCAAATGAGAATTCTACTCCACGGAACAATTAGCCGTGGACTAAAGAAAGCTGATCGTATGCCGCGGATATCAATTTAAAGCGAGGCCGGCGTTGGAGCAAAGTCCAAGCGGTATTTAATCAGCGGTCGGGTGTTTCGGTTAAGCCGCTAAGCCTCGTTGCAAATTCTATTCGAGCCAATATCGGCGCGCAAGAGGCTCGTATAAATGCGCATTTTATTAAGGGCCCGTGTTGCGCGAACAAGGGTCGCCCTCCTCGGCAGTAGGACGTATTCCCTTTCGACCCCTTCGACAGCTCAGCTTTCATAGACCCCATGTTCGCCAGCTTTGTCTCTCCCTCTCGTTCTCCTCGCTGCCTTCCACTCTTTCCCTCTCTCTCTCTCTCTCTCTCTCCCCTAGTCGATTCCGTTCGAAGAGAACCAATCAGCGATCCCTCCAAGTCCTCTTGCACCCTGCATCCCGCAGCCACGCCTGCCAATATAGGGTAGGTACCCTCGTCAGATCGACCCCTATCCTTTTTACCCGCCTTCCTTCTTCTCTCTCTCGTCCCGGTGTCGTTGGACCAGACTCATTTCGCAAAATGGATTCTCTGCTGGTTGTTTCTACCGGCTCCTAGAGCTTCATCATGACGTCGGATTCGCGTTCTTGTCCACTGAATTCGCAGGTGCTTCCCTAGTAGGTGTATGAAGGTCACTGAACTAAGTGCCTAATTGCCAACGTGAGATACTTGAACGAGGAAGGATTCGCGTGGCTCGAAAGAGGTGGCGATCGTTCGGGTGACAAATTTCTCGTGGTCCTCCGGCAAGATCCGGGGAATCGGTTGATTTTATCCGAACCCGCGGACAAACGGACGTGACGATAGCCGGGGAGAGCGTCGGTGTCTGCCGATCGGTCGATGGAGGTACCAGATGAAACGTACGAGTTATAATAATCCGTGATAGCAACGGTGGCGATGTCGTGGAGCGGAGGAGCGGCCGTGCTGTCACAAAGGCATGCGCCACCCACCTCGACCTGGACGCTCACATCGTTAATCAACTGCACCGGGACCCCTAACTTTCCAGGCACCGATCCACAGGTATGGCTTCGCCTCGGCTCAACCCGACACCGTTGCGTGAACGTGCCTTTAAATAGACCAATGAGATTCCCCGCTAACGCGACTCTTGTCTTCGGAGCTCCTCTCTTCCACCCTGTCAGCGATCATTATCCTGGCGAAATTCGCCGATCGAACCCTATCGCTTTCCAATCTTCGTTTTCGTATCCGCAACTGTTTTCGTTGTATTAGAGTAAAGGTAGGTAAAAGTTCGCAGCGGATGAGAGTTCGGACCATGCGAATTTCATGGTTTGAGTTATGGCAGTTGCCAATGGTGATCGACAGTTAATTGTCAATCAAGGTAGAGTCACCAATGTCGAATTGTGTAACTGTGCTTCGTTTTGTTATCGTACAATGCGGTAAGTACTGAATTCGTTAGTTCTGATGTAATATTCTCATTTTTAGGAATCAATATTATTCCTATAAATTGGTCAGTCAATATTTTAATTCATATGTCGTCTGAAAGAGCTGAAATTCTCCTATTCAAAAGTGCTAATAGAAGTTTTCAATTCTCCTCACAGATAACAGGATTGATTAAACAATGGAAAAGTAGCTGTGGGGGCAAAAGTTCGCACGATGCAGTGGGGCAAGTGTTCGAATGGGAACGTGCGAACTTTTGCCTCAAAATAATTTGACGCGTGTTATAAATCCATTAAACTTATTTTATTTCTAGTGTTTGCTAAATTAGTAACAAAAACTGATTAAACCGACTCTAAAAAAATTTGAAATTAATTATCAATTACAACATGGAAATAAATTTTGAGTTTCTGATAATTGAGCCACGTTGATATCAGCTTCAGATTTATTTATTAATTTTTAATCCGCAATATTTTTCCAAAATACGTTTTTCATTAACTTTTGTGCCTGTTCAAATTACTAAGGTCGAGGTAATTTTATTTGCGACTATTGTTAACTTCACCTAAAAAAATTAATTATAAACTATTAGGCGTTTTACTGTATTATCCCAACTATGTAGCTATGGAGGAAAATAGTTTTAAGAAGTGTTTACTTCTTTGGATATTTCTCGTTGCGTTCTTTTACCCCACAACATGCGAACTTTTGCCCCACATATCGGGTAAAAGTTCGCATTTGACACTTTTTGGAAATATTTATTTTATATAAATTGTGACAGGTAAATTTCCATGAAGTCACTGCCTATCGAATAATAAGGGACAGTAGTTATTTCTCACAAAATGATATGACTATCAGTGTAATACCAAAGATTTTAGAGGAGTCTAAACTTTAAGTGCGCACTCTTGCCCCACAGTACTCTACTCCTTTGCGAAACTGTCTTACATTTACTGACTTGGTTAGCTTCTCGATTCTGAAAGGCCTGAGAAGTTGAAAATTGCCTCTATTCGATTCTTAGCTCCACCAACTAGCACTCGAATATTTTGTAATGTGGTAATGCCGAAGGAACTGGTAACGGATCAAGCACGATGTCAGTGATGAACGGCCAGCCAGCGGTTGGAACAACAACACGGCGTCTACCGAAGTTCTTGATGTACCCGATCCAATAGGGAATCAACAGAGTAAACAGAACTGTTGTTGGGCGCGTATTGTCGAGATTTTCGCCATGCGTGTTGCCACTATTCTATTAAAAGATTGTACGTGGCCTAAGTAGCTTTAAAGGTTACGATCGTGTAGAAGATTAGAAAGAGTGCATTATTCACTCGCCGCGATATCAAAAGTGTTCCATCTGATACCATTTCTTGTAGCATTAGCGGCCCATAAAATAGTAGGTATCATTTATCGCATTGCAGATCTCCTTCTGTAGCTACAATAGAATTGAATTACTTCTGCCAAGTAGGTACGGCCAAAACCTTCGACGGCAACCGTGTTTTAAATGCTGTTAACTTCCTCAAGCTGGCATAAAACGTAGATCCTATCTCTTTTTTTTCTTGCAATTTCTATACAAACGAATAACTTGGAACGTTTATTTAGAAAAGTGTTCCGAAAAGGAAGAAATACATAGATTCGAAGCAACGTCATTGCATTCGACCCCCCGACAAAAAAGGTACAAGGGAGCAACTCGACTTTCAGGGTGAGGAGAAAGTTGCCGAATATATTATTACCATCTAGAGAAGCTTTACACAGTGGCATGGTACGCGGAGAAAGAAATCGGCAGCCCCAGTTGGCGGCGCGCACCGCGGAGGGCGAAGCAAAGGGGGAGAGAGGCTGAGGAGGTGGAGGCCAAGGGTTTCCTTTTCTACGCTGGCACCCCTCTATGATATTTCCGAATAGCTGACGTCTTCGTACGTGGGGGGACACGGTGGGACCCGCGCAAAGCGGCAGGAGATTGGGGGATCAGCGAGAGGGGTAGAAACGAAGCAACCCCACCTCTGCCCGACTACCCTCTTTCTTTCCCCTGGAAAGCTGCGAGGTTGGCGTTGCTGAAGGAACCCAGCGTAACAGGAACGAGCCGCGATAGGAGAAAGAGAGAAACAGCTAGAGAGGGAGGGAGGAGAGAGGAAGAGAGAGAGAGAGAGAGAGAGAGCCGTGCCGGCGGTGCTGCTAGTCAAACCAAAACTCGGCATGATTAATGATCGCGAGAGGCAGAGCGCTGCTTCAAACAACAAACTTTTCCCAAGGAACGCCGAAGAATATAAGAAAAAATATATAAGAAAGAGGGAACTCTCTTTCTTCGCATCCACCCTTCAGACCAACTAATACCCTCCTAGAGCTCTTTCTCTCCCTCTATTTCTCCTCGCTTCTTTCCTTTCTTCTCCGCTCTGACAGCCTTTCATTTCTTTCCACCGTTCCTTATTTCTTTCTCCCGCTCTCCCTCATGGCCCTCCATTCCTCTCCTCCTTTCACTCCTCTCTTCCTCGTTCTCCGCCGCGACTCGCGATCCACGCTGCCGTATATTCCCTGCCACGACCCGCGAGTGTATACAATATACCTACATAGTATACGTGTCTCTGCCAGCGAAGAGTGTCCTTCAAACTTCGCGTTCCTTGTTTCTTCGTCCTTGGGAGTAGACGCGGAACGCGGGCTAGGGGAGGGTAATTGCAGTGAAACAACGTGGGCGATGAGCGACGAATGCAAGAAGTTGGGTAAGCTATTCATTTGGCGCAACTCATCTTTCCTATATGTATAAACTTCCATAGCCTTCGGCGTATACGGTACATCCGGGAGACGCGATCGACCTAATATAAAATGGCTATTAAAACTAATATAGACATTACTTATTTTATCACACCAAATCTATATGTTCAGAATTTTATGCTGATTTAGAAACACTTGTCGATATTTGCTTTAAGACAATATTTACTCTAAATTGGGTTGAAAACTGAAATCATGACATCTGACCACCTCTCCCGAGGTGCCGGGAGAAATAGTTTTCGTCGTTGGCAGAGACCACTCACATAATTATGCGTGGAAATATAACAAAGAAGAAAGCAAAATTATTTGTGAGTGAATACAACTACAGATTCATTGATATTTAATTTATTTACGCTAAACAACTAAAGAACACATCAAAGAAAAAGTGAACTACCTACTGGCGATTAGCAAGGCAAATGAATACAAAAGTAAATAAATAAACTAAATAAACAGAAATAATAATAAAATAATAATCAAAAATGAAAAAATAAACAAAAATAATAAAAAAATCATAACTCGACCATCTCTCCTTTCTGCAGCGAGAGATGGTCTTCTCGTTAGCTTTGAGAGGAAGAGTTAATATGGCCAAATACTTTGGCTGCATTGTCCCTCAATATCTCTACTATCTTATTATCCCAAACATTAAACGAAAATAAACTTACACATTCTGTACACTGCTGTTTGACAAAAGAGGTTAAATGTAACCTCAATTTACCTTTTAAAGCCTATAAATCGAGAAAAATACAGAAGGAAGCGAAATGACGCTATTCATTCTACTGTTTTGATTCTAGAGAAGTAATTGGTCTGCACTTTAACGCAGTTTTACGTAGGATAAATCCGGGAGACGAGGTCGGACCGGAGAGTTAGTCGAGTCGCTATATTTCGGACTCTATACGTAAAAATGCGTTAAAGTGCAGACCAATTACTTCTCTAGAAGCCAAACAGTTGAATGAATAACGTCATTTCGCTTCCTTCTGTGTTTT
This sequence comes from Andrena hattorfiana, assembly GCA_944738655.2. NCBI lineage: Eukaryota > Metazoa > Arthropoda > Insecta > Hymenoptera > Andrenidae > Andrena > Andrena hattorfiana. The sequence goes on along the minus strand of OX122889.2, from coordinate 2,718,102 downwards.
TTTTCGATTTATAAGCTTTAAAAGGTAAATTGAGGTTACATATAACCTCTTTTGTCAAACAGCGTTGTACAGAATCGTATTTAAAATATACTTCTAAGTTTATTTTCGTTTAATGTTAGGGATAATAAGATAGTAGAGATATTGAAGGACAATGCAGCCAAAGTGTTTAGCCATATTAACTCTTCCTCTCAAAGCTAACGAGAAGAACATCTCTCACTGCAGAAAGGAGAGATGGTCGAGTTATGACTTTTTATTATTTTTTTATTTTTTATAATTATTTTATTATTATTTTCGTTTATTGAGTTTATTTATTCACTTTTGTATTCATTTGCCTTGCTAATCGCCAGTAGGTAGTTCACTTTTTCTTTCATGTGTTCTTTACTTGTTCAGCGTAATCAAATTAAATATCAATGAATCTGTAGTTGTATTCACTCATAAATAATTTTGCTTTATCCTTTGTTAATTTTCCATGAATAATTATGTGAGTTGTCTCTGCCAACGACGAAAACCATTTCTCCCGGCACCTCGGGAGAGGTGGTCAGATGTCATGACTTCAGTTTTCAACCCGATTCACAGTAAATATTGTCTTAAAGCAAATATCGACCAGTTTTTCTGAATCAGCATAAAATTCTGAACATATAGATTTGTTCTGATAAAATAAGTAATTTCTGTATTAGTTTTAATAGCCATTTTATATAAGGTCGACCGCGTCTCCCGGATTTACCCTATAGAGTCTGAAATATAGCGACTCGGCCAAACTCTCCGGCCCGATCGCGTCTCCCGGACTTACCCTACCTATTTGTTAACAATCCAGAAGCAATGCCACATGCAATCCTTTGTTCGCTCTGTCTCTTATATAACTTTGAACATCAATGTCCATCGATACTTGAAGCTGAAATTGGAAACTGGGCCCCTTCTTTATCCCACGTCCTCGAACTTGGAAACTTGGTGGACTATGGCGATCCGCGTCGGTTGCGGATCAGACAATTGCCAGTGAGCAAAGGCTTGTGCCAGGACGCGTGTTGCCCCGCAGCTGGCGGTAAAATTGGATCTGTGGCGCGGCGCGGCGGCGTGTAAAGCCAAACAACGAAGCAACGGAGCGTTGCCCCGGCTGTTCGTTCCCTGTGCATGATCAGGAGTCCGCTCGAGTCTAGACTCGAGCAACGAATCCGCTCGGTCATCCACGGTCGGCTCGGGCGCTCAACGTCTAACAGTAACTTTCTCTCTCTCTTTTGTGCCCTCCCATCGGCTCCCCGTTCTTCCGTATTTACGTACAGACGACCACGTGTACGAACACCGGTCGAATAATAAACACTTATTAGCTGGCTACCATTTGCGGCCGATTCACCTGATGAGCAGCATTCTCAAGCGATATCCGGCATTGTGCCGCGAATCAATTGACGGCTTGGGCCCGAGCAGCCCTTTCGACTTTGCGCCGCCGCCTTCGGGGTCTTTGCGTTCAACTAGTCGACGGACTTGGTACGGAGTTACAGGAGATGAACAGGCCCGACGAAAGAAGGTGGGAGGAATACCTAAATGTAAATTATATACGCTCACTTTTAAAGCATAGCAAACTCTGGTCCATCGATATGGGATGCCACTATTTCCTTCTGTTAGCCAATCTTAATATTCTCGCGACACGTTACAATATTCTTCCACTGACTTTTCAAGCTTGTGGACTTTGCGCCCAGGCTCTCTCCCTTCGCCTTCGGCCCAACAAAATGGCAGAGTATTAATGGCGTTGCGTCGTCGGTACCATTTCGAGTCGATTCACCTGATGAGGTTCATTCTTGGCCTATAATCGCCGCGAACGGCCGAGATCCGTGTAAATCCTCCTGGACCCGTCCTCTCCTTCTTCATCTTCGGGAACGGTGGTTCGGACGGCGGAGAACGCGAAGAAGCCGGCTAGGAGGCGCGCGCCTCACGATGACTAATGACAGACATCGTAAGTCACTCACAAATTGAATTAAACGCGACTGTAAAACCGTGACGCGGCGCAAACAATCAACGGGCTATTCATTGTTAGCGGGCGGGAGAGCCGAATCATTGTCTTCCACGCAAATCAGGTGCCGCGCCGAGTAGCTCTTCACCGTGAGTCGCTGTTTGGTCCTTGGCAGATTCGTTCGTCGCGTTTCAACTGCCGTTACGTACCTATCGACCTTATTTACACAGTGGATGTTCAACTTTTTGGACGAATAGGCGCAGAGAGTGAAGGAAATAAGAGGTCGCTCTACTCCTTGAGAATCTAGACACGTTGCCCTGCAGTTCCCAGTAGTACAACTCGATAATATGGACGACAACAGCGGTGAAATGTTCATAGACCGCAGGGTCTCTGTTACAACGTCGTCTCTTTGAATGGCACTTGGAAATCGGCTGGAATATTTATTTTCCCAGACGGGCAGGACTTGTTCCCGCGCACAAGGGTCTCCGGTAACGCTGTGCGCGTACGATGTTCCGCTCGTTCTTCTTGATCGATCATATATTAGAAGTTACGGAGTGTTTCAGTACACCTACAATGCTTCAGAGACGGGACGATCCATCGTCAATGAACGTCGGAATTACACGGCTAAATGAGATTCTAGCGGCGGTATCAAAGTGGCAGCAGGTGGTCAGGGCCACGGCCATTTTTCCCCGCAGGATGCGGTTTGTTGGCTGGCTCGCATTTTACGAGCACACTGTCTTTCTTCTATAGGGGAGAGTCGTGCAGTACCAACCGCTCTAAGTTTTTTTGTTATATCTTGGGGTAGAGTCGATAAAAATCAGAAATTCAAAAACGTGTTTGTAGTATAGATGGAACTTAGTAAGAGGAGGGAAATTATTTTTGTGAAATTTAATAATAAGAATTGATAATTCGCAAAAGTAAAAAAGTTGTAATTTCTAGGAAACGAAAAATTGTCGTCCTGTACCGACCAACTATTAAATTAGTAGATTTTTAGGTCTAAATGATTAAAAATGTTAATAAAGACATTTAATTAGTACGATACAAAATTTTTTCAAATTTTGTTTGTACAAACTTGCAAGTAAATGCATTCGACATGTGCCCAACCGTCACATTTGGTACACTGCACCTATTCTTTGTCAAATCATTCCTTGGAAACAAAGATGGGAAATTTTTTTATTTAAATAAAATTTCGAATAACGGATAAAAAATTAACTTTATTCGTGGAATAAAAAAATTATCTTTGTCGAATAAATTCTGATTGAATAAAAGAATTAACTTTATTCGTCGAATAATCTAAAGTTAAAGTAACTTTCATCCTTATTTACATAATTTTTTATTTAGTTAATGCCCAACTCTGCTTGCAAATAACACACTGGATGACTTCATCGTTAAATCCTAGCTTCCTGTTTGTTGGGTTATCATACCTATCCTTATATACTTTATTTTTCTGCGGGAAAAGGTAGAAGGAAGGTTAAATGACATCTTATAAATTAATCTGAGTTGCTAACAGATTGAACTCACAGATAAGAAAAATTTGGTCTCTACTGGTTGACAGAGTCTGTTGGTCGGTACTGCACGACATTTGGGTGGTCGGTACTGTACGACAAACACGGGGAAACATTTTAGATCATGGTGTATTATGCATAAAAGATATTGCAAAACTAGGACGTTTTATTAAACTTCCTAGACTAGAGATAGTATACATAATAGAACAAAATCAGTTACTTACACGAGAAACAAAAGATCAGCTTTAAAAAATAACTTCTAACCCACTGAATGTCAACGTATACGTTTAATTCCTCAGAACATCGAGAGCAATGGAGTAAACAATATGGCCCCGAAATAGGTTATAGAGAATTGTGATTTTCATTGGTTATTTCAAATAAAGTGGTAATATCTGGTCGAAGAAGCGAGAACTAGCTTTGGTCGGTACTGTACGCTGGTCGGTACTGCACGACTCTCCCCTACAGCTTGCTAAATCCTGCTCTGACCAACGGGCGTCCGCGAATACCTTGGTCTTCTTCTTTTACCCTCACCTTGCGCTTCTTCGGAAATTTCGTTTTCATTTAAGAATCGCGAAACAACGAGGGAAGCAAAAGTCGACGAGAGAGCGGGGGCTTGTTGTGCAACGAATCTGACCTTTCGTAACATCTGCGGAAAACTTTCGACCGTCCGACATGCCTGCGAGTGTGACGCCATTTTACCGAAAATTCAGGTGCCTCTTGGAGAACGCTAATTATCTTCCCACGTGACTTACGAGCGGTATACTTCTAAGCCAGTGGGCCGGGCATCCCCCGGTTCAGCTGCCTAGAAATGGTCACGTAAGACGCCGGAACCATCTTGGCTATTTCATTTTTTTTCTCTCTCCTCTTTCCCCGGCTTCGACTAGAACCCGTAATTAATTACATATCTCGGCATTTTTCTGGGCTTGACTTGATGGATTTTACAAAGGGAGAAAACCAGACGCTCGAGATGGACTTTCCCTTCGTCCAGTTGCACGCGTTCAGATATATCGCGTCCACTCCGCTGTTTCAAACTTCGTTTCTTCGGTACACCAGCGAAATAAATTTGGAAAATAATACGCTACTGCTTTCATTTACAGCATTCCATAAATAAGTCCTACATAAGTACGTACAGCGAGTAGAGGAGGGTAGTAATTGCCATGGTGCTCGACGACCTAAGGTAAATGATTGTTCATGAATCAGAGGGATTTCGTTGGGATGCATCCATCCATGTTCCAAGCCCATTAAATATTTATACACTTGTTAGAAATATAGTGGACTTCCTGAATAGCTCTCCATTTCTCATTAATCGTAGCGCGCGATCATGGAACAGTCAATGACACTATTCCTCTAGAGTTTCAGCGAATCTACTGCCGCGGAAAAACGAGTTGAACGACTAGTGACTAATGTGCAAAGCAAGTATGCAGAAAGATTTATTGGGAAACTTACTACACGCGATCGAACAACATTCCGCTGTCCCGTTCGCTTTATTGCAAGCTTTGCAAGGAAACTTATTTCTCATTATCTGGGTTAGAATTTTCCGAATAAGATCGTTTCGGGTTTACAATAATTTGGTAACTCGTGGTGTTCGCCGAGCTGGAAGTTTTATAGGGAGCATTGGCGCCAGAAAGCCTCGGAAAGTCTGCGACCTTCGAGACGTAGGTAATTCTCACCTGCTGACAATTCCATCGTTCGAAAGGTTCGTACTTTCGCTACCTACGGCTTCGGCTGATCAGCTCGAAATGCCGATCCGACTGGCACTTGACAAGCTGCGTCCGAGAACACGGGCACTGGTAACTGTAGGGCATCCACGCCACCGATACCCATCGCTATTAACGGAGGTATCAATATTAATATTAACCAGCTTATTAATATTAACGAGTGCAGGCAGGCAAATCGGCGAGCTGCAGGAAGACGGGGAATTATCGAGAAATTGCATCCCGAAGGAACAAGACAGTCCGGGACAGAGCGAAATAGATAGGCTGCTCTAAGGGGGCAAGCCAGTCATCATTAATATTATAGCGCAGCGGCGCTCATCGCGTCAGATCTATGCCGACCTCTTTCTGTCCACGTCCGATACAAGATCCATGCAGAGTCCGAAGGCCAGACACACGCATCAAAAGCCACCTTCCTCCTCGTTTCTCTACCAATCTGCTGAACGCACGCCACCGCGGCTCAGGACGTCCCACCAACCTCTACACTCATTATATCTTCTTGATCCGAGCCTTAAATTGATGACTATCTGTCCACCTGAAAATACGAGATATCCCTGCATCCGGTCCGAACCGATCGGCCAGTCCACGCGGATGCGCTCCTCTCCCCTCCCTCGCCCCCTTCTCCCATCTGTAGGTACGTACCAGTTCGTGCATAATAATTATGAATTACGGGATATAATTAAGAAGGATCCGAAGAGGGACGAGTTGACTGACGGACGCGTACGAGCCAGCCGGACCTCCTCCGGAGCGCGTGTTCGACAGCCGCTGCTTTATTTCTTAAAGGAGTGTCGTGAAAAAAAGTAATTGAAAGTCTGGATGTTTGATGCCTTTGCTGGTTCAATTTTCTTCAAATGCTTTCTTCGGAGACAGAGATCTCCGTTCGTTGATTTTTGAAGTTTTCAGCTCCGAAAATAATAAACGCAGCCCGCATTGTCGCTTCTCTTAAGCTACAGCTTAAGGGGAGGTTCCGGTCTAAAAATTTTTTAATTTCATTTTTCGAATGTTCAGCCTTTTAGGAATACGGGTTTAAAAGGATTTGTTGAAATTTGTAAAATTGGCTATTGGTAAAATTTGACTGGCGGCAAATGCATGGGTAACAACCGGCCACTCGGCACTAACGTAAAACTTTAAGGGGACATTCTACTCTCTCGGCCGAAAAATCGGGCATTTTTCGGTGATAGTTTTTATAATGAAATAAACACTGAACGTTTTCAAACTTTTGGGGCTATATTCTATTACTCTTGAAATACATGAAAAAATCTTTATTGTTTGTTAATTTCATTTGTTTACACAAATATTTCCCAGTGAAGTTGGCGGCTTCAGAATTGGTGGCGGTTGAAATTTCGGACGACTTATCATTGGAAATAAAAAAACAAAGATATTCTTCATTTGCAGGAGTATGGCTATCTCGCTGACCACAAATATCTTAAGATTTTTAATATTTTCCCATATTTTATATCAATTAAATATAGAAAAGAAGTGCCACTTTCGGTATTTTCCACTTTGATCGACTGGCATTTTAATAATTTTGGTAAAAAATTGTTCATTCGTGGAAAGCAAGATAACCGTACTCCTGCGAATTAGAAATATGTTTGGTTTTTTTTATTTCCAATGATCAAGTCGTCTGACATTTCAACCGCCAGCAATTCTGAAGCCGCCAACTTCACTGCGAAATATTTATACAAACAACAAAGATTTTTTCTTGCATTTCAAGAGTGGTAGAATATATCCCCAGAAATTCGAAAACGTTAAGTGTTTATTTCATTATAAAAATTATCACCGAAAAGTGGCCGATTTTTCGGCCGAGAGAGTAGAATGTCCCCTTAAACGCGTCTTTCTCGAAACAGTGTTCGCAAAATCAGAAGGACCTGAATCTCCAAAAGTTATTATCCGATTCGACTGAAACTTTTTTATTTTGAAGAATATGCTTCTGGCTACGGGGCAAATCAGAAAAAAAATACAAAAAATTGAAATTTATAATTTTCAAAGGCGTTGAAAGGGCGAAAAATATAGGGAAAAAGAGATTTCGAACTTCAAGTGTCGTTACTTTCTAAAAAAAAATGTAATTTATGTATTTTTTCTGGTTTCCCCCTAGCTAGAAGTATATTCTTCAAAATAAAAAAAGTTTTAGTCGAATCGGATAATAACTTTTGGAGATGCAGGTCCCACCGATTTGGATGAATTTTTTGACGCCTCGACTTTAACGACTCCCCAGTGTCGTCCACAATGATTAATTATAAAACAAAAAATATATTTCTATAATTTAAGACATCCTTAATAGGAGATATGGTCTCTCCAAAGATATTACGCTGTTATCCCTAAGGTAATTAAATCTAACAATTTATAATAAACTATCTTTTCAAACAAAAATTATTGAACAAATTTTTTAAAGTTACATAAATTTAAACATCCTTCCAATAAAATAACCTATCTTAATAATTAATTTATTTCTATAATAATATATATTTCTATAATTTAAGACATCCTTAAAACAATGCAAAAAGTCCCATTAAATTATAAATAGTAATTTTCCTTTAATTAATTCTTTAGGATCACCTATTTTTATGCGCTCCAGACCAGAACCTCCCCTTAAGGGAACTTTTCCGTCCACCAAATGTCCGAGACGAATATGTCAGCGCAGCTCGGCAAAAAGAATGACCACTTGGAATTGAAAGGTAGGAGACGCGGCTACGAATGAGATGAATCTCTATCAGCGGAAGAGGCCTACGAAAGGGAGGACCTGATCGGAGTGACAGCTGATCTGGAATTAGCATGATCTGTATCGTACGTGCGTTTGCATAGCTCCACGACTCTACGGTCCCCTCTCGCAGCAAGTGCCGGCGTGTGGCGACGTTTCGAGGAGCGTCGGGGGATCTTTCGTGATCGAGGTGGTGTCATCAGTCACCAGCGACGAATCCGACGGGGGTTGTGCTGTTTGCGCGAGCCGCTCCGTTTCAGTTAACCCCGTTCGCTTGCTCTGTTAACCACTCGACGCACGTGACGACGCCTAAGTGTCGCGGTAACTGCCGCATCTCCAAACCGATTCTTGGACGCCTGCCTCGCCCTACATCCGCTCCATCCATTCTGACGGTTTTATTACTAGAGTACCATGAGTCTGCGTGTTTTCTCGGCAACTCAATGGTATTCGTCGCGCTATCGCGGATTCTCTAAGATCCACCGTCCGACGATCATCTTGCCTTCAATCCCTATTTCGATCTGCAGGGTTGGGAAAATTTTAATAGATTTTGGGGAAATGCGGGAGAATGAAATACAGAATTAGGTAATACCTACTTGAATAGGTATAGCTGTACTTTTGTTTATCGTCGATGGAATGCCCGTTGTTGGCTGATGTTTTGCGAGGCGAGAGAGTAAACAATGAGACATCGTCCGGTGGATTACTTAATAGCGAGGGAACGCATGAATGGGCTAAACGTGAACGATTTGCTTCTAATGAAACGGCAGAACCGTAGTATTTTTAATACGGCGCGGTACAATCTCGCCAGCTAATGAGTGGCTGGTGTCGGGCCGGAATGTTAATCGGCAGGAATTCATCAATCATTCCTACCAAGAAAATGTGGAACGACGTAATTTACGAAAACTAATCAGATAGCTATGCGTTATAACAAGAAAACGAATAGATATAAACCGTAATTACCCCGCTGCAAAAAGTCCAGGCTCAATAGCGTTTCTGTAACTCTTTTTCTCTGCTCTTTCCGGCTTCTTCCCCATCGCGCTGGAAAAAGTCGCCTAGTCGAGATGGATTCGATTCGTGAAATTCGTCTGACGTTAGCGTCTTTAAATTATCGCATTGTCATCGGTGCACCTTTAGAAGTAGAAATTTCAAATTGAAGCGGAAATATTGAATTCTCTGGCTTACATAGTACTGAAGAAGTACGCTTGAGCAAGGCGAACGACAAAGTTGGTAACGTGTAGGAAGAAGAGAGTTTACAAAAAGCGTCGCCCACGAGCAAGTTGAACAAGAGCGTGCAGCATGCAAGGTGTCGCGGGATCCTCGTGCACGTCGGCTAAATGATTGACAAGTATGCAACTCGAGGTGGGGCGGAGGGCGAAGCGCGCGGCGCGGCGCGGTGGACGCGGCGAAAAGTAGCAAAGCTATTCCTGCGGTTGGTGTTTCCTCGCCATTCCCGACGCCGACGCCAGCCTCGCCAATCAGCCAGCTAGCCAGCACCCTCTCCCTCGTGTCAGCCGTATCATTAATCTTGCTATGTTTTCTCGCGCCACTCGGATGTGGATTTAGACTCGAGACACCGCCAAGATCTCTGAAAACCTAGGTAACCGCGTCCGCCGTCGCGGCGCGGCGTATCTACCACCCTGCCGCCGTTTATCTCCATTCGACGACTCCGATCGAACCTGGCTGCTGCTGCCCCCTCTCTCAACGCGAACATCCGCCGGACGTCGCGGCCAAATACGCCCGGCGACGGGAATAGCGCTTCCACGCTTCTGGTCTTCTCGCGGACCTTCGAATTGGCAACTCACTCGAAGCGATGGCGATGGTTATTTATCAATTCGAAACCGTTAAATATTACCTTTTATTAAATACATCAGTCTACTAAATTCAAGCTCCGAGTTACATACACTCGCGTTCGATGAAACATCCCGTAGAGCAGCGAGCGCTAAGCTTAACTGACATTAGCGATCCAGTTAGGAGGCGAGCGGATGTGGGTTAGGTCAGAGTCCGCGCGGACATCATTGAATATTTCACTGCGGGGCGCAGGTGCGGTGACCAATTTAAATCGCATCGAATGGCATTCGACCGAAACCGGAATCCGATCGAAGCGTTTGCTGCGAATCAGGCCTAATGGAGAATCGGGTAGGTCACGAGCTGATGCACGCGTCCGCTCGGCTGTTGCGCGTTTTTGCAGTTCACCCGGCAACGCACGCTCGCTACCATTTCTTTGCGATTCTGTATAACTGATGACGTTTTGATGGGGGGACGGTGTTTACAGGCGAGATAACGACCCCCTCGCCGCGCGCCGGCTGATTCTAATGAAGAAATTCACGCCGCGAGTGGAGACGCGCGCTCGCTTCGCAAAAAGCGTTCGACTTGGACTCCGACTCCCGTTGCTAAGGACACATTGATGATGTTTGCGTATTAAGTAACGACCCTCTCCACCCGAGAGCTTCCTTAATGGAGGAAATTGTGCCTGAAATTGATGCGCCGTCTGTCGTGTGCCGTTGTTAACGACGCGTGCCTCCTCGCGTAATCTCCTCTTATCATCGCACAGTTTTTGTCAGTCGCCTCCGTTACGTCGCAGGTGCTCGGGACGTTGATGTCCTTTTGGGCGCTTATACAGAATAATGGAGTGGTATGTGGATAATTGCGATAATGCGCGCAACTTTTACGTTTCTCGAAAATACCGCAACAATCACTGAAAATGGCAAGCATCGTTTTTGCTCGTTCTCACAATGATTTACAGGTGTAGCGACAAGTGTACATATGTACGTATTATGTGCTCCAGAAAAGTATAGTGGAGAACCGTGAGAAATCGTTAGAGCAACGTTACAAAGTAGCGTTCCCCTCGATAATCTTAATTGCGCGTCGACGTGTACTTCATCGACCTTATGGCAAGTTTTTCGATTAGTCGTGCTGGACGTTTTTCATCAGTAGATGCTCGCCGAGCAATTTGTTCTGAATTGCAGATTTTCTATGTTGTTAATAGCTGCGTGTTCTGTTTTTTTTTTTACATGCACACCGTGAGTGTGTAATGTGTCACGATTACAAGCGGCGATTAGATACTTACTTGTCACCAATGAGTTAATGAGCTTTATTGATTGACGCTCGCGATACCACTGTTCCGTGATAAGCGAGCAAATTAAGCCCGATTCAATTAAGCGATAATTACAATTCAGTAGCGTATCAGCGCGGGCGGCCTCTAACATCGATAAATTGCAAACTCCTTCCGCGAAGCGTGCCGCGAACCATCCTTCGGGACATTTTTTAACGAAATAATGGCAGTAATAATAGTTCCCATTGACGCTGATTACTTTGATGGTTACTATTACAGCTCCGACGAGGTTTTCACAGTAGGTAGGTACTTGTAATTTACGAAACGCCAAAGTTTTGTAAAGGAAATCACCAGACGCTTCGTGAAAAAAAAAATTCCGAGGGATCATTACGCTTATTTTTTTCCAACGGAATCGTTACGAAATCCCTGCTTTTTTCCCTTTTCCTCCTCTCGATTAGCGAGCGCGTGAAAAGTGGGCAGGCCACTCGATTGGTAATTACGGACGTGTATGCACTTCATTAGCACTTACCGGCGTTTGCGTAACAGCCGCCGTGTCATTTTAATGTGAGCACGATCAAAGATTAATGGACGCGTCGTGGCTGTTACAGAAGGATTCAAGAAAACCCGCGTGCCCGCGTCACACACGCCAGCCTCGATGATCGGCCGTGAATGAAAGGATAGGATCAAATTAAAAAACATGAAACGCCCGACCGCGAGTATCCCTTCGAGCGCCGACGTATCGCGCGGGTCATCTTCGAAAATATAATCCACCGAAATTATCACTTTTTTCACACCTTGCTATTCACAGAGCTTCTTAGGAACTCCTGAAAATTTTACAAGAATTTGAGGATTCAAAATGCGAAGATATACAATTTATAACATTAACAATTTGCAACTCGGGGATTTCATTATCAGAGCAGAATCGTGAATTGTCCAGCTCGTTTGAAACAAGGCTACAAAGTTGCTCGATTTCCATTGATAGCGATCAAACGACTTCGACCTTCTAATACCTGCGTAGAGCCTGGAAGACGTTGAAAACAGCAGCGTTCACATTCGGGAGACCTGCGGAGCGTTGATCCTCTCAGAGGGTCCTGCTCTAGTTACTAAAGCTTTTTAGAGCGAACACCTCTAAAGTTGTTTGAGCTTGACGAATCACGTCCACTCGTTCATACAGATGTTCACGATCGTTAGTCTAGCGTGGACAGTGACTGAACACGCGCGATCCCGCAAAAACAATGAATCCACAATGCGCAATTAAAGTTTGAGGCCGCCTGTACAAGCTGCGGCTGGAATGTGCAAGCTAATGCAAGGTGTGCAGCACGGCTGCGGGTCGCCGTCGCACGTAACGCAGTTCATCGTCGGGCGCGCACGCATATGTTATTCGCAAGCGAGCCCGCGGTATTAATAGCAATCATTAATTCTTTATCACCTTCGGCATATTTTTTACACGGGTCTGTTCGCATACCTGGCGGAGACGCCTCGTCACAAAGTGTATCCTGAGGAACGATCGCGGGGAGCGAACACGGCGAGCTCTTTAAATACGAGGACGCGCGTCATCCTCGAAGAGTAATTGCGCACCACATACGAGTAATGGCGACATTCTTGCGGAGGGACGTTGCGAATTTCTCGGCCGCCGCGGCCGTGTCGCGTGCAATCTCGCGTCCCCTGGTGCGGTTCGCAAATTAAAGTTAAAGTCAGACACGCTCTAGAGCAGGCTAAACGAGATCGCCGGAAGTGATCCAGATAGTCCGGGGATCTGCAAGTAAGCCCTGTTAGAATCGCCGCGGTAAATCCTTATCGGCAAATTGTATGCGAGGGAATGATCGATCGGGAGTGTTTCGCGACGGAGTCGCGTTCCCGTTCGAATGTCGTGCATGCAAAGCGATACCGTTGCTTCGAGACCACTGTAGCTCTGTATGCACCACACAAACCTCTCTAGAACCGAATTTGTCGCCTCTTATCAAACAAATTCGGATCTACAGGGTAGATGTAGAGCATTAACTGGGCCCGCTCGTATCGGCACATAGATCTTACGACATTCGCGTTTCTCTTTCTCTCAGCTTCTTCGTTACGACTTTATGGAACGTACGTGCCTGAATAAACCTCTTCCTTGGCCCAGTATGCGACAGACGGTGTCCCACCCTTCTCCCATCTTCCGGGACTCGTCCACCTGAAAATATTATCCAATCAGCGTTTCAGACAGCGTTGAAGATATTCATCCGCGATATGCGATGGAAATGAAAAGAGCTCTTTGGGCGAGCTTTGAATTTTTTTTGCAAAAGACGCGTTTCGATTGCCAGGAGTGTGTTCGCGTTCCAAACAGCCAAGTGTTCTCAAAGGATCCGATAAACAGTTAAAATTGGCGCTCTCACTAGCCCAGATCAAGAGTCCTCGAAGTGCCGAGTCATTCGAAAATAGACCGGTTGTGCCGAGTCACTCTTCCAACGAACAGGGAAGCATCTATTTCTGCTAAGCGTGTCGTGCAACGAACCTCCCAGCGTTCGCGAAAAAAGGTATAACTTCGAATATAATCCGCGCGCGTAAAACTTATCGGATTCGTAATATCGATCGTTCGGTCTGATAAAAAGGAGAACATTCGAAAGTTTGCGCTGTTGTACCTCTATTCGAGGAATCGCAAAGTCGGGAGTACTGTGAGAATGAAACTTTCTAAAAGAAAATTTACATTTAACGCTAAACAGCCTCTCGCTTTTCTATCCGGAACTTGTTCCGACTTGAGCGCATTTCGACCAATCTCCAAACAGATTTACATATCAAGATATCCTTAATGGCCCGCGTCACAAGTTCTGAGACACATACCGGGGTCGCGGTAGCTCTGCGATCGTGGAATAACGATGAAACTGGTAGCCAGAGGTAACGCTAGGATTCGTTGGTTCGGTTGACTGGCTCCGATACGCCGTTAAAGATAAATCCTGTTATGTCACTTGGCACACTTCCCGGGAGTATATCATAGCGGGTTATCTTAGCGACAATAATCATATTACACCTGCACTACCGATAGTGATTGATGCTCGTCCCTGGGATCGAAAGCACCTGACCGTTAACGGCTCACGGATGACACAGCTGAATGTAGCAAGGTCGTGTTCTCTTTCGTCCTCCTTCTCCTCTTATTCCGTAGCGGTACAGCTCCTTTTATTTGAGCACGCGTGTCGATGTACCTTGCATTTCCAGGTTACTTGGTCAGCTGGCGTGCCTGTGTTTACCTGAAATCATCGTCAGACTCCAGTTAGAGGCATAGATATCATGGATATGTGTTCCCCATCGTGCGGATCAACTAGACACGCGAGACAAGAACTACGTGAACTACTTACAAGAGAAGATCCCCAACTGGAAAAATTATAAAACTTTGGGGATATGCAGAGGATCTATAGGTGTGTATTACGTAATTTTTGTTGACTGCCCAAATTCACTCTAAGGGGGTGAAATTGAGCCCTGAAAATCTGGCTATTTTTTGAGATTGTGATACAACTCGCGAACTGTAAGTTACTGGATGGTAGTTCTAATTAGAAGAAGTAACTTTTGTCGGAAAACTGTTTGTCTATCGCTCAGAGTTCGGGAGTTATAACGCAAAGTAGCGGAACTATTGAGGCTCAATTTCACCCGCTTAAAGTGAATTTGAACAGCGAAACAAAATTGCGTAATATATACCTATATATCCTCTACGTACCCCAAAGTTTCATAATTTTTTGAATTTCCGGTTTAGCGATCTTCTCTTGTTAGTTCACTCGAAAGATTTTGTCGACAGGGATTTGTTCCTTCAGGGTAGAGGAATTGAGAGACGCTGGAAATGGCAACTTGCTTTCCTGAGTCGAAAGATTTGGCTTTTTTTGTCAGCCTATCCTCCGGATAGCTTGTTCGTTGGATTAGGGCGTGTTCGTTTTTACTGTAAGCCTGGAAGAAGACAGCCTTTGTAGGGTGTCAAAATATTTTGTAGGATCACTTTGTTCAGAGAATCGAAAGCGATAGGACACCGATAAGCTTCCATGATCCTTCGACATCTACACTGCAGTCGATAATCCTCTTCGAATCCTCCCCACCCGCCTGCTAATCGGGATTAAGTCGAATTAAGGCGGGTCGAGTTTAGGCTGCGCCGTCAAAACACTTTAAGCTTAATGCTACAAACTTGAGGTCTTATTTGCACACCTAATGTCTCTGACTTCTTAACCCTCGGTTGCCACACTGGGTCAAATTGACTCTGCGTTTTTTTTTAAGTAAAACACCTTTTTGTCGAAACTCTTATTGCTTCAAACTTTTTTTTAAGCATGATGACACTTTAAATGTCAACTTTCAACGATGGGCATATATTCTACAATGTTCAAACATTATCTCAGAATTTTTGGGACTTAATTTAACAAATAGTTTTTAAATAACAACTGATTGAAAATTGACAGGGTCAAATTGACCCAGTGTGACAACGACGTTCGAAAAAGTAGGTGTGACAACCGAGGGTTAATACTCCGTTCATAACTACAGAAATCTTTAAGTAGTTGTGGATAGAAACAAGAGAGCTTAGTCTAACGAGCAGTCGAAAATTGGTTCGAAATCTTAATCCCGTGAAATATGACTTCAATGATGATATACAAAACGAATCCTATGTGTGCACTTATTTATCGCCAGGTAGACATTGATTTGTTCCCTGGAGAAGGGAATAATATCCCCCCCTCCCCTGAGACTAGCAAAATTACGCGGATGAAAACTAAGAAAGATTTTAAGATTCAAAGTACTAAAAGGAACTTGGATCGGAAAGTTGAATTTTTCCAAAATTCGCAGTTTCCCACCTCGAAGCATTCCACTGTATTTGTTCCCTGAAGAAGGGAATAATATCCCCACTGGGACTAGCAAAACGACGCGGATGAAAACTAAAAAAGATTTTAAGATACAAAGTATTAAAAGAAATTAGGATTGGAAAGTTGAATTTTTCAAAAATTCGCAGTTTCCCACCTCAAAGCATCCCAGGGCATTTGTTCCCTGAAGAAGGGAATAATATCCCCCCTGGGACTAGCAAAACGACGCGGATGACTAAGTGGAAACTAAGAAAGATTTTAAGATTCAAAGTATTAAAAGGAACTCAGATCGGAAAGTTGAATTTTTCAAAAATTCGCAGTTTCCCACCTCGAAGCATCCCAGTGCAGAGGGCGTATTTTCGCCAGCAGCCCCTGGAATCCGATAGGTGGAGCGTAATCGGTGGTCGTGGACGTTTCGCCAGCGTTTCCCTCTATCGATCGGATAGTCACCCCTCGGTTCGCCATTACTGGCTCGAACCCCAGCAACGGCGACGCTATTATCGTCATCCCCCTGTTCACATAATTTTCGGTATTAGAACTGTTGCTTCAGGGCCATTGAAACTTCTCTGGCCTTCTAGGTTGGACCTCCTGCCGGAAGTTACCTACCCTCGAGTAATGTAACTCCCGCGAATTCTGATATACGCGGCATTTCGCTAGCTTTAATGCTTTGGAAAATACTGCTTTCGTATTAGCGACTAATACTCGGTGGGAGAATGCGTTTATTTAGAGTTGCCAGCGTCGGAGAAAGTTCTTAAACTCCCTCAAGTTTGAAATGTTTAGCAGTTTCGACTCAGTGCTCGGTAGAAGCATCATAAAGGGGTCAGAGGAAATGGAATTTGGGAATTCTGAAATTGGAAGGACTTTATGATTAATTGAAGAGTCCTTGTAGAAATCACTGTAAGTGCCAAAAATCAAATTCTATTGTACGGTAAGCTGGGGGAACATTACTTAATATCTGTTAAAAAGGAAAAGGAAAAAAATTTTATGCATCTGCACACTTGTAGTACAATCACAAACGATGTAATGTTATAATAGGATACCTAAAGCAAATTTAAAAATGTTAAATAAGAAAATAAAACAGTAAAAATATTAAAAAATATAAAAGAGGGTGCATTGAACATAAAAAGAAACAAATTTAAGTGTTAATGTAAGTTCAGATGTGGTAAAACTTTAGCTTTTTAGTATTATTTATATGTGATGTGCCAATGTTACCTCGCATCTGGGGTAAAATTTAACTAATTAACATGCATTAAGGAAGGAAAAGGGTAAAAATTGTCTGCATTTTGACACTTGTAGTACATTCACAAAAGATGCAATTTTATAGTAAGATGCTTGAAGTAAATGTAAAAAATGTTAATTTTTATATTTTATGATAGGATACTTAAAGCAAATGTAAAAAATGTTAATTTTTATATTTTATGGTAGGATACTTAAAGCAAATGTAAAAAATGTTAATTTTTATATTTTATGATAGGATACTTAAAGCAAATGTATAAAATATTAATTTTTATATTTTATGATAGGATACTTAAAGCAAATGTAAAAAATGTTAATTTGTATATTTTATAGCAAAATGTTCCAAAAACATGTCAATGTTCCCCCAGTTTACGGTATAGTATTACAGTTTGCACGTAAAACATGTCCAACTAAAAATTTTTTTTTAATTTTGGCACTTACAGTGTTTTCTACAGGGACACTTTAATTGTTCATAAAAAACTAAGGTCGCATACCTGAAAGAGTTGCCCTCGAAAGGAACTTTTGGTTTAACTGTAATTTGGAGTTAATCACTGTTGTATGCGTTTTATGTTTAAAATTCCGTTGCAGCCAAAAGGTGTAAGTACCTGTAATAAAATTATGTTAGAAAAGTTTTATTTCCATTTTCATTGGATACGCACCTTTCGATTAAACAGTCGGAGGTTGAATGTCGATGAGAATCATTTTGACGAGTTGGAATATCTGAAACGAAGAAAGTATTCTAATAATAAGAAAGCCTTATCGAGCACGGCAGAATTAACCTCGTTTTAAATTCTATAGAGAACATAAGTGAAATGTAGAGTACCGTGTAAGTAGCGATAAAAGCAGCCGAGTCAGCATCAATCAACCCTTTTACCGCCAGAACCCCTCTCGGAACAATCGACATCCGCACCCTACCCGGCCTGAAAAATAAACCAATCGTGAAACAGCTTTTACTTACGCGGCACACTGCTCGGTAAAAGTTTTTACTTCCACCCTGCAAAAAGCACGAGCTTCCTCTCCTCAACGCGATTCAAACTGCGACGAATCGTGACGCATCGTTAAGAAATTCGTTAGCAAACGGAAACAGGAGGGTGCATCGCATAGCGCAGAAAAAATAACGGTTAATAACGAACGATGCGTGACCGCAAGGCAGACTACGAAATTTTGGAGCTTATTTAAAAAAATTCATAAACATAACTTTTTTATGGAGAACTTAACAATTCTTCACGAAACTAAAGAACAAGTACAGAGGATTAAGGCATTGAGATCAAAAACAGACTAACCCACATTTTTTAAGAAATTGAATTAGTAGCAATAATGTATTCCAATAGACTGCACAAATCATATAAAATAGGTTTAATTTTTGTCAATAAGAAATTAATTAGAAATTAATTTTTGTCAATATAAGTTAGTCCGTTTTTGCTCTCAATGCCTCGATTCTCTAACGCTTACGAAATCGAATCACAAGTTCACTACACAATGAAAGAAACAAGTAAACGACGTTCCAAAATTCAACTGTATGCTCACCACGCGTATTTCAATGTTCAAACTTTCACGAAATTTCCAAACGGAGCTGCAAAGTAAAACCACAGGACTCTCGCGAATTTCGTACAAGAGCTTCTAAGTAGTTAAAGTCGCGTACGAACGAATATTTCAAAGGAGCTGACAAACGACGCTGAGCGAGCAATGACCACCATAAAATCAACATACATTTGAATAAAGTGTCCGGGCGCGAGTGTCAGATCGGTAGCATTGGCGTCCGAGCCGAGCTGCTGATCCGCGCTCTGTTATATCACGTCGCGACGGAGGAGAGTAGATAAGAGCTTGGTGTTGGTCGATCCGGCGTAACAACACAAAGAGGAACACCGGCTGGTCTGATGGCTGGAAGTGCTGGAACGGGACGTGATGGCTGAACCGACGAGTAAACCAATAAACGGCGCAACAACCATCTGCTTGCCAGCCGGCCGGGCCGCGGCGTATCTCTTTCTCCCCCGTGCCCACAGCCCGGGACTCTTCTGTCCTCTTCCATTCTTCTCCCCTCGGCTCCGGCTCCTTTCTGTCTCACTATCCCGCCGTTCACCTTCCCCTCGCCCCTACCCCGAAACCACCGCCGTCACCATTTTATGCGTTCCTGAAATGAAATCCATGCGAGGGCTCAGCATCCGTGGGGAACTCCCGCGGCTTTTATTCCACGACAATGACCGGGCCTGCGTGGGGTTCTCTCGGCGAAACGCGATTTTCGGCTAACGAGGGAATTTCCAGAGATAACGCGCCTCCTCGGACCGCCGGGACACCCCCATGGTCAGCCGTTTTCTTCCAAGGGCGGGAGATAGCAACGTACGGGGTAGTAAAAGTGAAATCGACGCGGTGTACAGGCTGATGCACGGCGGACGGTCGCCGGTACCTGAGTGGAAGCTGGCATCTCGGATGGGAACGGAGATAAGTTGTAAAAGGGGTACTAAATTCTTAGCGACGATATTTGAGTACCTCCTTTGCTCTTAAGTATGTAGGGTAGACCAGGGCGAATCGGATCACTTTGAGTTTGACGGTGAAAAAATAATAGTTGAATATTAAAACACTAATTTTTTATTATATAGTTGTGAGTAGTATACCTTTGGCTTGAACGTGAATATATAAAAATTGAAACTGTATGTAAAAATCTTTCATTTATAAACAAAAACGAAAAAGTGAGAAGTATCCGATTCGCCTCGAAACTTGGGCGAGGAATTTCTGGAAAAACTGAAATTTTCATAACGAAATCTTTAGAAACAACTTAAACAAATCTAATTTAATGACAGTGGAGTCAAGTGACACTACTGAGCATATGGGTCGGAAGAATATTGCCGTTTTTTGCCGTCTGTATCAGACCAATTCTCGTGGCACCACTCTTCTCAGACAATCTTCTGAAAATGGGCGGATTAATTTTTCACCGGAGTAAATACAATACCATCTTCTTAAAACCATTAAGTTATTTATTTTCTCGTCATTTTTTTCGATTTAATTTTTATCACAGCTTCCTTTATTTTTTTTTTTTTGACATCATGATCCCTGATTGCTCTTTTTTATGTACCTACGAACCATCTGTATATAAACAATTATCATATTTTTAATAATAAAAATATTCAAATGAAAAAAAGAGTGATCCGATTCGCCCCAAATAACGTGATCCGATTAGCTCCATATATAAGTATTTCAAAGATTGTAGATTACATAAACATATTACGATATAATAGTCTAAAATACATCAAATACTAATATTAGACAGCTTGCAAACTAATAACAATAAGCACATTTGAATTTTCAAGCTTACTTTTTATTTTAAATACGAAATTGCAGATTACGTAGGTTAGATACGACCAAAATTGTAACGCTCGCACGCAACCATCTCGCTGAAAAAGTATGCCAGCTCTAAACAATGACTTAAAACAATTGACGAACTATTGCGGTAGGTGCGGGGGAGAGGGCTGAGATACTCTAAACGATCGGAATGATCATTTCTATCGCGATGTAAGAAATATGGACTAAATTCTTATTTCGATCCGATTCGCCCTGTGATCCGATTCGCCCTGGTCTACCCTACCTAAGATAATGTTGAATAGACTTGTACGGGGGTAAAGGACGAAGATGGTATCAATGTACGTAGAAGGGATTGAATTAAAGAGAAAATGATAAAGAGTTGGGAAGTGGAAGGCGATGGAGGTGGCCTTCTAGAATTTGGAAATACGTGGCAGACTGGCCGCTGAATCGAAGGTCGATCGGCCGCCATTATTTCGTCCCTATTAGCTGCAAAGGTCTGCGATACCTGCTCCGAGGCCGGGCAACGAAAAAGTTGAACAATAGTACAGCGAGCATCCCTGCTATATTGCCGCAATAAAACTAAGTTGGCGCTGCCTCCGTAAAACCGGGCACGGAATTCCAAGAAGACTCTCAGCGGCCCGTTAACTTTGCATTTCAACGGTGAGTTCGCTTCTATTCTTTTAACCATCCAAAGCTCGGTTTTCTTTTTTCTATCCTACTTAAGTAGTCATTTGCGAGAGAACGATTTAATTAAAATCCCCAGCTCCATCTAAACGAGTATTTTAATTCGTTGATTTTTAAACGATCGAACTTTCTTGCCTTCAATTGCGCACGGAGCTGAAGCGACGGTAGCTACGAGATAAACTCTTTTAATGGTGCAAATCTCATCTTTCGGACGCAAAACATAAATGAGGTTGAATTTACGTGCGTTCTGCGGCATCGCGTATCAGTCTCAGTGGTGTGGGAATCGACTTGTGCCCATATGGCAGACTGTAAAAGACTAATGAGACCTCGTTCCGTCTCCCATGGTCGAATTGCGGGGCGTGACGTCACTTCTCGCGGAAACGCGGTAATTTATGGCAGCGACGCTTTAATTTCTCCATGTCAGGCGCCGTGAAATTGTGTGGAAACGGCGGGAATGTGTCGCAGAAAAACTGGCGACGAATTCGTTGCCAGTTATTTCGTTTCATCGAACACCATTAAATTTTCTATTTGCAAAAAATTCTTTCCTGTCTAAGTTTACTCTAAATATTAAATTATTTAAATTATAAGTATCTTTTTAAGTAAATAGTTTCTTGTTATGAAGCTTTGGTGATTCTGGTTCAAGGAAAAGAAAATCGTTACAATTTCTGTTGCTTCCGTTGTTTCCTCTGTAGGATTTCGATTAGAAAGATAAATCAGCAGATGGTCACGCGAGGTTTTGCGCAAACGAATCGTTAAAGCTTTCAACCCGGGAATGGAGCAGTGGCAGATATTGGATGAATCGACCAAGTACCTATCCACGGTTAACTTTCGTTGAATCTGCATGGCCCGCCCACGCTCATTTCCATTTCGTCGGAGTAAAACACGGGACTCCGATAAGACGTTGTACAAAGATGCTTACATTACAGCCTCGGGAGCTGTTACATTTAGATACTGGAACAGGTTCGCGCACTGTCAGGATTTTTAAACGATTACGACGATGTTGAATTAAAATTGCGGTGAACGTTCAGCGAACATTCGAGATAATAAATGCAGACCTAGAATCGATCTGGAATTATCGGGCAGATATCTATCTAGAGTTCTCGTTTGAAATAACGAGAATTAAGCTTTCCGCGTGGGAGTAATAGGAAAAGTGTGATTATGAATGGTATTACTGCGTGTCAGGCGGAGGCGCGCAACAAATAAACGTGTTGAAAGATTGTGAGTGATGCGTTTCGTGTCCAAAAATCACGGCTCGTGTATTCTCCGACGTCGCGGAGGACAACAACATCGATCACCTGAGGCTTTGTCGCGTCATGCCGCTTCGTGTTCATTCAGGTGTCGATTCACCAGGCCTGTCGATATGTTTTACCTAATAACACGCCCGAGGAACGGCGTGTACTGTGTGTATCGGTTTCCGGTGTCAATGAACCTATGCTCAGACGAAATTCAGACCAAATTATTCGTCGATTTCTGACGCTATCAGAATTAATAGCAATCTTTTGGGTTTCGCTTACATTGTTTCCCTCGAATTCAATTAGGTATTTCTGAAGTTTCTTTAGAAATCTCTCTATACTCTGCTTCATCATAAGCAGCAAGAGAGGTGTAGCTTTATAAATATTTAACAACTTGGAGTAAATTAGAAAAAACTGTTTATAAAATTACTGCTTTGACTTAACATTGAAAAATATCTATTTTCACAGAATAAGTAGTAGTTACTGCGTTGATAAGTTTTTATTACTATTTTTGGCGAATTTTTCAAAACTGGGTAATGGATGCAAATTCAAAATTTGCAATAAATCACTCGTTCGTTACGGGATTAGCATCAAACATGCACGAAACGATGTAGAATTTTGTTTTACATATATTACACGATATAACTCAAAAACTGTCAAAAATAGAGCTCCATTTCTCTTGCTGCAACGTCCTGAATTTGATTACACGCTTATTTTTTCGTGCACAATTAAGTGACCGCCCATTGTAAGATACAAAGCATTTAAAACTCCAATTTCTCAGAATAAGTCTCAAATAAGGGAGAGTGGGGTAAACACGAACCCGGGGTAATCGCGAATGCGGTGGTTACAGCGTTTTAATAAATAAAAACGATGTTCCCTCTCCACTAACTAATAGCTTAGGTCGTATCCAACGCCGGGCAGAAAGTAATAAATACAGAACGCTCATGCTATTCAAGATAAACACAATTTATTATATTCATCATGTTTCAAGTAATATTTTGTCAATTTTCAATTGCATGTAATTACTGTTAAATGAATGATACAATTGTTTTTTTTTTTTTAAGTTGAAATAAAGCACTTTTTTACCAACATTTTGTGACCAATTTTGCTTGAATCATGATTCTAACCTCTGAAATAAATTCTTTTTTATTTTTTGATGTCGCGGGGTATTTACGAACAAATCGGATGGGGTAATCTCGAACCTTCGAGATTAGCAACATTAACCGAATTTAATGAAATTAAAATTTTTCGACCGTATTTATAGAAAATCCAAAAAACCAAAGTGATATCAGCGCATTAGTTCGGTCAATTAAACATATAAATAAAAGCTGTTGTGCAGTTTTAATAATTCTCAATTCCAACGTTTCGGTCATTGGTTGCGACCATTTTCAAGGACAGTTAAAAGGAAAAATACTGCGTTTACTTTTATAAATTTAGCACGATAGCTAAGAACGTGCACCGTGCGAGTCGGTTGGAACGTGACCGAGAATTATTAAAACTGCACAACAGCTTTTATTTATATGTTTAATTGACCGAACTAATGCGCCGATATCACTTTGGTTTTTTGGATTAACCGAATTTGATGAAACTTTCAGCGTGTATAAAACTTACTTAAATCGTCAAAAGGGATTTTTGAATTTTCATTACAGGCTCAGAAAAAAAGTTTAAAAAACGCCCTTACTATTTCTTTCGATATTCCGACCAATTGCAATTTTTTTCTAACGCACAAGAAGAGGAATTTGAAAAATACATTAGGTATAGGTTGTAGCAACATTTTTTATGGGTTGACCATTGAAATCGCGTTTTCTGTGCGACTTCTGCGCTACTTAGCACTCTGTTCGTGATTACCCTACAGCAGTCGAGTAATCACGAACACCAAGTGTTTTCCTTTCTCACTATAAAGTTGATTTTTATTATAATTTTTCAAAAATTCGTCGCAGTACTTTATAGACGAATAGTTTAAGTATGTTTGTAAATAATAAACAAATTCAAATCTCACATAGTTTTCGCTTTGTTTGCTATTTTGCTTAGGTGTTCGCAATTACCCCACTCTCCCTTACTAAAATTTTAAACAACATACTTTCCTTGGGAAACCTACGAAGCAACTCTGCCTCCGTCGAATAAAACCGACACGAGCGACGGTATCGAGTGGATTTCCAGAAAGGTCCGCCTCAGAATCAAGGTTGATTTATCGGACCAAGTCGAAAATGAAGGATCGAGCCGGACGTGGCGGCGAGTTTAGGGATCGGAAGGCTAAAAGTGGAATGTGGACCGAGTGAGTCCTTGATTGGAGTTATAGCCGGTTTGCCCGCGTGCACACACGTCCGCTTGATATTGTCGCCTTCCTGGACAGACTGGAAGATGACTCGCTGAATGGAGCCACGTAGGATGCACGCTTTCCGTAGGAAGCACCCAAGTCTTTCAGAAAACCGACCGTCCCTTTTCCAATCTTAAAAACTCTTCCGATAAACCGATCCTAATCGAAGGAACTTCTAGATTCCTTATGTTCGCCTTGGAAAGAGACCTTCATGGGGCAATAATATCACGGGCACGTTCAACGTTTACGGCACGTCCGAATTATGTACATAGCAAAGTGTGTCGCGCGGCTGAGGAGGACTGTGGAAATCGATCGGCGTCCCGCCAGATTCCGAGATGCTAGCCGATATTCGCCAGTGTCGGCGCCACTGCGCCACTTCTTTGCCCGTTCGAAACAGAAATGTGTAACGACCAACCGGCCCTCCCGATCCTCTGTGTCTTCCTTCTTAATACGAGGCTGAAGAGTCGCGAGACTATTCGTCGCATGGAGCAACTCGAAAACATTCCATCAATTATTCACGAGCGAGGATGCTGCCTCGACTTTAACTGAGATACACAGAGGACTCTCGAACTTGATAGCACCTTTTTCAATGTTTAATTATTATAATACTTATAACATACTTCTGGAAGAGAATTTGCAACTGATCTGCGGTTTAAGGAGTGCAATGGCGATGTTGGTATTACTGTTTTGCAACTATGATTGGAGATCGCTAATTTGAGAGGCGGGAAAAGAGAATTGAGCGTTACACTTGTGTATACACCTCTAGTGACTGTTTAGAATGATCGAAGGTAACGCTACATTCTGAATAACTTGGGTACAGTAGCAGAATTTCATGTGAAATAGTAAACAAATGCTTCTTAAGCACAGTAGATAAAGTTTGAGGAAGATTCGTACTATAGATCGGTAGGTATCTAAATCAGGTTGCGTCATTGTAAATGTATACTCACTGGAGAAAAAGTATTGCTTGCTAATAAACACTTAAATGTGTGGCGATGAAACGTTGGTTGGCATTATAAAGTTTCTATCATCCCTCGGCTCCTTCGATGCGAGATGCCAGCAATGGATTCCCGACGAGTCTGCGCTCTGCGGGGTTGAAAACGTTCATTAACATCGACGTAGATAACTCTAAATGGAAGCTTCGAATTCGTTCGTAGCTTAACGAATTCAACGTACTTGTCAACTCCACGGGAGCCTCAACGACCACTTGATTTCAGTGACATCCTGTGTTCGTTACTTCTGCCTGCTCTATAACTGGCTGCTCTAAAATTCCTCCTTGACTAGCAGGTCGGGATAAAAATCCCCCAGCTTCCCAACCATCACTTTCCACTTCGTGTTAACCGAAAGTAAGGTGCAGCTTATCAATCGAAATCAGGGCTTCGTCCACTCTGACATCCATTTTGCGTCTAGCTAACACAGAGAGGCTTCATCGAGCACCCCAACAGTCACGACTTGCCGTTCGACGCTGCGGCCCAAGCACCGGCAATCAACCACTCTCTGGAGTCTCTGGATTTTCATAAAAGAACAAGTCACGAACCACCGATTTTCAAGTTTCCAAGGTGCGATGGAGATATTCGATGTTCGATGGAGAGGTGAGCACGATGGAGGCGCGAACACAAGGTTTTCTCGGGGATCACAGGATCACGCTCAGGCGCCGTGGGATCCCGGAGTTTGCGCGGCAGAAGAGAGCACGGTCGGATCGACGCTGGGCGTCGCCATCGCGGGGTTGAAACGGCTAGAACCGAGCAGGGTGGCTATACACCGAAGGCCAGAGAGGGGGAAAGTCGGCGCGGAAAGAGGAGCACACAGTGGCGTGTCCGATCAGCTCCACGGAGACCTGCAGACTGTTCCGTGGCCCGTCTGGTCTCGTCCCTCCTCGGCCCAGGAGCAGTCATTAACATAA
The DNA here is from genome assembly GCA_944738655.2 of Andrena hattorfiana. Taxonomy (NCBI): domain Eukaryota; kingdom Metazoa; phylum Arthropoda; class Insecta; order Hymenoptera; family Andrenidae; genus Andrena; species Andrena hattorfiana. Next base: position 2,691,728 of record OX122889.2, on the reverse strand, counting down.
ATTGTCTTCGGTGACAGTTATTTCTACCACTCTTCCACCGGCTCTACTGAAATAATATTAGGCCGTCGCGTCGCGGAACTTTTGTGACTCTGTATATGTACTATATACTCATAGGTAACTGTAAGTAAGGGGAATTAATTCGATTTTTCAAAGTACATACCTTGTAATTTTCGTCCATGCTCTAGGTAAAATAATAAATCTGTAGGGGAGACCAGGGAAGATTGTAACAAAAAAGTTTTCATAGTTTTTTTCTCGAAAGTGTTTTCCTCAATCATGATATAATTTGCGTGAGTTAGAGTATTGTGGGGCAAGAGTGCGCACTTAAAGTTTAATTTAACTCCTCTAAAATCTTTGGTATTACACTGATAGTCATATCATTTCGCGAGAAATAACTACTATCCCTTATTATTCGATAGGCAGTGACTTCATGGAAATTTACCTGTCACAACTTATATAAAATAAATATTTCCAAAAAGTGTCAAATGCGAACTTTTACCCGATATGTGGGGCAAAAGTTCGCATGTTGTGCGGTAAAAGAACGCAACGAGAAATATCCAAAGAAGTGATTTATTTTCCTGCATAGCTACATAGTTGGGGTAATACAGTAAAACGCCTAATAGTTTATAATTAATTTTTTTAGGTGAAGTTAACAATAGTCGCAAATAAAATTACCTCGACCTTAGTAATTTGAACAGGCACAAAAGTTAATGAAAAACGTATTTTGGAAAAATATTGCGGATTAAAAATTAATAAAAAAATCTGAAGCTGATATCAACGTGGCTCAATTATCATAAACTCAAAATTTATTTCCATGTTGTAATTGATAATTAATTTCAAATTTTTTTTAGAGTCGGTTTAATCAGTTTTTGTTACTAATTTAGCAAACACTAGAAATAAAATAAGTTTAATGAATTTATAACACGCGTCAAATTATTTTGAGGCAAAAGTTCGCACGTTCGCATTCGAACACTTGCCCCACTGCATTGTGCGAACTTTTGCCCCCACAGCTACTTTTCCATTGTTTAATTAATCCTGTTATCTGTGAGGAGAATTGAAAATTTCTATTAGCACTTTTGAATAGGAGAATTTCAGCTCTTTCAGACGACATATAAATTCAAATATTTACTGATCAATTTATAGGAATAATATTGATTCCAAAAAATGAGAATATTACATCAGAACTAACGAATTCAGTAGATACCGTATTGTACGATAACAAAACGAAGCACAGATACACAATTCGACATGGGTGATTCTACTTTGATTGATAATTAACTGTCGATCACCATTGGCAACTGCCACAACTCAAACCATGAAATTCGCATGGTGCGAACTCTTAGCCGCTGCGAACTTTTACCTACCTTTACTCTACTACTTACGTACCTAAGTAGTAACATGTTACAATTTACCCCGAGCTTGAACTTTTGCGTTTTATCTCAGCAAACGAGAAACTAAACATCAAATTACTAAAATGTGTACACATTATAATAAACCAATGTGTACTGATTCGTTTGCGACAAAGAAGCCAAAATTCAAACGGATTCTAATGATGGTTAATTCAAATAAAATTGCTAAAACAAAATTTACTTACGTGCTCTACATACTAAAATTCTGGGCTGTAACCACAAAATGAATCCATAACGCTCGTTTGTGTCACTAAAACCGACGGTGCTAATATCGTCAAGCAGCTCTCGCATGCTGTGAGTTACCAGATTTGTCGATCAAAAGATTTTACTTATGTTACAATTTACCCCGTGTTACAACCTACCCCGGTTTCCTCTACTTGAACCCACACTTCATTGGAACTCTCCGTGAAGTTGGGATTTTCGTGATCGATCCAAGATTTCCAGTTCACATCCGTCATCCGACAAGGTGTCGATGGACAAAATATGTATACCTACGCGGCAATCGAGCGCGATGACCGGTTGCGCGAGCTTTCAAGTGACCGGTTCCAGTCGGGATCGTCTCTTATCGATGATGCTACAGAAGCATCCGTGACGTTGCATAATTGCATGCAATTCTGTCTGGCTGGTTTCCTTTGACCCCTTTGAAAATTCTTGGAAAGTTGACATAGAAAGTCCTGGTGCGATATCGTATTTTATCGTGACCTGGAACTAAGGTATAATAGTGAATGTGAGCCTATTGGTTTGCAAGGTCGTACTAAATCCTAGTCACGTCCAAACCGAAAATCGAACTTGGTGCAGATTTTAGTTGAAGGTCATCGGAACACTGATCAATTGCAACGCACATATTGCGGCATATAAATTCCGCATTCCTCGTAGCTGTAACTTGTTCGTGATATTGACCATGACCTTGAGCTTGTCGACGTATTCGGATAGACAGCCTCCGAAGACTGCATAGTCACGAATCGCAGTCATTGATCATGGTTGCGAGATATGCCGGTGCGATAACTTGCGTGTCCAGATAGATGTGCCCTGAATAAACGGGAACACAGCATTTGCAAGGCATTAATGTTTGATCAGTAAAGCCGCTTTTGGATGGTATTTTTAGTATCAACTATACGGTTTTGTCAAAGTTACTTTCGTTATTTTTGTAGCTCTTCATTTATTATCCAAATGACTTGCGTACTTTTTTTTATTATTTCTTGTATATGCAAGTGTTAAAATGAATGATAAGAGCGAATTTGTATTTCCAGACTGTAATCTTTATAAATTAGCAATTCAAACACATATCTAACGATTTAAGCTACAGTTATAAAGTCAAATTTGAATTGTATCGATAGTCGATAATACAGTAATCGGTTAATCTTCCGTTGGTATAAGAGAAACCCTTTACAAAAACTATGACCAACTGCTAGTCAAGTAAAATGTTCGAATTATTGACAATATATACGTTGTTTAATAGAATCTTAAAATCCTGATATAAATTGCAGTAGTTGGTATAATTTTCATGAGATAGCTTTATTATTAAAGCTAGATAAAGTACATGAAAAGTATCGAGAAATTTATCGACGTCAGAATTTCAAAGAGCTTTCAATATCTGCCAACAGATGGGAGACTTTAATAACCGAACATGGAACCTTTTAATTCGATATCGAACAGCCTCAATTCTTTCTTATAATTGCTTTATTATTTACAGACTTTATGCATGCGATATATTCTACAGAAATTTATTTTTATTTTTTAAATCAATTTTTTTATGTCCCGAAGTATTTAAAAGTCTAACAGCGTTATATTTACGATCTACTCCAAGTTTTTTACAAAGCTATGACCTACTGTAGTCTTGTTACGTTTTACGACTGTACTATCAAGAACTGTGTTTTATTGAACACGAATTTTTGGGGAAAAAAATTTCAGTCACTGGTCGCTACGCCAATGCGGCAGGTCCAGGTGGTCGTAGGTCACGCGTTGCCGACTCCACCCTTCGAGTGGTAGGCTTAACCAGAAAGGCCCACCTCTCGTCACCACCAACCCCCACTTCCTCTGACATAATTTGATTCATGATGGCTGTACAACGACCGAGACGCCATCTTATAGTGCACCACAGAAATCGTTGAATATCCCTATCGCTTGATATAGTAGAGCGCACAGAAAATAGATCTATTATCGACTTAGCGAGCAACCCCTGGCTGAACCTGTTCCCGTTGGTTTCCGTAGATGGCGGAATTTCTCGTTCTCTCGAAGCCAGTCTTGTGCATTTATACTACTTATACCATCGCTACCGATCTTTAATGAAATATAATCGTTTTATTAGAATCTCATTTCTGTTTCGTTTCAAATTCATAAATGTTTAATAACACTTCAAATTTAATATAAACTTCTACATATGTTTAGTTACAAAACGACTACAGTTTGCTCCAGATTAGAATCATACTTATTAGAGAAAGTTTAGACCACAAAAATAATTCGAATACCTACTATCATACTACCAATCCCATTCGACAGCTATCTACGATATTACAACTTCTCACTGTGTGCTCCTTTTTTTATGAAGGAGCTTTTGAAAGTTTCATACGGTGTATTTCGTGCTGTACGTCGGAGGGTTACGCAATCACATAACAACGCTCGTCGACCTAAACACGGGCACGTGTCACATCACGTTTTCAGTCATCCTGACACCCACGGGTTGTGCCGGCTGAAGTCTTACCTTCGCGCTCCCATGGGGCCAGTATTCTAGAACATGTAACTGACACTGGTCAGAGGAGAAGCACGGTTTCTTCCTCATTGAAACTGACGCTGACTGAACCCGCACAACACGCGAAACGCTTCTGTTCCTCGTGCCTTCCTTTGAATTCCACTGGCATAAATTTAGGAGCGGTTTGCCTAAAAAATTACATCCGCCTAACCCTGCTTTCTTCGTCTATAGCCTATCATTACGAGGCATCGTTCAGCTCATAATTAAACTGATCAGAGCGGCAGAAATTAAAACACTTCCAAAGACTTCACAGAACTAAAGGAAAATCTTTGTTGCTACGATGACAATAACGCTGCGCCAAATTAAAAGCGACTCGACGAATCTAAAAAAATGGAAATGGCCCAGTGGAGGGACAAGTTCTCCCACAGTTTCTCAACGATACGAGCAATTTAGACTCGTCGCCAAGATTCCGGTGTCCCTGGATCGCGGCGGCAAGAAGCGCCACGGACAACGTGACAGGTTTCGCCGAGACGCGACAGCCCGGCAATCCAGACCGCGACAATAGGAACCGGCGTTGACACTTCGATAACTCGTGAATCAATATAGCGAGGGTTTCTTAGAAAAATGATGATAGAATGGACGCAGTTGTTTGCGGCCCCGACGCCCCCGCGTCCCACCTACTCCTCCTCTTCATCCTCTTCGCGTTCCGAAGCTGCTGCCAAATCTCAGCCCGTCACCGTCTCGCGTGATTGATATCTACTTCGGCCCCCTCCTCCCTTTATCCGAACGATTCCCACCGCAGGCGCAGCTAAGAGAAACCTATTCCGTTAGCGCTTTTGTTTTCCAACGAAAGCCTCGCCTTGCTCTGGCTGACTGTTCTACGCCGTCACCAGACCTCGCTACCCCTTGTCGAATAAATACAATCGTTTCAGAAAGATGCCAGAAAATTAATTTCCTGAGACAGTGGAGATGCTAAAGGATCGAGAGTGGCAGTTCGTTAAGAGGATAGAATCAAGATTCGAGATTTGCAGGGCAACGATGACAGTGGCGGAAATTTGCGAAACGTTGCGGAGGGAAAAGCATGGACCGCAGGGTGGAGGAGGGGCTTGCCACCGGCAGCCTAACCCTCGACTATATAGCAGCGGGAAAACGACGTCGACGTGTTAGGCGAGCGGGCGATGGAGTACGAAGCGAGTTCTGCGGCCGTCACGTCGGAGTGACGAGTGCCCCCCTTGCGTCGCCCGTTGCGACGGCTCCCAGCCTCCTGCCTCCTCGCAGTCCATCCGACGCGATGCGACGCGACGGGCCAACAACCCAACGTCACCCAGCGCCACCTACAACCACCCAGCAGAGGGCCCTCCAGGTTCTCCGGAACCGCGGCGCGCCCCCATTTCACTCTTTGCTTCTCTTCTCCTCTCTTCCCTTCTCTTCTCTTCTCTTCCACTTCTCTTCTCTTCTCCACGTCGCCTCTTCGTTCCTTCAGCCACGGCCGACTAGTAGTCGAGGAATTCGAGTTGCTATAAATCTCCCTTGACGGGCGCGATGCCAGGACGCTGGAGGGTGGAAGAAGGGTGGAGAGAGAGAGAGAGAGAGAGAGGTGGGAGGAGGTGGGAGGGGGTGGACGTGGGTTGCGGAGAGCTAGGAGCAGGGAGGAACGGGTGGCAGCCCCGGCTGATGGGATGGGGAGGTGAAAAGGAAGGGAACGCGCTTCAGCCACACCAGGAATTGTAATAGTTTTGCTCGCAGGGTTAACGTAGTCTGCGGGGCTCGTCACCCCACGAGAATAGAAAGAACTCGGAGGCTGGACGAGCGGACGGCCCAGCTCGCTTTTCCAACCCCCTTTCAGCCGCGAGCTGTCCGCTTTTGTCGTAGATTGTCGGCCTACGAGCACGGGCGCAACCCTCCCACGTGGACGCGCGGCTACGTTCTTTCTGCCAAACACCTTTCAACGAACCTTCGGGAACGGTCGATAGATCTAGATCCTCCTCCCCTTCCGTTTAAAACCTCTCAGTGCACACACCGTTGCGTCCCCCATCCGTAATTATATACCTACTTGTATAACATTTTTTAAGTACCTGCATACTCTGTGCGCGCAAACTTATCAAAGCCTTATTAATCTGAGAAGGTAAACCACGCTTCGTAATTGTATGCCCCGAAGGGCGAGCTGCGCAGCAGATGAGACTGAAAGTAGACATCCTTGGTGGGGAGGACAAAAGTTTTCAGGTGTCGAGCGAGTCGCGGTTGCACGTAAACCACCGAACTGGTCGCCAGTTCATCAAGCAAGTTGAATTGAAGAAGAACTTGTTTTCTTTGCCCGCGATCCGGGGTCCCGATAAGACGCCTGTGATTCCGCTACCGTTCCGCGTCTATCTCCTAATGACCTCGCCGTGAATCGCGGCCACCTTTAATTTACCGATGTTACATCGATAAAGTTCGCCATTCGCCGAACGAGATTTAAATTCCGAGTTGAATCTATTCCTCTAGCCCATTGAGAAAAGGGGCAAGGAAAGTACTTGGAAGGTTACGTTTCTTCGAAACTATGCCGCCTCGAGGCACCATGACTCCGTTGCACCCGTTCGGGAGAATTCCACTTTTCCTTAAAACCTCAGCAAACGCCCGACGAATCTGCGCGCAGTTGTCGGCGTTTTATGATGACGGATTATTTATAAGCTAGCAGTAAAATGGGCAACGAAAGGGTTTAACCGAACTCTAGGCGTCCGTTGTTTCGACATTAACCGGCGAAATATGCGAAAGGGTTTCCAAGAAGCTTCTCAATCGGTGCCGCTGATTTATGCGCCGAACCCTTTTGCTCGAAATTTGCGGCAAGGTCGTGCAAATGCGTCCGAAGCAATAACCGTACAAAAGAGGAGAATGCCCTCTGCATTCGGCTCGCGTGCCCCGCTCCTTCGAGGGACTCAAGGTTCGTCGTCGATGGAAATTCGACGGAGGCTCAACTCGCCGAAAGCTTTCACAAAATTCTGCGGCTCGCACGTTTTAGGGAAAGCCTCCGATACGTTTAGCCGCTGTAAAAAATACGACTCCTATAAAGAACGCTATTACAGGATCGATAGATCAAAAAAGTGAGCAGCAGGTATGAGGTAAAGCGCGGCTGTAAATCGGATTGGTGGCGGGACCGTTATCCGAGCCGAACGGTACTTTTCTCCAAAACAGAGTGCCGGGCCTGTATAACCGCGCTCGAGAGCATAAATCAATTAAATTATAAATTACTATACAGAAGTTGAGCAAAACGACCACCTGTTGAGGACAGGGCGAGGAAGGTAGGACGAAAGGGGCCCGGGTGGGGGTAGCTATCTCGTAAATTCTCTTGCTCCTACCTCGCTGGATCCATGTGTAGAAGTGTTTACTCCTTACTTCCTTTCTTCTTTCATCGTGATCTCCCTCCACAAAGTTATTTACGAGCCTCTATTCTTACCCTCTGCATTACGAGCGGGACGTTAATTGGGCTGTTGCATTTAGTGCTTAATTTCGTGTCAATATCTTATAATTCCACTTGCTCTCTTTCCTTTCACCGACTCGCGACAAAAATTAGTTACCACCCGGTGTGTTTTGGTAATCCTTTAAAGAACATATTATTGACATTCGTAGCACGAGGGTTGTTTCGATCTTAGAATTCATTCCTGCCCTCGAGAATTTCCTTGTTTCTTGCAAAAGTAAGAAACGTTAATGCCGAATCTTGTTTTCCTTTCCGCTCGCAGGGTGGAATTTGGAGTTTTCGAGGAGGCTCGTTTATGTTTAAGCTTTGACGCGGATTTGGTAGATAAGCGTATAATTGGGAATGCGAAGAAAGTAGTAGGTAGGGACATTGAGAGCTGCCAGGGATGATTAATTCTCGCCGGAAAGCGGCAGACCCTTTGGAACTCGGTTGTAGCGCCCCGTTCCACCGTCTACCCACCCCTCGCTCCCTCGCACACCCGCCCTATTCCTCTCAACCCTCTGAGCCGCTCTTACCACCGGCAGACTTTCTCGTTTCGTTTGTTCTCCGCCCGTGTCATTCGTTATTACATCGTAGAAACTCGCGGATATTTGGAATTCCGAGTGACGTCTAAAGGCCGCCGTTGCTTTAACCGGTAACTCGGCTTCTTACCGCCTCTTTGTCTGCTCCCACTTTTTCCCCTCTTCTACCATTATTGTCAGCTGTTCTGACGTGCTTCGCGGCTATTTTCTAATGACTTTCCACGGGGGACTTTAACTTTGCCCATCTACGAATACACTGTTATTCCTCGGTATTGTTACTCGTGCCACCTAACTGTTAATATTTACTTTCCCTCGAATTGGACAGCATACATCAATGAATGCAGAATGGTACTAATAGGTGGTTCTTTGCAAGTATTCTCCACGGTGGCGTTTGCCCTGAAATCTTCGCTCTAAAAGACTCGGACAGGACACGAGCCACTGGAATGGCGAAAGCTTGTAGCACAGAAATAGTCGAACCGCCCGCGAGGAGCAGAAAAACTTGAAAGCGGAGGTGCAGTTTGCGCGAAAGCGTTGTCGATGCGAAGGTTAAAAGTCCCTCGGCGTGGACAGGAACTATAGGAAGCCGGGCCGGGGCCCACGGAGCAGAGTCCGGCCATACGTCTCCCGGCAGGACGAATCGCTACGGTGTGGGATTCTGGTTTTCCCGGTGGCGTGGTGGTGAATTTTTCCCGTTGGTCCCCGGCGAGGACGTACGAATCCGGGAACGAGGACGGGCCGGGCAGGGCAGGTTTCTCTGGGAGCTGGGCTCGCGATCGACGAAGCGGGTCTGCGCGTCCCGCGGGGAGTGCTCGCGATATCGCAGCTATTTGCATACGGCTATCGTCTTTCCTTTGTTGCGGGCTCGCCTCCCACGTACGTGGCGAGGCTGTCACTCAGCTCTCAAGCCTCTCTCCTCGGCCTTCACTCGCATCAGCCGCGGATCAGGGCCTCCTCTCTATCCTCTCTATCTACCTACCTCTCCGCTGCCTTTTCTTCTCTTTCTCTATGTCTCTCCCGTTCCTCCCTGTTCCCGCCGCACCCCCTGCTCGCCTCTCTGTTCCGCTTGACGGGCGTCCCGGTTCGTTCGATTCCAAACCTCCCTACAGAAGAGGCCCGTACACCCTGTCTTCGCTACCTTGCCGGCATTCCTGCATACAATTACACGGGGCTGCGCTTATGCATTTCGTGCGTAACGCTCGCTCGCCGCTTTCGATCCCCGCGAAACCGGCGACTTCTGCGTCTCTCCATCTCGCCAACCTCGATCTTTTCATGCTCCTTAGAAAGTCGCAGCCTCTAAAATACAAGCGGGAAACAGAAGTCTTTCGATTCCTCAGAGACTCTTAATCGATTGAAAGGCGTAGCCTCTTCGTTCTCCGCTCTCGGGCCCTGTTCCGAGGAATGATATTAAAATTTCCAAATAAATGCAACCGGCGGTCACGATGCCCACGCAACGTCGCTGCGTGCGTCGATGACTATCGCGGCTTCCTGCCAAATTGGGTAACTCGGTCAAACGTTTCAGCTCCACCAGGGTATTTACATACAAATTGAAGTCGCGAGAAGAGCATCGATCGTGGCCGCGAATATGGTAATCTCGCGTTATGCCGCTGGCCATCGACGAGTTCGGGAAACGTGCCCCGCAAATTCAATTGCCCTTGCCACATCGCGGGCCCCGCGTTCCAACAGCTACGCTGCTGAGTCTTGCACTTGGGAGAGAAGAGCGAGAGGAGACAGCTTTTTGGGGAACGCTACGACCACCTTTAATATCTCAAGCATCGGGAAATCGATTCCAAGATCCCAGGAGCTCGCGGCTGAGTAGAGTTAAATACGATCGCGGAGGCTGGTGGTAATCCACGAGCGAAGTGGGTAGAGGAAAGAGGGGCGGTGATTGGCTGGCGCCTTCGAAGGAGAATGGAAAGGGCATTTTCGCGTTTGTATTTTTTCCCAGCACGCGTGCGATCGGAGCGGCCGATAGCGGGCGTCAAGACAAGAATCTCGACGTTATGGCTGGACAGCCGATCAAAACGTTTGGTCGGGCCGCGATCGAAGGCAAGACGCGCAAAAGGCGCAAAAGGAGGCGAGTTAGGGAGCGGGTGTGTTCCACGGTGCGCGCGCGATACTCTTGCGTGGCCACGAATGTCGGGTGTCTGTCCGATGGCGATGCTCGGTGGCTGGTCGCCTAACCGGGGATGGAATGGAATGGACTCGGCGGAATGGGACGAGGACGGAGGCCGCATTAATAAAACATTAAGGTTTTGTAGACGATGTATCGATGTAGTGTTTATATTATCTTCTTTGATGTCGACATGTGAATTGGACAGATTTGTTATTCAGACTCCGTACATAAAAGTGGTGAAGTCTTGCTCCGCTCCGTTTGTGGACGGGGCGACTGTCCCCGGCGAAACACAAGCACGACCGAGACCGCGACCGCGACCGCGGACGGGCAAACGGAACGAACAAACGCGGCGCGGACGAACGAACGGGACGGACGGAAGGACGGATGGACGGGCAGCTTCCAGCTTCTCTTCTGGTTCCTGCCTGGCGTCGCCTCGCCTGTCACTCACTCGATCCGCCGCTGAAAGAACGAGAAAGAGCCAGCGGGACAGAGGGGACCCCGGCCGGCTTCCTCCTCGACTTTCTGCATCCTCGCGGAAAAACTGACACTACCGGCCGCGCTATAACCTTCCCAAACGCGGCCGGTCGCGACTCGCGGCGTCCTATCAAGATCCTGTTAATGGATGTCCACAGGCACCGATCCGCTTCAAGGAAACGCAGTGGTTTTTCTTCCACGTACGGGAAACGCAAAGATACGATCCAACTGCGAACCGTTGCTTCACCGTTTCCCTAATTTGACGTCTTTTTTCACCTGACAGGATGTCTGAAGCTCGGCACGGCGATATCTAGCCTTCCAGCTATCAGCATTCGCTCGAATCTCTGAATACGATTGGCAGTCAATGGCGGCGCTACCATTCGTACTACCATGGGCAGTAAATGAAATGGGTTGAAACTATGGGAATCAATTTTCTCGCAGGTACTGTATTTTAATCGAAAAGCAGCTTGGATAAAGGAGGGGAGATTCAAACGCAATATAAATAGTAACAGGTCCAAAACAGTATCTCAATCACCGACGCATCTTTCCCTCTGTCAATGGACTGTGCAAGAGCAAGTAACTGCAATCGCGGTTAATTGAAAAGTTCCATCGCACGTCACTTGAGAAGCCCACGAACGAGCGTCGTTCCGTTGCTTTCGAATAAACACCAGACATTCCCTCCAGCTCTGTCTCTCCGCGCGCGACGACCGCATCTCCCGCTTGATTCCCGAGGAACGCGCGGTATCGATACTCGTCTCTCGATGTCGAGAGCTCTCCCGCCGTGTCCCCTCCTCTGAACTCGGCACCGTGATCCCGAACCTTGACTCTTCATTAATCACTCCGCGGTATCAATGACTGACTGAGTGACTGACGCCAGCCGAGAGGTATTATATCGTATGTATACCTACGGCGTTCGCGCGAAACGGTTCACGCTTTCCGCAGCAGAGTTTCCCTGTCGCAGCGGTGGAGCGGGACGGGGAAAGTCCCTCGGAGGTTTCTAGGCGACCGCAATGAAAATTCATCCTCTTCTTGGCTCGTTGTCGCGACGCCTTGTTTTCTAGGCGACGAAGTAAGTTAAGAAGAAGTTGGAGGAAGAAATCTCCGAACGAGCCTACTAAGGTGCGAGTGGCTCTCGATTGAGGGAATCGGCAATTCACCACTGCTCCCAGAGGACTAATCGTGGGGGCAGTGAAAGAGGAAGATTGGATAATTCGACGGCGCCAGAGTTGGTTCACCGCTGGTTCCGTGGCAGTCTATCGTTACGATCTGGACAATGAAAGTCACGGCCGCCGAGGAAGAACGCGAGAGCTAGAGAGAGTGGATCCGAGCGGAGACGGTGGACCGATCGAATCTGCGCCGTCATCGTCGGTAGCGTGGCAGAGAACTGAGAGAAGCCGATAGGCCACTGGCAGAGAGTTTCGCTCGCGCGGATCGTGACTTGCGTTCGAGCCTTGTCTTCTCTTGTCTCCTTGTTACACGACTCCTGTCCGTTTCGGTAGTTTTCGAGAGTGTGAGGCTGCTTTATCACGCGCGACCCCCCGCTGTTGTCACGCGATCTTATCGCCGCGCTGGCCCGAGCGGATCCCTCGATTCGGTCGCTCACGAGCTTCGCGAGACTCACGATCACCGATCCCTTTCCACCGGCAATCAGCCGCGAGGCTTTCATTTTAATCGAGTTTAACAGTAAGAGGAATCGTTGCCCGGCTACTTTCGAAATCCAACACACGAAATGGGGCAATTTCAGGCGGAGGGGAACGCTAGGGAAGGGTTTCGCGGGTTACGTATCTGGAGATGAAGTTGCTCTCGACCGGGATCAGGTTCGATCGGACTCGCGATAACGATAATGCTCGCGTTCACTTTTTAAGAGAGGTAATTACTGTACGCCCCGGTTGCGGTTCGTTATCTTTCAATGTTCCAGGAGAAACTATTACTTTCCGATACGATGAAACATAATCGGCCGGCCTCATCTCGATAATTGCGGATAATTCGCGGGGTCCGATTGAAATTAAGACTCGAAGACGGGGAACGCGGCAAATTAAAGAACGATCGAGCCGAACGTACCGCGAGCCGAGACAAACCCGCGCGCGACAGATAACCTCTGGCTGGGCATCGCTCGATCTTTCGACTCCGAATGCTATCGCTCGCTGGAATTTCAACAACGCGAGCCGTCGCTCGCCGTATCGGCGCATTGTAAACATAATAATTATCGATTTACGGGATGGCTGTAATTAACACAATTTTTATGCCTTCCATTGTGTTATTCCGCCGATTAACCAGCGATTCATAAAGCGTAATCGCTGGCCGAGGCGGCGACGGTCAACTGGTCGCTTTATCGTCGGCCGTATCTCGTAATGCACCGCATTTAGGCATTGTAATCGCGGCGAGAGCTTTTCCCTTCTATCTGGAATTTTGCGGCTTGCGAGCATTCTGCGACGCATTCTTCTCGGCGGTACGAGCAAGAGAGAATTCCTCCGAACGAGGAAATTCGATCGCGCAGGTCTCGAAGGGAAATGAGGTGGCACCCCGTGTGTTTCTGTACGTCATACCATTTAATAATTACAATTTAAATTATATTATTATACGACCTTACACGTACGGTGCTCTAGGTTACGTAGATGTAATAAGTAGGTATTTTAGTTAGACTATTACGTATATTACATGGAATGAAGTAACATTTGAGTAGACGCTACACGAACGTAATACTTGAGCTTAAGTTAAAAGTGGAGAACGCATCCTTCGCACCTGACGAGTAGTAAATAGGCTTCGTTTTACGTTCAACTCCGTTTCTTTCCTCCTCGACAGTTGGACTCGGCGACGCGCGTATGGACGAACGATGCGATCGACTCGAAAAGAAAAGAAAACAGACGGAAAAAGGTGTTCCGCGAAATCTCGAAGGCCGAGGTGATGACATCACGCGACCGATTATTGTTTTCCCTTTGCCTCATAGAGAGCGCGAAAAACCGAGCTCTGCATTCATAGGTACGGAACGTGTTGTACGACACGCGGCGTGAACAACAAAAAAATAATAATAATAATAATAATAACGAAACAAATAAAATAAAATATTAACACTGGACCAAGTCGTTAGCAACAGGCTCACTCTCAATAGAATAATAGCCGCAATATCAATAATTTCAATAATCATCGTAATAATTATTAATATAATCCTCACTATTCTTTTATTTAAATATCCCTATAGAGTACTAGGCGATAACGAAAGAATTCGTAACGTAGAATCTGCCTTAGCTCGTCGAACAACTGCTGCCCCTCCGATTACACCACGTATCACATAAACAAATAATTAAGTTCCGCGAAGCTCGTATACTTTTCTCCTTGTCGGTTCACAGAAACGAAATAAAATTTCAGGAGTCGTTTCGTTCGTTAGCGCCTCGTACGATAATAACATCGTTCGATATCGTGTAGTCATATATTCAATAGCTATGTACAATTCAACATTAGCCTACTCTTACATCTTTCTTCCCCGCCTTATTCGCTTTCACCCTACATTTCTCACCCCTTTCTTTCTCACCCTCTCTATCTCTCTCTCTCTCTCTCTTTCTCTCTCTCTCACATTAAATCTTGATAATATTTATTTAGATCCCTGTATTCTTCCGAATTTGCTTCGCGCATCGCGAGTTCCACGACATTTTACTAAGCACAGAGCGACTGCTAGCCTTTTCTTCTTCTTTAATCGTTTAATTTTTTCGTATCACAAGATAACCAATTAGCGCGTGCGTGCACGCGCCTCGTCCGTGGACACACTACCTAAATTCATTTACACACCTGCCGTTTCGTTCGATTAGTTCGCCGAGGGATCCTCTTATTCCTCCACCTCCGTCTCCTTCCTCTTCCTCTTCCTTCTCGCGACAGCTGCTGGTTTTTTGCCGATTATTTATTCGCTCGTATTGCACGCGCGGCGTCGCGTCGCGGCTGCGCAGTCGCGGACGCGCAGCGAACCGACAGGCGCATGCGCCACCGCAAGCGCGTTCCCTTCGCGGCCCGACAACGGCTCGCGTATCTCTATGGTTTCTAGATAGGAAACTATACATTCTTTTAGTACAACTCGGGTCACGATTGCAGCTTTCAAGTGGACAAATATATGCAAGGATGGATCATGGACGACGGCGCGATCGCGATGCACAATTTGCGCGTGCAACGAGATCTGATTCTGCGCTATTCTACATCGAGATGCGTGGCGAAATGCCGAGAGGAGTGGTCACCGGTTTCGTTCGGTCGAACCGGAATAACAATGAGAGAACGATGGCTCGGTAACTTGTAAACAGTCGCCGTTTCGCTCGATATTTGTCGACGGAACGAAACAAACGATCGATCCCGCGCGAAGTCAGCCAACACGCCACGAACTGTCCAGGAACAACGCAGATCGGCTGCCTCGGGGAAAACACGAATTACATTATTATATTTACAGCGAGCTGGCTGACACCTCAGCTGCCCATCCTTCGCTCTTAGCGTCATGTTACAAATCCAGCCCATTATTCGCAACTTGAACTCGATTCTGTCACGCGAACAGATAGGTAGCGAGTGAAAAACTCTACGCGTCAGCGCAGACAGGAAGGAAGAGGAGGAAGAAAGAGCAGCGCGTATATAAATTCGGAATACGTTTGTTCGTCCAAGTGCGACTTTATAGTAACGCCGTACGCGTGCGCCGAGAGAAGCCTTTCGGGGCAGACTGACGCGTATACAGTCCTGATTAATTTGGCTTAACACGTTACGAGGCGCAGCAATCGCATCGAGAGCTTAGCTCGCTGCCACCATTCACGGTTCCTTAGTCTCTAGAGAATCCTACGCGCTCTGTCAGCCGGGTTTCGCGCAGCTATAAATGCTTCGACATACCTAAGTGTATCGCGGTGTGCAGATCGTACGGACGTTCAAGGATTCAGCAGCCTCTATCGAAAAACGGCAGAGAATAGGTCGAGTATTAATAGGCACCTTACATACTACGAAGTAGAGACTTTAACGTGCACATAGAGACTGCGCTTCATCGGGGGAGACTTTGTCGTGACGTTCGCGGCTATCGTCTCCCCGGATGAACGCGTCCTGACGATGAGAGATAGATCGAACGAGCGAAACAACAGAAAGAGAAAGAGGAAGTGGAAGAAGAAACAAGGAATAAGTACATCAGCGCATCATCTGTCGATTTTCCTCTCGTTTCCGGGGTTCCGGGGGAGGGGGTGGGGGGTGGGATCGGGGAAGGTAGAGTGGATACAGAGATGCGAAACAGAGCGCAGCCAGATAAGATAATTAATTAATTTAGTCGTCCGAATTAATTAATTACTTAGACCGCTAATTTCTACGCCTTACACTACTGATTCGGATTTATCTCACCCGCTGAGGTGGCCTCTCGCTCGCGCTTAACGCAGGTATTTTGTAATCTGCCGCGACGAGAGCCCCTCGGAGCGCGTCCAGTCCATTTAATCGGGCGCACAGCGTGCTTGCAGACAATTTTTGGCTTCCCTTCAACTTCGAATAGTCCTGTTGTGACGGAGTGTTCGTCTCGCGCGCACAGGCCGACGTTACCGGGTCACGGATCGTCATTACGTTTCGAATAGATGGATGCCCCGTTTTGAAATCGGAGATATCGATTGAATATTGATAAAAAAAAAAAGGGGGCCCATTTGACAGGGAAGGGGTCCGAAGCATCGAGAGCCTCGAACTCAACGAAAGCTTCAAAGCTGAGACGCGTCGTCGTTTCAGGCATCTCCGCGGCAAAAAGTCTGAAGCCCCTTTATCCACAGCAACGCGCTTCTCCGACAGCCTGCCCAAGGATGCTCGGGCCGAGCAGGAGGGGTTTAAAAAAAAAGGGACGAAAGAAGAAAGAGAAGTACAAATTCCGGTTGACGAGTGACAATCCATGGAGGCATCGGTGGCCTGTGTGAGACCTCGTCGGGTCTGGTCTCACCACGTGTCCTACTGGAAGTGAAGTGTCCCGGCCCGATCCAACGTGACGCGACGAGTCACGCGATAGACGGTCGGGTCTACGGTCGGGCCGAAATCGGAAAAAAGCCTTTTAGAAGTTCTGCTCGCCGTACATCCCGGGGAACCGGACAGCGTGTGCTCCGAGCTCGGCGGGCGAGAACTCGTCCTATGTGGCCAAGTGGGCGAACTGGCCTGGGTGGGGCGCGAACTGGTAAGGGTGGCCGTACGGCGACATGTGGTACGGTACAATGTTCATGCTCGCCATCTTGTGCTCCTTTTTCCACTTCATTCGCCGATTCTGGAACCAGATCTTTATTTGACGCTCCGTCAGGCAGAGGGCATGCGCGATCTCGATGCGACGCCGCCTCGTCAGGTAGCGGTTGAAGTGGAACTCCTTCTCGAGCTCCAGCGTCTGGTACCTGGTGTACGACGTCCTCTGCCGTTTCGTCTCGCCGTTCGCGTTCACCGTGCCTGCAAACCGAATTCCTCTGTTAGCAAACGGATCGACAGTGTTTCTGTGGGTGAGAAGTTTAATATAGTGCCTTCGAACACGCGACTCGATTGACAGTAACCGAAGAGTAGTGATCTAAGTGGTCCGTTCAACCCTTCTCGTCGCTCCCTTCGCGCAACAGCGTTTTATCGGTACCGACAAAACGACTGCTTGGGAATATACCTGCGGTTCCCGTGTCGACATCGTTTCTACAGGTTTTCTAGAATTATCGGTAGCAACTGATAACGAACATAGCCGGTTGACCGACAAGTCTAATGGACTGTTTCCCAGGAACTCGAAACCGGAGTGCATTCGACCGGACGTATGGTGAATTCTAGTCGGTTCGGATAGTCGAAGCTTGGAGTCTCGAGTCGGTGGACTGCTGTTACCTACCAACTTGATTGCTCGCGTGCTGCAAGGCGAATGAAGAGCAGTGCGAGGAGTGAACGGAGGCCCGGAACCGCTGAACCTGGTTAAAGATATCGGAATGCACTCGAGGGCAATCATCGAACGAACGCGAACAAAAGGGGGCGAAGGCGCGCGGTGCATGAAAGTGGGAACACGGAACCCGTAACGCTTCGCGAGTTCGTTAATTATTTCAACGAGTGGTGGTTAATACGTCGGACGTAGCTACTGAATCGCGAGCTGCCCACTTGGCAGCTGTTTTACCTATTTACTCTGCACGCCCGGGCCATAAATAATTTTGCAACGCTGTTATTACGATACTCCGCCTGCTACGCCTATCTCCTTCGCGTTGCAAAAGCGGTGACTATCTGTTAAATGAATAGCTCGTGTAACGAGCATCGGAGAAACCTCGAGGCCGGCTTTAAATATCAATAACCTGTTACTTCTGCTTTTCTAGCTCTGCGCGGCGACTACCTGCCGCTAAATATTCTGATTTAGTCGTCGCTTAGAACTTTGTGCTTCAAATTAATTTTGGAACCGAGTAAGTGTTCGACGATCGCTTCGGAATAAAGAAGCGATCCGTGTGTGAATTCGATCGTCTATTAAGGGAGAGTGGGGACGAACTATATGAGAAATGAATTTGTTTATTATTTACAAACATACTTAAACTATTCGTCTGTAAAGTACTGCGACGACTTTTTGAAAAATTATAATAAAAATCAACTTTATAGTGGAAAAGCAAAACCCTTGGTGTGCGTGATTACTCGACTGCCGTGGGGCAATCACGAACAGAGTGCTAAATATCGCAGAAGTCGCACAGAAAGCGCGGCTGCAATGGTCAACTCATAAAAAATGTTGCTACAACCTATACTTAATGTATTTTTCAAATTCCTCTTCTTGTGCGTTAGAAAAAAAATGCAATTGGTCGGAATATCGAAAAAAAATAGTAAAGGTCGTTTTTGAACTTTTTTATCAGAGCCTGTAATGAAAATTCAAAAACCCCTTTTGTAGATTTAATTAAGTAGATTTAATTAAGTAGATTTAATTAAGTTTTATACATGCTGAAAGTTTCATCAAAATCGATTATCGTTGCTAATCTCGAAGGGTCGAGATTACCCCATCCGAGTTGTTCGTCATTGCCCCACGACATCACAAAATAAAAAAGAATTTATTTTAGAGGTTACAATCATAATTCAAGCAACGCCTTGGTCACAAAATATTAGTAAGAAAGTGCTTTAGTTCAACTTAAAAAAAAAACAATTGTATCATTAATTCAACAGTAATTACATGCAATTGAAATGGACAAAATATTACTTGAAACATGATGAAAATAATAAATAGTGTTTATCTTGAATAGCATAAGCGTTCTGTATTTATTACTTTCTGCCCGGGGTTGGATACGACCTAAACTATTAGCTAGCGGAGAGGGAACATCGTTTTTATTTATTAAAACGCCGTAACATCGCGTTCGCGATTACCCCGCGTTCGTCTTTACCCCACGCTCCCTTATTATTTCGATTTTCTCTTATTTTTCCTATATTTCCTAGTACCTAATTATGAATAATAGGCACGTGTGTTTTTCTCTCGCCCCCTCTCTGATATAAAAAGAGAGACAGAAATCGTTTCGTTTTGGATGGTCGAGTCCAGCAGGTGCGAGGTGAGACAGGGTCGCGTCTCTTTCGCCCCGGGGTGATCGTAGATCCATGTCAATGCGGATATTAAAGAGTCGGCTCATTTACAGCAATAATGAACACGCTATTAATAGCGTTGCAAGGGGGAGAGCCGAGCGCAGGCTGCTCAGGGACGTCGGTAGAACTGCAAGAACTGCAACAGTCGCGTGTGCGAAACTCAAGCTTCTCGGATAGGCAAGAGAGCGCGTGAAACGCTCGAGAAAGTTTTTGCGAGGCCGTTGGAACACGCTCGTGTCCTAAAAATCAGCAAGTGAAGCTCAAGCCGGGGCTCGCAAGCGCGGAACGTTGGAGCGTGAAAATTCGTTTGCCGGTAGGGAAGGTCCAGGGATCGTTTTCAAGCTCCCGTGGATCCCGCGGCGGAGACGAGGTGTCCAGCGAAGCTTAATGACCGGGCCCTTGGAGCACTGCGTTATCGCTTTCCTCCCGATGTAGCACGTCGTTGGCTTGACTTTTTAATAAATAGTGGCCGGCTGCGCGACTCGTCCGCGCGCACACCTAGCCGTTTTGTAACAGACAAACGGAATTCCTTTTTCTGGCTGGCTCATTATTATACGACAGCCGAGCGCGCGAACTAAGCCGGCACGCGAACCGTCCTCCGTGCACGGGGCCCAGGGGATCCAGCCTGGCCCGATCCTCTCTATGGATCCTTTCTGGTGATTAATTGCTATCCGTGTCCCACTGACGTCGATACAACCTATAGCGCGGCGCGCACACCGCGGGGACAATCGGGCTCCTCCATGCCAGCGATGGTCGCTCGCCTCTCTCCCTCGCAATTTTTCAACCAATTTACGGGTGTCCATGTCCCTCCCGTTACGTGCTTCGCACCGTTTCGAGGCTCGCCACCAGTCGCGTGCGATTAAAGTATCCTTTGAACAAGCTAGATGAGCCTCGAACCGAAAGGGGTAGGTACTAAATTCCGGGGGATGGGGGTAGGTATTATCGATGGCGCCGAGGCCGTGGAGATTTGAAAATTAAACCCCAGGGAAGAGTAGCGTACTGGGGTAATTGAATGGCGGTGCGCAGATAGCCGAGATTAACAATCGAGCCTGTTATTGCGTTCAGTTATCGAGGTTCGTTGGAACCTCTGAGAGATGGGAATCGCACTTAACTTCGACTTATCTTCTAACCGCGGCTCGGTGTTGCTCGTCACGAATTACGTCACGCCGCACGGAAGAGGATAAATGGCAAAAACTGGTGGCCTCGTAGCCTCCTGGCACGTCGATCGAAGTGGGAATGACTTCGACTTCATCGCGAACGTAGACGAAACTATAATATTAAGTAGTATAAACTATAAACCGAGAGCGTCCGGGCTATGTCATCGGGAACGACAACGCGCCGATGCTTTTTCTAAATCGTCTCGGATGATTAATGGCCGCGGCCGCGCGTTTCGTGGACGTCGCATCGAGCCGCGGCAGAAAGAACGGCAACGAGCAAAGATTCGCAACAACAAAGCCCGCGTGTGTCGGGCCGGGGCGGCGCGCAACCGAGCGCCGCGCCGCCTTTTCAACAATTTCAATGCGTCCGCGGATTCGTATTCGGCTGGAGGCGCGAACAAAGCCTCGTGTTCCGGATAATGATCCATTATCAACCGGTGATAAAGATAGCGGCGAACTGGCGTGATTCCGTGACTCGAATGCAAGGCCGGGCCTCAAACTTCTTTCTCTCGGAGCAGCCCCCCCCCCCCCGCCCCCGATGATTAATCGCTGTCAGTGTCTCGTCGGCGTCGATGCACCGCGGCTGCACGGAAGAATGCGGACCCAGCGAAAGTCGGGATACGTGTCGTTGTTTCGACGTAGGTACCCGATCCGCGCACCTCTTGCCACTCTTTTTCCATCGATCGAGGAAAATTGATACGGATCTGCCACTATCTCGGCGACACGGCCAGCCGAGTCAGGTATTTCTCGGTATGAGCGGAAACAGAATCGGAGACAAGTGTCGTTCATCGTGTGCCGGGAATATCGAGATAAGCACGGGAGATCTTCGGGTTTTCGTGTCGCTGTCAGGCCACCGTCGCCGAAGGAAAGAGGCACGGATCGAGGAAGCAAGGAGAATGGCGTCATCGAAGCTGTAGGAGCCCTGAGAAAAAAAAGTCACCGGGACTAATAATACCTTTTCCCCGCGACAAATCGTAGCTGTATTTTCCGGTCAGGCGTTGCCGAAGATCGCGGGCGAGCAAAAATGTTTGACATCCGGGGAAGGAGAAGGACAGGGTCATCGAGTCGCGTAGCTGTCGGTGCTGTTAAGACGGGGACGCGACCGGTGTGGAAGGAAAGACTGCGCTAAGCGCAGGACCGTGTCGTGTCAGGCATCCCGGTGTCACCTCGTGTCGCCTAGCGTTTTCGTGGTTCGCTCTTAATAGAATGGGCCGCTGCCGCTGTGGAGCGCGCACGCACGCACGCGTCTGGGTATGTATTCGCACCGAGTATTCTGTACCGAACGTGTCACTGACTGTGGCTGCCAGTCCCGAGACTGTTTCTGACCGGGCTGACTGACAGACCGGCTGGCTAAGGCTGACTAACGCGTGACCGGGATAACCTCGGGCGACCTTTCACGAAGTTTCCCTGGCGAGGCGAGGCCTGGGATCCGAAACCTCGATACGTGATTCTGGATTCGGTGGCTAAGCATCTTCTACGGTCTGATAAATCGGTAGCGGTATGTATCTCGGCTCTTATCTCTTGTCCCCTTGCCCTTCGCCCGAGTGTGAGAATTTCTGGTCACGTGATCGGGCAATTGACGTCCGAGGATCAACGTTTGAATCGATGCGCGTTGGAGAGAGTTGAAAGAAGTCTTTATCAAGTGGAGTAGATTTAACGGTCTCCTAATACTAGCAGGAAGAGAGCAATAAGATCCGATCAAACGAATCGCCGACGAACGCAATTCAGATGTATCCCCGGAAAGCGGGACGGAATTATCTGGCTGGACGCGCAATTAATCGTCTTTGTCGTGAAAGCATCAGCGAGGAGGCGAGCAACTGGTGAGCCGCGCGGTACGCGCGAGTAGAATCGCTCGATTAAGCTGGGGCTGGACAGAATCAGAATCTGACGGTCGGGAAACGACCGGCGTGTCGCATTCCACGAGCCACGGCGAACGTTGCGCGCATGATAGTGCACGTGTGTAGCCCCAGTACGCGGCTCAGCAGCGGATTCTACGAGAGTATATATAGAATCTTACCACCGCTAACCCCTGCCACGTGTATCTAAGTGGTTATCTGATACCAGCGCGAGTACCACGGCCCTATCGACCGTTTCCATCTGACCGATCGATCGGGGAATGCCAAAGGAACAAATGGAACATCATGCGATTCGCGACCTAATGACTAACGAGAAATTAACCGTGCTTGGGGGCGCTGCGAATTTCGACGTTCAAAAGTACCTAGAGCCAGTGAACTTTTCGGATCTCAGTGAGGCGCAAATAGCGCGACAGGTGGTGCAATTCCTTGTTGACTCGCGATTATAACGAATCTTCTCGGGTCTGAAGTTTAAAGCCGGCAGACGAACGTAGCCAGTACCTGCTTGTCGACAAAAATCAGGCTCCGACACGACGTGCCTGGAACAACAAGTATTTATAGCTCCCAACAGGAATCTGACTCCGAAGAAATTATAAATCATCAATCCTCGCTGGAGAGATTAACCGGCGGGGTAGGGGTACCGCGTGGCACGACGACAAAGACGATGTAAATCTAAAATCTACTCGGGCCCGACAACGTGGACCGATCCACTGAAACACATCCAGCGCCGTTCAAATACCCACCTCCCCATTGACACGGCCGACAAAAGAAGAGTGGAGGTTCATAAATAACCCGGCCAGTTTATCGTGCCTATTATGCAATTACGATTGCATCTTTCAAGCCTAGGTGGTCCACAGCCTCAAGATCCTACGGCCGAGCCAACGAGATAATGACTCTTAAAAAGTTGTCGTTGTTTCGGCCCGGATACTTGGCTAACAGTTTCGCGTAGCCTCTGCTCCTCTGTTTCTGCTCTACTACTTCTTCGTCTGTCATTCTTCTACTCTCGAGGCGACAGCCCCGTGCCTCGTCTTCCCTTCTCGATCCAGCTCCCTGTCTTTCCAGCTTTGCGCGATACAGCGGCGAAAGCCTCGGATGAACAGACTACATTATTTTTAGTCCAGGACTGATTTTCTAGTTTCTAATCTTGGTATTTACTTTCGCCTTTGCTGTTTCCTCGCCTGCTTACTTGGGAGGAAGAACGCAGCCGCGAAGCATTCGTGAGTACTGACGGGTGCTTTATTTCGAAAGGGTATATAATTCTAGGAACGTGGCAAATGTAAGGTGTTAACTGAATTTGTAGTCGTGTTTATATATTACGAGGCTTTTGAATAGATTCAATAGCACTCTCACCAGCTTTATGAGTGGAATCTATTACCAGGCTGTCTGGTCTCAAGGAGATAAATAGAAACGCCAAAGTACCAGTGTCTCCTTTGATCCTGATGAAGCTACAAGTACCATAACGCGAGTGTATAATACAAACACGCTTGGACACGAGTTAGAAGCCTAAAGCCAAGCGAAAACACATCACTCTCCGGAATCAAAGACACCCTCTGACGTGAACGATTGCGATACCAAAGTCGCGCCAGCTTCTCACCCGAAAACTGATCGTCTACCCTGCGAGAGGGCTGGGGGTACGGCCTCCTCTGCGGCGTATTCTGCGTCCTCGTCGCGTGACGGACGAACCGTTGCTAGACTGATTTTTCGCGACCTGCGCGACACGTCCATTCCTCCGAGTACCAAAGAGCAACGGCGACGATAGGGATCAGATCGCGAGACGTCGACGACTGGCGCGCGGCCAGTGGCGCCCACGGAGTTTCACGAAAACGCGACAAGAATCGGGCGGTGGCGGTTAGGCCCCTGGTCCGTGTGCAATTTAAATTTATCTAGGCGTGTTTTGCGTCATTCAGCCTCTATCCCGGCTGATTTGTGACCTTTCGGTGCTTTCGCAGCTGGCGGCCAATCGCCGGCCAAAGATCGCCAGTCGGCCCAGCAAAATCAACGACCTGTCGACATTCCACGACCAAGACGACGACCAAGACCACGACCACGACGACGACGACGAGGAGCCCGTCCCGGTCGACGATCAGCCGATCCGCGCTGTCGCTACGCGATCCACCTGTTACCGCACGTCCGACCCGTTCGGCTCTCTGTCGGCCGTTCAGCTTGCGCAGGAAAGACGACCGGATCTATTTCGTCTGATAAACAGCTGACACGTTCGACCCGCCGGGCGGCTACCTCCTTGGTTATAAATTCCGCCGGGGTGATCATTTTCAAAAGGCACCCGCTATTTATGAGCCGTGACAACCGGCCGAGGCGGATGCGCCGCTACTTGGTACGCATGCCGCCGCATGCTTGGGAAATGGTTTCAGGGAAATTCTATGCGGAAAGAGAGAGAATTTGGGTGCCGCGAGCGGACCACTTTCGCGGGTAGGCGTTATTTCTGTTGATGATTCTCGACGAACGAAAAGTTCAACGATTGGAAGGGAGCACCGCTAGGGGCATCGAGAGTTCGATAAATGAATTTAGGTTTGGGGAAAATTCCCTGGAAACGCGCGCGATTAAAAGTATCTTAAAATGTTGCACTTGCTTCTGACAAATGTAGGTACATAAAAACCGATTGCTGGATTTAATCCTTTGTGGTCACACCTTCTTATAATCAGGAATTGGTCGCATGGGATTCACTGCACCCCAGCGTCATTTTTGAGTTACCATTTTCGTGTTTTTGAATCTTTTAACTTTTCAGTGATAATTGTACATTCGTAATACTTATGTATACAATCGTGCTCTAGTAAACATTTTCTAGAAATGTAAATTTTGAAATGATGAGCTTTGAAAATATAGCTTGAAAATAGAGCTAGTTGAAAATATAGTTGTGGAAGAAAGCGATTACTTTGTTAAAATTCACTAAATTTTAAAATATTTAAAATTAAGGTCTAAAAGTTTGCAGAGACGCGACATTTGAACTTGAAAATTACCTGGGGTGCGATACACCCCTTGTAACCACGAAAAGTTAAGGGGATAGTAAACTATTTCAGTTTCAGAAAATCGATTACTTTTTTTACTGATTTTGAAAGCCGTATCCTTTATAAAAATTTTAAACAAGCTTTCATGAAGAAATTCAAATAATTGTCGAAGTTATAGCAGCGAACGTAATTGAGTGCACCGTCGAGTAACGGCCCCGCAGAGCGGTATCGGCATAGGGCGCTTAACTTTGAAGCCGGTTTTCTCAAAACACCATTTTCAAAAACAGTGTACATCATAACTCTTGAACCAATGATTATTTTCAATTAAAATTTTAACTGGACCTGCAGAATTCCATTCTCTATCGTGTAGAAATTCCGCATCAACAGTGGATGTTTGTAAAACATTTTATAACTGATTAAAGACGATGTTTTCCCGTAAAAATGTGGACAAAAAATTGATTCGTGTGTAACTTCCGCAAGTTTTGTCCAAATTCATCGGCAAGTTTCCACACTGTAGATATTTGTGTATAAAATAATCACCTCAAAGCATTTTGCTTTCAGATGATTGGTTCACCTGAATCGATGTAGGTACACCACCTGCAGCGGCGCGGTACAGGACTATATTCAACGATTAATAACTTCGCCAATTTTATACATTCCGACGATTTTCTTTTATGTAAATACTCTCAAACGTGCCCACAATAGATTGTCAAAAGCGTGATTATAACGATTGTTTGGTATCAAAGCAATTCAGCGTCAAAGAAACTAACGATTTTACGTATCCAATAGTCCACTACCCCCTTAAGCTAGCAATATACCTACTGCCTTTTGTAAACAATCAAGCGCTTATGCGTAAGTTATGGTAAAAAATAAACATATCGGAGGAACCGGTGCACGTGGCACACTTGTGTTGCTATCGTTCATTATTATTCAATCTAAATTACTAAGATATGGAGTTGGATAAAAGGCGCACAACTTACACAAGTGCGACGTAGGTAATCTTTGTTTATCGCACTCCGATTATTGTTTCACACCTCATTATTACCTGCACAAAAAACGTATCTCGTCGTCCATTAACGCATGTTTTGTTTCTACACCATTCTATACCATTGAATCTTCCTAGAGGAAGCACCTCTACACTCGAATTAGATGATTTCAGTTGCACGTTGGCCGCGTGAAACGGACAGTTATAAATAGATTCAAAAACTATTGCTTTTCAATTCGCCTGGTGTGGCGAGAGGTTCTCGAGAGAAGCTTGTCGCGGGCAGGGACGAGGGTAGGGGAGGCGAACGAAAGAACGCAAGGGGTTGAAGAAAGAAACGAAGCGATCCCAGCGAACGGGGGGAGAGAGAACGACGGGTTCTCTCGGCTGAAGCTTTTATGCCGAAGTTTGCGAGCCGGCCGCCTCCTGGATCATTTGTTATCTTCCACGAGAAAGCTCCCCGACGCAAATAGGTTTGTTTCTGGCCGCTTTAAACGCTTCACAATAATCCACACGAACCCAAATTCAATTAACGCCTCGTCGCCACCCTCCCCTACGCTTCTGCACTTTGTACCCGTTGACAGGCAACGAAAGTCGTGCAGTCCTTCCTTCGTCTCTTTTATGCACGGCCCTGGACCAGCTGTAAACGGCCAGAATATGTAGGTACATACGCGCATCGAGCCCTTAGCCACCTGGAACGTTCGCATTTTCCCGATTAAGCACCGATTCGATTGTTTCGAGGGAGCCTTTGCAATTGCAAGAAAATTCCGCGCAGTAGGTACTCGACAAGATCCACGTTTATACGGAATGTTTATAACGCTAGGGCGTGATCCAGACGGTGAGATCCGACCAACGATCGCTGGAAGCGTAAAAAGGGTCAATAAAAAGCGGACCAATGTAAATATAGGGTATCTCGGGGACGCTAGTCGGAACCATCGTGATATCGGCACGCGCGATCTTCCCGGAGAATCGTCCATCTAAAATTAAACGTTATCGAGCGAGTGGAGGGCTGAAGCGAGCGACCGGAATATTCTGCCGAAGCCCGCGTGTCCGCAGGACGTTTTTGTTCCCCGTAATCCCTCAATCCTTGCGAAACCGCGCGGTAAATCATAGTACATCCGAAATTAGACTCTGTCCTTTCAGTGGGTCATCCTAGGAGTCTCTCGATGGCATCCAGAATAACATATTATCTGTTCCGTTCCCCCTTTCCCGTGCCAGATTGAATTCGCGCTCGGCCCTCTGGCTCGGTTGCGCGTAAGCAACTGCCTCCGGCCGAGGGGTTACTTTTGTGCGAGCGGATAAAAGAGAGGGACAAGGCCAAGAGGAAGAAGATGGTCCGGAGGAGAGGCATGCGTGTACGCAGGGGGAGAGGACGATGGGACGAGATTGAGGAAGAATGGGGAATAGAGGCTACGCATCTCCATCCATCAGACAACGGTCCGATCGGTCGACACACGCGACTCGAACCTACGGACAACCTCCGAATGCATTATCTCTTCCCATTGGCAGTGAGCGAGGCTATCCACCGAGTCGATGCCTTTTCGATAATCAGAGCGTTTAGGAGTCTTTATGCGTTCGTTGAATAACGTATGGCTCGGCCAGAGACCGATACTGATGTCACTGTCCTTAGCTTTCGATGTACCAGTCCCTGCGCCTCCCTTATATGTACCGTGGATATTTTAAACGTCGCGGATGTCCCGGATGCGCTATGAGCTTCCTAAATCTTTTCAATACCGCCTGCACCCTTCAATACTTTCAATCTCATCTGGATGTACCGCTCGCCCTACAGAGAGGTCTACTTGCTAAGTAGGTTACTACCCATGAGGCTACTATTTTATAAAATTCAACAACTACCTGGAGCTATTAATTGGCAGCGATCTTTTGAATAACCATGACTGTATGCTCCCCGAAGAAGGTACTAACATTCTA
The DNA here is from genome assembly GCA_944738655.2 of Andrena hattorfiana. Classification (NCBI taxonomy): domain Eukaryota; kingdom Metazoa; phylum Arthropoda; class Insecta; order Hymenoptera; family Andrenidae; genus Andrena; species Andrena hattorfiana. The sequence goes on along the minus strand of OX122889.2, from coordinate 2,663,670 downwards.
TAAATGTATGCTCGTTCACGCGCTCGCTTGTACGCTTATACCCACGCAGAGGGAGCGTGGTGTGCCCGCACACGCGGGCCCGAGCAACGTTCCTGGCCCGGGGATATTAATGACTTACCTTCACCGGGAACAATACAGTCAGCTGCGACTCTTTACGTGTCTTCGTGAGTACCGTGCGCCCCGGTGATGCGAGCTGCCTAAGGTCGAACAAAAACACACAAACGAGTAGGCCGCGTGCTCGTCGATCGATTTATATCCGGCGCGTCGGGCGCGAGTGCAGGAATCCGAGCTTATAATTTTCGTACGGCCGCTTTTTCGTTCACCGTTAACGCTTTAATCCGTTCTAGCGGTGCGACACCCTCGCGCGAGGATGTCGCGAGCGATTCGCCACGGATTCGCTGGATTAGCGTGCTCTATGCGCCTGCTCCTTGACGTTACATTGTCGGCGTAGCTGCCGCGCGCTTCCTAACCTCCGGTCCGGCTTAACGCGCAACTATATTTACTGAAGTTAAATGCGTTGCATCGCGGTCAAGACGGACCAGGAGCAGTGCACTCTGGGATTCCTAGTTCCGAGAGATTAGGGGGGTCTGCGATTGATGGCCCAGTCCGTAATATTTGTAGCCTGGTTTAGGGTAGCCGCTGTCGGCGCGATGAGGTCGATCGAGTAGCAATAACGGTGAAGCTTCTTTCAAGGATCCAGGAGTAGGTAATCCCGAGAGTAATGTCTCCAGAATCCGTTAGGAGGCGCGATCGCGGACGGCATCTGCTTCTTATTCTCCGTGCCAAGCATACGCGGGGCAGATAAATATCATCGGGAACGCATCTCTCTTTCTAGACTCCGGCAGACACGCCGCGCGGTCCCGTCCTCTATGAATCATGTAGTACCTACGTTTTAGGTCAGGTTGTTCCTCTTAGGAGGCTGTCGGTTTTGATCGGCTATGGCGTTCCTCCTGGTTACCCTAGCCGGGGTGTTGCTGGAGCCTCCGAGAAGAGTCCACGGCGGTACGTAAGCCTCGCGCCAGCACTTATTTATGGTCCGGGATCGCCGGGGTGTACGTGGAACCGCCTCTACACAACTGTGATCTTCTTTCGCACGGAGCGTCACCCATCGAATCAAGCTGTTCCCTTTTTAATTGTAATACCAGCCTCTGCATAAACATTCCACGCTCTGACCACCCCAGTTCCTTAGGGGGTGGTCAGGTCTTCGCGTCTAAAAATCTTGGCTACGCGCTTTTATTCGTGATTTGTTAAGGATTTTGTGTTCGACATAGGAACGAGAAGAAAATAAAACGTTCGAGCTAGTGCTCGATGTTATCGTTTATATTTTGCCTGGGGATGATATTGAGATATCTTATCCGGGTGGGAAGAATTCACAGTAGTATGTAAACCTCGGGCAAGCATTTATTTATGGTCCCGGGTCACCGGGTGTGCGCGGGTGCCGCCTCTACAACACACTTTACAGAACATATTTTACACCGAACATCACCCACGAAACAAAGCTGTTTCCCAGTTAATTCCGCCTTCCACTCTGATCCCTACACAGGCGACCATCTGTACCGGTTAATTGACGCTACATCACTCGATAATTGGCGCAGCTACCAGCCATCTGACATCATTCGGCGTGTTTCGCTTCGCGCTACCAACCCGGAACGATTGTCAACCACTTCTAGATACAAATTTCGTTTACAGCGAAGGAGAAGTTCCAGGAGGATGTCGTGAAAGTCAGAGGGTTCCAATTTCTTGCGAGGTGTAATTCAGTATTCAAAGACTCTCGTCCTCGATATTGCATCGATAGCGAATCAGGACGTTTCGGTACTTCTTCGTTTGTTTATCTGGAAAGGAGTGACAAGTAGGCTCGCGTTCACGGCACTTCCCTTAGAACGGCCGCGTCGATCGGGCTCGGCCAACAGGCGGGACGAAAATAGTTGGTAAGGGTGTAAAAGGGGACGGTGCAAGCTGAGCGTGATTCCGCGCGCGGCCAGCCGGCGAACCGGCGCGGCACGGCGAAGCGCGCGCTCCTACCCTCGCGGATTGAAATATCCGAGGGATAATTAAGCAACCGAGCCGTGCAGCTGGACGTTGAATAAATAATTTTAGGCGCGCACGCGAGCTCGTCGCGGCCCTAAGCGTCGAATTATGCAAACCTCTCTCGCGGCAGAAGATTTTCTCGCTAACCTGCCGCCTCCGCGATCCTCTGATGGGAAATTCATGTGGTCGGCGGGTCCGTTAAATCGTTACACGGAACGTAATGCGCCGTATCATCGTAGAACGTAGGTGCTAACGAATTCCATCGAACGAGCTCATTTGCTCCTAACCACCGACTCCGCTAATGGAACGATTTACAAGCTGCCGCGATCTCGGATCTCGCAAACATTTTCGAGACGATTGCCTCGAACGGTACAGCAGAGCAACCGGGAAAGAGTCGGGACGTCTGTGTCAGGTGTATCCTCCCTTGCCGCTCGCCTGGTACCGGAAGTTGAGGCCTGGCGAGCACGTAACGATCCGGTTATGAGAAAAATCGGCGCTATCTATCGGTATCTATATCCCCGTTAACTTCGGCGGATCGATGGTCGCTGATGATGCAGAGCGACATCGATCCATCGAGTGACGCATGGCAGCGATATTTCTTATCGCGGTTAATTGAGACGCTACGGTGACTTATAGTGGAAGTTAGCTACACCCGGCGCGGAATACACGCGAAACCCGCAAAAAGTGCGTTCCACTGTGGCGTCCCATTGTGCCGTCTAACGGATGGACGTATCGAATACCCGTTGTAACACGTTGTACGGCATGGTATCTACGAGGAACCGACGCTCGACCACGGGGCATAGAAAATATGACGCCCAAGTGACGCGTAACCGAACGTGTTCGCATTTGTCGATTGTCGTACGACCTACCATTTATGTAAATAGTTTTCATCGGACCCGGCTGGACGTAGGTACGGCTATCCTGATTAATGGATGCCCACCGCGATTGATTCGAGGTCCGTGAACTCGGTGATGAGCCAACGGAGCCGGGCAAGTGGCCATTTTTATTCCGGGAATTTTTCCGACTTAGGATTTAGGATCAAGAAAACTCACGCGTCCCGACGAGGAAACCTCCAACACCCGCCGATTGCTCCAGAGCTGATTGCATCGCAATCTGAACGCGCTCGATCATAAGTGCATTTTAAATGGCTGATGTAAATGCGCGGAACCGTTGATCCCGCGTGATTTATTTGCAACGAGCACCACTGGCCTCTGTGTCCGACCATTACATCCAGATGGTCTACGTGACTCGGTTATCCACAAATCGGACGCCGCGGCGCCTGTCCGCAATTTCCGGATTATTCCCAAGCTGCTCTAATTGCGTAATTACTCTATCTTCTTAAAAAGGAAAATGTCTCTGAATAGTGTCTTTTGGAATATAGTTTTTATTATTATTATTATAAGTATTATTATTATTATTATTATTAAACGTCTTTATTACTCAAAGATAATGAAGAAACCTGAATATTACAAATGACATAGACGATAAGAGTAAAGGCGGGGCTGCAGTGGTAACACTGTTGGGAAGCCTAACCGCGTACAATAAACTAAACTAAAGTAGAGACAAAAAGAAACAAACGTAACAAATGTTAAAAATAAACTAGACTAAGTTAGCTTAAGACTTAGAGCTAACATGAGAATAGCACAAGGAGTATAGTAAGCAAAATGATTAAAAGTGCTGGAAAATGTGTTGCCGCACTGCGTGTCTGAAAGACTGGTAAGAGTCTAACTGTCGAATAGTAGCAGGAAGGGAGTTAGAGTAACGTGCCGCGATATAAGAAAAAGAAGATTCGAATTTAGTGGTGCGATGCGCAGGAATGGTGATGAGAGATTGAGACCGAGTTGAGAGAGAGTTAGAAGAGTGATAAGAAAGGTTAGTGAGTAGGATATTATAAAGATACGACGGACTACGAGAAGAGAGTACCTTAAACACGAGACAGCAAACATGGAGTTTCCATCTTTGCGACATACATAACCATGAGGACTTAAGAGGAAAAATTCGGAAAAATGGATTTTGGGGGTTTGACATTTTCTTAAAGTACAACATCTCAAAAGTATTGTGTGAAAGTTTCAATTTGATCCGACCAAAATTGGCGGAGCTGTGCGAGTTTTGGTATAGACATGTCCTGGAGGATGTAAACCTAACTTAAAACTTTAAACGCGTTTTTCTCGAAACTACATTTTCAGAAACGGTGAGCAAAATATCTCGAGAACCGCTGCATCGAATGAATTCAGCTTTTGTGGGCTTGTTCTATATGTAAAAATCTTGTCCTTAATCGTGGATTTTTCATTTCCGTTGCGTAGTTTTTATTTTACAGATGAAAAATGAGCGATTTTTGCGGCGAAAATCGATATTTTAATTTGAACACTCGCCATTTTGTAGCAAATTAATTTTTCGGGATAATGAACGATTAAGGACAAGATAATTTAATATACTAACTAAATTCCTTCGAATTTTTCATTTCAGATGAATCAGGTCAAAGTTAGAGTGATCACCGCAAACTACTGAAGAAAAAATCGCTGTCGGGAGATCACTTATATTTCTTTTATTTATTTATATTTTTCATTGGGGTAATTACTACAATTAGTATAAGATGTACACTTTCGAATACACGAAGATTTGTTTAAAAAAGTCTTCAAGTTTTTCCCCCAAAAAATCCCGAAAATACTTACGTTTTCAGACCTTGCAGGTAGGCATAACCCCTTAATAAAGAACGGAGACATTCTCCTCGACGAAGAAAATCTTAAATTTGCCTGTTTAACGCTAGAACCAATGCCTCGAATAACCTGATAGAGAAGGGAAATCAGAGGCTGGTGTAACACCAGGGGCGGAAGCCCTCCGAAAATCGCATAAATAACCGAAGACGGTGGCGTCTGCCAGGTAGAATTGTGCGGCGATGTTACGCCTCGAGGACACGTTAAATTGTTCCCTACATTCCACTCAATATTCGCCGCATGGCATCGCAATAATCATTGTGTTCGGTTGTTCCGGTGCTCGTGTCGTATCAAAGCCCAAGACGCAGTGCAACAGACGCCATTCAAGAGAGGGCCATAAATTTCCAGGGGAGCGAAAGACTGCTTTTTTTACAGTCGCTCGTGCAGGCTGAACCAGTGAACGCTCTGTTTCATACGAGCCTCGAATTCCTCTAGCTTTTTTACAGCCTCCGTTTGAGCAGCTTCCGATACGTAAATTAGTTATCGAGAAAAAGCACAGCAAGAAGATTATACATGGGCGTGATCATTGCGATCCGAAGGGAGCTTTGATTTCTCTAAGAAGCGAAGTGAAACTTCGCTTCGTCTTTCCAACGAGTCTCGCAACTGTCGCCAGCTTTGAAAACGCGCTGTTTTCACTGTTACCCCGCGCGTGGCGAACTTTCCCCGTGAAAAGAGAACTGCGCGCCGCCGACTAGCGGGGAAAGGAGAGAAACCAGTGGACCGTATGAAGACATCTCGCGATAAACCGGAGAAAGACATCGGGGGGGGGGGGGGGACGATCGTGGTTCGATTTTCCGGGACTTTTGTCGCGGGAAAACCACGAAACGTGTGTAGGTTGGCGGCACGGGCGGCACGGGCTGCTCGAGCCGCCCGAGCCATTCAGCGGCAGCTCGTAAATTTTCAGGAGCGGGAATCCTCCTTCGGGAGGGGTTTGTCGGGCCGAAAGACCGACTGCAGGAGCATAAGGATCAAGGATCCCCGTGGCGAGCGGGCCACGACGCAGCAACAGGCGGCCCACTTCGCTCCCGGCACACATCCATTACCCCATCGGCTCATCCCGTTTGCACTAGCTGCTTGCAATGAAAATTTATGCCCTAATAAGTGATTTGTACCGCGTCCTTGACGCGAGCACGGCTTGCGCGGACCCCGGCTAAATTGCACGGCCTTTTGGCCGGCAACTTTCCAATCCGGAGCGCGCTCACTGCGAACGGGCAATTACCATCGTCGCCGCGATCTTTCGCGACCTGTTTGCGTTGGTGCGCCCCTTCCAGGCATTGTTAAATGGGAGATCGTAAGCATTGAGCAATGCGTTCGCGATCGAGACTCGGTACCCTCGGCCGAACAACAATGGTAATGTCAAGTTTGCTCAACTACGAAAGGCAGAACGGAGGATGTATGTCGATACGTTGCAAATAATCCCTGTAATCGTTACTTCGCTGGAAATATCGATTTTTCGCGCAACGGTCATTTATCGCCGGCACGTTCGACTACCTACCTACCGTTCACACTATGCTCGGGTTTTGCGCAATTCTTTAAAGGGCGTTTCGAGCTCGAGCAGCGGAGCATCGAAGGATTCATTTATCGCTAGAATAGGATTATGCGCGCGGCAATGGAATCATAGAACGTTAACGCAGGGAATTACTTAGAATCTTTTCATCCGACACGTAGGAATCGATTGCCAAGCCGTTGGGATTGTTAAAATCTCCATCGCGAATCGCCGAGCTCGCTTGGCTCCCGCCGTAAAAATTCCATGAAGTAGCAATCTCGTGGTTAAATTAAGTATTGTTAAGCGTGCTGCGCGCGAACTTAGCTCGGGGAAAAATGATTGCGGCGCGGAGGACGTATCCCTCAAGATGAGGCCGCGTATAGCTTTAATACGGAACTTGCAGTGTATATTGGACAGGGAATTGCTCATGCATGCTGATTGATTAATGCATACTAATGAAAAGAATTTTTGTTGTTACTAAAATGAAATATGCGATGCGACCAGGAAAACCAGTTCCAGGCTAACGTTCCCGCGTTAGTTTCGCCTGTTAGCCATGGTAATGGTTGTTGCATATAGGTACTGTGTCTGCATACTCTCTCATCATCGTCCGAGTGGTACAGCCGCGCCGCGCCGTGCCGGCCTCGAACAACCTTCCGATGCTCAACGATTTCTAAGCTTGTCAATTTCGTATTAGCGATCGAAGGAGAAGTCGATGCTTCTGTCGTTGATCAGTACCGACGAGTTCCTTTAATTTCACTCTAAACGTGGTTTGCAACCTAGGGCAGGTCTCTTGGATAAATGGGCCGGGATGCAAGATATATTTTGGGGCCTCAAATAATTTCTCAAAAAAAATGGTAAAAATGCGTAGGGTAAATCCGGGAGACGCGGTCGACCTAATATAAAATGGCTATTAAAACTAATACAGATATTACTTATTTTATCAGAACAAACCTAATGTGTTCAGAATTTTATGCCGATTCAGAAAAACTGGTCGATATTTGCTTTAAGACAATATTTACTGTAAATCGGGTTGAAAACTGAAGTCGTGACATCTGACCATCTCGCCCGAGGTGCCGGGAGAAATTGTTTTCGTCGTTGACAGAGACTATTCACATAATTATTCATGGAAAAATAACAAAGAAGAAAGCAAAATTATTTATGAGTGAATACAACTACAGATTCATTGATATTTAATTTGTTTACGCTAAACGAGTAAAGAACACATCAAAGATAAAGCGAACTACCTGCCGGCGATTAGCAAGGCAAATGAATAGAAAAGTGAATGAATAAAATAAATAAACAATAATAAAAATAAAATAATGATAAAAAATAAAAATATAAATAAAAATAATAAAAAAAATCATAACTCGACCATCTCTCCTTTCTGCAGCGAGAGATGGTCTTCTCGTTAGTTTTGAGTTAATATTCCCAAACATTAGATGGAAATAAACATAGAACCATATTTTAAATACGATTGTGTACACCGTTGTTTGACAAAAGAGGTTAAATGTAACCTCAGTTTAACTTTTATAGCCTGTAAATCTAGAAAAACACAGAAGGAACCGGAGTGACGCTATTCGTTCAATTGTTTGGCTTCTAGAGAAGTAATTGGTCTGCACTTTAACGCGTTTTTACCTATAGAGTCTGAAATATAGCGACTCGACCAACTCTCCGGCCCGACCGCGTCTCCCGGATTTACCCTAACATATTTTCACAGAACGAAATCACAAAAAAAGAATAATAATATCAATAATAAAGAAACTAAGATAAAAGAATAAAATAAATAACCGTTAACATATTTAAATATATGATTTTTTATTGCCATATCATTAATAATATTATTTTTCCTTAATTTTAATCAAATAAAAAACAAATCTCATTTATTCATTTTCATTTTCGCTTTTCTTCATTTTTCCTTTTTCTAGGGCCCCGTTGCAAACTAACAAAGATCGAAGCAGACATTTGAAGGGAAAGAGAAACAGTCAGATTTCTAGATTATTCAAGAACTTTCCTATCGAATAAAGTCTTCCACGATACAAGTACATCTGTGAAACATTCACTCCCATTCTTAAGGCGTTCTCATAGGTAATTTCGCCGGATATTCCTCAACAGAATTGCTTTTGCGGGCTGTTGTAACAAATTCTAGCTACCTAATATGCCGCCGCTAATCCACAGAACTAACACGTTAAATGTAATCAGTGTGTTCGAACTGTTTTAACTCCTGGTTGAGTCGTTGATGTTCTGTATGTATCGCGAAGTGCTCCGACTACTACCCTTGCCACAAATAGGCCTAGGGAATTGTACCGCCACTCGTGGCCCCTTTGCACGGTCTTATTTATGGCGGAATGATTGAGCCTTGATTACAGGCTGCGGGAATGAAACGACCTTCCGCTTACTGAATAGTCGGCAGCCTTCTCTTTCTCCCAATCAAATCCCAATGAAAGTACTTTTTCTAACTACTTAGTTGAGTCACCGCGCATAGTACTCTGCAATTAACTCTTGCGACTACTTGACTGTGCATCTTTAAGTGACTGAACATGAAATTCAATTGCACAGGGTAATGATAATAGAAATAAAAATTGAGAGAAGTGTGTTTCGCCGATGAGTCGTGGAAAAGAAGACAGAGAAAGTGGCGAAGAAATTTAAAAGCTGACGGCGAGCTCGCGAACGCTTTCGATGAAAGTGGCCGGACCCGGAAGCGCTTTTTTCCACGCTATTTTCTATCGATACCTACTCTTATTTACAGAGGGGACGCAGCGGCGTGTTCCTCGAGCGCCGCGATCCAATCAACTTTCTACAAGCAACTTGCACAAAGTCAACGCACCCGAAACAGCAGTTCGTCGGGTATCGCGACGTCGCAGATGATCTTGACGAACAATCTACAGTTTCTTCGAGACCCTCGAAGGTTGAATTAGAACGTGGCGTCCGATTATCTGCAAACATGATCGTCCAACCGTCCGGTCATTAAAATCTCTGTGTCAGAGTTTCGCGTCAGCGTACAATATTAACTAAACGTCACTGCGGAATCTCCACCTTCTACTAGTGACAACTTGTGAGCGAAGCTGCGAATTATCATTTTACAATCTCCACTGTATGGACCATTTATATTAAATCATCGTCCTGCGGTACTCGTCCGAGGCAACTCCTTGAACGTCAGGTTAGCCGTTCGATGAAACAGGGCATTCGGAATGGTAGGAATAGTACGCACAGTCGAATCGCTCATCTTTCTGCGCTCCACAATGGAATATATAGCATCTGCTCGTAATTCACGCGTCAACTGGACTATTCTAAGCACGGTCGAAGCCCCGAGAGCTTGCGGGCCGATCTAGCGGCTTTAAACACCGTTCAGAGAGCCAAACAATCCCGCGGAAACGTCCAAATAAACGAACCGGTCGCCACCGATCGGCGTCAGGCGGACCAGGGCGTACGAGTAACGTCCAGGGGCATCGTTCGTTTGCGCGCGCTGGCCTTAGGAGAGAATTATCGGCCTGTAATTACGCGTTCCACGAGCGAAGCCACCTTCCAGATAACCAACCACCGTCTTCCCGAATCGTTAACCGGCAATCCGCCCGGGCAAAATAATTACGCGATCGCTTGATGGACGATAACTGGCCGCTCGCTCGCGCACACCTGATTATCATGCCGTTCGCTGGCCAACCGACCGTTTCTAAGTAGATCGAGGAGTTCGCGGTGGCAACGGACGATTGTCGATCAAACACCGATCGTTGCGCATCCTCCGTGGCCGATTCGGTTAGTCCGTGCAGGAATCGGGCGCCCGATGGCACGCCTTCGCCGGTAATTACCGAGCGCCTCTCGATTGCTGGATATTTGCGCACGCTACTTCGAGCGGCGATCCGTTCCTTTCGCCGGTTTCCTGACGGTAGATAGGTACTTGTTTTGGAGCGGATTGCAGGTTACCTCTCGCATTCGCGCCTCTTTCTCACGTCGATTTTCGCGGCAGAGCGGCGATGTCGGATCTGAAACGCGGAAAAGCTGGATCCTCTTGCGAGCGTCCTCCGTTTGTTTCTCCAAATCAGACGGCGAGGCGTTTATGTATCAGCATCAGCTTGAAAGCGTCGCGACGGTCGGACGAGCCAGTAAACCGTACGTCCCGTTTCGTTGAACGCGAGCCCTGACGAATCAATTATATTTCCCCTCGATGCGGACACGCGAGTTGTCTATTTTCTTACGCCTCGCTCTAGACGCCGCTTTCTTCTCCAATTTTTTTAAGACAGAGCTCGCTGCGAGGCCTATCGCGCCGCCAACGACGTTGGCCATCACGCTTGAATAATAGAAATCGAACGTGCTCCTCGCGTCTCACATACGACGGCCCGTCAGCTGCCCGTGCCCGTCGAACTTGATCCCGCTCCGGTAATTACTCCTTGTTATCGGCAATTATATCCGCAATTACCGAGCGACCTCGCAATTATTTTCTTGCGAAATTTCAGGGAATGGCGAGGGGATGATTTCGTGATAATTCGGGAGGATGTGAAGCCGCTTGGGAAGCAGCGGGTATAAATATTAATAAGCGAACGGGTCTTGCCGATCGTTCTTCGATAATGTAATACCTTTAATTTCTGTACTGAGATTCCGAACGAGGCAATTTCGCATGACTTTGTAACAATCTGCTAGCGAGCGAGTGGCGAACGCATTCCGGAGCGAGCTCTACGCGGAGCAGCGTGAATTTCTCAAAATATCGTTGGACCACGAAAAACATAATTCACGATTCTATTTTGTCAGAGAGTTACTTCTGTACATCAAAATGGCTATTGCGTCCGAGATCGTGTTAAATCTGCTATAAATCCTGCCACGTGGAGTGTATTTCGAGGGTATCGTTATTATTAAGTATCGCCGAACCTACCTGAAAACGTAATCCGCGGCCTTGAAGCGAACTCTAGGCGAAATCTAAAGCTGAGCGGGGCCAAGCTCGTGCCTCGCGTTGCAAGGATCGAGAGACGCCAGGAGGGGGTCGTTCGCTTTCGGGATCGCTTAGAGAAGACACGGTCAGGTCGGAATTTACCTAGCATAATTACCCCGAGCAGAGTTACCCCTTTGATGGGGCGACTTTCGTGCAACTCTTCGTGATTTACGGTCACTCTCGTGCGGCTTGTACCATCGACGCAGAATTCTGCGAAGCAGGCAATTATCACGACACTGTCTCCTCCAAAGGAGCGTACAATTAACGCCGTGGGTTGCACGAGACGTCTCGTCGCGGTGCCGGGCCGAAAAATTCAGATCTCGAGGGGTTCCGTGGCTTTCGCTCCGGTTGAAACGCGAACGAGGCGCTCCAAAGGGCCGTTGTCCCGACGGCGATGACGCGCAGCGTGCCCAAGATCTTTCGGGGCAACGAAGTTCTCGTACAACGCACGTTCTAAATCTGTTAATGGGCTCGCGCGGAAACTGATTCAATTTACATCGCTGTGACGGCTTACGGAACCATTAACCCTTCTGCTATCGAGAGACCTGATCACAATGGAGCTCCTCCACACATGCGCGAGGAAAAGCCTGGGAGGACCGGGCCCCGCGCTGCCAAAAGAGAGCTGCGAAGCTAAGGGCCAGCCTCGGTCCAGTGCTCTAGAGCCGCCGAGCCTTGGAATTCCGATTTCAGTGGAAAATTTCTCTCGCTACCGTTCGGGAAACCCGTCGCTGTAATCCTAGGCCACTGGTCCCCTGTGGAGGCCGCGAGGCAAGTAGAAACACACGGGGCACGGGACATGGGACACGGAACGAAGGAAAAAATGAAAGCGTGTAGAGGCGAGGGCGTGAGCGGGGGAGAGGAAGTCGAGAGGCGCAGGAAAGGAGCTTCGCTTTTCGTATCCCGTTTGGGAGGCCCGTCGAATGGGCTCTCCAGGCTTCGTTCGGGAAAGGGCAACAGAGACAGAGAGCGAGAGAGAAGAGAAAGAAAGAGAGAGAGAGCAAGGTGGAGCGAGAGGGAGAGCGAAGGAAAGGGCCCCCCGCGCCTTACAATGCAGCCTGATTTATGGCCCGGGCGCACATACATAGAGTTACACACGATATCATAATACCATTAATTCTTCGTCAAATTCCCCGCTGACTGAATCATACTGGCCGCGCAGTAAATCACGCGGGGCGACTAATGTGAACGCGACCAGCGCTCGCTCGCTGTCTTATCTCCTTTGAACCACGGGGGCAGGTGGATCCAGTCCCTTGGACCCCGCTGAATTACTCTCTTGGTCCTGGACTCGCTAGCGTTGCCCTCCTCCTCGTCCACCACATCCACCTCCATCGCCACCCTCCTCCCTCGCCCCTCGTGCCACCTTTCCGGAACCCATAGTCGTAACAGGCCCCCCCCCCCCTCGCGTCACCCGGCGAACGGGTCGCACTCTATTTGTCTCCTCTCGTTTCCGTATTTTTATAGCCGTCGTCGTTATCCGAGAATCACCGAGCCGATTTCACGAGGGACTACCGCCGCGGCAGCCACTTGTCGGGACACCAACGTTTACGTAATCGCGGTTCACCGGAGGACCGTTCCGCTCGGCGGCCTTAGCTTCTCCGAGAGGAAGCGTGGGCGTTCGTGGCAATCGCCATTCGACGTGGACATTTTTAATCTCTTCTACTTTCTCGTTTTATTTCCGTTTCTCTTCCTCGCCGCCGCGACTGTCTAATCTAACGTATCGTCGAGAGATTTTCCAGCGGGCTGCTGCGTTGTTTTGAGTTCTTGCGGCAGCGTAGGCTTCCATGGTCTTTTTGAAAGATTTCCAGTGAAAAATTTTCAATGCCTCCGCACATTAAGTAGCCGTCCGATTTTACGGCAGGGATTAATGGTCGACGAGTGAGCTTTTGATGTTATAAGTTTCTAGTGGGATTTCGAGTTTAATGGATATTAGGCCCACTGTTTTTTCTTCGGTCAACAGTCAATATCTCAATCATACATTCCCAATTTTCTTGGAGTAGGTATCTGGTTCGTTAAGAGTCGGATTGTTGACTGTTTTAACGCGACTAACGCGATATGCCCGTAATTTCCAGTTACTTTCGGACAACCTCGACTGTCTTATCGATTATTTTTCTGCTATTCTTGTGCGGCGCTCGTCACCGAACGTCAGCCGTTCCGCAACAACGTGAAACATTTACGGAGTAGATTAACCGAACCGCGGATCGTTCCAAATCGCTTGGCGATCAATTCGTTTAGCGTGCAGTTCGCCATCGAAGATTAAGAACCGATGAAAGGGATTGAGTCGCTATTACGCAACATGCGACCGTTAAACATCAAATGGATCTGATTTATGTCTCGGTTGCCAGAGTTTCCTCCCGATTGATCGGTCACGTTCAGCGAGAAACATCCGAGCGACGAAAATATTCGAAACTCGAGGGAGAGAGCCTGCTAATTTGGTAGTGGCTTCCCGTTTAAGAGCGCAACCGTGTAATATACGAGAGAGGATCGCTATCGCGACAAGTATCGAAATTTATAATCGCGCCGCTAATATTTTAGCCGTGATTTAACAGTCTTGAGTAGCCGACCGCCGCCGCCGCCGCTGCCGTCGCCGTCGCGAAATACATAATCACGAGTATCAAAAGTCGTGATTCCACATTCCTGTTATGACACACTGGCACAAATTTCCGCGGCGCTAATCTACAAATCACCGCTAACTTTTGCGAGCTGGCAATATTTCTTTTGCGGACATACATTATATGACTTATCACCGATCGGGCCTGGCCGACGCGCGATTTACGGCCTAGCAGAATACACGCTCTACAGTCTACACGAAGAATGGCTTTAAGCCTTCCTTTTCCCCCGTGTAATTCGTTTACAGAATGTTACTTTCGGAGGCTCGATTCGTTTCTTTCTTTCCGCTGCGAGCGAGACTCGAGAAATGGCTGGCTTTCGGAAATCCAAACTTCTTTTCGGCAATTACAGGACAAGGGGGGTCGCGAAACACGTGCAGGCATCGTGGGAGGCAAAGGTTGAAGGGAGGATATGGCAAAAGTGATGGCTGTTGTGAATATTTTCAACTTTATCGGCAGAAATTTTAAGGAAGGGCTGAAGGCAAAATTCAGGTTTCAACAATTCGGATATTACTTAAATATTCTTGGCAAAATAGGATAAGAATTTTTCAGTTGCATTGCTCTTTTATCCTCCGTGATTAACGTCGGTATGTATTTAGCTGAGTAAACAGAATTTTGGTGTTTCTTCGTGTTTATACGTTACTTGTCTCTGATACCTACGATTTCATAGTCTATTGTGTTTGATTGCGTGTACACAGGAATGTATACAAACGACGGTTTAGCAAAGGCAATAATTTTGTGAGATTCACAGTTTCAATTTCCATCGCATAAAGATTGTTTTATTGCCGTGAATATTTAATCTTATGCGTGGTAATATTATTTGATGATGATAAAATACGATGCGATAACTTGCGATTAAGCTTCACGCAGAATACACTATTTACCTACCATGCTACTTGTCAGTATGCCTGGTTACAATGCACTATTGGGCAACTACGATAAACGTGAAACTAGCGCCACTCTATCAGAGAATAAGGAGCCAAGTGGAACACGTAAAAGTGCTCGGAAAGTATCTCGAAGCGCGATATAAGGGCCGAAAGTGGAAGAAACTCCGTTTCCCCATCGAATCAGCTGGAGCGTTTCTGCGCGTCGAAGCGACGTCGACAGCTCGAGCCAACCGACCCATGGGTAACCCACAATTAAGTAGGTACAATCGCGTAGCATCGGCAGCAGAAGAGCGAGAGGTGTAATAAGAATAAATAGAAGACGATAGAGAGGGAGAGTGGACTTACTCTGGCCGATGTGCACCCTCTTCATCCACGGGTAAATCTGCGGTGGATTGCTACCGGTGGCGTTGGACTTGTTGGACGAGTTGTTGCCGGTGCTGGAGGTGCTGGAGGTGGAGGACGCCGGCGAGGACGCGGACGACGCGGTGGTGAGCGTGGAGCTTCCCTCTGCCACGGGTCTGGAGCTTCCGCTGGGCGGCGATGCGGCGGAGGCGGCCACGGATGACCTCGAGGAGGTCCCAGGTGGCGAGGTGAGGCTGGAAGCGGCCTTGCTGGTGCCAGGTGCGACCAGAGGTGTCGGACTGTTCCTGGAGGTGGACGTGGTGAGATCCTGGGGCGAGGCGACGCTGGTGGAGGACGTGGAGTCGGCGTACTTGCAGCTGGACGTGGATGGTGCCGATGGCGTGGACGCGGCCTGAAGGAGCGGCGTGGTCGGGTCCGGGTGTAGCTGCGGCTGAGGATGATGCTGCTGGGGATGATGGGACTGTTGCGCGTGCAGGCTGTGCTGCTGCGAGGTAGTGGTAGCGCTGAGCCGCGACTGTGGCTGCAACTGCGTGTAGTCTATCATGCCGGTGGGCGCCGTGTGCTGCATCCCGGCTGCCGGGGCGGCGTACGGATGCTGAGGGTAGTGTTGCTGAGGAGAGTAACAGGGCGCCGGGTAACTGGTAGCCGCGGCATTCGGATTGTAATAGTCCCCACCTGCGGGAGAAGCCGCCTGCATCGGTTCCCCGGGCGAGTTGGCGGTGGCTCGGGGCTGCTGCTGCGGCTGCTGGCCCGCGTAACACGACGCGAGAGAGTTGACGAACTGATAGGAACTCATTGTTTTCACGAGATCGCACCCGTCGCCGACGTCACTGTACCGATCGCCACGCACGTGTACGGTTCGACATTCACGAGAACACCCACCACCGATCCCTCGGATCTCCAGCTGGTCGGGAGGAGGAGATACGCGCACTCTCGTTAAGTACAAGGTCGTGTCATCGTGTCGCTGGTCTCATGACAACGGCACCGGCAGCGGCAGCGGCGGCGGCATGTCACAGATTCGGTCCGGCCAGCAGAGATGCGGTACGGGCGATCACACTGACGCACCGGCGAGAAAAAAAGAAGCGAGCCCTGGCCGTTCCTCTTGCTGGCGGATGGGAGCTCGCTGGCGTTCACACCTATCGCGCGGCGTTACACGCGGATAAACACGTCCCTAAACGACTCGATAATGAACGAGGGGGATCACGGCGAATAGAAGGAGAGGCGGCCGCGGCCGTGCGCCGGCAGGCGGGCAGAGTCTGAGGCCGACCTGGGCCGAGTCGGGAGTTTACGAGGGCCACGTGGGCCTGGGCTATAAAACTGTCTTCTGCTTCTTTACGACCTCACGAGTCGCAATTACCTACAGAGAACTCGCGGAAGCGGCGTGCAGTAGCGCGTAACAGCCGGCTTATCGGGTCGCCCCATTGAAGACGAGACCCCCGTGCACTTCTCCCTCTTCCTCGATGATGTATTTCCACGAATCCAAGATTCGCGAGGGACCAGCCGATGGGATAGTCGCGATATTCACGGGAACGTAACACGCGGCAAAGTGTATCGCCGTAGGAATGGAACTGACGTGGTGTGCTCTGGCTGCCGCGGTGTAGCCGGTATCACCGCATTAGGGGGTGAAGCGTTTCTGTCGCGGTTCGCGGTTCCCCGTTCGCCGTTCACCGTTCCTGTTGCGTGCGCGGAGGGTGGTTGGTATCGTACTGAAGACCTCGCCACGATCCAACGGAGGCCCGGTGTGTGCGGTAGCTTGTCACGTGCCCGCGCTCTCTGCGTGTCAGAGGAGCGCCTCGACCAATCCCCGTCGTTCGTCAAACCTTGATTGGTCTCTCCGCCGGCGTAGGATTCTTCAACCCCGTTCCTTGCGTCTCCGTCGGTGCTGTGCTGCTGCTGCTGCTGCTGGTGCTAGTGCTGGCGCTGCTGCCGCTCGCGTGGCGGTGTGGTGGTGTGTGGTGGTGTGTTGCCTGCTTGGCTGCTGCCCGACGTGACAAGAGCCGACGAGAGGGGTGTGCGAGCAAGACAGGCGATCCGAGGGGTCACAGAGAGGGGATAGCACCGTCAGGGGGGCTAATGGAGAGATATTCGGGAGCCCCGAGGACCGATGGTGGGGCGAGGATCTCGCTGCTCCTCTCTCTTTCTCTCTCGTTCTCTCTTCTCTGCAACCTTCTAGCCGCAACGTCACCAAGAAGTAGTAGTCTTCCGCTTGCCGTCTCTGCGAGGGGGCAACGCGCGCACGCGCCCCCTTCCGCGTACACCCTCGTGCTTTCGCGAGGAAGGAAGGAAGAAGAGGTGGTTCTCCGCGAGACCGCGTTCCGCTCGATCTACGATCGTTCGATCGCTTCCGAGATCCGAATTCTTCGCCTACTCTTAAACTTCGCTCCAACTTCGCCGACTGGCCTTACTCCGGCTTTGGTGCTGGTATTCCTTCGCGATCACCGAGACACCGGGGAGAGCAGGGCCGATGCTGCTCAGCGAGTGCTGACCGCTTGGTCCCGGACAGAGTCGAGGCAGGAGCGTCGCGTCGGGTCGCCCGTCAGATCGACCGTCAGGTGGAGAGCAGTCTCAGTTGACTTCCGCACGCATGATTGGCCCCGCGAATTGGACAGAGTCTGAACCGTGGAGAGAACGGGTCGGGTGCCGCGCTCGAAGCTGGGGCGCGCATAAGTCAGCCGGACGGCCGCGGCTGACAGTTTTATGAGAGTTTGATAGTCTCCGGCGCGCTGTTCTCCGTCGACAGCGCGAGAGGAGCCGGAACGTGTCTGTGGGAGAGACGGAGCAGTTCGCTGGCGGAAAAGAAAGGCCGGGGCGCGATGGAGCGAGAGGGAAACACGCGCGCACTACGCACCGCACTCTTTATTGTCCCATAAATTCAAACCTGTTGCCCATAGTCGAACGAGAGGGAAGGGCTGCGGGAAGGAGCGACGGAGACAGAGGGACATGGGGTATAACAGAGTAATAGAGAGTCAGATAGAGGGAGAGAGAGAGAGAGACAGACAGAGCGAGTGGAAAGCGTGCACGAGACTAGGAATCCTCTCCCAATCGCGCGATCCGATTGACGCCCCCGTTGTTATCGCACGTACGGCGAACCCGGACGCAACTCGTAACTCACTGAACCGACTGAGCCGGCCGAGAGGAGAGAGCCTTCGGTGTTGGCGGCTCCAAGGCGAGCAAAAGCATGTGTGACGTAGTAGCCAGTTGGTCAAACGGGGGGCACCGCGGGGTGGCGTGGTGTCGGTGGGGTTCCGGAGCGAAGGGGACGGCCGAGGAGGCGGAGCTCTCCTCGCTGCTCGCGGATTACGCTTCGGCCGACTCTGCCGTCTTTTCCATGCATACTTTCCGCGTTCCTCCGGATCGCACCTCTTTCTCAACGTCTCCCCGCTTTTCCCAACTCGTGTCTACATCCTCGACCCAGTCGCACCTTATCAACCGCCCATCTTTTCACCGATCGTCGTCCTTCGCAATCGTAGCCGGTACAACAATGAACAAGTCGCCGGATATAAGCGTGTAACGGAGATGGGGAGCCGATTAGTCGCTGCGCCGAAGAAGAGAAAAGCGGTTGAAAAGGAGCAGCGTGTCCCCTCGCTCGCCAGATGTGGCAAGTGCGACCCGGCCTGGCCGTTCCTGTTGAATTGTCGCGCGCGCCCGCCCCCGGCCGCCCCTCCCCTTCTTCAACCTACCCCCACCAGCGCCACGCCGCGCCCCACCACCGTACTCCGAACCGGCTATCTCTTCCACTTTAAGTCTCTCGCGGTTCTGCTCTTGTGCTCGTGTACGCGGCCATCCCCACCACCTCCTCGGTATTCGCCACTTCGGAGCTCGGTATTTGTCCTACACCTACCATCCTTCCTACATAGGCCTCTCTTTCCTCGCGAGCGGCGCGCTAGGTGTGCTCGGAGCGCGCGCGCAAGCAGCGTCACGCGGTGGGAGCGATAGAGGAGGGAAAGGTTGACAAGTGATCACGGATCAGATACGGTTCATCCTCTGCCGCAAAACACCGACGAGTTGCTGGAAACGCGATCGTCGTCGGAACATTCGCGGATTCGTCATCGCGACGGCGACGGCCACCGAGCCGGCGCTTTTGTTCGAACACCCCGATTTCCAAAGAACCCCGTCCCGGAGCGAGGGGTGGGTGAGTTTGAAGGGTGATCGAAGTTCCGGGAATACAGCTTCGTTGGCGGCTCGATTATATGTGTTCAATAAGTATCTGTTGCCTAAATTTGAGCGGATGATGGCACATTGTTAGGGATTTAGAGAGAGGAGATGGAGATCCACATGACGCGTTCTCACGATCACTCTTCATGAAGAAGTAAAAAGTAATGATCAAGGCGAGGCAGGCTAGCTCGATGATCTATTTAATTACTTAGGTATTTATAGACAATTTTCAGCGATAGGTATGTTTAAAGGTTTGATAGGTACTAGCCCAAGAATATAAACAATCCAATGTAACTGTTTAAATACTTGTTAAGTAGGAGAGAGTTGCCAATATCGTACTGGTCACCTAAATCGTACCTCAGCAATTTCTCAGTAATTATTGAATGTAAACGACATCTGATAATAAAAATATTCAGTAGGGGTAAAGAGTACAGTGGTTGGCCACCTGACAGTGATTGGCCTTATTTTGAGAAATAAATGAATATAAAGAAATACCAATGTCATGCCTTTTTTTAATGAACACATTCATATTCCTTGTACTTTCTTGCTTCGGATGTAATCAATATTTCTCCACTCATTATATACTGTGATTATATATAAAAGCAAATAGGATGACTCAGCTTTGAAGCTTGGAAATTACAGCCATTTAATAAAAAAACCATAACAGTACAGTTGAAAGTTTACGAATAGTTTAATGTTTAATGTATATATGATATGTATATCTCTTATATTCGGTATATATCGATAAATAAAAGTTGAAACTTTATAAAAGAATTATTTATTTCTTAAAATTATACATATATTATGAAAAAACAGGAGGGCCAACAACTGTCATATGAATAATGTTGAATGATAGTAATTGGCTGGGAGGCCAGTGTTTTTTTAACCATGTTAATGGTGAAATAGTAATTAGCCAGAACCAAACACGACAAATACATACTAAATAAAATATATCCATTTTTATCGAATAATTTTAATCTTATTTCTATCGCCAAATAAGGTAACATTTTCTTTTAGGTTATATTATGTATCAAATAGCGGCCAATCACTGTCGAACCGATTGGACAATTACTGTCTTGACCATGCCAATAACTATATTTCTTCGTAGGAAACATATTTTTTGTATATTTTTATACATTCTTGATTTTTTTTATAAACTCTATTTATTTTTAGATTATTAGAGGTTTTTCGTACTTATTTATATTGATTTCCATTTAAAATTTACTAAATTCACAATTATAATTCATTATTTATGTGACACTCTTACTTAAATGGCCAACCATTGTACTCTTTAGCCTAAATGCTAAATAAGAAATAGAAACAAAACCTTTTGAGCTTACACCCTAGTTTGTGCGTGCTATAAACATTTAAAAAATCAGGTATGATTGATGTAACTTTTTACGAGTTTATTTTAGCTGATAATAATCAAACAATGCAATTTTGTCCTGTATTTTTGTATTTCTCTAAAAGCGAGTTTAATGTAGGATATTTTACATTCATTTTAAGTACATATTACATTGATTATAAAGTTTAAATTGATATTTATAAATAAATTCATCATGTTTTCTAAATCGTACCACTACAATCGTACCAGTAGGATTTGACAACTCGTATGTTACATAGGTTATGTATATACACTACCGCTCATAATTGTTTAGGCACTCCTCTTTTCATGTGTTATTGATACAGAATTATGTTTACCAAAAATATTACAATAAAATGAAATACTTATCTAAAACGCAGTTCAATTATATAGACACCCATTATATCGGATTAGTTTTACTACCCTCTACCTGAGCTTGGCCGGGTTGTCGCAAACATGATATATGCTTTTATTCAGAGTGCCTAAGCACTTATGAGCGGTAGTGTATATCATATACGTAGGTTATTGCGACCTGTGTGTGATCCATATACATTTGTATATGTAACTATATAATAATCATTACTTTATATTGAATATTTTCTTCTTTATTTGTTATTGATACTATTTTTTTCGTGGAGGTACGATTTTGGAAACCGAGGGGTACGATTTAGGAAACCGGTTTTACAGTATGTGACGAAAAGATTAATAACAAATTAATTTGTTCTGAACAAAAGGCTAAGCATATAATAGTAGATGTTTAAAAGATCAAGCTACAATATCCAATAGTGATTTGCGTTCAAATTAGTACCAAATATGAAATATAACCTAAAATGTCTTAAGTGGTACGATATAGGCAACCCTCCCCTACTATCACTCGAACCCCAAGACTACACTACCTTTGACGTTTCATCCCGTTGACGAACTCGACTTATGCCTTCCCGCGCTTTTCATCGAATTATGAATGATAAACCCCACGCGGCATCATCTACCACGTATTAGGATTTTCTTATTGACCTGGTGGCGAAAATTAAAGCAGTTCAATCAGGTTAGCTGTCACATGTAATAAAGCAGTATTGGGAATTTCGACTGTTTGATGATCGATTTTGTAAAATTTAACAGACTATTTAATGACAAAAACATTATTGCACTATTTCAATACTTATGTGACACCAGTCCTGTAACGCGATTGACCCGATTATAGAGCTTACTGAAGTAGATGGCGCTCTAACAGTATTTCCCAATTGGGATGTAGCAGTACCTAACATGTACCTAAAACAGCAAAGTATTTTTATCAAGCGTATAAAGCGCGTTTAGTATTCGAAAGGGGCTGCGGAGGGTCCCATGGCCTCGCGGACGGGTTCCGCTGAGGCCCCGTCCGAGATAACGAAGTCATCACTTCAGGACGTCGATGTATTTCAGACTGACGTAATGAAAGCCAAAGGCATCGAAGGGATCCGGAGGAAGAAGTCGGCCACGGTCGGAGTATTTCGGTCCGTTCCGAGGAGCGTTGCCTCGCGGCCGCGTGTCACTCTTTTCTGCTCGCTCTTTCTCCTCCTCTCCCTCCTTACTTTTTCCCTCTTGGTCAAATTAGAATTTCTAATAAAGCCGTCGCAGGTGTAAAAAACGTATCGAGACCCCCATGAATCACTTGTCGCAAAGCAGAACTGCCAGGACACATGTATCTGTTATGCTATTCTCTCTGCAACAAGGAACAGAGCCCTTTGCGCGTCCACTTCACCTCTCCAATCCCCTGCACCCCCGTAATCTAGCGGGCAGCCGAGGCGAAGCGAGTCCCGGCGAGTGATTATTGTCGTTGATGCTGGGTGTTAACCGACTGCGAATTAGGCAGTGCAAAATCTATTAGCATCTTTCGCAGGGGTGAATAGAATTGGGAGTCCCACAAGTAAGCCTGAGAGGATTCCAGGCGTTTATAAAATAGAGGGCTGGGTAATTTCAGAGTATTCATATCGAGTATCGACAAAAGTGGATAAAGAGTAGATCTTCCAAGTAACTCACACTTAATTAACAGACACTTTATCGTTAACAAGACACACGTAACATAATAAATATTAAACGTCCAATTACTCCCGTCGCATACCAAAAGCTGCTGAAACCGAGGAAACTTAAATGCCCGTTGAAAAAATATAAACCCCTCCGGAGAGGTGGCAGCGCGCGGGAGGGAGCTGATAAATTCCGCGCGGGTTACCCGGACAGGGCAGAGAGAAAAAAATATATTCAATTCGAGGTTCACAGCTAAGACGCGTTGCAGAAAAACCAATACGTATCCGCGTGCCGGCCATGATGGATTGCCGGAGCTATGGGAAACTATCTGTCAAGCACAATATCGACCCTTGCCCTCTTCGTCCAACCCCTAGCAGCCGAAGGTTCGCTCGCTGGCGGCGTTCGTCCCAGGGTTGCGCTCTGCGATGTAGGTTTACCTATACACTGCCATACAAACCTTTTCTAGGGCCCCCCCCCCTTCCTCCCCCTTTTTCCTTTTCCCCACTTCTGCCCGAGAGTCCGTGACCATTTCGCAAATGGCACATCTCCGCCACCATAGATCCTGCGGTTTGCATAAGAAAGACCGCCGGAATCTATATTTAGGAGCGGCGAGTTCTTTTTAAGTACGACGAATCCTCCTGATAAGGGGCAGCCGTGCTTGCCATTAAAATGTTTTATCGATCCCTATTGATACCTGGCGATTGCCTCGTAACGCTTACACCACTCGCCGCTCAGCCGTCTCGTTCAACTGTTTCTGTTAACGCGACCAAGCTGGTGGTCTAAATGATGTAATAAAAATTTGTAGTGTCTAAGTACCTGGTGGAATTTTTTAAATTTACGATACCGTAGACTGACATTAAATCTCGAGCTGTAACACTTTTGAAATACTTTATTCTTACTCTTAAAATGCCCTGCCGAAATAATATTTTATGGAACTTACTCTAAATCGACTAGTATCTGATATAAAATAAAGTTAAAAATATATTCGCCTGTTTGTCTCGCAGCGATGTTATAATTTGCCTCTACGGTTCTGAAGTCTTAATAAATATGTCTACAATAATGGTAAAGAGTTCTGTAAATCTACAATCGTCATAAATAAGAATGAGCATTCCTTCGTTTATTACTTTTTTTTTTATCACTTTTACGACGTTAATTAATAAGTCGTAGTATTTACAGTGCGTTACTAACTAATAGGAACATGTTGCATTACTCGCGTGCGTTGTTCACGAAATCGTATTCCCTCAATGCTATTGCAACGAAACAGTGAACACGCACGCTATAATAGAAAGAAAGTAGCATCGTTTACATGTATGCATCAAATAATTACCATCGCGATTCCGATGAAAATGAACCACGGAACACAAATATGCACAAGAACAATGTTTCACGTACGCTGGCGATTAAGTTTCAAGCGATCGATCGTACTCGACTGTTTCATCCAACACACCTCGCGTTTTTTTAGCAACCTTGACGATTCACAAGTCTGTAATCCGCGACGACACAAGTACCGTGGCCTGAATGAAATGTGAACGAGAAAGATTAATAACAAATTAAACTGAAGGGATTATTTTTGAAAAAACAAACTGCGAGAAGAACGCTCGTGCACGCACGGGGAATGTTTTCCGCCATCTTGTTTCGTGTGAACGGCGCAGCTGCCAAGCTACCCCCCACCTTTCTTCATCCCTTAACTTTTCGGCTCCCCACGTTGTCTCGCTGTTCCTCGACTCGTAGCGAAGTATCGGTAAGTTTCAAGCTCTCGTCCCTTCTCGATTATTCGCAAACACTTCTCCATGGTAATCCTTCGCTTCGTTATTAATTGCAATCTTGCCCATCCACAAGACCAGCTTACTCGTTACTTTAAGCTCAAGTACCTCTTCAGTTGCCTCCCTTACCCGATTACAAATTTTCTGTACAAATAAGAAACTACATCGTCAATGTTAGACCTCCATTCTGATTCAGTTGCACCTACAATTAGAATCAAACTATGGAACGTCAAAGACACAGTGCTGCACAAATTGTCCGCCGTTTATAACACAAATTCTCCCCCGTAAGTTCTTTTACAACCACCTTAAACCTAATATGGCTACGGACGTGAGTATTGAGGCTCGATCGCGATTACAAGTGCGTCGAAATTTCCGTAAATGTTTGCGTTCCGTGTACTCACAATGCTTCGCTTTCGTCTTGCCGAACCGACTCGAAAGGCGTAACGAAAGTGGATACGCTCGGAGCGCGCGCGACGCTGAGTCAGCGTCATTAATCAGCGGAGTATGAATTTTCGCGTGTCGGTCAAAATATTTTGGAAATGACGTTGCCAGTACTCGAGGCGGAGGAGTGTCTTTCGTAGCGGTATAACGCGAGGCGATCGGCTGGGACCGTGGCTGGCGAAATGCGGCGTGAACGGCCGCACTTTCGGGATACCTGAACTACAGGATGCTCGGCTGTTTAGCTCATTCGGCCATAAATCATAGTGGTTGCAGGGTCAGCTGGCCCGATCTTGCCCAGAACGGCATTCTCTCCTCACGATCCACCGTAAAGGTCGAACTTTGTCGTGCGCTCCTCGTAATTTCCTTTCTTCGGATTACTTATCGATCGACTACGACGCCCCGGCTCTGCTCTCGGGCCGCATTGTCCACGGCCCGATGGCAGTTGCAGACTCCTAATATTTTAATACAAACTATTTTCGCTAGGTAGCACTGACTACCAGTCCAATGTCCCCTTAAGTATGCCGAGGAGTGAGATGAGTGTATCGTGAACTGCGCTACGTTAATAATTATACTAACCAGTCTTCCATACTTTATCAGTCAATTCAAGGAACGCTATTTACAGTAACTGAGATCTACGAGCAAACGGAATCGAATATATAATTTTCCTAAAAGCGTTCACGTCTCAGCGTGGGGCTCGAGCTTCATCATCTGACCTCCGTAACTTTGCTTCTGAAAGTAATTCTGGCTATCGTACATGCTGTGTGGCTGTTGCTGTTGCTGACGATAATGGAGGTAGGCCTCGTGAAGACGATGATACTCCTGCACACTGGGAACCTGCTGACCCGGAGTCACAGCCTGGCCGGCGTTCATCAGCGTGGTCGGCGTCGTCGCCGGTGTGGTCGCCGTTCCCGTCGCCAGCAGACTGTCGATCGGCGATCCATTTTGACTCGTCGAGACGACGTCCTCCGTATTCACTTCCAAGCCGCTGTAACCGAGCTTGCCATCCTTCTTCGCCTTCATCCGCCGATTCTGGAACCAGATTTTAATCTGACGCTCGGTCAAGCACAGTGCCTGCGCTATCTCGATACGCCGTCTTCTGGTCAGGTATCGATTAAAATGGAACTCCTTCTCGAGCTCCAAAGTTTGGAAACGGGTGTACGTCTGTCGGGTTCGTTTCTGCCCGCTGCCATTCGTGTCGCCTGGAACAAAGGCGTAAGTTTCCTGGATTATGATCGAGTAGGAAAGACGTCGGTTACATTTGTAGGGTAAATAGCAAATTAGATCCAAAAGCTTGAAATGTCAGAGGGAGAAAGTGTGTATAAGTATTTAGATCGTATAAAACATTGGGAGATATTAGCATTAGCCACCGAAGTTCTTTATTTTACGAACCATTAGAGAAAGAAGACTTCATCCACGGGTAATCCACTTGCCGCTGCGTTTGATCGTCCGCATACTCGTTAACCTCGTCAGGGCTCTGCTTGCCGTTGTTATTATTGTTCACGTAGCCAGCGTATCCCTGTTGCACACCGTAATCCGTAGGCGAACTCGGCGTCATCATCGCGGGCGCTACGCAGCTACTAGAATGCGGCTGTGCGGGATAGCTCTGATAGCCCTGCAAGTACCCACTCCGCGGTTCCGGTTGCTGAACGCGTTCCTGGGCATCCGACAAGAATCCAGCGATAGGCGACGTCCTATCCGTCGAGGAAGTCGGCGTGTACGGCGGCGTTTGACAAGGGATGTGCGGAATAGTCGGCGCACTCGGTGGCGTCACTGGTTTCCCAGCAGAATTCGTGTAACCATCGCCTATGGCCTCTTTCCCGTGGCGAAGAAGAGTCTCGAGGAGGCTCGAAGGTGGGGAGACATCCTGAGCAGGTCTCTGGCTGTAATTCGTGCTGGAGTGTAGCTGCTGATGCGCGGCATGATACGCGCTATCGGGGTACGCAACCTGTTCGGCGGATCGGTCACAGATCGCCGCCTGATAGGGCCAGTAGTCCGCCTCGCTGTTGGCAAAATATGCGGAGCTCGTCATGGTCGCGGAAGCACTGGACTCCGGACGACGAAAAGACGGCTCGACGGATCACCAAGGGACGCTGACGCGAAGCACTTCGCGGGCAGCCCGTTTCACGTGTAACTCGATGCGCCAGGGTATCGCGCGGACGCGTTCACTTCGCGGAATCTTGATCTATCGCTGTCACTTTGAACGAGTTCACTGGTTAGTCACCGAGGCGAAACAGTTGCACTAGAAGACGTTGGTGGAACAAGCACGATATTGGTGGCGAAGTGTCACTGAGCGGTAGGTATCCCGTTTGGCAGTGGTGTCCGAGGTACGCTTGGAGTTTCCCAGGGAAGGACAGCGAGGAGAAGCCCTCGCCAGGCACCGAAGCCGACTTACAATGAAATGAAACGATTCCTGTGCCCGTGACGATTTCGACCGTCCACGGTACACACAGGGGGTTCCACGCGTGCCAAAAAGGGGCACCCCGGCAAACTTTCACCGGTTTATTACCGTACCACGCGGACAGAGGTTGCCCGGGGAGGTTGCGGAGGTGGAGGGGGCAGAGACTACCCTCGGGTACGGGGGTCTTCTGCGTAGCGCCTCCCGTGGCTACCGCAGGGGAGCTGGCTTCTATCAGCTGCCCTTTGATTCAGAGTTAAGGCCACCCCCGTGTGCCCGATACACGCACCCGCTTTTCGATCTCTGCCGCAATCCCCTCCCACTATTAACGCTATTGACACAAAACCCATATTGGCTCCCCTTGCAATGCCGACCTCGTACAATGCCTGCCATGTGTGCAGCCCCCTCGAGCCGGCTAGATCGCGCGCTGTCGGCCTATCGGCGACTAGCAACCCCCTCGGATGGAAGCTGCTTCGCGAGATCCACTGATAGAATCCCGTAAATTGATAAGTGAGATTTAATGACGCGCTGGCAAAGGGAGCGATGAATTCTTCAAGCTGGAGAAAGCTCGCCGCGCGGACGATACCTTAATCCAGTGGATTTGCTGAAATTTTCAAAGCTGGCTAATTGTGTTCGTGCAGAATAATATTCGGTAAAGATTTCTCGCCGTTGAATGCTGCGCTGTAGCTCCGCTTCGAGGAGCTTTAGGTTTTGCAATGTTTTTATAAAGGGAAGGAAAGGATTGAAATAGATATTTCGAGCAAGTAAACAAAGAACGCTCGGTAAAGCTAGACGCAGGCAGTCTTGCGAGTGACGTCTCTTTCTAGAAGCCTGACCGGCGACGATTAATCAACCCTGCTGAAGCCTCTCTCTCTCCTCTTTCCTGTTATATACACGTGCATTTAGCACGTCTCTTCAGCCCCCGTTCACCTTCTGTATTTTCATTAATCCCACTTTCGTCTCGGCGCGCTCGCGAGAAGGGGAACGCTCGTGGAAAGCTGAAGAATTATGAAAGTAGGCTCTGCTCCTTTCAGAGGGATACATTTAGCGAATCGTAGATAATCGAGATCTTCTTTCTGCCACCCTTGAAAGTACTTACACACATAATTCGTGTACTCTCGCTGCACGAAGCACACAGTCTTTTTTCTTACGTAGGTATCTCGCCTTTCTCAACGCTTTCACGTGACAAGTAGCCGTACTGTTCTCCCTCGTGCTTCCTATCTCGGCCAACGCAACTTTAACGCTCTAAAACTTCCGACAACTTACAGTTCCGTTCATTATTAAAAAGATTGATATTCATCGTCCCTTGGGCCTATTAATTCCTGTTTAGAAAGGCGAGAAGATTATCGATGCTGTCAACCGTGTAATAAGGGCGGAAAAAAATATGTTGGCTGCAGGATCTCTGGCCGGTTAACGGAGGATTAAGTGAGACGCAATCGTGGAGCAGAGCGCGGGAGACGCTAATGATCGGGCTTACGCTTAAAGGGCTTGGAAACAATTATCGTTCGCCGAAGATAATAGACGGCCTTGCGGACAAACTATAAATAGTAAAGTAACCCCGAAAAAACGTGATTGATGATGCGTTCGACGCGGTGACCAAACCTACGGGGACTCCGAGCGGCTGATCAGGATGGACACGCGTCCGCACGCGCACACCCATGGATCCCCGTGCACGTAGCCTACCTCTCACGCACACCGGGACGCAAATGATGCTGGGAGAACAACGTCGGAGCCGGGCCCGAGTGTATACGAGAGGAACGGCCACGATGATAATAAATAATAATCCGCAAAGGGCGATACTTGTGGGAAGGAACGAGGGGTCGGACGCGGAGAGACGATTCGCGCACCGTAAATGATTTTACCTATTGACTTAATTTTCGTTGCCCGCGGGGAACTCGAGTTGGCCTGTGCCACGATCAAGCAGGGGAATCGGAGGTATATACCGCTGAGGGGTAGAACGATATAGCGGATGGAAAAATAATAATATCTAGAAGGACGCTAGGAACGGTGAGGTGTCGGGTTGCTAAGGGTTCTGGGTTTGTGGTGTTTTACTGAGATTGGGTTTTGAAACTTTTGTATTAGTTGTTGGATACGGAGAGTTTGATACCTAGGTACGGGTAACTCGGACAAAACCGGGTACCTGGATAAAACAGGGACGTGCTATTGTTTTTTAAACTGCCTTAAATTTTCTTGCATCGTTGCGGCGACATATTGGCGCGATGTGCATTATTTCATCAACAAAAGATAATCATGTTACAAGTGTGCTTACTACGGTTACATCATCTTTTGTGTTTTTGAAGGCTCTGATCTAATTTTCGATCATTAAGAAACTTTAAACACTTTTGACAGTGTTAAAGTAGATACTTTTTGGTGTGAATTATGTTAATTATTGCATATTAAAGTGCAAATAATTAAAAGGTATTGTTTTTACTTCACCATGGTATTGTTGATAATTCGTAGAGTAGAGGTAGGTAAAAGTTCGCAGCGGGTAAGAGTTCGCACCATGCGAATTTCATGGTTTAAATTATGGCAGTTGCCAATGGTGATCGACAGTGAATTGTCAATCAAGGTAGAGTCACCAATGTCGAATTGTGTATCTGTGCTTCGTTTTGTTATCGTACAATGCGGTAAGTACTGAATTCGTTAGTTCTGATGTAATATTCTCAATTTTTGGAATCAATATTATTCCTATAAATTGATCAGTAAATATTTTAATTCATATGTCGTCTGAAAGAGCTGAAATTCTCCTATTCAAAAGTGCTAATAGAAGTTTTCAATTCTCCTCACAGATAACAGGATTGATTAAACAATGGAAAAGTAGCTGTGGGGGCAAAAGTTCGCACAACGCAGTGGGGCAAGAGTTCGAATGCGAACATGCGAACTTTTGCCCAAAAATAATTTGACGCGTGTTATAAATTCATTAAACTTATTTTATTTCTAGTGTTTGATAAATTAGCAACGAAAACTGATTAAGCGGACTATAAAAAATAAATTTGAAATTAATTATCAATTACAACATGGAAATAAATTTTGAGTTTATGATAGTTGAGCCACGCTGATATCAGATTTTGATTTTTTTTATTAATTTTTAATCCGCAATATTTTTCCAAAATACGTTTTTTATTAACTTTTATGCCTGTTCAAATTACTAAGGTCGTGGTAATTTTATTTGCGACTATTGTTAACTTCACCTAAAAAAATTAATTATAAACTATTGGGCGTTTTACTGTATTACTCCAACTATGTACCTATGCAGGAAAAGAAAACACTTCTTTTGATATTTCTCATGCGTTCTTTTACTCCATAACATGCGAACTTTTGCCCCACATATCGCGTAAAAGTTCGCATTTGACACTTTTTGGAAATATTTATTTTATATAAGTTGTGACAGGTAAATTTACATGAAGTCACTGCCTATCGAATAATAAGGGATAGTAGTTATTTCTCACAAAATGATATGACTATCAGTGTCATACCGAAGATTTTAGAGAAGTCTAAACTTTAAGTGCGCACTCTTGCCCCACAATACTCTAATATTTACAAAATTGTATGCTGGGGTAAAACCGTGCAGGGTAAAACCGGGTAATCGGTTTTGGACAAAAATGTGTATAACAAAGAAACGAAAACGAGGAAGTTATCAAAATTAAAACTAAATCTTAATAAAGGACTGCAACTAAAGAGAAAGAAAACCACAAAATTAAACAAAATACCGAAGGATAATAATAACAGTAGTGATGAAAACGGTGAAGACATTTGCATTTATGTCCAAGAATCATATGATTCATTGAAATTGAATGAAGGTTGGGTGCAGTTTACAGCTTGTTCTAACTGGTTGGAGGACTGAAGAATTGGATGAGTTTCGTTGTTACAGGTGCTAGAGCCAGTATGTAGTATGATACCTGATTTTATCCATGTCAAGGGGCAAAACTGTAAAACCAGATCATATTTTAAATCGTTATTTTTTGTATTTGTTCTCCTATTAAAAAAATTGGATATACACTATTATTTAATACAGAGTTTATTCTAACGAATCCTAATTGCAATTTCTTTTTTCCATTAATAATGTCAAAGTTATAAGCTTTGATCCTTAATGTCCCGACTTTGCCCCGATCTCCCCTACTTATCTGAACACTGAATCATCAATATGCCAGGGGAATTAGAAAATTTCGAGTTATAAAATACATTACAGATTTATTTTACTCAGCTTTTGGCACCCTAACGGTCCACGTCTGTTACCTTGCTACCGAAAACCCTGAAGCTACCAAACAGAGGGTACAGAAAGAGATGAAGATGTCCAAGCGCCGAAATCAAGTGGAACCGTGTAACATCCAAACAAAAAGCCCCCGATACCGATGCTTCAACACCGCGGCTCGACCAGTGCGTGACAGATTTCCGGAAAAGATCCAGTAAGGGTGGTCGCGGGTGAAAGTTTTACTGTTCATTGTCGACGGACCGGGGCCGGGGATTTTTCGTAACCACTCGAGGCTCTCGTGAACCACGTCGGCCTCTACCTGGCGACGGGCACAAAAACAGGGGAACAGCTGGCAATAATTCTGTTTATGGTGTTGCGAGGCCCCGGACGACACGGGGAAGGGAAAGATGAAGACAACGAGCGCGGCTAGCGCAGCACCTCTCGCACCGGCGGGGTAGGGATAACGCGTGGGGAGGCGCGTGTCCTGGAGTTGCCCGGTTGTTAAGGGACGCTGCTATTTATGAAGCGGACTCATAAAATATAAAGACGGCGCACTTTGGCTGCAGTACGTCATCCCAGGTGTCGTTCAGGTAGTTTGCTTAATGCTATGCCTGGTCCCGCTGTAAATAAGAACCTGCCCCTTTTTTTTTTCACCCTCGCGTCGCTTCTCCTCGCCGGCTGACCGTGAGCTGACGCGAACGAGGCGACGGGACCCGTGCAAGCCCCGCGATATATCCTCATGGATTTCAGAGTGTAATTAAGATTTCCGATCATGCCCGTCCGGTGCCTGTCGTCGGTGGCCTTGTAATGATAATTGCGACGAATTACCGGACGAGCCAAGTGAAATACTAATTATACAGGGAAGCTTGCGTGTGCCGGGCAACCTTCGAGCGGGGACACGAGGAGTCGACAGCTAATAATTGACGATTCTTAGCCCGATGGAAGGGAAGCAGCGTGAGTCATTTACCATTTTAACACGTGGAAGTAGGTATCTATGGGTTTCGAAGGAACGAATCGCCGCGTTGCAGTAAGCCACTGAAGTTGCTGAACGATCCAGGCTGTCAATTAAAGCGCAATCTTTGCGTAAGTGCAAAATTAACGGAGCGGAAGTGTCTCCGATCGCGCTCGCCCATCTGCGACCCCCCGAGCCAACGGAACAGGGGCGAACCAGTTACTTTGAATACTGGATTCTTGCTCGCAGGACAAATTAAATTGGGGTTCCGCGTTGCGTGAAATAGCGTGGCATCTCGGGGGGTAACATATGTGCCCCAATCCGCCCCGTGTACCTTTCTCCGAGGGGGCAGAAATTTTGGACGCCGGGGAGGGCGGCGTTTGCGACCATTTGGGAAATTCGGGAATATCGGGATCAAGCCAGGCGGCCTCTATTATTCTTCGATTGATTTATATTTTGTTTGCGCTGCGCCGCGGCTCACTTTACGGGTCTATCTGTCGTCTAACGAACGAATCCCTCGAAATTTCAATGTTCGCTTCGTCTGTGAGCAGCCTTTTCAGTAACAATAAGTGTAACAATAAAGTTGAGGGTTTGAAAGTTTGTTCGATATTGTGATGGCTTGTTGAGTGCGTAGGCAGCTTGCGCGGGATGTTTAGGTAATGAGAGTCTGGAGGGATAGGAAAGGAGTGTTGCAGTAGCAATGGAAAATTCAAAATGGGTGCTCACGGCTAGGAAACTGCGGCTTTAATGGTAGCGTTAGCAATGACGAGACAAGCAGGCGTTTCGGGGCGGAGCGGAAAAACCGCTGAGCAATCGTTCAAAGGCCGGCCGATCTTTCGGCTACAGACACACAACTGGAGCAAAAAGCCCAATATCGTTTCTCACGTTAGCGGTGCGCGTTTTCGACCGTTATCCTCGCGTAACATTTGCGTGCCACTTTCTTGGCGGGCAATAAATTCAAGAATTTCAAATTAAGGTAAATGCCTCAGTGGTTGAAACAGTTAAGGAAGCAGTTGAGATAATTGAAATTTCTTTTGTATTTTAATAGTATAAAATTATAACTAAATGTAATTATTCGAAAGCGTAAAATTTCTGCTTCCAGATAACGTAACAAGAATCTATATTTGTTAAAGGAAAAGTTTTAAATTAATTGAAACGTGAAACTGTTCATATGGCCCAGTAATTAAATGAAATTCATAGCGTGTTCCAGTCATTAATTATCAGTGTCCCAATTATTGAATATATATTTAATTGAACTATTTCTATCAGTTAATGAAAAGAAATCAATATGGTAATATTTTGGGGTAATAAAAACATTTTATTTATAACACATTTGTGTTAAATCTTCGGCATGACTTTGTGTCTGAAAAAAATTAAGGATAAGTTAAAAAAATGATTAAAAGTATATTATAAAATTTTAGGTTATGCTAATATTGTGACGAGTTTAAGATTAATTATTCTAATAATTCTTAAACAGTATTATATTTTTGTCTATTTATTATTAACGTAAATATATAGGATACAAAAAATACTTACTTTGGTACAATAAATGTTAATAATTTTAAAACTTCACTGAATACTGACGTCTGTACCAGTGTTTATATAACTATTAAACACGTGTTTAATAACTGGTCCATCTCATGTTATTGTGTACTATTGGATAAACGCAACAATTTCAATATTAAAAACAAAAAATTATTAAGAGATCCAATTAATTTTCAATTCTTCGATATATAATAAATCCAAATCAACTGTACTATTTTAAAAATTATAAAATAATAATTAATTAGAATCTTAACAAAAATATTCTCTCGCTTGCTTGAGCCCATTAGGTAAGAACCGAGGTTGTAACTGTTGAAGTTTTACTGTACAATAATATTTTTGCATGATATAACTATTCAGTTATGTAAGCTTATAATTGTATCTAGGCTAAGGCAGGTAATATGGAACATCTGATTTCAAAAGCTTGTCAAAAGTAGAGGAATTTGTTTTTTTTTAAAAACTGACATGAGGGGACGAAGGAACTAATGCATAATCATATTTACATAGTCAAATGTAAAGAAATTCGATTGTTGTGCAATTATAGTAAAAAAAACTAAAAAGAGTGAAAATCGGCTGTTCGAAAAAATGGATCCTGATATGGAACACCTAGGAAATTTGTAAAGAAAATTAAAAAATCTTTACTTGTTTTTACTAAAAATGAAGATTTATTAAGTAGCAGATATAAATAAATATACATCATTTTTAGAATTTATTTCTGCTTTTTGCGTCTCCTACACGTTGGGCACGTGAATAATACGTCGGAAGCCCCACATTCTTCGTGTGTCCACTGAAAACAGCGAGTTATACTAAGAAGAAAGTAACTTTATTGGTAAACTATTGTTGAATAATCAAGAACACACATATTTAATGATAAATTATATCAAAATAATACTTTGTAACATATCTTCACTACAAAATTGAACTGTTTGATGCACTTTTCAGAAACTTTTGCACCCCACGAAATATATAAACTTTTTTCTTTCAATGATGGATGCCCGACTAGTGCTCAATTGCCAGTATCATCGTCTATTGTGTCTAGGGATCTATTATAGGGTAAATCCGGGAGACGCGGTCGACCTAATATAAAATGGCTATTAAAACTAATACAGATGTTACTTATTTTATCAGAACAAACCTAATATGTTCAGAATTTTATGCTGATTCAGAAAAACTGGTCGATATTTGCTTTAAGACGATATTTACTGTAAATCGGCTTGAAAACTGAAGTCACGACATCTGACCACCTCTCTCGAGGTGCCGGGAGAAATGGTTTTCGTCGTTGGCAGAGACCACTCACATAATTACTCATGGAAAATTAACAAGGGATAAAGCAAAATTATTTATGAGCGAATACATCTACAGATTCATTGATATTTAATTTGTTTACGCTAAACAAGTAAAGAACACATAAAAAATAAAGCGAACTACCTACCGGCGATTAGCAAGGCAAATGAATACAAAAGTGAATAAATAAAATAAATAAACAATAATAATAATAAAATAATGATAAAAAATATAAATAAAAATAATAAAAAAGTCATGACTCGACCATCTCTCCTTTCTGCAGCGAGAGATGGTTTTCTCGTTAGTTTTAAGAGAAAGAGTTAATATGCCTAAATACTTTGGCTGCATTGTCGAAAAACTGCATAAACGAAAATAAACTCAGAAGTATATTTTAAATACGATTCTGTACACCGTTGTTTGACAAAAGAGGTTATGTAACCTCAGTTTACCTTTTATAGCCTATAAATCTAGAAAAACACAGAAGGAACCGAAGAGACGCTATTCATTCAATTGTTTGGCTTCTAGAGAAGTAATTGGTCTGCATTTTAACCCGTTTTTACGTATGGAGTCTGAAATATAGCTACTAGACTAACTCTCCGGCCCGACCGCGTCTCCCGGATTTACCCTACACCATTGCCTGAAGAGTTCGTTATTTCGTTATCGAAATTTTACGAAGTTCCATATTATGTGCCGTTCCATATTACCCGCCTTTACCCTATATAAAGCTAATACATTTTGCAATTATATTTCGAACAGTTTAAACGTTGCAAATTAGTAAAACTGTTATTCTTAATAAAATTTCTTCTCGATTTTTAATTATTGGGCCATATTTAAATACTGGGCCATTTACCTTAACTGTGACACAAACTTTACTCTAAAAATGTCAGACTTTTCTTCAACAATGTTCTGTTTACCTCAATTGCGTTTTCTCCCTTCAAAAACCTCGCCAGATGCTGTCACGTGGACGTAATCCACTTGGAGTTGACTCCTAGACGCCTTGGGCCCGAAATCTGCTGCGTTCAACTAGCTTTCTGTAAATCTAAGTAGTAATCCCAGTCGTGTGGCGCAGGTAAGAGCATCGCCCGTAACGCTCTCCGCCTTTCTTTGGAGTCGAAATCCCAAGCGGGTACTAGAGAGATTAGGGTCGAAGGGGTAAATATTGACAGCTATTAGTCGGCGACTAATTTCTCGTGTGTCGGTCACACCCGTTGTTTAGGCACCCGGGGGATTTGCATTGTGCGAAAATCGTCGTTGCCAGGTTTCTTCGAGTGCCTGCCGAAAGGCAAGGCGATCAGAACGAGCCGACAACCCTTCCCGGGGGATTTGGAAATTAAAATGCGTCACCTCTGGCCTGCGATTCTTCACGGGACTACTTAATCCGTCTAAAATTGAAATCAGAGGTATGTTGAAGTATAATCTCAAGTATCGATGCCAATGTTTTTAAGTGCTTACGTTGCACCGAGTGATCTGTTTGGAAAACTAATTTTTTAAAGAGAACTTACCGCGTTTGCCACCCACGACGTCGCCTCCTTCTACATCCTCGTTGTTACATCACGTAGCTTTGCAGCAGAGGTGCTAGTCTTTGTTAAAATTCCATCGTACGACCGAAGGATCGCGTTACTAAATTACGCGCGCAGTTGCCTACGTCCGTCAGCCGAGGTCCGAAAGTGGAATAGAAAACGACCTGGCTCTCCTCGGCTATTTCGAATTTCCTCGTCATATTTATTCGCGGAAAGAGGAGAATTTTCTGTCTAAAAGTAGCTTAATAAACACCAGCTATTCATATTCCCTGTAGTTACCGTTTCGCCCCTGTCAGAACATACATCGCGCAGCGACACGTGACCGAATAATTAAGCAGAGGGTCAAGCCCGTTGATGCGAACCCTTCTAGCGTCAACTACTCCTTAGCCTTCGATCGCATTCATCGAACACCTCACTCTTATCTCCTCAGCGGACCTGCCCCACTTCCTCCGCTAAATCGTTTAATCCAAGTAAATCCGAGTATTACTTTCGTACGGTTATTGATCACGAAGTAGGTATCAACGACCCTCCAGACCTCTAGCCCCCTGTAAAGCAGCCGAAAGAGAGCAGAGTCCCTCGGAAAAAGGCCGGAGAGGAAAGGAGAGGGATTGGATGGGTGAAAGAGTGAGAGATTCTTGAGAGGATCCCGAGCAGAGCTATCGATCCCGCATTCGTTTGTATAACGTGTTTACTTCTCACCGCAGATATTTTCTCTCTCTCTCTGCGCTCATAGCCTCTCTCTGGTGTCTGTTGAGACTGCGAGCGGTCCGAGAGCGAGGCACCCTCTTCCCGATTCGAGCCCAGCAGGGGTGGATCCTTGGTGAACGCGGAACTCCGAGGGCGAACGCGAGGAGAAGGGGGATGCGCGCCGGGGATACGGCCGCTCGGAATATCATTTATCATGGCCGGGACTGTCAATCCGAAGCGCATTGATACGATGATGGTCCAGCGACGCCACGACGATCCGCTTCGCCCGTCCGCCCGCTCATCCGGCCTACCGGCGCTCGTGTTTCCCGAGCGTCCGCATGCAGATCCGATCGTCCGATAGCTCTGCCGTCCTTAATTAAACAGTCCTATCTAGCATTTTTTTCATTTTTTGAGATATGTTGAAATATTTGAAGTTCCACGCGTCTTTTACCTTTTAAGTGAAGTTAGAAGACTCTACGTGCTTCGTAAAGATTTATAAACAGTCTAATGTATTTAACCTAGCTTCTTTCAAAATGGTTCAAATATCTTATCTAAAACAATTAATTGATTGGTACGTTAATAATACATTCCCTACCGCTACACCTATTACAAAAAATGATATTAGGCTATTACAAAATAATGACAACATTTTTTAATTTGAATAAAGGAAAATAAGGATGGTAGGGTAAACCAACCAATAATTGACCGCATACCAGTGAATGACCAGTAGCCAAAGAAATGTCAATTATAAATTTAAAAATATTGTATGTTTATAAATGGAATGTAGTTGCACTTTTAATAGCCCACATTTTTAGTTACGCGTATTAAACAAACATAAATAAATACAATTCTTATTAAAAGTATGCGGTCATTTACTGGGCTTCTACACGTTTTGCATTTTATAATCGTTTTTTATAAAAATTACAATAAGAATAACTAATTATTTTTATAGAAATTTCAAGAAAAATAAATTTAAACGCAATTTCAACAGTTGTTTTGTTGTTATACATAAATATATTCAAGTATTAATCTCAAAGGTTCATAAATTCAACAATTCGGTCATTCACTGGTTGGTTTACCCTACAAAGTAAATGATAAAACTTCAATTTTCTCGGTTGTTTCAAAATGCTAGATAGGACATTTTAACTAAAGAGGGCAGAGCTGGTCGAAATTAAAATCCAGATCCGGGAGGAAGAAGGAACGCGACGTGCTCGGTGAAACGGAAGGGATATTCTTTGAGCGATAGAAGTTCTCGTTTTATTATAATCACGCAACAGTTTTTAGATTCTACCAAAGAAGAATTTTAAATTTATGAACACGTTATAAGTTAGAGTGTAGGTAGGTATTTAATTGAATCATTAAAATTTGTTGCCAGATATTTGAACATTTATGCAATCCTGTGGAATGTCTACACACGAAAGGTCCTTTATTTAACGCAGTGATTCTCAACCTGTGGGTCGCGAAGTGTTTTCTGGGGGAGGGGGGTGCCACGGCTTTCTCATTTTTTTTTTTTAATATTATTAAGGTGGAATTATATTCTGAAATACCTATTCTTAACATTTTTTCTTTCCCTTATTAAATTCACCTTACTTTATATGAGGGGTGGGGAGGTTCGTAGATTATTTGAATATTATAAAAGGGGATCGCGACTCTAAAAAGGTTGGGAAACACTGATTTAACGCAACGAATAAACTCGTGCACAGGATTGTTGTTAGCGCATACTGAATCACAAAGGCCTGCTTTTCAATTCATTTCTTGCTGGCGCACTCTTTTAACGCGTACCCACATCTTTAATTAATGTACATTAATCTCGTTCGCGTGGTATTACCGCCGTGGTATAATCGGGCAGGCGCGAATAAAATTAATGCGCATAATATGTATGAATGTAATTGATGTCGGTAAAATTGCTGTTCGTAATAAAGAGTGCGTAATAATTTCAATATTCTATATCGACGTTGCGCTATACCGAACAGACTCGTTTGAACGTGCAAATTGATGGTGAAATTTCGCAAATTTTTGAAATACTTATTAGGTGGACGCTGCTAAACGGAAACAAGGAAGAAGATATTTCACGGGCGAACTGAATTTGGCTCTCTACTTGCAAACAGATTCTACAGGTTCGTCAAGTTTTCGGCATTCCAGATACGGACACGCGAAAAGAAATTCCGCGATATCGGAGTAGACTCGATAACGAGCAAGGGAGTCACAGATGCTTCGGATTCGCCCATTATTTCTCTTTTAAAGGCATTAATGTTATCGTCTCGGGTGAAATTCCGCTCCGCCAGCTAGAACGACTTTTAAATTCTCGGCCGCAGCCGGCGTCTCCGTGTCGAAGGAACGAGGAACGACTTTAAAGTGCAATGCAATATCGCGCGGTCGAAGCTAATGAGAGTTTCGCGTGTTCCGGAAACGAGTGGACTCCTCTGCTACCGGGAGAGACAGCCACGCTTCCACCAGCCTCGCCGCGCGCAAATGTCCCGACCACTCCCAAATTTTGCACGCACCTTAAACACTTGCCGCAATTAGCGAACTGTGCCACGGGCCTCGCCGAAAAACCCCCGGCTTCCTCTGACGGCGACAGATGACAACACAATTTCCACCCGAATGCGGCTCCAGGCTCGAAGCTTTTTAACGCTGCGCCGTGGTATGTAATACCGCGTTAAGATCTCTCGTTCGTCCGTCTTCTGTCGTAACGAATCGTGTCTTTACATTTTGTATTTTTGGTGGGCAAGTGGCAGTGCTTAATTCTTAATCGATGGACAAGGAACTGCGGGATGTCATTGATCAACGAGAGGAATACCAGGATTCTCGAATCTCTTCTACCTCGTCGAATCCACAGCGAAACTATGAAAGAATATCCAAATTCCAGCTGGTGAACGTGCATGGAACACGAGGCTGCCACGAGGTCCGACCAACAAACCGGCAATGCATCGTTAGCCGGAATGGTTGGCAGATAAATGACGTGGTTGCCTCGCATCTGACGTGAATGAAGCCAGGATGGCTTACCTACGTGTCCGTCGGCCCGTGCCTGCAACTACGGTGCCCATGGTCATCGCAATGACTACCTAATGATACATTGAACGGCACGGTGTTCACGCACCGCAGGAACCTTCCGCGACTTTCCGTCGAATTAGCTTTCTTTAGCCCATAAAAGGTATATTTAGGGGGACAATGTTTAGTCCTCGGTAAGTCCAGTTAAACTCAAACGTATCTAAACGTTCAGTTCTTTGAGTGATGGAAGCAAAGTAAATTGCTGGTGTCGGTATTCGCATTCCACTCGTAATGCATGGCTATTTTCTGTGTTTGAGATAGCCGGAGGGCAGTTTGAAATGGATTAGGGTAATTATTATTATTATTATTATTTACGGGACAAAACCAATTTATACAATAAAGAATACAGTAAACATACGTACAAGAAGAAAAACAAGACATCCAACTGTAAAAAGGAAGAAACAAAAATACAAAGAGTGACCGAAGAAATAGCCTCTTTTTGGTCCCACGATTTTGGAACTGAATTTTATGCGAAACGATACCTTATGATACCTCACTCACACAACATTTTCAAGTTGATGTGACAATTAGTTTCTGAGATATAGGAGGTCCAAGAAGTGAAAATTCGTTAACGCGTCAGCCCATACGCTTGGATGTACGGACTTTTATGTTACCTGGTTTCGAGCCGATTTTCCCAGGGAAAAAATAGAGTATATTCGAGCTGTCATTGGAAAGGCAGGAAACACATTATAAGTACAAAATAGCTCTTAAAAATTAAAGTTCCTATATTTTTCTAAGCACGAGCGCTCGCGTGAGTCTGTTGCTTAATTATAATTTGTTA
Organism: Andrena hattorfiana; assembly: GCA_944738655.2. Taxonomy (NCBI): domain Eukaryota; kingdom Metazoa; phylum Arthropoda; class Insecta; order Hymenoptera; family Andrenidae; genus Andrena; species Andrena hattorfiana. The sequence continues at coordinate 2,622,541 of OX122889.2, read as the reverse complement.
TTGTGACAAGGTGCCAATTTCGGCGGTGTTTATACCTGTGATATTCATTTAATCCTGTTATGTATTTTCTTATCGCTAAATAAACACATTTATAAAAAAACACGGACTTTTATGTCAGTCCGATAATTTAAACAATTATTTCCAGGGGTTTTGCTGACTGATAACAACGAATTTGAACTTAGATTTTCAAAATTCATAATGGCTGATTTGAAATGGCGGTCGATATATTAAAAAAAAAACACCCACCACACAGACATTTATATTTCTTGATTTTTATTTTTATTTGTGACTTTTGAAAATCTAAGTTCAAATTCGTGGTTAGCAGTCAGCAAAACCCCTGGAAATAATTATTTAAATTACTGGACAGACATAAAAGTCCGTACATCGAAGCGTATGAGCTGACGCGTTAACGAATTTTCACTTCTTTGACCACCCATATCTCAGAAACTAATTGTCACCTCAACTTGAAAATTTGGTGTGATTGATGTCTCATCATAAGGTACCGTTTCGCATAAAATTCAGTTCCAAAATCGTGGGACCAAAAAGAGGCTAAAAAAGTCCTCATTTTTGGGTCACTCTTTTATCATTGCACCTTAGCTGATAACAATTATGCGCAGATTTTGTATCCGCCGTAATGATGTTCATTGTGGGAGGCTGTGTTATAGCTTATTGTGGTGTCTCATTTGGATTCGTTGTTTGGTAGAATCCAGTGCAACAAGGATATTAATTACATTGCTAGATCTCCCTCCGATATTTAGTGAAGTGTAACGTAGCTGAGCTTACTGGAATTAACGAGGGAAGACCCCCAACCTGGAAATTCAAAATTTATAAACCTTTGGGGATATGTAGAGGATATATGCCCAAATTCACTCTAAGGTGATGAAATTGATCTCTGAGAATCTGACTGCTTTCCGATTTTGTGTTATAACTCGCAAACTGAGAGGGGTAGAAAAAAATTTCACACAGAAGTTACTTCTTTTAATTAGGGCTATTATTTGGTAACTTACAGTTCTTACAGTTCGCGGGTTATATCACGAAATTAGAAAATAGCCGGATTTTCAGAGGACAACACCACCCCCTTAGAGTGAACTTGGGCAGCAAAAAAAAATTGCTTAATACATATCTATACATCCCCTACATATCCCCAAAGTTCCACAATTTTTTGAATTCCCGATGACACTGAAATGGATTAGATTCTTTATTTGTTAGTACCTATACCAGTGTATCGAGGTTTCTTAGACAATTTGGATCAGTAGTCTATTATAGTCGGCTCTATTATAGGCTACTATTGTCCTCCTATACTTGGCAGCACAATCATTGAAACTATTTTAACGTTTCTCTCAAACGATCCAGGAGTTATCGTGCGTTGAAACTTTTACAATCATCGCTTCAAGGAATAAACAAAGACCGTCGAACGTGTCTATCGTGGGCAGATAATTCCAATCGGTTATTGACGCTTGTTCCACGCGATACGTTCTTGACAGTGACATGAGCCCGTGGAAAGAAACAACGCACCGTGAAAAATGACCAAGTGACGTAAAACTGGGTGACCATGCTACGCGTTATCGGTAACATTGTTCTGCTCCTCTGACTCGACCCACGGTGACGAAGCAAATGCTTTTCCACCCAGAAATAAAGTTCAGTTCATTTTGGCTGGAAGATGCGACTCGAACCAAAGCCACGGACAAATTAGACTTCGCTCTGCTAATTTCCATTACACGCGAGCAAATCGAGCACAGGAGAATATCAACATTTAATACGAACGCGTACGTATAAGGAGATTCGATTCGAGGTATCGCGAAGGAATCACGTGGCTAAAAGAGGAACCGCGTTCGGGGCAAGACTCGCCGCGACTGCAATTACAAGGAATGCCGCTTTTTATGCCGCGGGTAAAATTAATTGGCGCTGTATTAATTAATAGCCAGTTAAATTCAAGCGACGTTGTAAAACCGGTAGCCGGTTTCTTCTAGAAAAAGGAAAAAAATTACGCGATATCAGCGGCCCCATCGCGCGTTCATGCAATGTCCGCGAAGGTAATTAGGCAGCTACTCGCAAAGCCATTTATTATCACTTGGCTATCTCGCGCGGCCAAGGAATACGCGCACCCTTTCATTTACATCGGACTGGCAAAGAAAATTCAGATGGTCACCGTCAAAATTGTCGAGGGCGTTATTAATGCCGCGCCGACCACCTCCGCGAGCCTCGATTATCCTTCTTCGCAAAGTGAAACAGCGGTTACTGTTTCGCGCGGTTATTTCAACGCACCTCGAAGAAGCTAAAGACTCCTACCTACAAACGGACTTTTTGCGCGCACGACGCATTGCTGAGTGTTTCCGTATCGAGCAAAGTCGAAGGCCTCCATTAGCCTCGGTTAATTAAGAAAAGCAGCCGCGCTGGGGACAGCGTCCATTATCGAATAACGAATAACCGATGAATCAGAGGGAGCCGGGATCGGCGGTAGATCACCGGCTACAATTATCGCGACAACAGACGACTGCTGGAAGAAGAATTAGAGCCGGGCCAGTTGCGGAAAGGGGACGGCGTGGTCGAAGGAGGTTGGAGAAAACGGGTCCTCGGTTACGTCCAAATAGAAATTCAATTGATCTTGTCCGGCAGTGTCAGGCAATCCATCTTGTTCCTTCCGCAGAGTCCGAAGGCGCGTCTCTAACTCGGCTCCGGAGCAGATTTCCGCGCTTCTCGTTCTCCAGCTCTCTGGTGCCGCGACGGCCACGATTCCGTCCGTCGCCGTCAGAAAAAGACTTGGGGCAGCTGTCCAGCCGACCGCCAAACTGCTCATTAATTACGTTCCCGGGGACCACTCACGCGCGACCGGTTGTTTGTCTTTCCACCCCGTTTGTCACTCGGACGAGCCAGCCAGTTCTGAATAAAAATCTCCCCGCCGACTTGCCCTTCCTCCATCGGAGATCTTTCTGCTTCCCGAATTCGATTGCTCCTCGTTTCGGGGCTGGAACTGCGTAATATAAGCGCGGCGCGCAATTCCGGCCGCTGACCGTCGTCGATCCTGTGGAAAAACGATCGAGCAGACGCGGTTGCTCGAGAGGGAGGAAAACGGAATGGCCGCTAAGAGAAATTGCGCGCGAGCTCTCGATCCCGGCGCGCGATTCCCAGCCCCGGTCTCGAGATAATAACGATTATTCTCGGATTACCGATTTTATCCCGGACGACCGAAACGAGATATCGCCGCGATAGCGTGGTCGCGATACGCAAGGCCGGCTACCGGCTTCTGGCTACGCGCCGTTGATGCGCGTGCTTCCATGGCGTCGGCTAATTGGTGGTACAACTTTATTACTCACCGTTAAGTAATGACGGGCCATGCTAAGTGCGCCGGTTTAAAGACCATGAAAGGGAGCGTGAGTACGCCGATACAGGCCGCCGATAAAGACGCCAGCCGCGCGTCTGGGGAACGCGCCTGGGCCGCTAGAAGCCTCTTAGGAGGGTGCCGGCCCCTCCTCTCTCCCTCTTTCTCTAATAAGGCGATAAGGGTCGCGATTCGAGCGATTTCCGATTGCTCACGGCGATCTTTACCTCGTGGAGACTGTTGGCCATCGAGGACGCCCACATCCGGCCGCTTTGCATACGAGTTTTCCTCGAGTCGCGCAACCGAGCTTTATTCTTCGGGTTCTTCTTTTGGGGGATGTTACGGATGGAGCAGCGCGGCGCCAAGGCTACGAAAATAACGACGCGCTGGGCGACGGGGTAAAAGTCTATCCGTTTAATAATCATTACGCGGCTCTTTGGTTATTAATTTTATTAATTTCTTTGGAAAGTCGGTGGGATTGAGTGTCGAAGGCCGGTGACGAAGGATCCACGCTCCGGTAATAGGGTAAATTTGGGAGATGCGGTCGACCTAATATAAAATGGCTATTAAAACTAATACAGATATTACTTATTTTATCAGAACAAACCTAATATGTTCAGAATTTTATGCTGATTCAGAAAAACTGGTCGATATTTGCTTTAAGACGATATTTACTGTAAATCGGCTTGAAAACTGAAGTCACGACATCTGACCACCTCTCCCGAGGTGCCGGGAGAAATGGTTTTCGTCGTTGGCAGAGACCACTCACATAATTATTCATGGAAAATTAACAAAGAAGAAAGCAAAATTATTTATGAGTGAATATTACTACAGATTCATTGATATTTAATTTGTTTACGTTAAACAAGTACAGAACACATAAAAGATAAAGCAAACTACCTACAGGCGATTAGCAAGGCAAATGAATACAAAAGTGAATAAATAAAGTAAATAAACAATAATAATAATAAAATAATGATAAAAAATAAAAATATAAATAAAAATAATAAAAAAATCATAACTCGACCATCTCTCATTTCTGCAGCGAGAGATGGTCATCTCGTTAGTTTTGAGAGGAAGAGTTAATATGGCTAAATACTTTGGCTACATTGTCCCTCAATATCTCTACTATCTTATTATTCCCAAACATTAAACGAAAATAAACTTAGAAGTATATTTAAATACGATTCTGTACCACGTAAGTAAATATTTTTCTATCATTATTTTTTGGTCTATTTCGATCATTAAACGTTGATATTATCGATCGATTCGTTCTTATGGATCAAATGACATTTAAGAACATGGTGTAATAGTGTTTATCGTTGCAATATATGTATAAGCAAAATAATCTCTGAAATTGCTACATGTGTCGATAGGGGCTAGTTGTTACCGTGATTTGGGGCATGTTGATATCGTAACAACTTGCCCCACCGCAAATGTATAAATTGTTCCTGCTGTGCTTTAAGATGCGAACACATGAATGAAAGGCGAAAAGGGGCACCATTTCTATCAAAGTTACGCATAAAGTTAACAACTGTCGCTAGAGAATTCAGTATCTGTCACTTGACTCTTTCGAGAGTTATTAAAAGACTGCAGTCTGGACAAGAAGCCACTGTAGGCTACAAGTACAAATCTCAATAAGTAGGTACTCGCAAACAGTTGACTGTAAGACTAATTTGTAGATTTTAATTTTTATACCGAAGATAATGTTTATGGTTATTATATTGTTTTGGTCTTCTTTTATAGATAATATATTTTTGTTGATCCGAACCTTTATAAATAAACGTTACTAATAAAATTCTGTTTTATTTTATTAGAAAATGAAATATTTCATTAAAAGGCAACTCTTATATCTTAGTAACAATTTACCCCAATGCGATAACAACTTGCCCCATAAAGGGGTAGGAAGTTCCGCTTCGACTAGCCACGAATAAATTATTTTTTATGAAAAACCTATTACAATATATTAAATACAAGCATAAAGTCATAAAATATCATAAATTTAACAAGAAATTAGGCAATAATGGAGAGAATAATTACATTATTTTCTAGTCATTTTTTATGTTTTATCGAAATCGGAACTTTTAGCCCCGGTCTCCCCTATATTTTAAATACGATTCTATACACCGTTGTTTGACAAAAGAGGTTAAATGTAACCTTAGTTTACCTTTTATAGCCTGTAAATCTAGAAAAACACAGAAGCAACCGAACTGACGCTATTCATTCAATTGTTTGGCTTCTAGAGAAGTAATTGGTCTTCACTTTAACGCGTCTTTACGTATAGGGTCTGAAATATAGCGACTCGACCAACTCTCCGGCCCGACCGCGTCTCCCGGATTTAACCCAACGCAGCATCGAACCGAATTCCAGCGATCGCTCCTTGTCCTGGTGAACTCGAAAGGATCCCGAGGTTGAGTCGCGGGGGTCAAAGACACCGGGGGTTCCTGCAGGCTGGAAAGTGAAGCTGGACTAGCAAAAAGAAGTCGAGGCGTTAGCAGCTACTTGCGGATAATTAATAATGCCGGGATCAAAAGTGTGCCCATTGAATGTTCGCTCATTCACAAATGATCCCTCTCCGCCCAGATGAATGCCGGACCAGATCGTTACAAGGGTATTCTACGGGCGTGCCTCCTCGTACGGGTGTCTTCAGGTCAATACCGGCGGTTCGTTGAATACAATTATTAATGCCGTCATTAAGAGCATTTACCATTTTTAATGCGAGCGATCGGAAAGAAATATAAATCATATCCGGACGCGGCGGCCGGCGCGACGTGCGTGCAACCATTTCGTATCTTTCTTCGCGCGATCCTGTTCCCCAGCTTGCGCTCTTTGCCCCCTCTGCTTTCTTTTCTCCCTTTGTAATTCGCCGTGGCAGAAAAATTGGGCCAGGTAAGACGCCGGTCGGACCATCCACTCCGCTCGTCCTTAACGTTACCAGCGGCAAACGAAGGGGCGCGCGACCCTCGTCGTCGACATTAATCGGAATCCGTGAAACCACGCTCAATTTTCCGTTGCAAAGATCAAGATTCAAAGCAGTAACAGAGTTTTTTTTTTAAACAATAACGCAGCGTTTGTAGGAATTCTATTTGAAAAATTCCATCTAGTTTAATCAAGACACGGACCGAAGGCTTAAACGATCGCTCCGCATCTTGTATCCCGCGTTAACAAAGCCCTCCGCGAGGGAACACTGCACCAAGTCATAAATTACGACGAAAGAGTTAACCGCCGAAGTAAGAAGGGAACACGAGCCACGGAAATTTGGCCGTTCTATCCTCGAAAATGTATTTTAATCGCGGTTGAAAGAGAGGCCGACCACGGGCACGGGGGCGAAACGAGTCTCTCTGTAAGAGACACGTGTCAACGCGATAAATCGTGCCGATGTCCGACGTACGGTTTGCTTTGGACGGCAAATTCAGTACTACGTATATATAACGTGTTCTCGTGTACAGTGTGAACCGTGCATAGGCGTCGCAACACACAACTCCCGCATTTTATTTTTCCCTTACTTCGAGGCGATTGAATTAGACGAGGATGCGAAGAGGACGCGACCGGTTATTTCGTATAATAACTCTCCACGTTATTATTTCACCGGATGAGATTCCCAGCCGAAACTTTGCAGTGGATATCAATCGAACCGGCGAAAACTGTGGAAGCTAAGCCAGCCAGTGCGGACTGGAGCTCCGCGGCAATGAGACAACTTGCGGGGTAGCGAGTGAGGCACAATGACACGGACTCGCGGCTCTCAAGCGATGACTCTTCGACGCGGTTCAGGGATGATCTCCAAGGCGGAGAGACGGAGGCTGGAGAAGCATCGTAGAGATTATATGGGGCGCGACCATTTTAACCTGCTTCTCTATTTTCCCCTCATTCTCTCTTCGTTTCTCTATACTCTACGCGCTTCGTGCCTGCTTCGATCTACTTCTGCCGCCTTCTCCCTTCTTTCCCGCTCCCGTGTGCGACGGGGAACCGCGTTACGCGCGGTTTACGTCCGCACCTCGGGCGATTATTTGTTGCTTCCGTTCCCGGGCAACTATTTCCAACCGGCGCGGCTGCGCGCGACGGATTCGACTCCTAAATTGAGCGATTAACCGCGATCGAGGAGCCAGACACTGGGAATACTCCACCTGTTCTTGGCCTAGGCGATTCGCCCGCAATCTCCTCTATCACGGTGTGCCTGAGTAATATCTCTGAAGCGAGCGAGGCTCTCGGCTGAAACGGAAAGTCGCTGAGCCGTGAGCGATCTGCATGGAAATAAATCGATACAGATGCCAACATTCCCGTCCAGGATTCGAGCTCGTTAAAGAGTCGGTTCGGTTGCTCGCGCAGTCTCAATCAGGACGCGTAATTAATTGTCCACGCGGTTCGGGAGTAACCAAGAATCGTTCGGGTTCGCGGAATCGATAAGAGTGTATTTTCGTGTCCGCCTAAATGTCCCTATGCTTCACGAGCAGGCGCGCCTCGGAGCGGGCACATGCGTGCCGGGTAAAAGGTCCGCTGGTGAAAAATCGAGACCGATGCTCCAGGTAGGCGGTCGCAGGTTCTCCAGGAACTGCGGGATCCGCGGTTGTTTCTCGAGTCGCTAGGGAGTTATGGCGGCGGCTGGTGGCACTCCTGCGAAAGTTCCTCCAGAGAGGGCGTTATCGGGCGACTTAATCGAACGATTAATGGCACGGCACGCGTAAAAGTAAGCGGTGCCGGTGGAACGGCGAGGCGACGCGACGCGAAAGGGAAACGGGCCGGGAATTAGCAGGCATGAATGAACCGAGTGGGCTGCTCGTTAAGAGTTAGCCCTCGAACTCGGCTTGCGTTTCAATAAAACAACGCTCGCCGCTGACTGATTGACTAATTATCGGCTGGACGGTGGACCCGACCGGCCCGTGTTCAGATCAATACGGCTGCTAACCACGAGCATAGGTTGTCTCCTTTTTCAGATCCTCCAGATTATCCCGACGCGGGGAATTCGGATTTTTATCGCGGCTCCGCGAGCGCGAGCCCGAGCAAGCTCGAACCGTAATTGTGACTTTTCGGTTAATTAACGCGCGAGAGAGCGGCGAGTTTATGAAACGGTCGAAGCAGAGGGTTGCCAAGAGGCAAGAAAGAGTTAAGAAACCAAACCACCTCGCTTGACCAACTTCAAATCGCGTCTGATTCAAATAGTTACCGTTGTTAATCATTATAGAATAAGGAATTTCTCCGCAGAAATACAACAAAACACAATAAACCGATTTTGGCAAATATAATACAGGGATAGTAATAGGGGAAGGTTGCCTATGTTGGACCACTTTTTTATTTTTCTCTCCTACACGGACATAACACATTGAAGAAAGCAAACATAAACGGGAAAAAGATCTACATTTTATGTAGATTTTATCGTGTATTTAGTGTGTTGATAAAATATGTGATTAAAATAATATCTCAAAAAAACTAAGCTAATGACTTCGGTCCATTCCAGGCAAACGGTTTCGTAATTTGGACCACCGGTGTCCTACTTTGGACCGCTCCTAAAAATCAATGAATTTAAATATCTAAAATTTAAAAAACACTGATCAGGGCATTGAAAAATAAATAGAAACAGGAAGCAACAAGCATCTTACGGTGCACGTAGTGCAATAGTCGTTGTTTTGATGTTTTTTTTATATTTGTCCCCGCATAACTCCCCAGAATACGGGCCGATTTTGATGATCCTTTTTTTATTCGAAAGAGGTGGTCCCATCCTACACTGCATCAACATATGCGCAATGTTTTACCAGTTCTGGTTAATAATAAAGACTATTGTCACCTAATTATTATTATTTTATGTACGCACGCACATATCTCCTCAGCATGTTGTGTCAATTTATATAAAACTAAAAGGGTAAAAATAAAAAAATTAAAACCGATTTCAAAAAAATAAAATTGCACTAAAAAGTAAAAAATAATTTTTTCCCTTATTTAACCTACGGTACTCTCATATTTTTTAAGTCGGTGCCTCGTCATTTACACTGTGTAAATCTGGCGCCGACTTAAAAAATATGAGAGTCGTAGATTAAATAAGGGAAAAAATTATTTTTTACTTTTCAGTGCAATTTTATTTTTTTGAAGTCGGTTTTAATTGTTTTTTACATTTTTTTAGTATGATTTTAACTATTCGCTACCATAACATAGATTGTATCCTAAAATGGACCGGTCCAATTCAAGCAACTAGTGATGGTCCGATATTAGGCAACTTGTTGGTTACATCAAAAAGATATGTTTTCATTGTTATACTTATACGAATATGGGAAAGTAAGGACATGAAGTTGTAGCTAAGACAGCACACTTTACACTAGTATCGTTTAAAATTATAGTACTTACAAGTTATAGAAAGAAATTCACTTGAAATAGCACGAAAAATAATGATCGCGCACCACGTGTTTCTATATTTCGACGACGCTGAACGACGAACTAATAAATAATCGTATCGCTGTTCTCGCAAGTTCTATCTCCACTTCCTAAATCAATGTAGCAAAAAAAAACGCTGCAAATATATTTGTTTATCGAGATATACAAATGGTCCAATCTAGGAGCCGGTTCAATATAGGCAACTCTCCCCTATATTAGAGGCATAGTAACAGCTTACTAGCTGCGCCTCGCCTTTTACTGAAGTAATAAAGATGTTTAATAATAATAATAACACTAATAATAATAATAATAATAAGATCGAGCTACCGAAAATTCGCAAGCATGGAAGCTTGAGGCGAGAAGGTGTGGCTGCAGGATAAAAATTAGATGCATGGAAATATAGAAATAAAATTGGATCGAGGGTATATAAAAGAGTGACTACTTAGGCAAATGTAATCGATTGCAGATTATATGCAGAGCTGCGATTCCGCGTGGCCAGTTTTAAAACGCTTCCCCTAATACTGTAGCCAGGCGTAGAATTAGGTATCGAAAGGTGATGGAACGGCTCGAGACGCGTTAAATATTGAGCCGGTCACGAAGCACACGCAGCCTGGCCTGTAACGAGGCTGTCTTTCCTATCTAGAAGATGATACCCGAGCGATTGGGAGTGCTCATTAGCGGATGGATTAATATGACCCGCTGGAAGGAACGAAGGAACGACCGAACAAATGCACGGTAGCCGTGTCCATGGCGACGCGATCCATTCGTTTCGAATATTTTGCTGCTCTTGGATACCGATGCACGTCTACCGAAAGCTCCATCTATCTCGCCCGACGATCGCCACAACTTTGTCGTAAGGTCTTTATCGAGCATCGGGATATTAAGCTGACACTTGGCTTGCTTAATCAGTGTCCACGGACATTCGACCCTGCCCGATTGGCTGGATCATAGATTAATGAGGGTTGCCGTTGATTTTCGGCTGCAGCGTCTTTGACTCCTAGACAGTGTTCTCCTGGACACGTCAGGATTGCTGGGAAACGTGGTTAGATTGGTTTTAGGAACTTTTTAATTGGTAGGATTAATTGCAAGTGAATAGAGGAAAAGGTGATATTATGACCTCTGTTGGTAATTCGGCCTCTCGTGAGTTTTATATTATAAACAATATAGCGTTATATACACTGAGAAAAACACGTGACACTAGGTGGAGCGTAGTCGTTGCTAATAATAAGCATAAATAACATAAACTGCAAAACGAAAGCTTTTCGTCGTCCCCAATAAGAAGTATTTCTTGTAGGTTAAGAAATTTAAAGTGTTGTGTGTCGGGATATATTTGATAAAAGCTACTTAGAATCGATATTTATAAGTAAGGTCACGTAATCTTTGATATTTTCAAATATAAATTTAAAGTTTCTAAAACTCTACGTGTTGATAAAATATATCAATTGGGGGCAAATAGCCCCCATCTCATTGAGCCCCAAAACTCATCCTCTGATATTTCGGACATCGAAATTTCTCACGAAGCTTCTGATAACAGCGATGCAATATGCATGTTTTGTGGCAGACGTTGTGCCATAGACCAACGTTGCGAAATATGGATTAAATGCATCATGTGCGAATTATGGGCACATAGCGAACGCACATCGTGCGAAAAAGTGGAATATGTGTGCGACTTTTGTGTATAAATAATAAAATATTACCCTCACTTTTGTAAGAGCGCCGAAAATGACAGTTTCATAATATAGGTATGTTAAATTCAATTAAATTATTTTTCTTTTGCTTCCACCTTTTATCACACATAACCTTATTAGTTTACCTACATTTTAAGCAAACATTTAAAGCAATTAAGTTTATGAATCAGATTCTAGGAAGATATAAGGGAGGGTGGGGTAAACACGAACGCGGGGTAATCGCGAACGCGATGGTTACGGCATTTTAATAAATAAAAACTGATGTTCCCTTTCCACTGGCTAATAGTTTAAGTCGTATCCAACGCCGGGCACAAAGTAATAAAAACAGAACGCTCATGCTATTCAAGATAAACACAATTTATTATTTTCATCATGTTCCAAGTAATATTTTATCCATTTTCAATTGTATGTAATTACTGTTGAATTAATGATACAATTGGGATTTTTTTATGTTGAAATAAAGCACTTTTTTACCAACATTTTGTGACCAAGGCGTGGCTTGAATCATGATTCTAACCCCTGAAATAAATTGCTTTTTATTTTTTGATGTCGTGGGGTAATGACGAACAAATCTTTAAGCGTTTGTAGCTCAGAGCAATTTAAACCCATTTTGATGAAATTTTCAACATATATAAAACTTATTTAAATCTAGAAAAGGGATTTTTGAATTTTCATTACAGGCTCAGAAAAAAGTTCAAAAAACGGCCTTTACTATTTTTTTTTTTATATTCCGACTAATTGCAATTTTTTTCTAACGCACAAGAAGAGGAATTTGAAAAATACATTAATTACAGGTTGTAGCAACGTTTTTTATGAGCTGACCATTGAAATCGCGCTTTGTGTGCGAGTTCTGTGATATTTAGCACTCTGTTCGTGATTACCCCATGGCAGTCGAGTAATCACGAACACTAAGGGTTTCTCTTTTTCACTATAAAGTTGATTTTTATTATAATTTTTCAAAAATTCGTCAGTACTTTATAGATGAATAGCTTAAGTATATTTGTAAATAATAAACAAATTCATTTCTCACACAGTTTTCGTTTTGTTTGCTTTTTGGCTTAGGTGTTCGCAATTACCCCACTCTCCCCTAATCACGAACACCAAGGGTTTTGCTTTTTCACTATAAAGTTGATTTTAATTATAATCTTTCAAAAATTCGTCACAGTACTTTATAGATGAATAGTTTAAGTATGTTTGTAAATAACAAACAAATTACATTTCTCATATAGTTTTGTTTTGTTTGCTTTTTGGCTTAGATGTTCGAAATTACCCCACTCTCCCCTAATCACGAACACCAAGGGTTTTGCTTTTTCACTATAAAGTTGATTTTAATTGTAATCTTTCAAAAATTCGTCACAGTACTTTATAGATGAATAGTTTAAGTATGTTTGTAAATAACAAACAAATTCATTTCTCATATAGTTTTGTTTTGTTTGCTTTTTTGCTTAGATGTTCGACATTACCCCACTCTCCCTTACGTATAAAACTGTGGGGCCATATTACCACCCCTTCCTCTACATCTCGCATGAAACACTGAACCATCCTTTAGGTACACTCATTTCATAGTTTGGAGTTAAGTGTTTTTTGGTCAAAGGATAACGCGACATATGATGATAGTTGCTCGATAACAAGTAAAACACTATTTATTTGTTTAGACTGATGAAATATTTCTTCAAAATGTTCCTCGGTAATAGGCACCTACTTCTAGGTAAAAATGCTGGCTGATGCTGAAACTTTGAAAGGTGAGTTTTCCACTTGAATAACGGGGTGGTTGCTCGCGTCGAAAATGAAAATTCGGTTCGATTTTTGCCCAGGCGGGTTCCCGTTGAATAACCCCGTGGTTCGAATGCGAACGTCTTGCGTAGAGGTAGATACGATTGACCAAGGTTCCTGTCAGCCCAAAGTCAGGTTTGACGCCAGCAGGAGCGATTTATCAGAATAATGCACACGCCATTACCCTCGTGTCCCCCGCCTTAAAACCAAGATCTTGATTTCGCGCGAAGTCCCGTGTAAGGCTTCGACTTTCTTCAGCTACCCCCTCGCAGCTTCGAATCTCCGATTCTAACATTATTGCGGCCACATCCGTCGGGGTGAAGTAGAAAAAAATACTGTCTCGCAACGAAGGCCTTTCTCTCCGCCAATTTTCTAGCGGTCTGTAACAAAGAAACAATAACATTTACTTTATTTATTTTTGTTAATAGAAGAAAATGACTGTGTTCGCAAGGGGTTGCAAATGTTTTGTGGCGGTAAAATGCATCTTTTGATAAAACAAACTGTCTTGTAATAGCATGAGAAGGTGTAGAGTAAAAAAGCAATGACTGAATTTCGTACATAACGCGCTCCCGCGAAGCTTCCCGTCGTTACAAGGCTGTAATCCGAGATCAATGCGCGAAAGAACGAGGTGGCGGCGTTTTAATTCCAATTAAAGCACTCAAAGCACTGGGCAAATTTACGACGGGGTGATTAATGGCCCCGCGAGGTATTTATCACGTTGTTTACGAACACCCGAAAGAATAAGTTGACTGCTATAACCGACCGTGAAAACCCTGCCAGATTTATCGCGTTATTATCGATCCGTCCGTCCACGGGAAATGGCAGAAAACTGTAATTGAAAGACAGCGGCTGATAGCCGGAACTATTCCAGAGGATGGAAAGCAATATCCGCGAGCGGCAACGCGAAACTAATTGCGATCTATCAGCCGGCAACGCCCGTTTCGATCGCGTGATTGTTAGTCGATCGAAGTCGAACGGTTCGTTATTGTTACATTGCTATTAAGCGATCGGAATCATTAATAGTTATCTTAGTGGCTCGTCGAGGTAATACTCTCTCCGAAGATGATTAAATCCGAGATTAGGCAGAAGGACGAACCCTCAATGAGGACAATGATGTACCCACCAAATTAATGCCTTACAAATTAATGTAATCGCGAACGAAGAAAGGCATTGCAGAGAGTAAAGTATTCCCAAGGTTTCTGCATATTTAAACTCTTTTAGCGGGTGCTAGCCGTAGATGTATCGATAAGCGGAAGAAGCTGGTCTACCTCCGTGTGTGTCGCGACCTGAAAAGCTTCTCCTCCCGTGACTGCCGAGATTTATCGTTTAAACGCGCACTTACGACCTCGGCCGAGGGTATTGCATCACACACAAGCGGCAATAAATCATCAAAATACGAGTCGATGACGGGACGCAAAGAAATAACATTTAGTACCTGCCGCGCGGAATTTCGTGTCGTCGCGTCGGGAGCTATCGAGTTGGAACAAATTATTCGGGGAAGATCGACTCGCGCTCGAAGAAAGTGAAACAAAGCAAGGAAAGGTTTACAGGAGCCACGAAACGAGTCCATCGAAGGTAAATAGAAACGTTCAGCGCGCTCGCACGGCTGACGCGATAAAATCGACGAAACCGCGCGATCGAGAAGTCAAAAGCGGGAAATAAATATATCTGGGAAGGATCAAGTTTATCGGCGCGGATGGTTTTACACGCGGGGAGAGCTCCTAAAATCATAGCACGTGCCGTGAAACGTTGAACCCTCTTTTTCAGTTTATCTCGCCAGCGTGGTAAAAAGGAATATCGTTCGCGCGATACCAAGCCCGTCATTCATACGCACCAAGAATTAATGGCTCGCGCAGCCTGGAATTCCCGTTATTTACATCTCAGCGCTGTCTATTAATTCGTTCGGTTCCCAAGGAGAGTCGATAAACATTTGCTACAACCACCGTCGACGCCGTTTTCTTTGACTACCGCTGCGAGTAGCCGGCCGTAGATCGAGATCAGCGCGAGAACGATCGATCGAAGAAAGAGATCGAAAGATTGCGAGTCGTTAGACATAGCGATCGCTATATAGGAATGTACAACTGTTTAGAATGATGGCTATCCGAGTCTGTAGTTGGCTATGTAACGTACGAACTCCGCATAAAAGTTACGCACGGTATCTCTGTCAGACTGATACACTCGTCCAACTTGACTCACAATCAGCAGCCTTGAACTCGTTGAACAAAGCAGAGTCGATATAGTTATCGTAATGCGCTATTGTTTACTCGAATCTCACGATACGAAAGTCCTTCAAAACTCTGAAGTCAAGTTACTTTTTCAAGTAGAGAACCGCTTAGTGAAAACTACTTGTAGTCCATGCTGTCCCGTTTCAGGCCTTGTGCACTTTTCAGCGTGATGATTGGAAACATGTTTAGATTTTCGATAGGTAGGGGAGACCGGGGATGGTTGTCTCATTTTCTTATTTTGATTTTTTTACAGGTTATAGCTGCAGGGAAGTTCGTTCAAAGTTAGATTAATATAAACTAAGTACGTCCGAATTTATAAAAAAAAATTGGTCCTATGGATTTTGTCAACCAGATTGGGAGCTAATTCACATTATTTGCAGGAACTATTTTGTGACAACATACCCCGAGGTTGGTTGTCACAGTATCTGAGGTTGATTGTCACACATTTGGATAGCTAACAAGATCCCGAACCCGAAAATTCAAAAAATTCTGAAACTTCGTGAATATGCAGGGGATTTCCTCCTGATTACAACGCAATTTTTGTTTGCTGCCCAAAGTCACTCGAAGGGGGTGAAATTAACCCCTGAAAATTCGGCTATTCTCCGATTTTGTATTATAACTCGCGAACTCTAAGAGATGGGAACAAAGTTTCAAGACAAAAGTTACTTCTTTTAATTAGATCTATCATTTGATAAAAAAATAATTTTATAGTTCACGAGTTATAATACAAAATCGGAAAATAACCGAACATTCAGGGGTCAATTACACCCCCTTAGAGTGAGTTTGGGCAAGAAATAAAAATTACGTTGCAATCAGGAGTAAATTCCCTACATATTCACGAAGGTTCAGAATTTTTTGAATTTCTGGGTTCGGGATTCCCTTGTAAGTTTATGAATAAAAAGTCGATTCAATTCAGAAAGTAATATCATTTTTCATTGTGGCTCTGACAATATCGCGCTAGAGTGCGTTAATTTATATTATAATCTTTTGCAATCCCTCTTATTGTGTAATTGCCCTTTTAACCTCTCTTGCCGCACGTAACATTAATTCCGGGGGCACCTTACCTCTGGACGTCTTCTTATTATAAGTTCGCGGCATTATTATTGAGAACTGTGGCCAAACAAATAAAAAATATAATATCACATGATTGGTACAGCAAGTTACAGCGGGATTAGTTGTCACATGCGGCAAATACCTAACCGCAAATGTTCTGTGACAACTTGTCGCAAACCGTTAAACAATTTCACCCCTCCATTCATGTATTAAGAAGTTTAAAAAATGTAAAAAAATCATTGCAGTAAGTGAGAAAAAACTCTAAACTACAAGAATAATGCAACAATGTTTTTATTTATTAATTTACTTCGAGCGCACGAAAACAAACAATGAGACATTGTGGCTCCATGCGACCCCACAATGACTTATGTGATGCGGAGGGAGGCGGTGATAGGTTTACGTATCGCCATGGATTATTAGTACATTCCTATTGTTTATAGTTTCTTTGTTATAGCGGTTGTGACAACCAACCCCGGTCTCCCCTACACACTCCAATATGATCCTAATTGAAGTGCAGACTTACTTTGACTTTTTACTTTGACGTGTTTCTTCCAACATCCTTGTCCTATGGATCGAAACTTGTTTACCCTCGTGGCTGTATACTTTGACCCAGTTCCCTATTTCTTTTCTACTTGTTCCACATACGTGGTCAGCAAAATACCAAAGTCAGAAGATCAGCCAGGCGTTAATGCAAACACGTTCCGAGCATCGGGAGAAGAAACTGGGAATATGAATGCAAGAGTCTCACTTAGGGTCGTAACGAGTACATATCCCTACTTTCATTCATATCCCATTGATCCCGTTGAAGGCTGCACGGAAGCTTAAAGTCAGGCGCTGTACATGGCTCTGTCAACGAGCCGCGCTGGCTCTGTGTCACGGCGCAATATTCTGCGCAGTATTCGATTATTTTTAAGTGGATTTTCGCGTCGTATTCTATGGAAGATAGAATCTAAGAGTATCTATGAATAGGATGCAGATACGAGGCTCAGCCTGTTCTCGGAATCATTACAAGCCCTTTCGAGTAGGTCGCACGTACGCACGGCCAGCGATTACGGAGGTTTCACTTTCCTTGGCGCGAGATATACGGTTTCATGAAGTGGACGCAATAAAGCGCGAAACGCGGGCCCAATTACAGCTGAGTTTAAATCGCCTGGCAAACGATTTCCTATTGCCCGCTACCGTCTCCGTAATCGCGGTGATTCATGAATCGCGATTATCAAAGCACGAAACTCCCCGGATCGCGGCTAATAAGTGTAGGACGAAACGGCGCGGCGGTGGGAGTCGCGCGCGATACAATCGTAACGCGTAATTCAGCCATTAAGGCTGACCGTGGAAACCTAGTTCACGGCAGTCATCATCATTTCTATCATCCGCGCGTCTGATCCCAGCCGTGGCGAGCGAACGAGCGGCCCGCGACGACGCCGATGCATTAGCTATTTAATGCGAGCCTCTTTAGCCGAGGCTAATTAATGGCTAGGTATTAGCGTAATTGTAATGAGGCGAAATTACGGCAATCATGCTTGCTCCCGTCTTGTTGGTGGGGCGAGCGAGTCCCCGGCTTTCGGCGGATCTTCAAAGAATCCGCCAACGTTTTCCTTCCGATCTCTCTCCCTCAGCTTCATCCTCCTCTATCGGTGATCTAGCTCATGGTATTCCCGATATGCAACCGGGACATTCTTTACAGACAACCGCACGGTCTTTTGGCGATTCTTGGTTTTCCCGTTCCGCGAAACGTTGAGCTATCAGCTTGTTACCTTTTTTAGCCGGAGATGCGATTCAGGATCTATCAAAGAGTTGGAATTTTGCCTTTATGAAACAAGCCGAGTGATTAAAATTAGAAGGGGAAGATCGGAGAGGGTAAAGGTGTAGAAGGTGAGAGAGTATGATCTCACAGGTTTGAAGTTAGGAATATTAATAGTATTCCAAGAAGAAAATAATTCATTACGTTTAATATTAAGCTAGGTCTAGGCTAATATTAGACTAGGTCTGGGTAGCCATATACTCCTTTCGATCGCCGTGTTTGTAAACTCTGTTGTGTTTTCAGTAGTAACGTGTCTCTACGATGTTCGATGTATTCTTTTCTTTTTTGTTACAAAATGGGTATTTACCCGTACAAGTGAAATAAATAAATAAATATTGGTACACGGAGGCACCGAGCCCTCGACTACTCGAGTAGCTCGTTTTTTCGAGTATCTTACGAGTACCTGTGTCTTTATTTCCCCCGATGTGTTACGAGTACCCACTTGCCCAAGTATCTGGAGTATCAATATCCCTACTCAGTAGCCACGAGGGAGCACAAAGTCGCGGCGACTTATTTAGACGAGCATCCATAAGGCTGATCTTCCCCTTCTGACGTCGGGTCGGTAATTCATCCACCGTATACCGAACGCACCCGCAGGATAGACCAACAACGGGCTTACGGTTTACGGTGCAGGCTTAGGGGGTTGAAACGACGCTTAAACGACGGCCATCTGTCGGCCAGACCGCGAAACTCCTGTCAACCGGAGTTCACCGTTGTTCCGTGGCCGGTAAAGGACACGTTGTCGCCGACGGTTTATGTATCGGTGGGTGGTTAATCATAACCTGACGACGAATACGTGGATTATGATAACTATCAGCGACACGTGCACACGCGTGGAACACGGCACGCTTATCCAACAACTGATTCGCGCTTCGAATAGGGAAGGAAACGTTGCCCTTTTCTCGAGGTGACTATTTTTTTATTAACCGTGCTGTCGGCCATGATGGATCCATCGACCCTTTCGAAAAGAAATTTGAAACGCTCACGCTTATCTGATGAACGAGTTTGTCAGACTATTTAGAGTAGTTATCTAACGAAACTTTCGACTAACGAAATGTTTGCGTATTTCGATATTGAAGCACAAAGGACTGAATCTTAAGATCTCCCCTCCACCCACGATCTTTAAGCTTAATAGCGCCTAACTGGAGGTTTCGCGGAAGAAAACGGTTCACGGAACGCGGACTCTCAGCCCGTAGCGATTGATATAATCGACAGTCGCCCGACGAGCGCTCGTTAGAGAGCCGCGAAATGGCGGATTTATTATAACGTCAGGGAGCGCGGCACTACCGAGCCGGCACCGATTTTTCATCCCATAAACACGGCCTGATTATTTATGAACGTGCAAACGCACGCGGCACAATCGATTTCACGGAGGCAAATTAGCCCGGGCTGCCGGCAGACACCGGCATTAAAATAATAACGCTCATCGCATTAATGGGTTATAATAATTAGGGAAATTCTTGCTCGCCGCAGGATCGGTCCTCGTTGCGCGAGCAGCGTTTCTCTTCTCTCGCCTCGCCTCGTCTCGTCTCATCCACGCTGTGATATCTCGCTTTCTTGCCACGGGGAAAATGGCTTCCTATCGCCTGCCAAGCCGAGCTCCTTCGTCATGAAACTTCTCTAGATTTATGATCGACCCGCGATACTTTTTCGGTCCTACTGGCCGCGCGGCTAATAAAAGCCACGCTGCCGGAATTAATTAGAAAGAATCACGCGATACCGATGACCAGCAGTCAGCTACATACGCGTGTCCATGGTGCGCGTGCCCGCCGCTCTAATAATAAATAGCTGCGTAGCTGGGGTTGGTCTCTCGTCCTATCGCTGCCTACTTTACCCCTGGTGGTCATTCTTTCCTCCGTCTCCGCGGAGGGGGGCGAGAAAAGCACAATGTCGAAGCGATAATGATCTGGCTGAACTTTAATTTATTGAGGGGGGTGTCATATTGGTTGTCACTAGCCAAAGCAACATTCCTTATCTAGGTCACCGCGTATTTAGTTTGGGAAAGCGGGGGATGGTCCAATCATGGATTAATGTACCGTTGAGTTTTGAGGAATTAGTCCACGGAAGTTCCAGTAAAATTATACAGTTCGCTACCATTTAACGGCGCATGTAGGTACCCATCTTTTAGTAGAACAGACAATAAGGTGAAACAGGTAGTTTAATCTGAGCACGGGTATGCTTTTCTATTAGATATCTTCGATCCTGGACATTCTTCTGCCTTGAACGCTGCTGCGATCCCACTCATCCGTGAATTGAAAAATTCAGAAGACCCTGTAAGCCGCGGAAAATCCCCTCGAACGTCCGGCGCGAGATGGAGCGCCTAATTATCGAAGCGGCGAAAGAAGCCCGAGAATCTCGGCAACGTTCGCCGATACTACGAGTTAAGAGCTGTACTTGGGCCGGGTCTTGGTTTAGAAAGTTAGGACATTACCGGGAAGATTAGGGGGGGTGAGAAAATTTGCCGGGCGAACTCGCGATTCGGGAAGGCGGCGGAAGGGTGTTTTAATGGGCCGCGATTAGCGAAGCTAGGCGCCAGGGAGCCGTAGATAGCGGTGAACCACGAGCGGCCACTTTTCGCGCATCGCTCGCCTTCCTGTTTCTTCGCTCGAACCTCGTCGATACTCTTGAGAGCGGAACAGCCACTTTCCCGAGTAGTTACGGAGTTCTAATCTTTTCCTGCTGGGCCCCCCGAGCGTCTTCGCGAAACTGGTCGACGATCGGGGAGAAGTTTCGCGTGGAAAAGCGCCACGTAGGTTTCGCGCGGAAGAGGCAGGTATCATGCGTTACTGGTACACAGAGCAGAGCGATTCTACGGGCAAAGATCGTTCACACTCGCGCAGGCATAACCCTGTGATTGCATGTTCCTCCGCGAATTCCATATCGCCGTGGGTATGGAAAGTATAGTGGAACGTTCGCAACGCGACAAGGAACGTGCAGAGCGGGCAATTATAGCGGGGCGTAGAAGGAAGTGGCGCGCAATCCGATCAGACCCAAGCGTGCTGTACCCGCGGCTCACCTGGGCCCGCTTAAAATCGCGAGCGGCGCGGTCGCGACGGCGAATCCCAGGATCGGTGATCGCCGCCGGGGAAGCCCCGACGTGCCCGAGTGTGGTGTGCGTGTCGGCTGGCGCAATTTGCGTCCTCGCGGATCCTCGCACGTATTATTTCGCGGGACCCAGGGAAATGTGTAATTCAAATGAGTTACGAGCGGTATCGCACTCCTGGGAAGTAGGTGCTAAGCGGTCGGATATGCTGATAGAGCGGCAGTGATACGTACGACTGGAGGTGGGATCGCTGGATGGGGTTGAAAAGCGTGGCGAGCCGGGGGGGGGAGCGGGGAAGGGCGAGGAAGGGCGCGAGAGGGCTCGCGCAGACAGAGAGCGAGAAAGGGAGAGAGGGCGAGAGAGAGAGAGAGGAAGGGAGCGATACAGGGTTATAGGGGATTGCAGAGGGCGCGACAGGGAGGGAGCCAGGGATCTCTGTTTGTAATAGTCTGCGATGGTACGAGGCGATGAGATGTGATCGCTTGGCGATGAGCTGTGGGCGACCTGATGGTCCCGCAGCGCTCCCGTGCTCGCCGAGAATTCGCGCTCCACCGCGTTCATACCGGATCCAGTTATGCTGCCTACGCTTGTCCCGGGTAATCTCTTTTTTCCCAAATCTCCACTCCACGCCAGGAATTCGGTACGATTTCATCGAGGCGCGAGGGACAAGTTCGAAATTGTAGGTAGTAGGTGGAGACGGCGCTGCGGAGATCGAATACGCTTCTGGGAGGCGTGCACTCCGCTTGTGATTGATGCTTGGCGGTTTTTAATCTTGCACGGTCTCGAGGATTGCTTTATCTCTATCCGCTTTTTATAATTACTTTTGAATATCAGTTTAAATCGGAGCGCTGGTCGTGCTCGCAATCCGGCAGGCAACGTGGCGTTTGAAATTGTAGGCTGATAGAGAAAGCGAGGTACGAGCGTCGCGAATTAGAATGGGATTTGATTTTAAAATAAAACTCTGGGATAGGCGGCGGAAATCATCGGGGACAAGTAAGATCGCCTGAATCGTTTTCTAAAATGAAAAGAAAACGGGTGGAGGATCGATAGAGGCGAGGAGCTGCGGTTCGCCTGACCCCGCGCTCGAATTATTAGAGCATCTTGGCGAGCGTTCCAGCGGCCGTTCCACTGCCGGCAGATCTTCACGGTCGTGATAAACGGTAGTTTCCAGCCAGCGCGGCAAAGGAACGGGCGATGCAAAGTGATAACATAATCAGGTGATAATGTGGCAGTCATATCTCATCGCGAGAACCCGAGCGAGAAGTAGAGGCGAGAGAGTGGGACGAAGGAGAACGAAGGGGGCGGCGGTAGGACGTTGGGGGGACGGCGAAAGGAGACGCCAAGCCGTAAGGGTGAGAAAGAGAGAGCTGGCCTCTCTCATTGGTTAGCTCACTCGCTGTCTAGAGCGCCTAGACCCCTCGCGATGCCTCGGGAGGGTGGAAGGTACGCGACGAATGACAACACCATTCGAGGAGAGTAAGTTTTAGCGAACAGCCGTCGTTATCATCTAAATAAGGGGGACGCCGGCCCGATCCGGCGATGATAACGCTTGTCGAGATGCACTCTCATTATTCTACTAGATACTCATCGCCGGCGAATTAATTGAATTCCAAGATGAACGGCCACCGTGCTCGGGACACAGCTACCTACCTTCCAGGCGGTTCCAATTGGTCCCGATCCGTGAGCTCCTGTTCCTGCATCGACTCCTTGGTTCGTCACGCGTGACTATTAGGAGGCATGTATTTCACCTGGCCAGAAGTCCCAACTTACGTTATGCCGCGGGTAATAGGTAAGTTCTCAAGTGCCAAGTTCATCGCCGCCTTAATTGCCCCTCAACGTTCTCAGTCCCTCTAGAAATCAGATATTCCAACAAATCTGACACTGGAGGAAACTCGACGATGCTGACCCCGTTCTCGAGCAAGCAGAAGTATAATCGCGTTACAGGGGAGCCTCGGCGCGGCGGTAGAAGCAATACTCCGCAAGATGGGAATGTATCAAATCCGAGTTAGGGCCTCGGCTAGCAGGCTGTGCCTCGCAATCCTGCCTCTCTCTCACCCTCTCGCTCCCCACTGGTCCTAACTCCATCTCTCTCTCGACTTATTATTTGTAGCCACAGCGTGGTGGTTTGCCGGCGCGCACCAGCATCCATTTAATCTCTCTCAGTGAGGAGCGTTTCTTTGATCAGCGCGCGACCGCATCTGCCTGGTAATATCTCAAGCTGGTCCTGCAACCGGCGTCCCGGGCGCGAGCTCCCCGTCTTGCCCGCACCGAGGCATTTGTTGCTGTCAACCGGCACCTCGGATAGTCTCTGTACCCGTTGACTGCGCGCACTCTTCCCTTCCCTCCTCCTCCCTCTTCTTCTTTCCCTGCCTCATCTTCTTCGCGGTCGTCTTCTTCCAGTTCTTCTTCTTCTTCTTCCTCCTCTTCTTCTTCTACCTCTACTTCTCGTTCCCCGAGCGCTCTTTCCAGACCCGTCGCCTTCGCGTGAGCCGCGAACCGAGTCGCGTGCATGCCACGGATGGTCCTCCGCGGAGTAGAGGGACAAATGTTCTTTACCTCTGCCTGAGTCTTGCTGTGCCTCCGCAGGTATGGTTTCTGTACCACTGGGGTTTCGAGAGTTAATAGAGGAGGAGCGAACGAGGGGCTTGTGGGGAACGTTCCGTTGATATTTTAGTTCAGACGTAATCGTAGTGGGTTGTGGGCAGTGGCGCACCCAGAGCGGGGGCCTAGGGGCCCTGGCACCACGGAAGAAGAGGCGTTGTAAGAAGAAAAGAAAACTGAACTTTACTCTTTAAATAAATTATTGAATTATTATTTACTGAATTTGCATTAAAAATATTCTTCTCCCTTCAACTCGACTCCCCTCAAGATTAAATCCTGAGTGCGCCACTGCCCAAGGGATAATATGATTGCGCTGTGCAAGAAATTGCTCAAAGCGTTATCATTCAAGATAAATGTTGCCGAATGGAGTAGAGCGGGGAGGAAGAAGGACATACATACTCGTGTGTGTAAAAACCTGCTCTCTGCGAGCGAAGCCTGCGTTTCTCGCGATTTCTTAGGTTTCTGTATCTCGAAAGAGTTTCGTTAATTAATATTCCCAAGAAGATCGATCGCGCCTGTCCTACGCAATTTTTATTCCATTTTTCACGTTGGGAAACCATAACGGTTGCGTCCTTAATCCCTCCGAAGTTCGACGTGCATGAATACTCGGTACACCGTCTGCATTTTCGCCGCTCAAGTTTCACTTTTCCCCGTTTCATTTCTCATCGACTTAACCTTTCTCTTTGCTTCTACTTTCCTGAAACCAGGATATTTAACTTCTCGGCAAAATGAAATTTCGCAGTGGGCCCAACCATTTGTCCCAATTAGGTGAAAAGATAACGCGACCCGAGGATCTGAAAGTCAAATATTTCGCGCCACTGTAGATTCAGGAACGTCCCTTTAAAAATGTAAACCAAGAATATACTGCCTTGAGAAAAAAAGTAACGAAAGCGACAGAAGGGAAACTCAGCGTGCCTGCAGTACGCCGGACAATCGCTCTGGATAATAATTTGCCGCGGGTTGATCGCGAATTATTATCCTCGCATTTGTGCAGCAGGTCCGGGTCGCAATTTGTTGGAGAGTCGCGTCCTCCGCGATCGTAATCCGGGCGCGCGTCGCGCTCCATACGGTCGCGCTTAAATAACACACGGCCCGGGAGTATTTGTCATTTAATTAACAGGTACTGTATTTTATGATCCGCGATCGTTAAGGCGGAGGGGCCGGCCTCCCCGACGTACAGCCGCGAAGAAAACAGGAAACGGAATGGAATGTGCTGTTGGGACAACTCGCTGGAGAAATATATTACGTGCGCGGGCACACGTACGCCGGGCCGCGGCAAAAATGCCCGCGCACACGCGCGCATACGTATATACGGTAGTAATATGTAACGCACTTCGGAGTAATGCTACGTCAAAGCCAGCGCCACCGAAAATATGAGCCGGCTGCCGAGCGGCCCGCTAATGCTCGGCCATTTGTTATGCTTACATTATTTCGAGATTATTAGTCTTCTCCTCCTCTTCTAAAAACCTTACGTAATGTTTTGACTCGCGACCCGCCGCCGCTAATGTTTCTGCAAATAAGCGCCGCTTCGCCCGGGCCCGCCGAAATTCCCCCGCTTTCCACGATCCGTCACGTCTCCCTCGTCCTGCCGCGGCCGATTCCGTTCGCCCTCTTTTGTTCTGCTTTTGTTTCCAGGTGACCCGGTGCCGGGATGGAAAAATCGCGGCATAATATTTCACCTTTACGCTCCGCCGTGGCCGCGACGTAAATCACAATATTTCGGGGGGCGCGGCGCGGCCAATAATCAAATCCAATGCTACGCGCGTTAACGTCGCAATCTTGAAGTTCGGTGTATTTACGTGCTGGGCGCAAAACGGTGCACGATTCTAGCTGAAATCGAGAGGCACAGGATCTCCTATGAAAAAGAAAGGGACATTGTTCGAGGCTGGATCAGCCGCTCCATTCTATTCTGACGAGCCTCCGAGCCGCGGATGCCGAACTCGAGCGTTCGTCTACCGAAGAACGCGCGAGGAAGCCGCCACGTACACAGGTGAACGGGTGAACGGGCGCGCAACGTGAATTAGACAGCTGTCAAAGTGCCGCGGAGGAGAAGATCGAGTGGCCATATACATATGTGGTGCGCGAGAGGGCATCAAGAGAGCTTAGAGGAGAGAGGGCTGTCGGGGGGACGAAGGGGGAGGGGTTTGGCAGGCAGGCGAATGGATTTGGATGTGGAATGGAAGCAAGGCGATAGTAGAAGCGCTAGAGAAAGACAGAGGGCGGCCGGGGGGGTGCGGAGGGGTGGCAAGGGAGAGACTGGAAAGGGGACAAAGGAGGGAGGGAGGGTGAGCACTGATAAATACCACGCCATTTCTCTTTGTGCTCCCCGGCGAGAGCACAAACACAGGGCGGCTCCCTTCGTTTCAACCTGAGCGAGAGTAGCTACCTAAACCTTGCTCTCTTCTTATTCCACCTCTCCGTTCCTTATCCTTCCTCATCTCTTTTGTGCTCAACTTCGACCTCACCCTCCCCCCTATGGTCGGCTTTCTCGCTCTGGCCCCGCGTCTCTATCGTTTATCTTTCGATATTTCCCCGCTTTCCGCCTTATCGCGACTCGCGGGGCTGACTAGCTTAGCGAGCAGGGGTTAACGACGCTCGATGGATCTCTCAATGGAGCACCCTCGATGCGAGCCGGCATCGTGGCGATCGTCGCGGCGCGCCAAGTGTCAATTGATTTGTAGTAAAGCTACGATTGCGTTCCCCGCTGCATCGTGTCCCTCCTTTTACCTATGAAAACCAATTTAACGATTTATCCAGATCAGGAAATGGCAAGGTTCCCTAAGGTACGCTTCGTATCTCCCCGCGAGAAGGATGATCGATGATCGACAGGATCGCTTGAAGGACAGAACGAGCGCGCTCGATCCCAGAACCGGCTCGCGTGTTTCCGATCTGTCCGAGGGGGGCGAGGGTGGGGATGAAGCGGGTCCCGAGCAATTAAGGCAGCTTTTTTTCGAAGGATTTTCTCCTCGGCGTGGAGCAGGTCGCACGAATGGCGGCCAATGCCCGATTTCTCCTCCGGGATTGGTTTTAAAATTAATGCTGTGTTTCTTCGTTTCGGCTCTTAATGGATTCTGGGAGGAGCTCAGCGAGAACCAATCGCCTTCTGCAGTCAACCTGAACCGAAGTGAAAGCATGACACCCACGAAACGATGCCTGCTCCGTCAGATTAGCTCGTGCTCGCTCCTTTTTCCTTTTCCCTACCTTCGCCCCACTCCTGATCGGCTCGACTACCTGGTCATCGACTAGGGTCCAGCATTTACCACGATGTCGTTAATGGGAACGCAGCTAAGGTGCTCCTTTCGAGTCGTTTATACCACGCTTGGGACACTTTAGGGGTGGTGAGATGGATTTCCTACGAACGGAACGAGTGTCCATTTTTCGAAACGCAACGAGTTAGATAGGTACCAAAGGACCGTACGAGGCCAGCGAACTGAAGGAAGCCTCGCCACGCGTTTTTACCCGCGGCGTCTTCAACGTAACTGTTCCCCGTTTCCCGTGCAATGAATAACCGCCGGGCGGCGGAGCGGGTTGCGCTTCCATTTTCCATTCCTCGCGACTATCGATAGCGGCGCGGCAGCATAATCGAGGAGGACGCGGTGGGTCCCGTTAGGCTTGCCCGCGAAAAGAAGAGATCTGAAGAATCTCACGACAATGATCTTAAGGGCCGTGCACAAAGGCCGCGATCGCTGACGTAGCGGGGTCGTTTAGTAGGTACATAGAGGCGTGGGCGTAGAAAGGAGGGTGCGTAGGCCAGCGAGGATTAAGACGTCAGGCGCCCGCGGCGCTTGATTAATGCAGCGCATTCACAGCTACGAAAAGATCCTCCGCTGCATCGCGGGATCTCGCGCAAGCCGAGCCCGCTCTCTTCTATAGGTACTCGCGTCTATGCCCGCCGTTTTTCTAGCGGACACGCAGCGAATAGACCAGCGACTCCGGGGCCTCATTGTACACCTGGAACGTCGTCGTTGCTAGCGATGGACCTACGATTCTCTCTGCTGCTGTTTAGACTCGAGCTGCATAGCTACCGTGGATCGTAACATCTTGAGAATACTTTGAATTTCTCGATAGGGAGGTACATGCTTAAATGTTTCAGGCAACGCAGAAGGTCTAGAGGTCATGAAATTCTTTGGCAATCTATTTGATGGGGTACACGCGGTCGACCTAATATAAAATGGCTATTCAAGCTAATAGAGGAATTACTTATTTTATCGGAACAAACGTATATGTTGAAAATTTTATGCTGATTCAGAAACTGGTCGATATTTGCTTTAAGACAATAAGGTAAATGGCCCGGTACTTAAACATGGCCCAGTAATTAAAAATCGAGAAGAAATTTTATTAATAATAACAGTTTTACTAATTTGCAACGTTTAATCTGTTCGAAATATAATTGCAAAATGTATTAGCTTTATAGAGATACAATTATAAGCTTACATAACAGAATAGTTACATCATGTAAAAATAGTATTGTACAGTATAGCTTCAACAATTTCAATCTCGCTTCTTACCTAATGGGCTCAAGCAAGCGAGAGAATATTTTTGTTAAGGTTCTAATTAATTATTATTCTATAATTTTTGAAATAGTACAGTTGTTTCGGATTTATTATATATTGAAGAATTGAAAATTAATTGGATCTCTTAACCTAATTTTTTGTTTCTAATATTGAAATTGTTGCGTTTATCCAATAGTACGCGGTAACATGACACGGACCAGTTATTAAACGCGTGTTTAATGGTTATATAAACACTGGTACAGACGTCAGTATTCAGTGAAGTTTTAAAATTATTAACATTTATTGTACCAAAGTAAGTATTTTTTTGTATCCTATATATTTACGTTAATAATAATTAGACAAAAGTATAATACTGTTTAAGAATTATTAGGATAATTAATCTGAAACTCGTCTAGTTTATTAGCATATAATATTAGCATAACCTAAAATTTTATAATATACTTTTAATCATTTTTTTAACTTATCCTTAATTTTTTTCAGACATAAAGTCATGCCGAAGATTTAACACAAATGTATTATAAATAAAATGTTTTTATTACTCCAAAATATTACCATATTCATTTTTTTTATTAACTGATAGAAATAGTTCAATTAAATATATATTCAATAATTGGGACACTGATAATTAATGACTGGGACACGCTATGAATTTCATTTAATTACTGGGCCATATGAACAGTTTCATGTTTTAATTAATTTAAAACTTTCTCTTTAACAAATGTAGATTCGTGTTACGTTATCTGAAAGTAGAAATTTTACGCATTCGAATAATTATATTTAGTTATAACTTTACACTATTTAAATATAAAAGAAATTGTAATTATCTCAACTGCTTCCTTAACTGTTTCACCATTGGGCTATTTACCTTATTTACTGTATATCGGGTTGAAAACTGAAGTCACGACATCTGACCACCTCTCCCGAGGTGCCGGGAGAAATGGTTTTCGTCGTTGGCAGAGACCACTCACATAATTATTCATGGAAAAATAACAAAGAAGGAAATAAAATTATTTATGAGTGAATACAACTACTGATTCATTGATATTTAATTTGTTGTTTACGCTAAGCGAGTAAAGAACACATCAAAGAAAAAGTGAACTATCTACTGGCGATTAGCAAGGCAAATGAATACAAAAGTGAATAAATAAAATAAATAAACAATAATAATAATAAAATAATGATAAAAAATATAAATAAAAATAATAAGAAAGTCATGACTCGACCATCTCTCCTTTCTGCAGCGAGAGATGGTTTTCTCGTTAGTTTTGAGAGGAAGAGTTAATATGGTTAAATACTTTGGCTGCATTGTCCCCCAATATCTCTACTATCTTATTATCCCAAACATTAAACGAAAATAAACTTAGAAGTATATTTTAAATACGATTCTGTACACCGCTGTTTGACAAAAGAGGTTAAATATAACCTCAATTTATCTTTTAAAGCCTATAAATCGAAAAAAACACAGAAGGAAGCGAAATGACGCTATTCATTCAACTGTTTGGATTCTAGAGAAGTAATTGGTCTGCACTTTAACGCATTTTTACGTAGAGAGTCTGAAATATAGCGACTCTAACTCTCCGGCCCAACCGCGTCTCCCGGATTTACCCTATAGATCCTCTATCATTAACATTATAAAACGGACCACACAATGTATATATTTTCTCAAGAATTTAAGCATACCCACCTCCCCTATTGTTTCACAAACGTTTTGTAGTAGGGTAGGGCTAAAAGACCCGTTTTCCGTATATGCCTATGTAAAATTTAGTACTAACAATCCGGACTCTAGAAATATCTGGCGTTATTTTGTATAAACTATAACTATTATGCTTTACGTTCAGGAAGTTCGTTTGTTGATACTGTTATATTCTGTTGAGTTATACCTACCACAAAATGTTTGTCTATGCAAAATGGACTTCTTGCCCCACACACGGGGCAAAAACTCCATTGCATTGAGTAGAAAATCCCTAATGTCTTTTCGCGTAATATTAAACTACATAAGTAAAAAAACTCTTTCCAAATCAACAAATATTAATTAAACCAATTCTTTTTGGTATACAATATTGAAAGGAAAGCGTGACTTCTTTAACAAAAAATAGAAATATAAGTCAGAGACTCGCTTTAAACTAAAAACTAAAAAAAAATATCGCTCAACTAAAACAAAAACACTATTTAAAGACTTTGGCATCATTTCTTTATACTTTGGCCATCTTATTATGAAAACAAATAACAAAATATATATTTTCACTCCGAGGGACTTTTTGCCCCAACCTCTATAGTTTCTGCGATATATACGTTAGAAAATATTATCATTCAGCAATAAACAATGTCATGTACACATTACTAAAGGAACATACAATCTTAACTTACTTGGCTGATACGCTTTTAATCTGTGGTTTATTTCGTATAAAACAATAAACACGTCGTGTCTCTTTTAGTTTTCGATCCATAAAGTAACGAAGGCATTGTGTAATTCGCACGAACGTCCAAAAGCGACTGGCGACTCTGTGGTCACCTCCGCTTCTTCTCGCCTTTTACATAATATACTGCGAAACTCGATACATTCTTTAGGAATAGAAATTTTGAATTCGGGACTTTTTACCCGCCGGACTTTTAGCCTACTTACTTACCTAACTGTCAGCTCGCAATTAAGATTAACGTATCGATTAATACCACATCTATCATTTTTCCTATTTCGAATTATTATAGCAATTTGCTAGGCACATTAAGCAATTTCTACCGGTGGAATAGCGACTATGGCGGCCGTTGTTGACAGAACGCCGCGGAGAATCGGTCGTTCGTACATACTTGGGATAACGAGCTCATTAACGGAGGATCACCTTCCTCCATCGAGAGCAGATCACCTGTCAGTATGGCGTCGATAACCGTCTGCAGCTGCGAGGGCCTGATCGGAGCTAATATAGAGGTACTCTTTGGCCTCGATTAATGGCGCACGGGAAAATGACTTCTTTCGCGATACCAATTAGGGGTCGACTAACGACTGTGAAATATTGCCATTTGTTTGTTGCGAGGTGCAAAAGAATGGCAGCTTCTTACGCGGGTCAGAAAAGTCTCCAACACTTTACGTAGAAGTATCAATAGCGAGAATAAACAATCCTTGCGAAATTAATCGCAGAACCTCTCATTAACGTCAACGTTTCGCAGGGACAAGAAAGGTTTCCATTCGTGAATCCTCAGATCCCCAAGAATTCTGTACCCTCAT
Source organism: Andrena hattorfiana (assembly GCA_944738655.2). Lineage (NCBI taxonomy): Eukaryota > Metazoa > Arthropoda > Insecta > Hymenoptera > Andrenidae > Andrena > Andrena hattorfiana. The sequence continues at coordinate 2,590,944 of OX122889.2, read as the reverse complement.
TAATAAAGCGACTCGTCGATAAACGGCCCAGGTAGTCCCAGGCGTTTGTTTCCCGTCCCTGGGATCTCATGATCTCGGGATACAAAATTTCGAAGGGGGCGGTCAATCAATTCCCGTCTACGATCTCCGCGCAGGTTGAAAATCGCCTCACAATTGAAACGTCACAAGAACAAATGGCTGCGTGTCAATTCGGACAGGAAAGCTATTAAGGTTCTTCGAAACGAGACACAAAGTTCCCTGGGACGTTTCTGCCTTTATTGCCACCGTAACTACGTAATTTCAAAATTTATTCTTAAGCGTGAGACACTTATGCAACCTGATTTAGATACCTACATAGACACGGATAGAAACTAACCGCAATTAATCGATAAATAACGGTGAAATTACAGAGTGACGTCACCTCTACGCAGGCTTGAAAATCCTGGTCCCTTAGAAGCACCCTATTATTTCCTCGTCTCCGTAACACAACCATCCAGCTCCGTCCAATTTCCAAGCAAACAACGGACCCTCGCTGAACGGACCACCGAAAGGGAGAACAAAAAGGTGGCGGATAAAGTTTCATTCATCGCGAAAACATGGCAGCGACCGGTGCGATCCTACAAGACTGGGTATTCCAGGACACGGCGGAGGAGCGCCGCAGGACGCGCGCGAAGGACACCCAATTGAAACGTCCCGGAACGAAGGATGGATAGCTGTCACTAGCACGAGGGAGGTCTGATCGTGCGGCTACGGTTGCCATTTTGAATTCCCCTCGATCCCTGGGCCGAGTTTGAGGGATCGTAGGCGGAGATGAAGCTTTTACACCGCGGAACGAAGACGAGAGATGGAAGGCTCGTCGGTGTCCAGGATGGATGCCGTCGTACGGATACAGCCCCGCAGAGGCCAGGTACGCTGGCTGGCCAGGCCTGTACACCTCGTACGAGGATACACCTTATTCCGAGCGGAGGATAAACGCGGGGAGAGAGAGAGAGAGAGAGAGAGAAAGATAGAGGCGCGGCCCACGGCGTCATTTATCATTGCTGGAGCTCATTAAGGCCGAATCTGCCGCACGCTGATCGTCTGGGATTACACTTTCCTCCTGTCGGATCCCTCCGGCGCTTAACCCTCCATCGCGCCAACCCTTCGGCCCTCTTCTTCCTCCTTCCTTGCCTCCTTCCTTTTTCTCTTCGCCGTGGGAGATGCTGCTCTGTTCCGGGGTGCTCTCGTTACGGCCGCTGTTTCGGCCGAGGGAATCGCAGAGGCGACCGTCGCTGAACGCTTCAAAGTCAATTTGTAAGCTTCCACGTTGAGACTCAACTGTCCTGAAATAAGATTCGCGGTTCTCTGGTACAGGTCCGATTACCTCGCTGAGAAAATCTCCGCGCGGTCCACAGTCTACGCCCCCGCAGGGGTGGAATAATTTCCCAAGGAACTATTCAATCCCGAAGCATGCGATCGCGGCATCAGACGCGATCGCCCCGTTGCGCGCAACCTCCTCCAGCCTTTTCTCCGCCTCGAGAATCTGTCCGTTTCTTTGGTGAACCCGTGGAATTTCTCCCAGCAGCGCGGCCCTCGCGAGAGAATCAGAAACCATGGCAACTTTCGCAGACGCCATTTACGCGGGGCCGTCGCGTCGCCCCGCGTCGCTCTTCGTGCTCTCCGGCTCGTGTGCTGACCTCGCTCGGTTTTTCCAAAGGCCTCCGGCGAAATCGGACGAACGGTGCATTAGCTCTGCTCCGAGCAGCCTAATGACGCCACCGCGTCCCCATAGGGATCCTCCGCTCGTGATTTCTTTCTCGCCACTTTCTGTTACCAGTTCGGTCGTGGCCCATCTATCACCGCGGGAAAAAACCGCTTCTTATATCGCCTTCTATCCTCTTCCACCTTTCCGCTGCTTCTATTGTCTATTATCCTTCCTCCTCTTTCCCGCTTCTTCGTGGCTGCGCTGCCGCGACTCCGGCCTGGCAAATGGTGAACGCCATTATCCGTGAAACCTTGGTGATGTTACTTTCGAAAGAAAGTATAATGCACACGGCGGGTGAGATTAGTTTACACGCGCCTGAATGGATCGCAGCGTTATAGGCTATGACGGACATTAAAATTTCGAACGGGGTTGGTGGCTCGCGACGTTTGAGAAACGGGGAAAACTCGGCGGACGATCGCGAATCGTTAAGTGGCGAACGTATCGACCGAGTGGGAGCTGACCAGGCTACGAAGGAACGGGGTAAAAAGCGAAGGGGACCGCGGGCGAGGAAGACGCTGGCTGTCAGGAGGGACAAAGACGATGGGGCGGGACATTTGTCGCGAGTAAAGCAAACACTCGGGACTCCATCAACGTCCCTGAAGTTTCTTTCGGGTGTTGCCCCTGCCAAGGTGGTGTTCGGCGTCGCGGAGCGTCGGTGCACTATCGCTTTTCGGTTTTTGCCGGAGCCGGTCTCTTTACTGGGCGCCGTGCTAGCGCAACCGCCCGTAGCTGCCCCCTCCGGGTGAGAAATGCCGCTACTTTTATTTTGCCAGTTCCCTACGTTAGCGATTTTTCCATCACCGCGGCGAGATATTTCACCGGCAATCTAAGAGTCGCAAATGGAGTCCACAATGAGGCAGAAATGGCTTGGCGCACTGATGGCCCCGGTATTTGTCTTCCGTCTGTTCCTTCCTCGTCCTCCCTCTTTCGGTCTCCGAACACGCGCCTTTTACCCCCTCGCGGCGACCTCCTGCGGACGTAATCGAGCGCTCGTACACTCCCTGGGACCACCTTCCCTTATCCTCCACTTATTTCTTTCTAATCGGTCCGTGAAGTTTCTCGTAACGCTCCCATTCGAGGCGAAAAAGGCTCGAGTGAAACGAACAATGATCTATTCTACGTATAGGCGAGACCGGGGCAAGTTGATACATTTTTCAATTTTTTTCATTTTTGTCTGAATTAATTACTAAATAACAAATATGCTAAAATATACCTTGGTCCTTCCTCTTTAATATATTGCAAATGAAAAGTTGAGAAAATACATACAAAATGATTGAAAAAATGTTATTTGGACGCAGGTAAAATGTATCAACTTACCCCGCAGTGGGGTAATGCTCTGGGGCATGTTGATATATCTGTAAAATATTCGTTTAATGAGTAAAGGATGGATGTTTGGAATATTTCATTTTAACATGAGGTGCTTGCTACTTTTTATTAATGTATCTTAATAAAGCTATTTTATCTATTCCGTATATTCTCGCGCTTTGACAATAACGACATTGACTCCTTTTCTACACCGACACACGCTTTTTGAAAAATATTTTGCGGTATTTTGCCGCGATTTGGTTTTCAACATAATTTCGTACCATTTTCGTAGAAATGAAAGGAAAAATCCAATTAAAAGTAGTCGGAGAAAATTGATACACTGAATCAACATGCCCCAAAGAAAACGTATCAACTTACCCCACAGGAAGTCATTATGTACAAACATTTCCATAAAAAAAAAATGTAGAACATACAAACAAAATAACAAAACGTAATTACCTTACCTTCAAAGGACTCAATGTGATGCCCAATTAATTTGAGTGATAAAATTCTCTATTCCGTCTCAAGACGGTTTGGAAAGTGAACACAACTATTTACTTTTTCTCTATAGAAACGAAAATAGTTAAAAATGGATTGCTAACGTTAAGGTACACAGACGTACGCTAGATCGTAGTAAAGAATTGAACAACAAGCTTCAAATATCTCGCACATGAGGAGATATCAACCTGCCCCGGTCTTCACTACCTCAACATCGGAAATTGGTCATATCGTGGTCCGATGTCTTTCAATTCTATATTTTCAAATAAATCAGAATCCAGAGCATATAGGTAGGGGAGACCGGGGTAAAGTGAGCCTAAAAAAGTTTCAAGTCGAATAAAATTTTTCCCTTCCAATGAAAATGTGTAGAAATAAATTTATAATATAATTTAAACATTACTATTGACAAATTACGAGTATGTTAAAATTCAACTTGATAGGAAAGATGCAAGAAGGATTACTTTACTCCATGTATGGGATGAAATGAGCTACTATCCGGGGTAAAGTGAGCTGAAATAAAATAAGAACTTTAATTAAGGATATAATTATTAAGGTAATTATTAAGCCCTTGCACTGGGATGACGTGTGTAGCTCGTCGGCTTCTAAGTAGCTTCTTTGTACCATGGTTATCAAAAACAGTGGCAGATTTTTCATTTTTTTCAGGTTAATTTCGGTTCCACCACGCTGCGTGGTTTTCTACTCAGCTGACAGGTTAGGATATTGTGCACATCACTTGCGCGTCTGTTCTTTACAGCTCAATTTACCCCGGTCATTTTACCCCGAATATGTACTCAGTGGAAAATTAATTAATCAATAATATTGGGATTAATTTTTTCTCAAACGTGTGTACATGTATGTTTATAAGTTTATTTTAAACACGAAAAAAACGTTCAATTAAAATAACACATTTATGACTCTCTTATCCAAAAAGCTAAATTGACAAGGAAACCAATGGGAAGTCTCTAAAAACTAACGTTTAAGTTTTTAAACGAATTTTTAATTACATTTTTCGATATCTGAATGTACATAATTATCATTGTTATATTGCATACATTTATTACACCACCAAAATTTGTAAATATATTCTACTTCTAAATAAAAAATTAAGAAGGCTCATTTCACCCCGAGGCTCACTTTACCCCGGTCTCCCCTACCTACTTCTCTACCAAGAGTGGGTACCGCGACTCGAACCACCACATCTCTTTCCACTTTACTCAGCTAAACAAATATCACCGCGAGTATACACGCCAGTTAATTCGCGGTTTGATCTGAGTTGGCTGAATAAGTGGCATCCAGGGCAATCTTTATGCAAAGAGCGCGTAAACGCACACGCAGATCAAAGCGATGAGCAAGTACGTAGACAAGGTCGAAGAACGCATGAGTGCAAGTCACCGAGGAACGCCATCTCGAGCTCGCTCCGTTCCCCTCTGCGCCCCTCTCCTCTCCCATCGAGCAATACTCCCGCAATTATAAGCCCATCAACGGCGGGAGAAGCCTCGCGTTTTTCTGACGGCTGGAAGCGAGCAGGCCGGGGGTCGAAACCGTGGAAGACAACGTTTCCAGCGGTGCCTGGCGGTGTGCGTGGGGGCACACGCACGGTTAACATACCGAGTACTGAAGAGGCAGACCGGTAACGCGGGCATTTCGTGCAACAAAGTCGCTCTGATGCGATTTTAATCGTGACTACCCTTCCTGCTTTTTCTCCGCCCGCCGCCAAAGGCCTCGGCTCACGGCAGCCACGGCCGGACCAACCCCTAGCCAGTCGGCTCGGTGTAAAACCGATTAATTTCATTGTTCTACCCCTCGGCCACCCGCCCCGCGCGGCCGATATCGAAGGAATCTAACGAGTGGCCGGCGACAACCAACCCCCCCCCCTCGTTCGTAATTCATGCCTTCCTGCCAGCCATTGTCGTCCGTTTGAATCTCGTTCCCGTCCGTCGCCGTCGCGAGCAGAGCGCTGGGTAATTAACTCTCGCTGACGGCCAGCCTTCGAGGTGCGCGCTCACGATGAAAGGGCCTTTTAGCCCAAGATTTTTGGATAACCCCGGTGCCCCGGGGTCGCGCGAGATCAAAACGAGCAGATTAAAACTTCCACCCATTATCATTATGGAGGATATAGTTGTCAAGCATTTAAGGCTCCCGTTGGTAACACCTTACGGTCGCCCCCAGTCGACGGCAAAACGTTATCGCGTTACACTTTCCCGAAAGCAAAGTTTTCCAACGTTCGATTCAAGCGAGCTTCAGAATTCGAATTCGCTCGAACGTATCGAACTGTGCGTATACCGGTGGCAGTACTTATGAACGAGTCCACGGGAAAAGGGCAGGTGGAAGGGTAGAGGGGAAACACAGCCGGTGTAAGTTTCTACTTAGAAAGGACAGTCGGAGGTGTCAGCGTCAGACTGAGACTATGGGCAGCCGACATAAATATGCATGTCTCCGCGGGCCCATGGTTCATGTGCCGGTGATCGTTATATCTCCATCTGACCGGAGGCTGGAGGAGGCAGGGGGTTCGGTGGTGGTCCGGTAATACATTCAAAGTTGGATGTAGAGAGTGCAGAGACAGAAAGGGGGATGGAGACTCGGCCAGGCCGTGGAGCCGCGACGCGCGTCCGCGGAAGCGGGATAGAGCGAGGGGTGGCGAAGTAGGTGGACGCAGAAGAGGCGAAGCAGGAGGGAGCCACTGGTTGCAGGGGCGGGGAGGGGGGAGAGGGCGAGGGGTGGGGGGAGGTTTCTCGTGTTTCATTTCCTGAGCTCCTATATAACTTTGTGCTCAACTCGACACCAGATTAATAACGGCCCCACCTATCCTATTCTATCCCAACCCGAACAAGTTCGTGCTGTGTGTAGACTCTGGTGTGCCGTGCTCGCGATGCCTGCCTCGTATCGCTTCTCTCCTCCCCTGTCTCTCTCCCTCTGGCTCCTTCCATACGTCCCTGTTCCTCTCGCTCGCCTTTCCGCGCGACGGATGCGCGACACGCTTGAAAATTCTGACCGTGTTACCGATCCATCCGTGCACGCTGGACGAGCGCCGTGCACGCCCTGACAAACCGACGCGCTGAAAACTCCGCCGCGGCTGACCGATGCAACTCGTACGCCGAACCGGAGTAATCGTATTTCATATCGCGCGATGGCCACCCCGTTATTTGTTGCCCCAGCTCCTCCGCGGCCGGCCGCTACGCGCCGAGCCGCGCCGCGGCGGAACGCGGGCGGTGGTACACCTCGCGATTCCCTTCCTTTTTTCTTGAAGCGATCTTGATAATCTACGAGAGCTTCTGACGTTCCTTACGCTCTTTGCAAAACGTAGGTACATTTGTTTACGCGAGGCCCGTGGGCAATCTTACATTTCGCTGGGTCGCGGTGAAATCTTGGACTCTGACCAAACGAATTGCGGGTAGGGTAAATCCGGGAGACGCGGTCGGGCCGGAGAGTTGGTCGAGTCGCTATATTTCAGACTCTATACGTAAAAACGGGTTAAAGTGCAGACCAATTACTTCTCTAGAAACCAAACAATTGCATGAATTGCGTCATTTCGGTTCCTGCTGTGTTTTTCTAGATTTGCAGGCTATAAAAGGTAAAATGAGGTCACATTTACCCTCTTTTGTCCACTGTAACATGAGGTGGTTGCTATTTTTTATTAATATATCTTAATATGGTAAATCTGGGAGACACGGTCGGGCCGGAGAGTTGGTCGAGTCGCTATATTTCAGACTCTATACGTAAAAACGGGTTAAAGTGCAGACCAATTACTTCTCTAGAAACCAAACAATTGAATGAATTGCGTCATTTCGGTTCCTGCTGTGTTTTTCTAGATTTGCAGGCTATAAAAGGTAAACTGAGGTTACATTTAACCTCTTTTGTCAAACAACGCTGTACAGAATCGTATTTAAAATATACTTCTAAGTTTAATTTCGTTTAATGTTTGGGAATAATAAGATGGTAGAGATATTGAGGGACAATGCAGACAAAGTATTTAACCATATTAACTCTTCCTCTCAAAGCTAACGAGAAAACCATCTCTCGCTGCAGAAAGGAGAGATGGTCGAGTCATGACTTTTTTATTATTTTTATTTATATTTTTTATCATTATTTTATTATTATTATTGTTTATTTATTTTATTTATTCACTTTTGTATTCATTTGCCTTGCTAATCGCCGGTAGGTAGTTCGCTTTATCTTTGATATGTTCTTTACTTGTTTAGCGTAAACAAATTAAATATCAATGAATCTGTAGTTGTATTCAATCATAAATAATTTTGCTTTCTTCTTTGTTATATTCCCATGAATAATTATGTGAGTGGTCTCTGCCATCGACGAAAACCATTTCTCCCGGCACCTCGGGAGAGGTGGTCAGATGTCGTGACTTCAGTTTTCAACCCGATTTACAGTAAATATTGTCTTAAAGCAAATATCGACCAGTTTTTCTGAAATAGCATAAAATTCTGAACTTATTATTTTTGTTCTGACAAAATAAGTAGGGGAAATTAGGACAAAACCGGGTACCTGGGTAAAACCGGGGCGTGCTATTATTTTTAAAACGGCCTTAAATTTTCACGTGTCGTTGCAGTGACATATTGTCACGATGTGCATTCTTTCATCCACAAAAGATGATCGTGTTACAATCGTGCATAGTAAGGTTATATCGTCTTGTGTGTTTTTGATGGCTCTGATCTAATTTTCGATAGTTAAGAAACTTCAAGACTTTTGACAGTTAATTGTTGCATATTAAAGTGTAAATAACTAAGACAGTTTGTTTGTACTTCGCCCTGGTATTGTTGATATTTCGTAATATTTACAAAATTGTATGCTGGGGCAAAACCGTACGGGGTAAAACCGGGTACCCGAAAAATAGGAAGTTATCAACATTGAACTAAATCTTAATAAAGGACTACAACTAAAGAGAAAGAAATCCACAAAATTAAACAAAATACGGAAGGATAATGATAACAGTGGTGATGAAGACGGTGAAGACATTTGCATTTATGTCCAAGAATCCTATGGTTCATCCAAATTGAATGATGGTTGGGTGCAGTGTACAGCTTGTTGTAAGTGGGCTCACGAAGGCTGCACTAGTTGGGGGAATGAAGAATTTGACGAATTCCGTTGTTATAGGTGCTACGGCAAGTTTTTAGTATGGTACCCGATTTTACCCAGGCCATGGGGTAAACCCGTAAAAACGGACCATATATTAAATCGTAATTTTGTTGTATTTGTTATTGTATTAAAAAATGGATATATACTATTATTTAATAAAGAGTTTATTCTAATGAATCCTAATTTCAATTTCGTTTTTACATTAATAATGTCCAAGTTACGAGCTTTTATCCTTAACGTCCCGGTTTTGCCCCTACTTCCCCTAATACCTGTATTAGTTTTAACACCATTTTATATTAGGTCGACCGCGTCTCCCGGATTTACCCTACCGGCAACGGGGAGATAGGATCTACAGATAAGCGAGGCATTACGAATATTTCAGTAATCCACCGTTTCGAAATTTTTCCTCTAACCTCGTAGAAGAAAAAGCAAGGCCCGAAAAATCAGGCGTTACGCAAGAAGTTCCTCACGGAGGAGATATCGCGAACGTTCTCGTCGGTCTTCTGTGTAGGTAGCATACCTATCCCCGTGATCGTTGGAGCAATTTCCCGCGACTCTGGCCGAACTAATCACGCAACATCCGAAATCTTTTCCCGCGGCGTAATTACGGAATAATTTTTCACGCGATCACGTGCCCGCTCCCATCTACCCTCCGCGACCTCTCCCCAGCCACCCCCGCCCTTCTCATATTTCATTCGCGCGTTAGAGCGCCCCGATCGCCAGTCATTATCGCCGTGCTTCTTCGCAATTAAGTAGAGGCATCGAGTCGGAACGATTCGCGATCTCGCGGTGGCGGTGCTCCGCGAAATCCGGCGAGTATTCCAGTTGCGTCGCACCCCTTAAATCTTCCGCGTGCGTTTGCGCCGCAACAAATACGAGGCACGTATTCTTTCTCCCCGGCAGATCTCCGCGGTTGATTCGGGTTCATGAGCATGATGGTCGCCTCGCGTGCCAAGATAAATGTACCGCAGACACGTTATTACCTATCGGTACGTGGCGCCGGCCGCGGCCCACCGAAACACGTCATATCGCAGGCAGATGTATGGAAGCGGTGCTCAAGGAATACTCATCTACCTACCTGGTTACGTACGGCCCAGCGACGTCGACGACGCAGGCTTGAAACGCGGCGCGGTCGTGCGGACACGCGACACCAAGACCGTGCTCTAGTAATGGGTATTTGATTACGGCCACCGGAGACTACGTTCCTCCGTTTACGGTTTACGCCGTGGGGGTGCGTAGTCGCGACGAGCTCGGTAGGATCATCGGGACGTCTATGATACTTCGGCAACTTAGTTTAACCTTTGAGACACCTGTGACATTTCACAGTGATTTGTGGCCAACTGCTTTCTATGACCTTGCCGCGCGTGAGCTAATCACCGGCAGCAACTCTGCCCATCTTCGCTGTTCAGCCAAGGTCCGACATCCTTGATACCTACAGCCACCGGGAATACATCATAGAGGGGATAGACGGGAGCAACGGCGATAATGATGATGTTGATGGTCATTACCATGGAAACGAACCGCCCATTCAGCTTGTCTTGCCACCGCGTTTGGAAAAAGAGGAGCCGAAGAGCGTGTCGGGGGAAAGAAGACGGCCGGAGGGGTTGCGTATTAAAGATCGATCGGGCGGAATCAAATATTTTATTCGGGGCCCGCTTGCCCGCGGGATCCAATGACAAACGCGTTACAAAATATTTTTAGATCACTGGCCGGGATTTATGGGCGCATTAACCGACGGTATTCCTCCGCGTCGTCGGGCTGCCGATATTAACACGTACGAAAGTGAATTACCGCGCATCAACATGCATTCCCAAACATATTCCCTTGGACGTGTAAAGGATGGCGGTCCATTAGCAGGTAAATCGTACCTCGAATCCCGGGCTCGGGAGTCCCTCCTTCCTCGGTGTGTCGTCGTAAGCCCGTCGAGCGTGTAATCGGTCCGTTCGCCGTGAAACAAGAACGAACAGTCCCCGAGCGAATCGAAGAAGGAAACCAGTCGAAGGGGGAGAGACGTTATTTCGCGAAATCGGTTATACGCGCGAGGGGCCCTCGCCGATCCAACACGGTAGCGCTGCAAGACGGATGACCGCCATTATTCCGGATATACTAACGGATGCCTTCGCTTATTAATTTAATTGCCTGCCATTACAAGCAATGCATAGGTAATTAAACTCGAGTGAAAACGGATACACCGACTTCGGGGAGTAGCTGCTTTCGGGATGGTGACTCTCTGCCGAGGTTTTCCAACGATCCTCGCAAAAATTTATTCGAAACGAGGTAGGTACTAATACAGATTTCATTTGTTTCTGCGAGGTAGGTATAAGGGTGAGAGGGGTAAACACGAACGCGGGATAATCGCGAATGCGATGTTACGGCGTTTTAATAAATAAATACGATGTTCCCTCTCCAGTAGATAATAGTTTATTTAGGTTGTATCCAACGCCGGGCAGAAAGTAATACATACAGAACGCTCATGCTGTTCAAGATAAACACAATTTATTATTTTCATCATGTTTCAAGTAATATTTTGTCCATTTCAATTGTATGTAATTACTGTTGAATTAATGATACAATTGTTTTTTTTTTAAATTGAAATAAAGCACTTTTTTACCAAAATTTTGTGACTAAGGTGTTGCTTGGATTATAATTCTAACCTCTGAAATAAATTCTTTTTTATTTTTTGATGTCGTGGGGCATTGACGAACAACTCGGATGGGGTAATCTCGAATCCTCGAGATTAGCAAAGGTAACCGATTTTGATGAAATTGTCAGCATGTATAAAACTTAGTTAAATCTACAAAAGGGATTTTTGAAGTTTCATTACAGGCTCAGAAAAAAAGTTTAAAAACCAAACTTCGCTATTTTTTTTCGATATTCCGAACAATTGCAATTTTTCCTAACGCACAAGAGGAGGAATTTGAAAAACACATTAGGTATAGGTTGTAGCAACATTTTTTATGGGTTGACCATTGAAGTTGCGTTTTCTGTGCGACTTCTGCGATATTTAGCACTCTGTAGGTGATTACCCCACGGCAGTCGAGTAATCACGAACACCAAAGGTTGTGCTTTTTCAGTATAAAGTTGATTTTTATTATAATTTTTCAATAATTCGTCACAGTACTTTAGGATGACTGTACCTAATATCGCCAGGCAAAAGTTAAATCGCTGTTAATTGAATAATAATTGATATTTTTGCATGCAGTTCGTTTCAAAGTAAAGAGAAATTATTCATCTTTCATGTAGCATAAGTTAGAATCGTTGAAACCTACAAATTTTTAATTAGGACTCAAAAAAATGTAAGACAATAACGCCAACTCAAGAAATATTGATTAATTCATGTATATATGAGTTTTTAAAGTCATTTTCACATGTGCTTTTATTATTTCTTGCACTATAAATGTATTTTTATCCATCTTTGATTTTATTTTTATTAGAAAATTATCGAAATTTAAAAATATAGATTTTTAAAATATTTTATTTTTTACGTTCCGATGTACATATTGGACAAATAAAGTTTATTTCGGTTGCTCGGCACATTTCGTAACCCCACCTGTAATAAACATTGCATCGAAACCATTGTTCTCCGGTAGGCGGTATTAAGAACACCCATTCTGCTAAAAGAAAAACACTATTTCCATCACGGAAAATATTTGAATCGATTTCATTCCTTAAGTTCATCATTAATTAGGTATTTCTAGTAGATATTCTTGCATTCACGGAATTATTAGACTTGCCTTCTCCGAATGGGATGTAAAATTGTGGCAGTCCAATAAATTTTTACACTATTAAGATTCTCTAAAATCCTTCCCTTGCTGTAATTGTTGATCACATGACGCTGCAATTACAGTATGTCTTCCTATACATGTTTAGGTACTAACTGAGTGCATAACCGATCAATTTTATTGCTTACTTTGCGAGATACAGCGGGTGGCGGTATTAGGAACAGTGACGATATTAGGTACAATCACCCTAATAGTCTAAGTATGTTTATAAATAAAAAACAAATTCATTTCTCATACAGTTATCGTTTTGTTTGCCTTTCTGCTTAGGTGTTCGCAATTACCCCACTCTCCCTTACCTACGTAGCGCTCTGAAAGTTTTAATACAGAATACAGCACGCGAACCTTACTTAAGTAGTCTTGGAATTCTACTGCTGCTCCCCTTCGCTCGCTCATAAAGATATTAATTCCTCGATTATCGACAACCACGGTGCCCCCGAAAACCGACGAATCGTTCAAAAAGCCCAACAACTCGTGCCGCCGCAGAACAGCTCATCAAATATCCATAACGCCTTCTGCAGGAAAACGGAGCAACCCCTCGCGCTACCCCCAAAGATCTCGTCGCTCCGGCTAGGGGTGTACACGGTCGACACGGCGTTTCAGTTCTCGTAGTCGAACTCGGGCAAACCTCCGACAAGGGCTCGGGTAATGAATTTGGAAAGTGCAATCAGTAGCGCAGCCCTAGGGGGAGGGGTGACTTGAGGGTCGTGGAGCTGGTGAAACTCTCGGTTCGACCGCCGGGAGAAGGAAGGAAGGGTGGAAGGGTGAAGAGCAAAAGGGGGGGGTGTAGGAGGATGGAAGAGGCGCGGGACAAGGAGAGCCAGAGCCACGGCACCGTATCAGAACAGAGGGAGGAAAGAGGGATGAAAGAGGGCGGATGTGACGCGGAATGATGGAGCGCGGACCGTGGAGAAAAATGAGAGTGGCGGAAAGGCGAGGGTGGAGGGACGCTGATGGATCGGCGCTCCTCCCTCCGCTGCACCCTCTCGCGGCACTCTCACGCCCGACCCTCTCCGGGCTTCCACCCCCGTGAGCCACCCTCCACGTTCAGGTTCGCGCTCCCAGGGGTAGAAAAGCCCCGCAATATTACTCATAGTCCGCGGGCCTCGTTCTCCTCTCTCTGTCCCCCTTTCTATTTTCCTCCGCTCCCGTTTCTACGCTTTCATCTCTGTCCCCTTTCCTTTTCGTCCTTCTTCCCCTTTTGCCATTTACTCGCTCTCCGCAACGTTTCCCTTGCTATCGTCTACGACCGTTCGATTTTCCGTTCTGTGGACTTTACAAGCGATTTGGTCACTCACGAAGCTCCAGTCGCCATAATTGTCCTATATCCTATAGGAAAGAACTTGAGAATATTGATAAGTTTTCCCAATGCCCCTGGTGAACTGTCAAGGCTCGATAGCTTTGAAGCATTGAAATCTCTTGAACGCTTCTAGCCCTGGATCGCTTAGGAAAATGATATTCGAAAAGATTCGGAAGATTTATTGTACTTCGAGAGCCTCAAACCCATCGCTACTCGTTGCGTTTGCGTTTTAACCATCCTGGACAGCAGCCTGCACCAGCACCTCCGAGAGAATTATTTATTCATACTGGATCTCTTGAAAGTAACCGCCCTTTTCGCGACCCCCTTCTAGCGCGATGGGCTATGGGTAAGGTAGGACAGGTTTACCTATCGATTTTGTTTCCGATGTCCTTATTATTTCCATCCAGTAACTTTTCCTACGACATTATGTCATTTAAGTCTCGTATCTCCATTCTCTTCAATTTTATTTATCTACTACTCGGGACAGCAGCACTCGGCTAATAAAATTCGCCGGTGTGCGGATGAAAGTAAATTGTGTTTACATATGACAAATTTGGTGCGCAGAAATCGGTTGGTCATGCATCGCTTCATGATGTAAAGTTAAACAATTTGTTAACAAAAACCGGTGCATTTAGTTTAAGGGTATATTGACCGTGGGGCGATATTTCCGGTAAATATTGTGCTTCCGGCAGAGCCAAACAATGCGCGACGCGATTTCGTCGCTGTTTCACGGTTAAATCTGTTAGGCAAGGACTCACCAACAAATCCGTATATTTATTTGTTATGTCTGATGCAAAACCCATACGTTTTGCATCCACCTTTTTTGATCCAATAAATTATAAGCTTGCGTTGCAGCGGATTCCCGTCAGGCCCCTGACACGTTTGCCGAACCCGGTGATTGGTCAACGAATATTGGTGGGAAATTACGCGCTACTCTCGAGGCCTCAGCTTTTTCTCCTTTACCCACTGGGTTCGAATAATTTCTTTCTATTCCTTCTATTTGCGCATCGTTGGAAAGAAAGAAGAAAACGGAGTAAAGACCGGGGAAGAGTCTTGAAATCTCGAAGCATCTTCATGGAAACAGGGGACCAGGTTCGATGCAAGCGCGAAGATTCGAAAAATCGAGAGAAATCGAGAGGGAGCGCGGAATGAAATCGTCAACTCTATGAAACCCGGCGAGACGTTCCCCAGTTTGTCGCTGGCCTGGACACGCGGGCAGCGGCGGCGTGGCGCGGCGCGGCGCGGTATTGAAAAGGGCAAGCTTGCCAGGCAAACAAACGCGGAGGTTCATTCAGCGATTCTAATACGCGAGACATCAGAAGCGATCCATCCAGGCCGCGCTTCAATACGAAAACTGTCGGCGTCAGAAGCGGTTGCCGCAGGGGGCGGAGGGTGGTTGTAGGGGGGTGGTAAAGGGGAGCGGAGTCGCCTGGCAGGTACTATCGGGCGGTAGCCGAGACTGAGCTTTTGCACGGTTAGCGCGATTCGGATGGCGGCGCCACGAACCGCCATTACTCAACTATTCACTCGGTAACGCAATCATACGTCACAAAGGCCTTTCATTTGCAAGCGCATTGTGGAAACCCGGCGATATTAATTGCCGCGGCTCGTTACCCTCCCCAGCCCTTCCCCCGGTGGGCCGCTGCCGCCGCCACCCACCCCCTCGCGTTTCCCGGCGAACCACCCTCCGAAAGCCCTCCACCGCCACGTGAACCACGGCTATTCCCCGTATTACGTATTCCACTGCCATGCGGCGGCTCTGTCCCGCGTTCCCACCGACAACCCTCGCTTCCGACCTCTGCGCGCAACCCCTCCCTACCCTCTCACCCTCGCGCTACTCCGCGGAGCAACGAGGACCAGTCTTTCTAAAGCATTCTTGCGCCTGACAAATACGTCGTCCGAGGACGACGCGAGGATGGAACGTGACTGCTTCGTTTCCGCTGCCGCGCCATCCCGAGCCCTGCCGCGTTCGCGAATATTAATTTTTTGCGGCGACGCGCGATAGGGGGGACCAGTCACCACCGCGGATGAAAAACACCGAGAGGGGAGGACTGGTAATGAGCGGGGTCGAGAGTCGATGACTATTTTATGTGAATCTTTCTAAGCGTTCGATACCGTTGATCGTAACTTGCTGATTGCCAAACTGACATTTTTCGGACTGTTTCCTCTTCCTCTTTCATGGTTTCGCTCTTACCTGATTGGACGCACTCTGCAGTGTTGGAAGCAGGTTATGCTCACAAGGAGAGTATTTTAGGTGTCCGCCTCCGATCATTTTGATTTTTGGATATGTTATAGAGGACCGAAAAATAAGAAATACGTGTTTTTTTATTTTTCCCCGTTTTCACATTTGGGGGGTGAAAACTGCGTTCAAAGTTACGGTTGAAAAATCATTTTTGTGGAATATCTCGAGAACTATTAGAGATAGGGGAATAGTGTCAATGGACGAATTTTGTGTCTTTGAATGCGAAATATGACTGACTCACCAGATTTTCCCCTATCTCTAATAGTTCTCGAGATATTCCACAAAAATGATTTTTCAACCCTAACTTTGAACGCAGTTTTCACCCCCCAAATATGAAAACGGGGAAAAATAAAAAAACACGTATTTCTTATTTTTCGGTCCTCTATAACATATCCAAAAATCAAAATCATCGGAGGCGGACACCTAAAATACTCTCCTTGTCAGTCGTGACGGGTCTCGATTCTCCTCTTTGCGTGCGGTGAGTTGTGGAGTTCCGCAAGGATCTGTGTTAGGTCCGCTGTTGTTTAACATATTTGTTGCCGATCTACTACGTCTCACCAAGACGAATATCTCGTGCATGTACGCTGATGACATGCAAATTATCTCCACCGTTGCGCCGAACAACCTTAACGAAGCCGTTGCTAATCTGGAATCTGATCTCGCTCTAATATTTGATTGGACAGTTCAACACGGGTTTAGACTTAATCCTTCCAAATCTTCACTCCTTGTTCTTGGCTCTTCTTTCCTCCTTCGTACTCTTCCTCCCATTACTGTTACACTTGATTCTACTCAGCTGCATCCTGTTACCTCTATCCGGAATCTGGGACTCACTATGGATTCTGCCCTTACATTCGAAAATCGTGTGTCTAGTATAGGGTAAATCCGGGAGACGCGGTCGACCTAATATAAAATGGCTATTAAAACTAATACAGGTATTACTTATTTTATCAGAATAAACCTAATATGTTCAGAATTTTATGCTGATTCAGAAAAACTGGTCGATATTTGCTTTAAGACAATATTTACTGTAAATCGGCTTGAAAACTGAAGTCACGACATCTGACCACCTCTCCCGAGGTGCCGGGAGAAATGGTTTTCGTCGTTGGCAGAGACCACTCACATAATTATTCATGGAACAATAACAAAGAAGAAAGCAAAATTATTTATAAGTGAATACAACTAAAGATTTATTGATATTTAATTTGTTTACGCTAAACAAGTAAAGAACACATCAAAGATAAAGCGAACTACGTACCGGCGATTAGCAAGGCAAATGAATACAAAAGTGAATAAATAAAATAAATAAACAATAATAATATTAAAATAATGATAAAAATATAAATAAAAATAATAAAAAAATCATAACTCGACCATCTCTCCTTTCTGCAGCGAGAGATGGTCTTCTCGTTAGTTTTGAGAGGAAGAGTTAATATGGATAAATACTTTGGCTGCATTGTCCCTCAATATCTCTGCTATCTTATTATTCCCAAACATTAAACGAAAATAAACTTAGAAATATATTTTAAATACGATTCTGTACACCGTTATTCGACAAAAGAGGTTAAATGTAACCTCAGTTTACCTTTTATGGCCTGTAAATCTAGAAAAACACAAAAGGAACCGAAGTGACGCTATTCATTCAATTGTTTGGCTTCTAGAGAAGTAAATTGTCTGCTCTTTAACGCGCTTTTACGTTTAGAGTCTGAAATATAGCGACTCGACCAACTCTCCGGCCCGACCGCGTCTCCCGGATTTACCCTATGTCGTCAAGCCTATAATCGTCTGCGTCTTTTGTATCCTTCTCGGCATTTTCTTTCCTCTTCTCAAAAACTCCTCCTATCACAATCTTTGGTTGTATCGTTTTTTAACTACTGTGATGTTGTATATAGTCCTTTTCTTACCTCTCGTCTCTCATCCTTGGTTCAGCGTATTCAAAACTCCTGTCTGCGTTCCTCCTATTGTGTCCGCAAGTTCGATCACGTCTCTCCGTTCTTTATTAGGTCCTCGTGGTTACGTATGTCGCAAAGATGGAAACTCCATGTTTGCTGTCTCGTGTTTAAGGTACTCTCTTCTCGTAGTCCGTCGTATCTTTATAATATCCTACTCGCTAACCTTTCTTATCACTCTTCTAACTCTCTCTCAACTCGGTCTCAATCTCTCATCACCATTCCTGCGCATCGCACCACTAAATTCGAATCTTCTTTTTCTTATATCGCGGCACGTTACTATAACTCCCTTCCTGCTACTATTCGACAGTTAGACTCTTACCAGTCTTTCAGACACGCAGTGCGGCAACACATTTTCCAGCACTTTTAATCATTTTGCTTACTATACTCATTGTGCTATTCTCATGTTAGCTCTAAGTCTTAAGCTAACTTAGTCTAGTTTATTTTTAACGTTTGTTACATTTGTTTGTTTTTGTCTCTAGTTTAGTTTAGTTTATTGTACGCGGTTAGGCTTCCCAACAGTGTTACCACTGCAGCCTCGCCTTTACTCTTATCGTCTATGTCATTTGTAATATTCAGGTTTCTTCATTCTCTTTGAGTAATAAAGACGTTTAATAATAATAATAATAATAATCTTGTGTACCCAGAGGCTTCGGGCCGAGCAGCCCTGGCACCCCCAAAGAAGGGGTGTTGTAAGAAAAAAAGAAAATTGGACTTTATTCTTGAAATAAATATTTATAATCACGTAATGAATTTCATTGAATTTGCATTAAACATATTTTTATCCCTTCAACTCGGCTCCTTCAAAATTAAATCCCGTGTGCGCCACTGCCTGAAGAAAATCGTGAAGACGATCACCTGTCAATGAAGTATTTTAGGAGTCACGGAATCGTACATTAGTACAGAGTTAGTAATCGTATCAGAGTCGAAGTGTCTTCAAAGACCAGATTTTTAAATCACACGAGAAGTCTTCCACTCACATGCAATGTGGTTCTTGATTGGGTAAAACGATTTTAAAAACAGCGGAGGACGTTCGATTTACAACTGAGCGCGACCAGAAAAGAATTCAATCTCCAAGAGGATCGCCAATTTTAGAAAACCTCGCGAGGGAGCACCACGTCGCATTTATTGGACGGCGTCCGAGGTTGTCAGGGATATCCTTCATATTATATATTCTATTTCCGGGCTGCCTGGTGTCCCGCGCTGACACCGCCAGCGTCCTGTTTATGCAAACTTTTCGCGCGCGTCGAGAGTTCCTGAAGCACCCTCGCGTGTGCCAGATACAAGCTGCAAGATAGGACAATAGGATGCATCGCATGCAGGCCGCGCGAGATACGCGTTGCCGCTGGCAAGAAGGATGCTTCGAAGCGGTTAAGTGCGCCGGACAGCTTTTTCGTTCCGTTAAAAACATTGTAGCTCGTCGGTTTCGCGAATCGTTGCATATTTACGCGGCTTTAATTGTTCCAACGAACGCGAAACATGAATACGATTCGCCCTCCATTCGGACTCCATATTCCCGCTTGCAATTATTTTCCCTCCGCATTGTTGCTACGAGTGTGAGGGTTTCACCTCGCATGCGTCATGGAAGTCTGGATTTGTGGCAGCTTTGCAAATTGAGCTCGTAAACCTCTTTGTGATTATGGTTGACAGTCAGGGATTAAAAGGAGGGAAAGAATCAGATGTTGCTTTGGTCTCTGCTTTCTAAGATTTATAACAAGCCTCCCACTTAATCTCCTCGTATGAAAAATGTCCTATTACGTCGGTAAGACCTCCAATTTATACTATATAAAATACGTTAATTAATATTTGATTTCGTGACGTTAAAAGAGAAGGGCACTCTCTATGGTGTAAGTCGGAGGAGCTGAGAGATTGAGTTATAACTTTGTTCCACCTTCTTATATTAAATTCCACGCTTTAAGCAATAACCTGGCGGAATGAGGCGAGAATGACTTGCACCAATCTCAATCTCGCAGGCTTTTACAGAGACTTTTAAGGAAAAGCAAGTTACTGGAATAATATTACAGCTGTTTTCGTTTGCTTCCCTATGCGACAGTCGCCGTCCAGAAGTGATTTATTTTCGAATCACATTGATTGCTGTTTGATTTCATTCTAACCTTATTTAAAGAGCATATCGCGACGAGATCGAGCCAGTCTTTTGTCTTCTTTTCCATTTAAGCGATCCGGCTATAGAGAACGGTCTCAAAGGATTCTTGCCAGTGACAAATACAAAGCCGAAGACATTCCTCCGGTGCCAGTCATTGATTAATTTCGCCGTGTGGATTGTAAGACGGAGAAGTAGGCAGTCACTCACAGGCGTATATACAATATGCTCGCGATTTTTCATGTCCACGCTCGGATACACTGCTTTATCAGGCGTGTCACGAAAAAAGCAAACATCGAAATTGGATTACACGCTCCTCGACGATCGAGTACATTATTATACATTAGAAACGTACAGTGGAAACGAAGCGACGTTGCTCCGTATTGCTTCCTATTAATAATAGACTTTTGCAACCGTCACCTCGCTCCTCGATACGTTCTAGCGGTAATTGATGTGTTCGATCTTGATCAAACGCACGCTTCTAATCGTTACTCAATCTGCTCGAAGTGTGAAGAAAAGATTAGGCAATTTGTAATGTCGAGTCGTTGCTGGCCACTTTCAATGAGTGCAGCGACTGGAAATAGTTTTTTTTTTTAAGCGACCCCTTTATCACGCAGACGAATCGAACACGCGGGATTGTTGGCTATTCGAACTCCTACCTTCTTTACGACCTACTCTGCTGCCCTCAACGAATATAATTGAAGAGTCCTTGTAAAAAACACTACAAATGTCAAAAATCAAATTTTTTCAGAAGAGAGAAAGAACTTCTCTGACTTTAAATTATTTACGAAATTTGATTTGTTTTGATTGCTAAATATGCGTAGGGGAGAGCGGGGACAAACGTAACGGCGTGATGAAAGTAACACGACTTCTCCCGTCTTCCAAAAAATTTTCCAAAATGGTTGCTTTACATAGTTAGGCGTGTTTAGAGTTTCTTTTCTTTCACGGAGTGACGCTGAGCAATACGACGATTCGTATACCGGGGGCAAGCTGATTTCGTTATTTCGATCATTCAGGTATGTGTCTCCTCTGTTGGGTTTTTTGTTAATATTCATAGTTAAACTATAGACATTGATCCAATTATTTGTTAGAGCGTTCTTGCATAATGTCTTTATAAGTTCGTGTATTTGATTTCCATAAGTCTTGTATAGTTTGTACGTTATAACAGTTGCTATGCTGAACTATGCTGAAAAACATGACTGGGGACAGAAGTAACACGTCACTACGGAGACGAAAGTTACTATGAGTTTAAAGATGCCTCCCTATGTCGCAAAAGAGTTGAATCCAATATTAACAATAGTTTTTTAAAAAAAATCATAAATATTAGTTAGTTTTGGCACCGTTACACGAGATTCCATATTAAATCAAGTACACAGTATCAAAGAAATGTTTGAACCTGTTTTTTTATCGTTACCTACTTAAAATATGTTTATTTAAATGTTTGTTTCTATTGTTTCTGATAATAAAAAATCCTATTTTGCTTTGGATGAAGTGTTTTTACTTAATTCTTCTCAAAATAATTAGTGTTTCTTTCGTCCCCATGGTATGTTACTTTCGTCCTACCTCTGCAGGACAAAAGTAATAATGACAGTTACTGAGGAAAATTGCCATAACTCTTTGACTAATTATCTTGGAAGACTGCATTTGTGGTCAAATGATAGACCAAGAAACACACTATCTTAAGGCATAATTTATGTTTTTATATCTGTAAGAGGTAATTGGCAGCTGGGCTATATGTAAAAAGTGTTACGTTTGTCCCCGCTCTCCCCTAAGTATACAATAACGCAAATGCATTACAAAAATGTGTACTTTTTACATTAATATAGTCCCAATTCATGAAAAAAAGAATTGTATTTGTAGAAAACCCTGTATGTACCACCGCTTAAGGGGACATTCTACTCTCTCGGCCGAAAAATCGGCCACTTTTCGTTGATAGTTTTTATAATGAAATAAACACTTAACGTCTTCTAATTTCTGTGGGTATATTCTACCACTCTTGAAATACAAGAAAAAATCTATGTTGTTTGTTTATTTCATTTGTTTGCATAAATATTTCACAGTGAAGTTGGTGACATCAGAATTGCTGGCGGTTGAAATTTCGGACGACTGGATCATCGGAAATAAAAAAACCAAAGATATTTTTAATTTGCAGGAGTATGGCTATCTCGCTAACTACAAATATCTTAAGATTTTTAATATTTTCCCACATTTTATATGAATTAAATACAGAAAAGAAGTGCCACTTTCGGTACTTTCAACTTTGATCGACTGGCATTTTAATAATTTTGGTCCAAAATTGTTCTTTCGTGGAAAGCGAGATAACCATACTTTTGCGAATCAGAAATATGTTTGGTTTTTTTATTTCCGATGATCCAGTCGTCCGAAATTTCAACCGCCAGCAATTCTAAAGCCGCCAAATTCACTGCGAAATATTTATGTAAACAAATGAAATAAACAAACAACAAAGATTTTTCCTTGTATTTCAAGAGTGGTAGAATATACCCCCTGAAATTCGAAAACGTTAAGTGTTTATTTCATTAAAAAACTATCACCGAAAAGTGGCCGATTTTTTGGCCGAGAGAGTAGAATGCCCCCTTAAGGGGATAAGTGACCCTCGATAGCCCTAAAACAGGTCTTTTTTTCAAACGCAAATTGTAAAGTGATAAATAACAGTAGAGAGAACGTTTTTTCCTAGTTTTAATCGTTATTCTATGAGGTTTTACATAAAAAAAGAAAAGTCTAAATATCTCTATGTACATAAAAGTTGTGAGTAAAAACGTAAAGGCGTGTACGCGGTGCACCGTTTGATGGTAAACATAAAATCTCGAAAACCGCTCCAACGATTTGGATGAAAATTTAATTAGAGATGCAGAAAACCATTCCCCACGATGTGTCGGGGGCAGATTTACGAGATAAATTCTTTAAAAAAAGATAAGAAATATTTTTCATACAAGAAATCGATAATATCGTATTTTTCAACATAAAAATTGTATTATTTTTTCGAAAATATGCTCCCGATACATCGTTGGGAATGGTTTTCCCCATCTCTCATTAAATTTTCATCCAAATCGTTGGAGCGGTTGTCAAGAATTTATGTTCACCATCAAACGGTGCACCGCATACACACCTTTACGTTTTTACTCACAACTTTTATGCACATAGCAATATTCAGACTTTTCTTTATTTGTGTTAAAGCTCATAGAATAACGATTAAAACTAGAAAAAAACGTTCTCCCTACTATTATTTACCACTTTACAATTTCCGTTTGAAACCCTGAACATTTTTTTTTAATTTTGTCACTTACAGTGTTTTCTACAAAGACTCTTCAATTATATTTCGATACCTACAGCGATTGCGTATATCCACGCTCGATTTCTTTGTAGTCACCACTGATGATACCTACTCCATTGATACCAGAGCCCATTATCACGTTGTGCTTTGAGGCGTATCTACAGCTTGTATGCCAATCAGTATGAATTAATACACCACCTTCTCCTACGTAATAAGCACGACGCTTGGCTCTTCTTGGCATGTACATCCGTCCGTGTGTTGTGTACGCGCCGCACCACCGAGGGGTTCACGCGACATAGAACACGATTCATCAGGCATCCCCGCTACACCTTTAATTAATACCTAAAAATCCAAGCGTGCAGGCGGACATGTTTCCCGCGCGGTTGGTTATCTCGAGTACAGGGCCGAGACGTGTTCGGCTCATATCCCCGGCCCGTGTTTACCGTGTCTGGACCGTGTCGAAAAGCCATCCTCGTTCACAATCGCCGAGCCTATAAGCGGCGCGAAGCGTTACGGTGCGGCGGTCGTGTTTGAAAAATCGCCTCGCCGGAAAAACCACCTTGGGGTTGAAGGGGATGCGACGTGTTTGTCTTCGCTCCTCGTCAAACTCGGTCGAAGTCGAAATAGAGCCCCCCGAAACTGCCAGCGTGAAGGCGAAAGACGAGAGACGAACACGGATGGCCCCAGCGACAGCTGGCCTCCCTTCCAGGCGTATGTACCTACATCCAGCGTCGATCTCGCGCAGAAGCGTCGCCGTCCTCGAGGCCCTGCACGCCTCGGTCACACTTTCCACGGAAAAAAAAGGCCGATCGCTGACGTTTGATGGATCGCGACTAGGATACTCTGGACAGAGAGTCACTCTGTTTTTCCACGGCCCTTCCCTCGGCTCTCTCTCCCGCGGCCATCAACCGGCAGCCGGCTCTTTCTTACACGGCGGAGCAGGCTGAAGAACAAAGACATCAACGCTGATGGATGCGCGAGAGCACCGGCCACGCTCCTGGCGAGACCGAGCGCAAGTTCTGTATTGTCTCTCGCCTCTCCAGTGTTCTTTGATCGCCTGGCAAGATCAAAGAGCGCCCTCCCGAGTCTTTGATTCCCGTGGAATGAAGTTCGGACTGGTTTTAAGGTGGATGGGCTTTTTATTTAGGCGCGGGGCGTTTTCATTCTCGGCTCGGGCGTTTATATATGAACGGGTATTAAGCTGAAACGAGGCAACTGTCGGTTGGCTTCTTAATTTAAACGGAAACAAGTTCCCTGGAATGAGGAGCGATCAGTCGCCGATGTTGCGTCCTTGTCCGCGTGTAACCACCCTCTCGCTGTCACATATTTGTCATTCCTCGTTAAACGGGGGAAAAATGGGGCGGCGAGGAAAACATGACACTTGATGGACGATTTTATACTAAGAAAGTTTCTAATAGTAGGTACGTTCAGGAGTGACAAAAATAATCGAAGACTGTTGTACCGGATTCTGGCACCGCTGTGTCGTTAATGACACTTCTGACCAAAGGACTGTGCCAGAAATTGAATCTCCTACGAAACGTGCTCCTCTAACCGGGCCAAACACATCCCGTTTCCTCGGTTCGGCAATAAACGGCTCGCGTCCTCGAGATTCGGCCGCGCGAAGCGCCAAAGAGTGGCGCGTCTTTCGCGGGACAGGAACGACTATTAATTACTGTCCGCGGTGGCTGTGCGCGCGGCTAAGGAAAGTAATTATGTGTCGTAGGTCGCCGCTTGGGGCTGAAGACGTACGAGCCGCAACAAACGTCATTTTTTTAACGGCGCATCCGACTCGCCGTTGGTCTTCGTCCGCTCGAGGAAGGACTCCGCGACACCTGGCGCAGCGTTCCGCGATCGAAAGCTGCTGCGAGAATATAAATTGCAAGCCTCTACTTAGGTTTAAGTAGCGGTGTCGTGACACCGCTTTGCTAGCAGCGGAAGAAAAATGCGCGGCTCGTCTCGCGTCCCTTTTTCAACATTAGGAGCACACCAGCGACAGAGGCAAGCCGAAGGTGTATTATCGGCGGAAGCCTGTCCCAGAATTCGGGTACCACGGGATGCGGCGAAGACTTGACGAGTGAAAGCATCCTCCTGCCGAGCGCGCGGCGTAACTCAAGACCGAAGACAAAGTTTAAACCATAGGTAATGGAGCACTGAAAGGCATGACAAACGGAATCACGAAATAACTCAATCCCGCGGCACGCCCATGCCCTGGAATAATTTTGCACGGTTCCGCGGGCTTCTTAAGCGCAGCCTAGCCACACGCTCTCGCTAGTGACTTCATCGGAGCGGCCTCGAGCACGCTCTCCTTTTACCACTGATAACACGAATTTACCGGCCGGTTGTTTTACTCACGCCTGCCGGGGCCGAGAAGAAAATGGCCTCTTTTCACATTACGCATATTACGTAGGGAACGCAGCCCCTTACCTGGCTATCCATGCGGCAGCAAGCCGGTCATCATCATTACGTTGCCGGGAATCGCGATATTATGCTCTATCTCTCTGCCAGCGAGGTCCTCTGTATGATGGTTACATGCGCGGCCACGATCAAGTATGCAAAAGTCGAATTTGAATAATGAGATCTTAATGATAACGTTCCGAGCCGCCGAAAGTTTCTCCCGGGGCTCGCTAAATTCGCCGCGCGAGTGACACCCTTCGCCGGCCCGGGCACGACGTCGCCTCGGAAATTAATCGATCACCAGGTGGAATCAGGTTGGCGGTCTGTCGCGCGACATGTCGGGCATTTCTCGGGCAGATTGGAGGCCGTGCCACAAAATGCCGCTATCCGGGAGCTTCGGTTGCAAATTTGACGGGGCCGCAATTTCTTGCGGGAATGTGACGCCGAGAAAATTGATCCTGACCGGCATGCTTCGCAACCCGGGGACAGCTGCTGGGAATAAATAATCGACTCAGGATCCAAATTTTCGGCACAGTTACGAAGGAATATAATTTCTCCGGGCTGCCGATAAATTTCACGTTTCGGGTGTCGGAGAGACAGACGCTTCCGCTGGCAGGCGGGAAGGGCTTACTCGACTCGTATTCGCTTGTTCGCCGATCGAAACAGCACGGCGAAGTGATGCGCGGGGTGAACCGAAGGTCCGACGAGCCAAGGAAGCAATTGGCCCCGCTGACCAAATTCCCGGGGATCTATTCTAATTGCGCAATTTGTAAAGGGGGGCTGTTGTTGAACGGGGGAACGGTAGGATCGGGTGGAAATTAAAAAGCATTAATAACAAGCGGATTGGTCGGCGGAGGAGTATCCGTGGAGAGGTGTAGTCGCAAGATGCAGAGAAGGAAGAAAAGAGAAGAGAAGCCGATTCAGGATCCACGGGTGGGTGGATGTCATGGAGGGGGTCCGGATGAGCCGTGAGGAGAGAGGATGAGAGAGGAGGAGAGGCGGGGAGAGTTCTTGGTGGCCTCCGGAGGGTGAAGCGGGCTAGACGTAGCCGTTGGACGTTGCCGTGTAATTTATTTCCCTTCGCTTCCGCGTCGCGGCCGAACGAAACGTCGGATCGACGGGGGGTGGTCCGTGGAACACGGTCCGATCAACCTATCCTCCATCGACCACCGTCACCCTCCCTGCCCCCTGCCCCCTCCCCTCGCAACATCGCCCTTAGGAGTCCAGTGAAATTTTCGAGAATATCGCCGGTCCCGTATAAATCACGTTTATCGGCCGCGGAGAAGCTCGCAAGGCCGGCCTGAATGCTTCAACAGATCGACTCAAAATGATTTTCACGCTTTGGTAATTCCCCGTCGTCGATGGCGGTTTCCGCCTCAGCTACCGATACCTCGGGCTTGCGGCCGAGGATGCTCGAATTTGTTACGACTCGCGGGGGTAGAACCTTCCGTTGATCGCAAATCAATACGTTCAGATACACGGTAGTTCACATCGGGAGAAAGAGATATATTATTGAAATGATGAACTTTGTCGGGATTCGTGAAACTCTGACAGAGTGATTAAGTAGCGGAAATTAAGTGTACTTATTATGATTAATAGCGGACTGGCCAGGGTGTCGGCTTGCTCGATGGCAAGTGGGCCCCCTTAACGGGGAATCCTATTTTGTCGGCTGAAAACATAGCAAAGTTTAGGAATTTTTTTTTATGAAACTAGCATTTCGATTCATCTGAAATTTGTATCATGTTTTTATGCATCCTTGAAGAAGTTGCAGCTTTTTTTTTATTCAGTTTTACTAATGAATATAGGAGTTATGCATCACGCCCGCAAAACTCGTCGTTCGCTGGTTTACATGATATTTAGCTTCCAGATATTCTGAAACGGAAAAATGAAACGGCGTTTTATTTTGTACATATGTAGCTTCAATTTGACGAACCACAATACCCTTAAATTCTATACTTTTTTTGTTACATAAGAAAATTTGCGCAAAATTGGATCGCAAAAATTAAAAGTTCAAACCTTTCAGTTTGAAAACTCTCCACACTGCTCAATAAATTTTTTTGTTTTTCGTTGGTTCACCAATTTCAAGCTACATATGTACAAAATAAAACGCCGTTTCATTTTTCTGTCTCAGATTACCTGGTAGATAAATATCTTGCACAATAACGAACGACGAATTTTGCGCAGCGTGATGGTCGATCATGCATAACTACTATATTTACGGTTCGAAATTAATAAAAAAAAACCTGCAGCTTCTTCAAAGATGCATCAAAACATTGTCCAAATTTCAGATGAATCGAATCGCTGGTTTCCTAAAAAAAAATCCCAAATTTTGCTATGTTTTTAGCCCGAACAATAGGATTCTCCCCTTAAACATCAGGAATTTTTTTTAAAAAATATACCTACATTCATTTCACAAAAATTTTAATTGCACTCTTTTGCCACTTAAAGTATTTCTTGAAAACTTTATATATTTCTTATAAAAATTAAATGATAACCTTATAGTTGTTGGTGAGCTTCCTTTGTTTCCTTGCAATCAATATTTTTAGACCCAGTTCGCCACTGATTATTATCACACCTTGAGTAAGAATTTATGTTAAGAGAAAGAATATAAAATCACGCTTTGCGGATGGCTCGAGGATCATTATTGATTACCGCGCATTCTGACGGACGTCCTGAATAGACAGGGACAAGGGGTCAACATTTTTCGCCATCGCCGGAATACGGCGAAAATTCGTACCGAGTCAGAGGCCGAAGAAGTGCCTTTGATAAATCGCACTCGATATTTTTTTACTTTCCCCTCGTTCGTCTTGCAGAATGCGCTCTCACCCGGTTTCCCGGCCGCCCTCTTACCCCTTTTCATCCCTCGTTCGCCCTGCCACGCTCGACGTGAGTTTCATGATTTCTTCGGCCATGCTTCCTGTTGTCCTTCCCACGTTCTTCTGCCTCGAGCACCGCACCCTTGCGCGCAGTCTGCCTGTTTCTACGAAATTTCAACTACCCCGATTCAGTCGAAGTATATTTAAAAGCTGATATATTATTACGCTCCATACGTGAAAAATTGTGCGAAACCT
This sequence comes from Andrena hattorfiana, assembly GCA_944738655.2. Classification (NCBI taxonomy): domain Eukaryota; kingdom Metazoa; phylum Arthropoda; class Insecta; order Hymenoptera; family Andrenidae; genus Andrena; species Andrena hattorfiana. The sequence goes on along the minus strand of OX122889.2, from coordinate 2,562,202 downwards.
GCGAATCAAAACGTCTGGCGAATAATTTGCAACGAGTGCTGCGACGTTATGGCGGTTTGAGGCGGCGGCCTGGCAGGATAAAGGGAAAAGGAAACAGGAAGAGTTCTCGTTGGCCAGGTTACTTTAAACCAGATATGCGCAACGATTCCACGAGAGTCAGAGGAAGAGGAAGAGGAAACTGAAAGGATCTCGGAGTCAGTGACCTTGGGCGGGATTTATGGCCGCCCTTTTAGCTATTCGTGACGCAGGGAACGAAGGTCGTCCTCGTGTGGAAGAATCGCTCGGTCGCAGCGTGAAGTTGAAATCCTTTCCGAACTTAAAACTGTCCTTGATCCCCGATACAGTCCTATACAATCGTTAGCGGACGCCTTTGTCGCAGCGACCGAGGAGTCGGGTTAAAAGCCTGGCTCACCGATATCTTGTATACCTACCCATTGTGCCACGCAGTATTCTGCTCCGTGTACCTTTCTCAAAGCAAAGTGACAGAGATCATTGATGTTTACCCCTAGGATACGGATCTTGAGGCCAAAGGACCTTGAGGTTCGCAATTTCTTGCGATAGTAGTAAATTACATTTTCTCAGCATTGGCCGATTAACCCTTAACCGGTGGCATCCCACTTTGTGACATAAATGGTGACGTGAGTCTCGCAGACTCCTCTTTCATAATTTCATATTATGAAGCCCAAATTTATTTTTAACATATACTGAAGTTATTACGTACTTAGCGACTTTATTACATATTTAAAAATATACTTTTAGGTACATGTTCTGTTCAAAACCACTGAAAGGTTACCTTGAGGTATGACACGATATATTTTAAAACAATTTTGAATGAGAAAAAGAAAAATATAGGGAAAATAATTCTACAGGTATCTTCCAGACTCCACGTCACCGGTTAAGGGGGTATTTTGGTCTGACGGGTAAAGAAATCGATTTTTTTTGCATTTTCTACTGGTACATTATATGGGTACCTAATGCGTGTGTAAAGATTTTTTTCCAATTCGTAAAATTTGCAGAGCTACAGGGTGCAGAATAGGTAGGTACCTATACGGCGCGCTCAGTGAGCGGGGCAGGCGATGCATAACAGTTTTGTTCCTGCAAGTGTATTTCGGCAAAGTTTCGGCGGACTGTTCTTTCTGGAGGGATGGGGCTTCTGCATTTTTGTGCCTTTTAGAACACAAAAATCGACCATTTGGTTACAAAAAGACCGTTACTCTCCTAGGTCACAACTTAGTTTGGCTTCGAACGTTGAGTGAACTTTAAACGAGATTTGCTCGAAACCATGCTTTTCGAATCGGTGACCATAATATTTCAAGATCGACTGGACCAAGTCAGTCCAAGTTTTGCATATATTATCAGCCCGCGTGTGGCTAAAAATATTTTGTTTTTAAAATTTCACAGACCTTTAAAGTTGAAAAAATGTGCGAGAATTGAAACTTAATTTTCAAACCGCCGTCATTTGCTTAATTTTCAATATTTTTTTATCATTCTGGTAGAGATGATAGCTAAAGGCATACAAATAAAGAATCTCCTTACACTTTTTGTTTCTGATCACTAGAACGAGCCCAATCATGGTCACCGTGACCCCATGTTTTTTTTCCACCATTACTTTAAAGCAGTCAACAGCGTTCGATTTTATTTTTTTTCTACCGACAAAATTTGTAAAGATAGTTCAAATATTAATAAGCATGTAGCAATAAACTAAATAATAATAAAATTTATCGGTTCTTTGTAAAAAAAATCCGAAATAACGCGACGAAAACGCCTCGTCAAACCAGAATAGGGTTACGTAAACTTTATAATTACCTAATCCGATATAATTAACACAAGACTCCCGTTTGCATCAGTAGGTAAGTAAAACACCGAACTGCCCTGCCATCTTCTCCTTCTCCCAGTCTCTTTTACTGGAGACAGACGTATTAAACGCTACCCACCCCTCAGGTATCGTTAAACAGTCATCCATTTCACGCGGGAAAATATAGTCAGTCCTCTTCATCATTCCGTATCGATCAAGCGTGGCGTGTGACACGGTGCAAAAAGCGCGGCTTTAAACACCAAACTTCGAAAGCAGACGAACGAACGCCTCGTCATCGACACGATTCGGCCGCCGTTCATCACCTTGCCGCGCGTCAAGTATTCGCGTCCGCGTTCAAGTATTCGGGCGCAATTAAAAAAAAGAGGCAAAAAAAAAACAACAACAGAGGAACGGTGGAGGAAGAGGCAGAGAACGGCCGCAGTGCGGCGCGGGAAAAAAATTTTCGCGAAAGCCCTTTCATCACACTTGCCCGCCAAACTGTCTCGCTGGAGTTTTTATTGTGTCCGAATTGCGAAAGCTACGGGGGAGAGTTATTGTGAAAGCACCGAACATGTGGACGTTAACACCGTGAGAGCTCGTTTGGTGCCGACCAAGGGTGGAACGGGGAGGGACGGCGGTGGCGGAGGGGGAGGGCCAGGCTTGTTGGTATTACGTAAGCGTTGCGCGACGCGAGGCCATTTCAAAAATGGAAAAAAAAAATACGGGAAAAAGAGGTTACGTCCCGGGTGCTGGCTGGCTGATGCCAACACGGCTTTTTAATTAGAGCCGGCAGCGCACCAGCACCTGACATCCTGCAACGCCGCGACCCCTTCATCAAAGTATCATTCTCGTTTCGTCGAATTTCAGCAAGAATTGCGGCGCATCGAGTCGCTGGTTAAAATAAAAACGTGGGAAAAAAGTGGGGAAGGCTAGAAACATAATATTGCATATATTTTACCGTTAACAATTTTCAAAGAGGCGTTAATCGGGCTGTATTCTTTTATACATTCGACGCGTTTAATCTTCCTCCACGATCGCTCCACTTTCCCCGGTGAAAGGTTCGACGAGCTATTATTTGAACGTAATGCGCTTTGACGAGGCTCGGCTGCGCACTCTCGAGGCCTCGAGCCGCGCTTTGATCTCGCGCGAGCGCCAAAAAGTCCCACGGCGCGTGTACCGATCTTGTTAACGATGAAAGGTTTTCTCGTGTTGGGCAATGTTTAAAGATTCCGTTTGTTATTGCCGTAAAGTGGAAGATGGTCTCGATGTGAACGCACATAGGTGGCTGGTAATTAAGTCAGCGGGTACAAAGGAAACTGCCATTCCGATACGCGATCAGTAATTACGGGCCGAGGTACAAAGCGGGGTATTAAAAAATTCAACGTCCTTCAAGATGGACGACAAGGCTGCACGCCATGCCCCTCGCGGGCGAATGACACATCCCCTGAAAGGCACGCTCTTCCAATCCGTTGTAGGGAGCCCTTAAACCGAACTGAATTGAACGGAACGCCACCCCTACCGAAGCGAGCAGCTACAACAGCCTGAGCGCGGAGACCTACTCGTATTATCCACAGTGACAGGATGGCGGAGTTATTAATGGCCGCGACAGTGACAAATGACGAACTGTCGGCGCAAGCAAGACTGATATGGCGGGCTTCGTTCCTCTCTTCTCTCCTTCGTAGCCTGCTCCCTGTCACCTTTCTCTCTCTCTCTCCCTCCGTCCTTCTACTTCTGTCCCTCCGTTATTCCCTCGTGGTCTCCGGCCCGGTTCATCCCCTCGTTCCCGACTCGACCTTCTCCACCGTTTCTGCCAGCGCTACTCCCGGCGAACTTCGTCCAAGCCGCGTGTCCAAACACGGGCCAAACACCGCCACCGATACACCGGCCGACGTTTCTTCCAGTGATATCAATGATCGAGGAATCTTCCATGGGGACGCTACCTTTCGGCCCTCCCTCCTCGATCATTGATATTAGGAGTTAGTGGAGCGTGGGGCTTCCACGGGATTATGGGAATCCGAGGACCCCGTCTCCTCCCTGTCCAAGCTCCTCTCCGTTGTTTGTTCCGTCGACGAGGAGATTCTTCTCATTCCGAAATATCCAGATTCGATTCTCGCGCCAATGAAAAATTGGGTCGTGCTAGACGCGTCCTTCCATTCTCTGTTAAAATTTTGTCCGGCATTCTTTCACAACGCGCGTAGGTATCCCGCGGTAAGGGGAATCCCGCGCGCGATCAACCGACAGAAGCGTGTGGTGGACAGTCATTTTTCGAGTTTACCTCTGGAAACACGTGCGGTGCTCGTTTATAATCCCAAACTAGGCGCGATCGGGGCCCGGCCGATTGGAAAAAGTGGAGGGAAGAAGGAAGGGGCCGCGCGATGGGCCACGAAATACAGCCGCGCCGTGTCGTGTTGTGTACAAAATCAAAATAAATATATTTACAGATTATCCATGGCAATAACTCATGCGCGGTTTGAATAGGCGGCAGGGGGTCTCTTCTTTTTCGAAGCTGTTCCCTCCCTCCTTCCGCGCCTTGCCTCTTCCCCAACCACCACCTCCTCATCCTTCTATCATTCGGTCGCTGCTTTGTATTCCGCGTTGCTCGCGCGCTGCTCCCCTTGCCCCCCTCCAAGTCGCCTTAAACTCCACGATTCTCTCAGACCCTTCCGTCGATCTCGCCCTCCCCCAGCAGCCTCTGCCACCCTCTGGATCCTGCTCGCCAAAAACCCTCCCCGCGCGCACGCTGCTCGTGCCTATCTTCTTTCTCCTCGCCCGTCTTCGCCGCGGCGCTCGGCTTCTTCGCGGAGCGAAGAGCCAGAGGCTTCATCCTAAGGCAACTTGATCCACCCCTTTCCACCCCTTGCATCCCGGCCGCATCACGCCAACTTCTTTGATCCCCGTCGACCGCTCAACTTCGAAGGATCACCGGCAAGATTTTCGAAAGAATTCATAACTTTGCCCGGAGTCTTAGCCGGGAGAGAAGCTTTCCTGGTTGAAGGTGGCTGGCGGTGTCTACCGCGGGGACACTCGGGGGGTTATGTCGCTCTGGGGGGCTTCGACGACCCGCGCGGGACCTGGAATAACGTTCCGCGATTTCCGGAATGCGAAATTCGTCCGGGAAAGAGCGGCTCGCCCGCAGGAATGTATAAAAAAAAATGGGCAGGTCTTGCGAGGGGCGAGAAGAGATCGCCATTTGCTGCGAGTTACGTGGTCGGGGCGAGAACTTGGAGGGATTGCCTTCTGGGAGCAACGGGATCGACTTAATTGATCTTATTTGACAGTAACGTCGTCGAGTAAATTTCAGCCGACGCGTCTGTGCCTACTTAGCTGGAATAAACAGCACGCTGGCATTTGCCGAATCGTCGCGATGGCAAAGCAGCGAATCGATATTTACGAGCGGCGAAACAAGCACTACGACAGCGGCGGCAGCGGTGACATTTCGTCGGGCAATGGGGTAGAACGAGGAGCTGGGGAAAAGAATTTTGTCCGGGCGATATCGTTGATTGACAGATTCCGGAGAAGGGAGGAGGGAGCAGAAATTGGAGAAACGAGACGGAACGGGAACGGAGCCGGAATAAGGGAGACAGAGGAGCAGCAACACGCAAGCCTGATCTGCTCATGAGCGTGGAAATCCCTCGTGGCAGCCTTGGGGTTCCGAAACATCAGCGTGATTGCGTTCCTCCAGCGAAGGTATTCCATTACCGGGGCGAGCGGGTACCCTCATTCCTGTTCCACCCTCTCCAAACATTTAGCATCGGGCCTCGCCGTCCTCGATCCCGGTTCAGCTCCGAGCGGACCGAGCATCGACGTGCAAACCGATATCTCCTACCCCTTCTGTCCGCTGGACAGGCCGGCGGACGTTGTTGCAAATGCGACTACAGCCGTTGATGAGCTTTCGGCTCCGGTGTAAATTGGAAATGGGCATTTTAATTCGATTTCTCGACCGTTGCACGTGACTATACCTATATTTAGGTGAATTATATCACGAGTGAGTGAAAGGGATGCTTTCCACGCGGCTCGTAACGAACTCCTGTCTAACAATTTTCATGAGACTCTGCAGATTTGCAAAATAGTGAAAAATATTTGACACATAAGTATTTTTTGTAATCGGCAATCATCTACCTTGAACTGATGAAAACAACCCCTACAGTTGGGGGTAGAAAACGTATTTTCTGACATTTTCTAAAAACAGAGGATTGCATTCGTCTTTAAAAAATCCGCACTTCAAAAGAAAAAGTTTATTAAATAAATGAACGAATGTATTATTATTTGTTCTATTTGCGTCTGCAGCAGGGATGATCGAAATGCATGGCAGCGAGGTGGCTGGGTGTGAAATCGAGGGGTTGCATCGAAGAGAATGGACCAACGTCCGCGTTCACCGGACCAGCGGTAGCAACTTTAATCAGAAATTGATACAGGGATGCCTGTCCTGTTTTCATTAACATTCCACAAATCCTGCAACAAATTAAATTACTTCGCCATCGCCGGGGCTAATGAATGTCGGTGGGGTGGCACCGGAAGAGGTGGAGGATCCTGAAGGACAGAGAAATAGTAGGGAGTGAGACTGATAATCGATAGCTCTCGAAAGTTGAGTTCATTCGTCCGTGCGAGTCGGTTCGCTATTCGCTACCAGCCATCTTCGCCCCGCTGGAATTACACCGCCGGAAATGGAGATCTTGCGTGCGAAATACCTGTCCCCGGCTTCGCAGACTACTTTAGACCGTCGATTGCAAGAGAAGAGTGAGATTCAATGAGAATCGATCGGGTAGCTGTACCCCGCTTAATCGATCTGTCAATTCTGTGAATCCTCGAAGGCAGTGACGCACTCAGGATTTAATTTTGGGGGAGGCGAATTGAAGGGATAAAAATATATTGAATGCAATTACAATAAAATTCATTAAGTTAAAATATAAAAATTCATTTACAGAATAAAATCCAGTTTTCTTTTCTCTTTACAAAGCCTATTCTTTGAGGGATGCAAAAGTCCCTTGACCCCCACTTTGGGTGCGCCACTGCTCGAGGGCATTCTTCTAAACATAGTCTGCAAATCACAGCCGCAGTCGCGATAAGAATCCCAGTAAACCCTTTTTCGTGAACTCTAAAAACAGTACGCACTAACAACGGTACAAATAAAATAGTAGCCCTGACACTTTCAAAATTGCTAATAAATCTTGAACGTAAAATAAACGGAAGGAAGGAACGAGCGTTCGTCGATGAAGTGGAAGCGCATTAACAGTACTGTCGCGTTGAATTGTCCTATCAGCGATCGCTGTTCCAAAGTCGGGCACGATACAACAGTGGCAGCGTTCCCGCAGCCCTTTCGAGCGTTTCGGTTGGCGGGAGTGAGCGTGCCGGCTGGATTCGTGTGTTGGTGGTTACGTGTAGGGTATAGAGGGTAGGTAAGCTACGCCGGAGTCCAGATTCCACGGCAGCGAGCGGAATGGAAGCGCACGGGCATGGCAGCGGCGGCGGGGTGGAGGCAGCGGGGGCAGCAGGAGCGAGGGGTGGAAGAGGGTAATGGGGTTTGCTGGGAGTGACGCGGGGCTAACCGAGCGGAATCACGAGCTCCGAGGAATCGAATCCATGCGTCACCCAGGCCTGCCAACACCATTTGCAGCTAGCAAGTTCCACGGACCTTAAGTTCCGGGGGCAGACGTCGAGCGGAAACGCTCTCCGGCTTGGATTAAAGATCGCTGAATTCTCTGCAGGAGGACACTGGCAAGATTAACGGGTTGTTTTGGGTGAGTAAAGGAGACGAGTGAGTCGTCGCTTGCCTTATCTTTCGAATTCCAACTTCCCCCTCCCGTTTACTTTGAAATCACCATCAATTATATCCACTTTTAAATAACGATCCACCCCGACGACAAGCTCGCCAGCACGAGATACATGGAAGATCGATCGAGAAGGGAGCGGGCTTCTCGACGAGTTGCGGACGAGTGGCAAGCGGCTCGTTTCGGAAAGGCGATCCGGAGAATTCGGAAGGGTGGGGAGCCGCGGGAGCAGGCTCCGCGGTGGATGATGGCGAACAATTGCGTGCAACTCCCCGAGCAGCCTAAGCAACGTCTCGTGCTCGTCCGCGCGGCTCTGCCGCGTAAATGATGGCGCCCAACATTATCTATTGTGCGCCCATTCCATTTAATATTGTATTCCATAACGCAAACAAAGGTAAAATGCGAATTAATGTACTCGATTTATCACGCTTTTGTTGCGCGCCGGGACGCGGAGAGAGCGAGCGAGCCGGGGGCAGTCTGCTCCGTCTTCTTCTTCCCCCGCCCCGGCGCAAAACCCCTTTTCACCCGCGGAGCCGCGCCGGCACGTTGGATGCGCCACTTTCCAGGGCTTCGACACGGGGGAGAAGCCTCTCCGGGAATATTCTTTCCTCTCGCATGCTCTCGACGTATTTTTCTTTCGGAACTTTTTTTTCTCCTCGTTTCGCTGGAGCAGCTCCATCGACATTGTTGAGGGAACGATACCTGATGCTTCGTTGCGGGAACGTTAAGGTAACGACTGCTTCGTCGTTCGGCGACTATTAACGAACTTTTACCGCGTGAATCGTGCTTCTTGCTTTCGTGGAATCCCCGTTCCTTCTCGTTCGCGGAATCCCCGGGGAAATTAAATATTTTGAAAACACCCAATGCTCGATCCGATCCTTTTCTTCGTTTTCTGTTCTCCATCGAGAGATAAACTTTCGCCGCGGTCTACCGCGCGAGGCTTAATGAAGATCGTATGACCGGGGTAATCCAAGAAGGGAACATAATAATTCACGCGGAATACCTCGACCACTTATAAATGGCCGGCGAAGCGGCCCAGGGATCGCACGCGAAAGAAAGATATCGAGGGTCGCGATTTCGAAGACGGTTAGAATTAATCGTTGCAGGAACTGACGCAGATCGCGAGGAATTTCTCGAGGAACGATGCGCGGCCGTCCTTCCATTTTTCGGAGTCCCGCGATATTTATAAGGCCAGCATGCGCCGGGCAGGGCGAAGGGTGCTTTGGTGCCGCTCGAAAATCCAGGGGAATCATTTCTCTCTCCGGTGTACGAACGCTGTACGAGCGAAAGGGAATCGCGAGCCAACGTACGACGCTCCTCTTCTCGCCCTTCCACTTCAGCCCCTTTTCACACGACTTAGGAGCAGTTTTTTCGGTAACGATCGAGAACCCCGAGGTGTCTCCCGGACTTCATTACGCTCGCAGCTTTGGCCACCGCTGCAAAAACGTTATTCAAACCGTGGGAGTTCCGGTTAGTTTTGCGCGGTAATTACACACGCGAAAAAGAAAAATCGCGACACGGATGTAGTCGCGAGGAAACTTTTCCCTTCCAACTTTCCAGCAAATCCCAGAGTTCCTCGCATTTATCATTGTTCTTGCCGCCCGACTTTCTTCCCCGCCATGTCCCGGCGTCCCTTCGATTTCTTCTGATACGCTACGTGTCGTCGCGCGACCTCGTAAATTCGAAAACGCACGAAACGTTTCGCTTAACCGCGAAACAAAAACGAAAGAAGCTCCAACTTCCGCGGCAAACAACCTTCTTCTCTTTCGGAATGAAAACAGGGAGTCCTTTTCGGGGACCGAAACAGGCATCTGTCTTTTTCACCGTCAAGCGCTAACTGCTTCTTGACCCGCGATCGAACGTCAGAAACTTTCAGCCGCGCTAGAAATTCGTTTCATGGAAAGCGAAGGGCGAAAAATATTCCCTGGGAGCTGAGTGTTTCTCCCCGATGAGGCTGGAAAGCAGGAGAACCGCGAGGGGCTGCCGCGGAGGGGCAGAAACGCGAGACGAGCGGCTAGTGACAAACGGCGCCGCGTATCGCCAACGCTGAATAAAACAAACGAGAATGGAAGAAAGCTGACAGAGCCGGCGAACGGTAGGAATAACGCGGGATTCGAGGGTGAAAGTGGGCGAGGCCCTGGGCTAAGGGGTAGTTCGGCTAATGCGCGATGATTAAACTAACGGCTGCCACCGATCACTCCGCCACGGAAACCCTCCGATCTTCCCCAGCATGCCGTTCGGAACCGACGTTCCGCCATCCGTCGAACGACCGCTTCTTTCCCCGTTTCCTCCGCGTTTCTTGTCGTCATTGACACACATCTCGCCGATCAGCTCGCTCTCGTGACGTCAAGTCGATCCTTGAGACAAAGGAAACGGGGCGGAAAATCTCTGATCGCGTCCTCTGCGCTTGTCGGTTCAAGGGGTGGCCTTTCATTCGGGGGTGGATCCTCATTTGTTGCGGAAAATATATCTCGAGTGGCCGCGATATTCGCTGCAACGTGAACCTGGCGCGTCATTTGGATTACATTACGATTCATAGGAAAGAAAAAAAGAGTCGTAGGTACGCAGCGCAACCAACGGTCGTCTATAGCTCGCAGAGGAACGATGCAATTGTTTACCGAATAAAAACAATATATTCCGGTAGTTAAATCCGACAGGGTCTCGCGGAGTATTTAAACAAACGAAATTAATCCGCCGCGTAAATACAATGACGCGGGGGATGAAAATATTGTGCAGCGACGTCCGATGCTGCGTTTAAATACTCCGGAGCAGCTCGCGCTCTAGTCAGTAAACCGTGTTAATATCGAACCTCAACGGAGATCCGTTAATTTATATCGGCGGGTGTTTACAGTAACGGCAAAAATTAACGACGTCACGTCCACCGTTAGTCATCGAAATTGACGCTAATTACCGACTGATTCGTCGAGCGGGAAAATTTATTCCCTCCGGACGAATTAATTAAGGGACGTCGCTTTTAACGCGGCTCGGATCATTTCTCTCCGAAGCGGATTACACGGGAAAGGCTGCTCGCCGCCCCGCGACAGGTGAAGCGTATCAAGATGGCGGGAGTATCTTATCGGCGGCGGCGTGAAAATAACGGGCCTCGGATCTAACGACACGCGTCCAGCATCGAGCTTTAATGTCCCGGGGATCGAAATTTGATAAGAATCGACTACCTGTCGCATTCCGTGTCGACAATCGCGTGAGCGCGGTGATAATTCCACTCGTTCGATTCTGGATGAATGGTCGACGCCTGAGTGACATTTTCTCCTTGGCGAATCAAGATAAGTGGGGCCTACGTTTCTTTTTTTTTTAGATTGCAATTGACGGCTGCGCTTGGAATTGTTCAGCCCCCTTTTCACTGATACGGGATAATTTTGTGCTTGCACGGTGAACGGCGACACTGCAATTCATTTCATAGTGTAGATAAATGTTTGAGTGCTTAGGGTAAATCCGGGAGACGCGGTCGGGCCGGAGAGTTGGTCGAGTCGCTATATTTCAGACTCTATACGTAAAAACGCGTTAAAGTGCGGACCAATTACTTCTCTAGAAGCCAAACAATTGAACGAATAGCGTCACTTCGGTTGCTTCTGTGTTTTTCTAGATTTACAGGCTATAAAAGGTAAACTGAGGTTACATTTAACCTCTTTTGTCAAACAACGGTGTACAGAATCATATTTAAAATATACTTCTAAGTTTTTCTTTTAATGTTTGGGAATAATAAGATAGTAGAGATATCGAGGGACAATGCAGCCAAAGTATTTAGCGATATTAACTCTTTCTCTCAAAACTAACGAGAAGACCATCTCTCGCTGCAGAAAGGAGAGATGGTCGAGTTATGATTTATTTTATTTATATTTTTATTTTTTATCATTATTTTATTATTATTACTGTTTATTTATTTTATTTATCCACTTTTGTATTCATTTGCCTTGCTAATCGCCGGTAGGTAGTTCGCTTTATCTTTGATGTGTCCTTTACGTATTTAGTGTAAACAAATTAAATATCAATGAATCAGTAGTTCTATTCACTTATAAATACTTATATTATAAAATTTTAGGTTATGCTAATATTATGACGAGTTTAAGATTAATTATCCTAATAATTCTTAAACAGTATTATATTTTTGTCTAGTTATTATTAACGTAAATATATAGGATACAAAACAATACTTCACTGAATACTGACGTCTGTTTATATAACCATTAAATACGCGTTTAATAACTGGTCCGTGACACGTTATCGTGTACTATTGGATAAGCGCAACAATTTCAATATTAAAAAGAAAAAATTATTAAGAGATCCAATTAATTTTCAATTCTTCGACATATAATAAATCCACAACAACTGTACTATTTAAAAAATGATAAAATAATAATTAATTACAACCTTAACAAAAATATTCTCTCGCTTGCTTGAGCCCATTAGGTGAGACGCGAGATTGAAACTGTCGAAGCTTTACTGTACAATAATATTTTTGCATGATATAACTATTCAGTTATGTAAGCTCATAATTGTATCTATATAAAGCTAATACATATTTCGAATAGTTTAAACATTGCAAATTAGTAAAAGTGTTATTATTAATAAAATTTCTTCTCTATTTTTAATTATTGGGCCATGTTTAAGTACTGGGACATTTACCTTAATGGTGCTTTTTTCTTTGTTATTTTTCCATGAATAATTATGTGAGTGGTCTCTGCCAACGACGAAAACCATTTCTCCCGACACCTCGGGAGAGATGGTCAGATGTCATGACTTCAGTTTTCAACCCGATTTACAGTAAATATTGTTGTAAAACAAATATCGACCAGTTTTTCTGAATCAACATAAAATTCTGAACATATTAGGCTTATTCTCATAAAATAAGTAATATCCGTATTAGTTTTAATAGCCATTTTAAATTAGGTCGCCCGCGTCTCCCGGATTTACCCTATAGTCTACTGACTTTGTTAACTCGGTTTCTTAAACGACGGACGTTTCGTTGATGGCGGAGGGAATAAATTCGCGGTATGTTTGGGTTGCATCGAAACGCCGTGGTGGATGCAACTGCTCCTTCATCGTTTTTACATAAATTATCGACAATTTCGTTACGGACGTTCCGCGCGGAGAATCGGCCCGTCAACATCGTAATGGGCGCGGCTATTACAATAACGTTGCGTTTGGAAACAAGGGAGGCGTACCGCGGTTGTTGCGGTTTCCATCAGGTACCGAAACACAAAGACTATGGGACCATCAATCAAATCGAATCAATGAGCCCTTTGTGGGGGCCGATTTGGCTACTTATTCATTTATCATTATTAGAGGCGCGGTGTTGCGTCCGCTGCGAAACCTCCCACCTTCTGTCTCGAACGATTTACCTTCATTCATCACCTGGCTAACTCATACAAATCGTTTTATTCGCCGTTTCCTTATCAATGATTGCGATACGTGTCTATCAATGCCCGATGAAGTATCGCGACGGTGACAGCATCGGTATCGCGAGGCTGCAACTGGATCGTTAGCCCAGCGGAGATTGAATTTCCACGTCAAATTAAATAGAGAAAAGAAATGACGGAAACAACGCAGAGAACCGGCGAGAGTAAAGGACGGAGGCGAATTAAATGCTCCTCGGCGTCGCGTCGCGTAATCCACTCGATAAAGGATCTCGAATATTAAGGCTCGAATAAATCACGATGGCGTCGTTAATTTTTCTCTTCTTCCCCCGGTTTTTTTTTATCCCTTCCCCTGCCTCCTCGCGTCGTCAGCGCGCCAGCGACGCGCCGGCGAGGTTCCGAGAGGAATCGTTCTTGCGGTATCCTTTATAAAAATGTACATATTCAGTGACCTGGCCGGCTCTGCTCGTTCCGCGGGAATTATTCACCGTCCGGCGCGCGTTCGCGTGTCTTCGCGAATTAAGCCGTAGGCGTCGCTCGAAACGGCGCGAAAATAATCTGTCTACCGACGCAACACGCAATTTTTCCGCCAGCCGCGTGGCCCGCACGCAATTTTTCCGCCAGCTTCGCGCCCACCGATAACTAGCCGCTCCTCTGCTTTCCGGACGCGCGAGCCTTTCCACCGGCGTCGATCGGACGCTTCCTCCCGATCGCTCGTGCGAGCCCGTCCAGAGCCTTCTCTTCCTCCTTCTAACTTTTCGCTCGAATATTTCCGACTTCTTTATCCGACCGGGCTCCGCTGCGTTTGCGACGGACGCCTTACTCGGTCCTCGTTTCTTTAAATAACAGCTGCTCGATTATGCAGTAGGAAGTAAGATATTGCGGCAGAGGTACTACGGCGAAGGAGTGACCGAAGTTGAGTGTCGTAACGTTTGAAAGGCGAAGGCGGAACTTTACTGAATTTTTTTACTCCCCGATGGAGTGGAAACATTTCGCTGGCCGTGCTTTAATCGAATAAGTCCTATTTGTTGCCAAGGTTAAGATAAGAGGGAATTGAGACGTAAAAGGAAGCAGCCGCGTCGAAGAAGGAATTTATTAATCGCAGGATGTATCGAGTTAGAAACACGTTGAGAACTCGTTCCTAGACGTGTGAGATCACGAAAGTATCTCGAAAAATAACGAGGAAGTTATTAATTATGCGCCTCGACGCTATAATTTCTGCTTATTATAATACTACAATCGCGGACGCATCGTCTTGTTACGTTCATCAAGTATCCGTTTTACTTTCGTAAGAACACGCTTCGAAACGGATGATATGCTCCGTGCTAATGATCTAAGTAGGTACGATAGAAGCTCCTGATTCTGCCCGTCGGAATGCCCCGACTCTTATGAGAACTGGCGGAAAATACCAGTGGAAATCGTTCGCCGAAAGCAGGCTCCCCGACAGCTGGCGAGTCCGAAGAGGAATCCCCGCGGAAAGCGAGCGGATTCTCGCTCCTCCCGCGAGGAGCCTAGCGCGTTTCACGTGAAATTCCAGCGGCAGCCACATCCGCAAACCTTCCTTCGGACCTTCGGCCTGGCGAATCCGCAGAGACTTCCGAGGGTGGCCAGGCATTCGTCGTAACTGAAGCAGAGCGAATCGCGCGATCGGGTTTTACGACGGCCGCAGGGTGCCAACAGGGCTGAAAAAGCAGAGCGCTGTTTACACCGTCCTTTATTCTCGCCCCGTACCGTCCAGAACACAAGGCTGGACGACGGGCCTGAGAAGGGTTCTTGCTTACAAGGGGTTAGCAGAATTATGCAAACGAAAGCCGAGAAGGTACCTGGCCCTACTTTAAATCCCCCGGGAAGCGCAACGAGGTCAGGTCACCCGTTTCCGCCTCGATGTCCGTCAAAGTAGACCGATCCGCTTTGATTTACTGCGGGACGACCGTGTTAAAGGCTTGCCCTTGCGTCGACGCGCCTTTCAATATGCATACTGCGAGACGCAAGGTCGCGTTCGGTCTGGAAATTCGTCTTGGAGGTCGGTGGCGGCGGCTGGGGATCTTGGTAAAGCGATACCCTTGGTCAGCGGCTAGAAACGGGGTCCAGAAGGATCGAGGAGTGGTAGCTTCGAACGTGTGACAAGCCTATGTTGGCAGATTTCGGGAGAAGAAGTGCATTTCGACTTAATTCAGGTAGGTAAAAGAATTTGCTATTATAATTTAGGGGAGACCGGGGATGGTTGTTACAGGGGTAGGTTGTCACAACCGCTATAACAAAGAAATTATAAACGATAGGAATGTACTAGTAATCCATGGCGATGCGTAAGTATATCGCCGCCTCTCCCCGCATCACACAAGTCGTTGTGGTGTCGCATGGAGTTACAATGTGTCATTGTTTGTTTTCGTGCGCTCGAAGTAAATTAGGCCGTATTTTCTATCAAGTAAGTAAGGTAAAAGTCCCCATTTCTACTCGTGTACCGATTTCTACTCATTTTCTATTTTTCTTATTATTATAAGTGTTTCTACTTATTATATGTTTTTATTATAAGAGTTTTTCTTATTATTGTAAGTGTTACATTTGGACTATCGTAGTAACGAAATAATTCTAAATTATTTGAACATTTACGCGAGTTTTGCACGAGCTTGGGGTTTAACAAAGTGCAGCATAAACAACGAAAAACTTTTAAAACGAGAGACCCACGATTTTTCGATCGTGTTCTAGCTGTTTGTGCTAAGGAACAGCGACACTATTGGTACTCGATAATTGGGCAGAAAATAGTCTTTGCAGTGAAAGTTCTTATTTAGTAACAAAAACAGATACCGTATTGTGCTCTGGATTTAGAGTTTTTTACTATTTTCCATTTTGTTAAGTAGAAAACAGGTGAGTAGGTTTAGGGTCAAGCGAACCACCGTCGTATCCGCATTTCTACTCACCACACTTTTAGTAACATAACCTCACAATTCAATGTACGCTGTAACCTCTATTTCTATTCGAAGGCATTTTATTTTTTATTTATCATTATTTTATGCTTTACTATTGTGTTAGAAAGCCTCCCCACACAAGATGTAACTTATTTTAACCTGAAAAGGCAACATGTTATGTGAGCAGAAATTGGTACAAATGGTGAGTAGAAATACGTACATCGCTATTTTTTCGTGAGCAGAAATACGGACATCTAGAGCATTGTATTTAATTACAAATTACTAATAGTTAAACATCTTAAAATATCTTTCTTAAATAGTTTTTGAATCGATTGATTTATTATTCAAGAATCAATCAATTACTCTTCAAATTTTGATCACAAACAAATTCTTTACACTTTCTTTATGACGAGTAACCTCTTAAATGAGTAGAAATTGGGACATTCACCTTATAGGTTGTTTCTTAGTATTGACTTTAACATTGTTGCATTATTCTCGTAGTTTAGAGTTTTTTCTAACTTACTGCAATGATTTTTTTTACATTTTTTAAACTTTTTAATACATGAATGGAGGGGTGAAATTGTTTAACGGTTTGGGGCAAATTGTCACAGAACATTTGCGGTTAGGTATTTGCCGCATGTGACAACTAATCCCGCTGTAACTTGCTGTACCTATCATGTGATATTATATTTTTTATTTGTTTGGCCACAGTTCTCAATAATAATGCCGCGAACTTATAATAAGAAGACGTCCAGAGGTAAGGTGCCCCCGGAATTAATGTTACGTGCGGCAAGAGAAGTTAAAATAGCTATTACACAATAAGAGGGATTGCAAAAGATTATAGTATAAATTATCGCACTCTAGCGCGATATTGTCAGAACTACAATAAAAAATGATATTACTTTCTGAATTGAATCGACTTTTTATTCATAAACTTAGCTATCCAAATGTGTGACAATCAACCTGAGATACTGTGACAACCAACCCGACCTCGGGGTATGTTGTCACAAAACAGTTCCTCCAAATAATGTGAATTAGCTCCTAATCTGGTTGACAAAATCCATGGGACCAATTTTTTTTATAAAGTCGGACGTACTTAGTTTATATTATTTTAAGTTTGAATGAACTTCCCTGTAGCTATAACCTGTAAAAAAATCAACATAAGAAAATGAGGCAACCATACTCGGTCTCCCCTACCTACCGCCAGTTAAACGCGATTAATAATATTAACATGCGCGAGACCCTTGGAACTTCCATTATACTCGCGTTAAATTAAAGATGAATACTACAATAATCTTCGAGGCCCTCGAGAAGCGATTAAAAATTTCGGCCCACGATAGGCTGGTTCAAAAGGGCTCCTCTTACACAACGCGCGCCTCGAGGACCGGCTTTCGAGCATCGTAGAAAGCCGAGGGCAGTCCATTTATCTGAGCTTCGGTCCAGCAACCTAAAAGGCGGTCAGCAGAAGGCGGTAGTTAAATCTGAGGAGGGCCTATGTCTCGTGAGCTTATCGGTGTGTTACGAAACGGCTGGATTAGAAACTCCACCGATCACTGTGCTATCTAGAAGCCGCTGCTGCTCCTCCGATAGAGCATTCCGTTTCCCGTAATCGAGGGAAAGAAAATATTATCGAGCTACCGCGATATGACGTCGGTAGGTACTGTGGAAAGCACGCAATCTTGTACGGATAGGGTAAATCCGGGAGACGCGGTCGACCTAATATAAAATGGCTATTAAAACTAATACAGAAATTACTTATTTTATCAGAACCAACCTATATGTTCAGAATTTTATGCCGATTCAGAAAAACTGGTCGATATTTGCTTTAAGACAATATTTACTGTAAATCGGGTTGAAAACTGAACTCATGACATCTGACCACTTCTCCCGAGGCGCCGGGAGAAATGGTTTTCGTCGTTGGCAGAGACCACTCGAATAATTATTCATGGAAAATTAACAAAGGATAAAGCAAAATTATTTATGAGTGAATACAACTATAGATTCATTGATAGGGTAAACCAACCAGTGAATGACCGAACTGTTGAATTTATGGACCTTTGAGATTAATACTTGAATATATTTATGTATAACAACAAAACAACTTCTGAAATTGCATTTAAATTTATTTTTCTTGAAATTTCTATAAAAATAATTACTTATTCTTATCGTAATTTTTAAAAAAAAGATTATAAAATGCAAAACGTGTAGAAGCCCAGTAAATGACCGCATACTTTTAATATGAATTGCACTTATTAATGTTTGCTCAATACGCGTAACAAAAAATATGGGATATTAAAAGTGCAGCTACACTCCATTTATAAACATATAATATTTTTAAGTTAATAATTGACATTTCTTTGCCTAATGGTCATTCACTGGTATTCGGTCAATTACTGGTTGCTTTACCCTCTTTAATTTGTTTACGCTACACAAGTAAAGAACACATCAAAGAAAAAGTGAACTACCTACTAGCGATTAACAAGGAAAATGAATAAAAAAGTGAATAAATAAACTAAATAAACAAAAATAATAATAAAATAATAATAAAAAATAAAAAATAAACAAAAATAATAAAAAAAATAATAACACGACCATCTCTCCTTTCTGCCGCGAGAGATGGTCTTCTCGTTAGCTTTGAGAGGAAGAGTTAACATGGCCAAATACTTTGGCTGCATTGTCCCTCGATATCTCTACTATCTTATTATCCCAAACATAAACGAAAATAAACTTAGAAATATATTTTAAATACAATTCTGTACACCGCTGTTTGACAAAAGAGGTTAAATGTAACCACAATTTACCTTTTAAAGCCTATAAATCCAGAAAAACACAGAAGGAAGCGAAATGACGCTATTCATTCAACTGTTTAGCTTCTAGAGAAGTAATTGGTCTACACTTTAACGCGTTTTTACGTATAGAATCTGAAATATAGCGACTCCACCAAGTCTCCGGCCCTACCGCGTCTCCCGGATTTACCCTATCTTCGATTAAAAGTGCACCTCGGATCTCCAAGAGCGAGATTCCTCCGCGGAATGTCTAAGCGCAATATCGTGTACCTACAAACGATCCTAGCCTTCACTCCTACGGTCCGAGGATCGTTTAAATTAGATTCTCGCTACACCTGTCCAAGCATCGGTTCTCATCCTTTCCCGCAGCGGAGGGCACGGCTGGGC
This sequence comes from Andrena hattorfiana, assembly GCA_944738655.2. Lineage (NCBI taxonomy): Eukaryota > Metazoa > Arthropoda > Insecta > Hymenoptera > Andrenidae > Andrena > Andrena hattorfiana. Next base: position 2,543,185 of record OX122889.2, on the reverse strand, counting down.
AGAGCCGAGCGGATCCGTTCACGGTTTGATTTACTGCCGGACGACCCAAAGGCTTGCCCACCGCACCCCGCAATATTCGTTTTGAATAAGCAAATTGCGAGATTCAAGGTCGCTGCCGCAACTCAAGGGGTTTCACTCTGGAGCAGCGAGAGAAAATCGGTTACCTGCTTCAGTTCTACGTAAAATTCGTCGGCGACTGGACGTCCGGTCCACCGAAACGCCTTCTCCGATCCAGTTCTCGCTCGGCTCGCGAACCGTCCCCGTGCCTTCGTCCCGCGACGAATCGTTAATCGGTGCGAAAATCGCGCGACAGTGCGTCGGAGTGCGCGCGATGATTGATGGTTCTGTGTCAACGGCGGTGCGCTCCTTTCCCTTCGCGACTCTCCAGTAGGTACTCGCCGCGTGGAAGCACCGAGGTAAATGAATCAGATAAGCACGACGATAACTGGCGTCATATTTGAGCGGTGTTGTATCTTGAGGTAATTTTAAGCTGCTCGTCCTTTCTGGACCTTCCGTGCTCGTTCCACTTAAGACTGTCCACTGCTTTCGATCCCGGAGGCCTGCGATCGAAGCCTTATCGAGAATATTGGGAAATTGTCGCAATTAATTTAATCACATCGATCGATCAAGTTCAATAACTGAACATAGGTATCTGACACTGTAATCTTTACAGAACTTTGCACGCTAATCTGGGGTTAACTCTGCGTGAAAATGGTTAAAATGCTCACTACCTAAGTAAGTTATATAATTTCCCACATCCAAACTTACTGATTACTGTGTTTACATATTCCAAGCCACACGACTCGAAGACACAAGGTTCTTCAGTGCCCAGGGCCCGTCCCTTGGACTTGATTGTTGGGCGCCAAAATGGCCGCGGCCGACGTCCCCCGTTCGAAGCGACGACGATTAGAATCCGGGCGTTAGGTATCGACGCGGCACCGATAATGGGCCGCGATATCTGTGGCCCAGCCACGTACACGCATGATGTACGGGAAGTAATATTTTCGGCCGCTCGATATATCTGCCGGTAGCGGACAGCGGCCTCGCGATGCGCCCGCGCGATATCGGTTATCGAAAATATTTTTAAATTCGCAAATGATAACGCGCTGCTAGGTTCCGCACGGTTTCGTCGCCGACGTCACTTTCACGTCCAATCGGGGACCCTTCCTCGTTACTGAAATTTATTGAATCGAGGAGCTGAAGGCGGACACGGGTGTAGCTAACCGACATTTAATCGCGAGGGTGACGTTTTTCTTTCGCTCTTTTTAACCCCTTCCCGTGCCATTTAGTTCGACGAAACTTGGGCCCAAGCGTTAGGCGTCAACGCGTGGTAAACAAGCCAGACTGATGCTCGAGAAAAGTCGCGATACGAGCCGAAATGTAAATGCCTGTGATATAGTCAGTTTTGCGCGATACTGCTGTTGTGGAAGTAAACTCTAATCCTTTTTCCTTTTGTAGATATTATAAATATATTATATTTTGTAATAGATGACAGTTTCAAAATTATATTTCATGAATAAACGACACTTCGATAGAAATCCAAGCATCTTCAAATGTGGTTTTGTCTCATGGAATGTAATAATACCACGCCTAAAAATAAATAGCATATTGTAAACAAAAAATTTAATTCTCTCATCTATAATCATACGCTTTAGACGTTTTCTGGTTGGCGCAAGCGCGTCACTATCACTGGATTCGTTATCACTGCTTTCATTTAAAACTTTTGTATTTTGCATTTTCTAAGGGTTTATTAAATTTCAATAACTAAACTGCTTTGTAACAGCAATTATGAGAATCATGACTAACTCTCGTGGCGTACTGATAGGAACTAACATTCAATTACGACCGCTATATTACGATGTTTATGTTCACGAGCCTGGCTCGTGATGTTTATGTTTGGCCCGACTATCTGTTCACGAGCCTGGCTCGTTATATTCATGTTTGGGCCAAAATCTTCATCACGAGTCAGACTCGTTAAAGCACGGGAAGGGGTTAATATTGATTAGAAGAATAACGATTGCTGGTAATTTTAATTAATTGAACGATGATGACACAATTGTGGCACATTTGACGATACAGGGAGGTTTATAGCTTTGTTGGGGAGTAGAGTGACTGTAGCAAGAGACTACAGAGCAGACTATAAAAATTTCGTTTGTCGAGAAGGCGCAACGCAAAGGGAAGCCGAAAGGATTGAAAAAAAAGCTAATTAAACGCAACCGTTTGGGTTTGTTCTCGGTAAACGGGGACCGATTCTTTGCAACGTGGAATTCATCTGTCGGCTCTTTTTGCGCGGCTTTCTTTCCACCCCGGCCTACTCGTGGTTCCACAAAGAGAAGACGGTTTTATCGCGAAGAAGTTCACTTGCTACTCTGCCTTCGGGCATTATACGCGCGACGATGCGATAGCGGCGATAGTCATACTTATAATTAGAGGAGTCAGCCAAATGATTTACGACGCACACGTGGTACCTACGCGCCGCTTTCGTAAATACGTCCTCCCTTTCTTTCGAACGCGGACGCGTTTCGAGAGCTGGCCCGCTCTCGATTAATAATTTTTGCAACCCTATATTCCTTGACGGCCACCTTGCCCACGCCGCGACGAATAATAAAATTACTCGAGCCTCGTTCCCGCAGTTTAACCGATCTCCGATGCGATTAGCTTCGCCCGAGGCACGCAATATCGATAAATTTCGATCAGCGCCTTTCGTTTTGTCATTAGGAGCGAGCCAACTATGGTCACGACATGCCGCGATCTTCTCCTCGGGCTTTCGCCGTTCGGCATTCAAGAATACTCTGGTTTTCAGAGTTTTCCGGAAGTGGAATTTGTCATTCTAGTCGTCCTGGTCTATTCAATGGACATGTGAAATTCTTCGCTTATGTCTGGCAGAATTTACGCTACGTAGGCATGTTTCTTAGCGCCTACTATAGCAGCTAACGAATATAGAGCTGATACAAACTTAAGATTCTTACTGGAGAAACGATTTCGCAGAGATTGAAGTGGATATGCTTACGGACAATGGTGCTTCAATTACTTCGATAAACTTCTGCTCTGATAAATATGTCTTTTAACTATGCTTTTGAATAGTTTTGAATTCCGATATAGCGTGTTGAAACCGTCGGCCGTCGGAACATGGCGCAACAGGAAAAAGTCAACAGTTTTTCTTCACCGTTCGGGAGCAATTTCTTATCTTTCTGTAGAAACAATAATCTTATCTTGCTATAGCAACAATAATTTATTTTGATCAATGATCATTTCGTTCTATTTAAGAAGACACAAATTTCGTGACGTTCATGCGTAAAAGAGAAATGGTTTCCATTATATTCCCAACGCAACTTCATTTCAGATATTAAAAGATGTTTCTAAAACTCTTCATTTTTCGATAAATACTTCTATGAATATTCCACTATATAACTTCGACGACGGCGCGCGAGGAGGAAATGAAAGAATAATTATTACACATCTGCATTATTATGCTGACTACTTACGTAATGAAAAATCGCAGGAAACTGTAATCGCGAGGATGCGGTCAACTTTCGGCTAAAATCATTCCAGTGTAAAAGCTAACTGAGATTGGTGTAATGAATGAATAAATTTACTCAAAAAAACTCAGTCCGCGAGCAGAAATTCATTCAGAGTGCACGAAGATAGGAGATAACTTGCAACTGCAAATTGAATCCGTTCAACATTTGTAACATGCTATAATAAATAGTTTTTTGCTTCCTGCACTACGTTTTCTGCGCATAACATTAGATAAAATCTACATTAAGAGTAATTATAGAGCAGTGCTTTAAAATGAATTTATGTGATTTATTAATAATCTGAGATTGCTATTTCTCTTGTAGATAGTTACTTGACGACACAATCTATCCATCAGATAAATCAGCGAACTGAGGCAAACTTTTACACAAACTTAAGCAAATAACTAACGCGATCGTACTATTTATTCGATAGAGAGATTAAAAACAATTCTACGTACACTTTCATCAAATCTACAAGATTCTAATTGAGGACCTTATAGCAAGGGAGGTGCAACTCCATTTTGACCAGCGTTTGAGTCATGACACCTAATATACCTACGTAAAAAAAATTCTACTTCGTTTCGTGTGCGTTTCACGCAAATCCGATAACAAATGAGCGATTTATTTCAAATTTTTAAACTGTTCTATGCAATATCTTTGTTTCGGGGGAGCTGCAGGTTTGAAAAATTCTCCAAAAATAGACATAAAACTTATCAACTCAATGACTAGATACAACTTATTCTGTGAAAAAATATATTTTTACAATTACCGTTAAGTGAAAGCAATAATTTTATAAACAGTTTCTTCTAATTTACTCCAAGTTGGTAAAGATGAAGCTGCACCCATTTTGCTGCAAGGCGCCCAATGCACAATAATTTAAAACACGCATAATTGGCAAAGAAGAACTCTTTCCCGTGCGTTCCATCCCTCAGAAAGATCGCCGCATCTACATTCCCTAAGAATACCAAAGAAACCAGCTGCAAAATCCGCTCCAAAAAAAGTTGCATCTCAACACAAACCGCCGAGATAACCAAAGTCCTCTTTAATATCCCGGAAACTTCTCGAGTAATTGTAAATTGAAGGCGATTGCTCGAGCGTAGGCACAGAATCGAGGGCGTTAGAGCAACATGGCGGTGCGACGGCCGTCGGAACATGGCGACTGGCCGCCGTCGTCGGCTCTCACTCACTCGCTTGCTCGCTCGTTCGAGAGCAGCGAGGCTGCCGGGGTCCGATCCGGCCTCGTTACAGGATTCCAGTGGATCTCTCCTATTCGGCGGACGGGCTTTTGAAAAATCGTCGCGTTTCAACGGTCACGGCTCGTTAGAATATCGCTTGACAGTCGGCAACAACGCCGCGCGCCACGTCCAAGTACGCTTCTATTAATATGTCTGTCCGGCGAGCGCGCGCGACCAGCGCCCGCGCGTGTGGACGAATCACAACGAAGCTCTAGCCACGCGTGTCTCGTGCGTGCATGTATTTTTGACGCACTTTCGACCGGCCCGAGCGTCCCGCGGGTACGCGATTTAACTGGCCGAAAATTAATTGTCGCAGCGATGCCGTGTCGCACGGCCGAACGCGTTCTCGCTGTTATTTTTCAACGGCGCGCGGAAATCGTGCCAGAATCGTCGCCGCGGCGGAACAGCTGTTCGATCGGCAGTTTCTGGAGGTTCGGGGGACCGAAGCTGCGACTGGCGGTGCGTGGTCCACTTTTCCGTCTTTGCGTTGGCAAGTGTCAAACGCTTCTTCCCTCGAATGGCGAAGCGGGAGATTGTTAAGAAGTCTGTCGAACGTGTTTTTGGCGAATCGGCCGAGGCGAGACGAGCTGGATCGAATGGTATTGATTAGGGAGACGCTGGGGGAATATAAATTGGTTCGCGCTGCTCGATGAGCACGCTGTTAAAAGCTCCTGATCGCTCGGAACCTCGACTCGGAATAGTTCCACTCTGTGATGATTGTTTCGCTCGCTACAGCTTCCTTTCTATTATTTTTTTACTCTAAATGTATCTAATCATCCCAACACGGTAACATCAATTCTACGAAATTCTTGAACTACTTTCAGTTCGTTCCTAGGGAATATTGTAGCTCTGCTCGTGGGGTATCTATAAGCACAAAAAATCTTCCAACTTCCGTCTCACAGAACTTGCTTACCGACCAGGTTAATACCTGCTATCGCTGGGAAAACTTGTACGTCGATTTTTCCATTGATCCGCAACGTTCTCCTCTTACTGAAATCGGAAAATGCGCGCCGGCTGAGAGAAACCGTGGATCAGCGAGCACCGGCTCCATCGATATCGGTGGAATTGAATTAGTACCGCGCGATAGAATGCGCCGAGATACAAGGCGACCTTCCACGCTCGTAGAACGCGTTTCGTCATTTTTCCATTTGTTTAATGGAAAGTTAAACGGTTCAGATAAGCTCGGATAAGCTGAGAATGTTGCGAGATCGCCGTTATTAATAGACGCCGATGCGAGCGCGGAAAATGAACGGCCATTCTTTCCAGCTGGAAATAGACGTTTGATGTGGTAGCACGAAAGCGTATAAATATTTATAGAGATTAGTTCGCTACCACTGATTAATTCACTGCATCGACAATATCGGCATCGGTGCCGCAAATTCAAGAATTCCCGTGTCTCCCGTTGATTAACCACTTTGTAATGAAGTAGCAGATTTTTAACTGAACAGAATCCAGACGTTGACGACGGCGTTCTGTTTTTTATTTTACTCGCAAGATTTTGAGGGACCAGCTCTGGAATATTTGTGAAGGGCTTTGAAGATGTCGGGGGAACTCTCTTCTCCGAATTCAATTAATACGGCGCTCTCGTTGGACGAGAATATGGGCGTGATTCAATTGATGGCGGGATGGTGGCGGCCATTTTTCATCGAACCGCTTCCCAAAGGTTCAAGTTTGCCGGAAGTTCGATCAAAAGCACGTCCGTCGGGCGGGACGCAGAGAAGCCCCCGTGTCTCGCTACAGTTAGAAATGCGTCCACATTTGTTCAAGTCGCTTGAAATTCGTCCGCGTCGCGACGACGAACTTCTCGTGTCAGTTTGTCGTCATTAGAGCACCGCAATAAAATGAAAGTTCAGGCTGCTCTATCTCGGGCTCGACATGCTCGATATAGACGAAAGTATAAAGAAACGTTGGGCTACGGTGAAAAAAAAAGTGGAAGAAGAAAGTAGAATATATAGAAAATATTGTAGAGGAAAGATTGGAATATAAATACAGAGGAAAAATAATTTTACATCCGAATGGCAGCCGCCAGCAACACGTAAGGAGTAAACTACGCGCCGATGAAATAACTCTTTTTCCGTGACAAGTGACAACTTCCGCTCGTCTGACAGCAGGCGGGTCCCGCCAACAGGGGAAACGGCGAATTTCAAGTGGTTACTGAATCAGTATTAAATAACCCGTCGCCCACCGCCGTTCAATTGTTCAACACAATAAGCTCAAGTGACATTGTTTCTTTTTTCGCATCGTGTGCTCGACCATAATTTGTATACACTTTGGATACAATGCTCAATCACGGGACGAAAGTGCAATTGCACAAGTCGCAACGCGACGACACATTGTCGGATGTCGAAGCGATAGCGAGAACAGAACATGTCCAGGCCATTAATCACGTTACCGCTAAATCGCGCGATTTGAAAAATTCGGGCAGAGAATTTCTTCGCTGTTTTCTGCTCTATACTGACGATGAGTCAGAAGAATGTTCAAAACATTCGCTCGAATGTCTCGAAACGTGGCGCTCCTGCGGTACAAAGACAGATGACGGACCACAGTGAAACGAACTTCAACAATCTTCAAAGCTAATCTCCCTGCAGAGTTCTCAGACCGAGGAGGTGAAATGCGAGCGATAAGCGAGATATCGTAAGAAACTGTCAAGTGACTTCAACTTACAAATTCGAAGAATTTCCTGTGGCGACTTCGATGAGAAACGAGTCAGTTTTAATCGTTTCCAAGGTTGCCTTAAACGGACATCGCGCGACCCGCCTTCCGTTTGGAGTAACAGCTCTGGTCGACGAAGCTTGCGAGAGGCAGCCTCGCGTTTTTAACCGGCAGCGTTCCGCGTTATTGACATTTTTCGGCGAACTTGCCCGACGTTTATTTCCATCGGTCACCGGCGTCTGTAACGAGGGAAAGAAAGAGCGAAGGGGAAGGGAGCGCTGGAGCGAAAAAGCGACACTGGGGAGAGAAGGGGCAGGAACATTCGCATCTTGCTGGCTTTATAAATGCTTCTACATTTATTAAGGCTACTCCCCGGAGCCTGGACGTACCAGTGTACGTATTCCGAAATGAATGCCTCGTGACGTGGCACCGCGACGCTGTCGTCGGGGCGCGCGAACGCTACGAAAAGTGAAATATTCCCGTCGTATTTTCACATGCACGGCTAGGACGAATGGCGTCCCTGCGTCTGACGGCTCTGTGCTTTGGCAGCAAGGGGGGAAAAAAAGGGAAATAATAATAAATACATATATACGGGCTACGCGCGCGTACCTAACCCGCGTAACACGCTTTTTAAACAGGCTGTTCCTGAAACGTCCAGACAAACCTCGCCAGCCTATTCCACTAATCGTGGACAGGAAAGAACGCCGTGTAAACATTGCCGCGCAAAATGCATCGCTTCTGAGTTATAGACCTCAAAGATTCTGCTTTGTTTCGCATTGGGTAGAATAAAGAACAAGGGAATTTGAAGCTACTTTGTTAGTTTTTCATGAATGATTACGTGGGTCATCTCTCGGAAAGACGCGAACCAACGACGCGAGCCATCTCTCCTAGCAACTTAGGAGAGATGGGCAGATGTCATGACTTGAGTTTTCAAGCCGATTTTCAGCAAATAGTGTCTTAACACGTTCGCGGGCAGTAAAAGTTTCAGCGAGGTGCAAAGATTGACAGTCATTGTATTTTGAAATTGGTTTACGCAATGTGCTTGCCTAAGCAAATTTGTAAATACACAGAGAAAAGATACGATAATACGTCATTACTGTCATTACCTTGACAGGTATAATAAGTACACAAACTTAAGGTTATATACAATTAAATTCAAAATAATTGAATTTAAGATTTGAATGCTGTAGCATTCGTGTCATTCTGTATCATCATGAAAATTAATGCTATAGCATTTACGTCCGCGAACGAGTTAAAGGAAATATCGACCAGTTTTTCGGAATAAGCAGAAAATTCTGGACATGTTAGGGTAATTGTGATAAAATGATTAATATCAGGGTTAGTTTTAATAACCATTTTATATTAGGTAGGACGACTGTCTTCAATTTACAATGTAATATTAATTTCTACTTAGCGTTAATGGTGCAGCAGAAACTTTTACCACCAAACGGACATTTAACGGATTGTTTCGCGAAGGATTCGTTTTGAATTAAGTCCCCGGAAAAAGTTATCGCTATATGTAGAGGCGATTGAGAATATGGCGGCCGACGCTGTCGTCGTTTGCATGAAAATGAAGAAAAGAATTTATTTCGTTCGTACAAGAAACGCTGACTTTCCAGCGTGATTTATGCGGGACCGGGTCGCGGCAAAGTGCAACGCGAAATTTCGCGTTTTTAACGGGCATGCTGCGACCGCCATGTTTGACGGGCGAGAAATCAGGTCGCGTGCGTTCCAAATTCTCAACCGAAACGGTAGTCGTCGCAGTGTAATTGCTCTGTGAAATCCAAATTTGGTGAATTAAAGGTCTTATGCAATTGCTCGTTAAACAGAAAATTTATACTTCGTCGTTTTGGGAATAGTCACGGCGGCGACGTCGAGCTACAACATATATCGGTGTAACAAAAATATGATAAGATACTACACGATTCAGAAATTGCAACGGGTCTCGTGAAGGATAAAAAATGTGAGTTGGAGAGTTGAAAAGGTGCGAAGCCACGATGAGATTTTACACGAAACTTTTCTATTATGACACAAAAATCTCAGCAACAACTAAATGTAAATATGTGTCTTGTTTTGTGAGAGTCCAATTTCATTAAACTAATGACAAAATAATTAAAAAATGATAAAATACTTAATGCAATAATTTTCTCGTGAGATTAAAATTTCATGCGAGACACAATATTTTCGACTCATCGTGAATTTGCACCTTAAAGTAGTTCCTAACCAACCATGTTAGTCAAATTAGAGTTTGGTCACAAACAATAAATATAAAGTAGTATGATACTATAGAAATAATAATAATAATAATTTTTAACATCATGTATATATATTTTAAAAATGTTAATATAAATAATTGTAATACGAAAATAGAATATTAAATTGATTAACGTAGTGAATTGGAGCAGCAGATCTGATAACTTCGCCTTCATTCGAAGCGTCTTTTATAACCAAAATGTCAGAAAAAATGTTCATATGAATTTGAATCGTCGTTCGCTATTTAAATGTCTAAACATATGGATTTTACGACGTTGCCACGTTGACAGCCCTACGCAGTTTCTAAAAAATTGCACGTAAACCTATATTTTATGGGCATTTACGAAGAAACCATGTGGTTAGTTTTGCAGAAATTAATAAATTCATTTCGTGACATTTCGATGTACATTTGTGTCAATTTTGGTACACTTCTTAAATATAGTTTTCCTGTTTCAGAAGAAAAACTGAAACTATAACCCACTTTTCTTCGACTCTGCCATATGCCACAAACTGCAACAATTTTAATTAACAATTTCTCGATAACTATGTGGTAAATCGATTTTAAACTTTGTACAAAAGTTTCTTGTATTCGAAATTAGTTTCGAACGAAATTTGATAGCATTCTTAAATTTAGTAGATTATTCAAGAACTACCTTAAGAGCTACGAAAAGTTTGCGCCCGTGTCAATTGTTCCTCGTCAACGACGCCCGAATTACATGGAATTATTTAACGGACATACTTATTTCACGGCTCACTTTTCACGCGACTTCTGCACGCTGCCCCACCGTACAATGCGCCAGTAATTTTATATAACCACTTAAATGAGTCTTGGCAAGGAAGTGATTTGTCGCACGATATTTTATTTCAGATAATCATCCTCCGTGTCAGACGTGGGCCGTCCACCGCGACAATATATGTATACGTTGATTAATGATCGCCTCTTCGCCGCGGAATAAAAAAAAGCAGCTTAGAGCGTCTCTTAAATCGGACGCTCCGTTCCGCGCAACTGCGACGCCTAATGAATCGTCGCATTTTCGAAATCTTGTTAGCGTATCGTTGCTTCGAACGTGCCTCGACAAGCCTCGCCTCATCGTTTGTCGATTTGGCGGTCGAGCGCCACGAGAATCGTTCGCTAAGTATAACAGGAACTCAAGAAAAATAAAAAATAATAGAACATCGATAGTAACGCGTTATTTTTCTAACAATTACATATTCACTCGATTCTCTATTTGTCCCGAAACTTTCTCAACGCATAGATCAAATTCTTCCAGCGATATAACTCGCAAAGTGATCACGGAACACCCAGTATACAATACACATCAAATGCCTGCGCAACTTGCGTCGTAGGAAGAACAAGTCTTCACCTATAGCTGCTCGGCGGAATAAAGATGTTCGCGGATAACTTTCCGCAGACGTATCGACCATTCTTTAACGCCCAGGAGCGTGAGTGCCGTCGAGATGATCTGCACGGAACGAGCGCGCGATATTTCTGAAGGCGAAAGGGCCGTCCGCGAGCGATAAACCCTTCGCCGGAGCAAAAGCCGTGGCCGAAGGTGAATGGCGGGTTGCTTAATACGTTGAGTACCGTTGATTCCCATTGGCGATCCGATTTACCAAACTCGATTAAGTTGCTCACAATTGGCAAACAGAGGTTATTCGCCAAACTCTCGCTCCACTTAACATTTAAACGTCTGTAGCCCGAGAGCCGGGGGGAAATTAATCATCGAGATCTGAGAAGAGTTCACGGGCGATCGGGATCGCGTGCAGGTAGCGCGCAAAGGCAATCATCGCGACGTGGAAAAACAACGAAGAGGAAGATGCGCGGCTCTGAACCGGCAATTTCCGGGCAGGTAGTTGAAAAAAGCTTAAAAGGGGAGGAAATTGCGAAGACACTGTGGAAGATATGATAGCCGGTGCTCTCTCCGTTCACGCGAGACGCTGGCTCCGGCTACAATGTACGCGACACCGTGCAATTTGCATCTGAAATACCTGAACAGCCGATTCGAGCGGCCGGATCCTTCCACGATGTCCGCTGGCAACTCAATTTCTCGTTTACGTTGCGATTTGTGCGCGCAGGGAGCCGCTGCGGATAATTCCCACTAATTCACGGCTGTTTGTGCCTTGTACTTTAAACGTGACGTTTCGATTCGCCGGAACCTGCGCCGCGTATCGCTTATGACACTGGATCCCTTCGAAACGAGGATCGTTTGGACGTCTCTGTCTCCGTAAACGCTCGCAAATTGCGCTGGCGGACGACCAAATGACATACGGCATAGGAATACACAGTCCCGAGTCGTCCTAGCCTTCTTGGAACGCTCGGCGTGTGGATTTATGGAAGGAGTATCGCTAACAGACACGTTAACGCGCGGCGACACTACAAAAAGCGAAAAGCGGACGGGCGAGTATCGAGTGCGATCGAGGGTGATGCAAAGCGACAGGGGGAAATGGCTGTGTTTATCCGGAATCGAAAACCATAACTGCAAATGATGGATTACTATTAACCGTTGGGGCCACTGGACCGATCCATCAATCGCAAATGGCAATAATTTTCCTACGACCGCAAGTAGCGCAATATCTTCGCGAAATGAAGCGTTTCGAGCAACTGGTTTCGAACCGGCGAACTACTTCCATCAGAGAAGCATTAATGAGTACGGCGAAGCTTCGAAGACGGAGCAACCGAGTCGTGTGCGAACAAAGGGTTTCTCAAAACGGTTCGAATGAAAGTTGAAAGATTTCGAGGGGGGCATTTTATGTAGGATTGCCAAACATAGTATAATATCGCGATATCAAAACTTTAATTTGCGAATTTAAACTTTAACAGAGAGTGATTTTTTCTATAATGAATATGCAGTGGCGAGAAGAGAGAAACTGACTCAGTTTATCTCTGATGAAAAATGAGCTCCTTATAAATGATAATTTATACTTTCAGCGCGATCAAACCATTGGCATATTTGTTAAACGCAATAAATTAATTGACAATGCGAACTGCACAAAAAATATACATTTAATAAAAGAAAGTTAAAAACGTTAAAATTAACTTTAAATACCGCCTTATCATTTGCACTGTGTAAATCTGGCGCCGACTTGCAAAAATTGAGTGCCGTAGATTAAATAAGGAACAAAATTGTTTTTTACTTTTTAGCGCATTTTTATATTTTTTTTTTGAAGTCGGTTTTAATTTTTAAAGTTTTTTATTTTTTACTTTTTAGTTATTTAAGTTGTATAACTACATTCATTTATTTTAGTTAATAAAACAGATTTCTTATTTTGGGTGTAATTTCAATTCTAATTACAAGGGAAGATCGCGAACCCGAAAACTCGAAAAATTCTGAAACTTTGTGAATTTTACACGGGATTTCCTCTTGATTACAATGCAATTTTTGTTTGCTGACCAAATTCTCTCGAAGGGGGTGAAATTAACCCCTGAAAATTCTGTTATAACTCGCGAAATGTAAGAGATAGAAAAACAGTTTCAAGACGAAAGTTACTTCTTTTAATCAGATCTATTATTTGATAAAAAAAAATTATTTTACAGTTATAACACAAAATCAGAAAATAACCGGATATTCGGAGAGTGCTTACACCCCCTCAGAATAAATTTGGGCAGCAAACAAAAATTGCATTGTAATCAGGAGGAAATTCCCTACATATTCACAAAGCGTCAGAATTTTTTAATTCCCGGGGTCGGGATCTTGTGAACCGATTTTGATAATTCTTTCTCCATGACCTAAGTCGATTGAAGATAAACTAAATACAATAAGTTTCACGAAAATCGGTCCAGCAGTTTCGGAGAAATTCGCGGACGAACATCGAACACAGAACCCCTTTATTTTCGAAGTCGGTTAAAAAATAAGATGTCGTTTTAACTTAAGCTTGAAAAGTACCTACCCACTACATTTTCAACCCCAATTATACACCAAACGTGACTTGCTTACGACCGTGAAGGAACTATAAAGAAATCTCGAAGGGGTTGTCATTATTGAAAAGAATGTTTGTGGAAAGGAAAAACTTTGGTGGTTTATAGACGCACGATTTATTTGAACGCACATACCAAACTATATACTTGTTGGAAAGAAGGGACAGCAAGCGAAGTTTCGTTCGAAAAGACGCAATTAGCGAGGGCCGGGTAGAAAGTGCGGATGCAGCGGCCGGGCCGCCCGAAATTGCCCCGACGGCCAGCGAAACGAAATTACATTTTGCAACGCGTAATACGTTGCACGTTGCACTTTTGAAACGGGGCCGGGCCGAAGGAGGGCCATGGAAGCTTCGGGCGGTCAGTGAAACGAAAACAGAGCAACATAAGCAGAGGCTGGAATACCGGCCCGGCGCGGTGCGGCGCGGCGCGACCAGTTTGCACACGCGCGTCCAACGACGTCCGCGCTCGGTCCATCCACTCGCGCAGTGCGCACTCATCGTCAGCGTCCTTTAATCCCGGCCAGCCATGGATATCCCGCCTTACTTTCATATTATTTAAATGTATTATTAGCCGAGATTATTACAAGCACCTCCGGGCATTAAGTCCTGGCCCGATCGCGAGCCATTACCCGCGGCTCCCCCGGTATCTAGAATACTTTATAGCGAGCGTAATTTCCGGTCGCTCGTACACCTTCGCGTACACCTTCCAGTTTTTCCTGGATGCGTGCGCGTTATCGCGGGACTGTTTGCCGTCCGCTTGTAGCGTTCTGATTAACTTTTGATAGAGGCCAAAGTATCTGGTAAGGAAACGGTTAATTATCGTCGCTGCTTTTGGACGCACGAAAAGGGTAATAAGAGACGAAGGTCCGAGAGATACGAACGATCCCTGAAGCTGATTCGCGCGTTTTTCAGATACCATGGTTGTCCGAGTATTTCTCACGTTCATACAGGGGGAGTTTTTAAACCTCTGCGTGCATGGAATATGCTTTTAAAGACGTCGACGCGATCGAAAGCGTTCGGTAATTACTATCAGCAGATTTGACGGTAACTCGAGGACGAATGGGAGGCGAAAGAAGGTTACCCAAGACGTAATAATATAAGTCGATGGTGGCCACGTTCGCCTCGTGTCCGATCTGGTCAAGCCTCTGGCCGTGCGAGGGTGTGCCGAGGGAGGAGATGGATAATCCATCGTGGCGGCAATGAATCATGAGAGTGTGCTAGGGCAGCTCGCCGAGGAACCGACCGGAGATGAGAAAGGGCAAGAAAAAGTGGAAGATCGGGAGAGAAAGGGATAAACGTCAGCTAGAAAGATCGAGTGTAACTAGGGGGGTGCCATCAGAAATTCCTACATGAAAGAGCGGGAGAGAGAGAGAGGGAGAGACACGTGCAGTATAGAAATGAAATGGAGAAGGGCGAAGGGGTCGATAGAGACACGCGAGAGAAGCGGAGGGAAAAAGTCTGGAGGAAGAAAACAGGATAAACAGGGAGGAGTGAAGCGGAATGGAGGAGAGAATGGGAGCATAATGGAGGGAGACAGGGAAACGCTGGCTGTCGGGCAGGCCTCCGGAAGTCCGCTTGCCGCGGCGTCGCCCGTTCCTCCATTTTTCAAAAAATAAAAGCGACCGCAACGCCAGCTCATTGTTTGGCTTGTCGTTCGAGCGTTTGCATGGCTGCGTACCGAGGGGTTGAACGAATCCATGGAGGGTGGATCGCTTCTGTCTGCGTATATTACGTGTATTTGCTCCCGGACTATGCGCGGGCAACGAACGAACGCTGGGGCGTTAATTAAATATTAAATTCTTTACCATAGGTAGCTATCGCTTTGGTCGTTGTTCAAATTTAAATATTACGAACACTCGGTGCAATGACCTGCCCAAGTTTAAGATTCATCTCCCAGAGAAAGTTGACCATTCTCTAAAACCTCAACACCCTTCACCCCTTGGCCTACACGGTATCTGCCGATTGCGCGAGCCATAGTAAACAAGGTCGTTCGCGCGCCGTGCCATTCAGCTGTTCAGCCGTGTACCCGAACTGGCGCAAAATCTATACTTTTCATGACACGTATATTTCGGTGCAACAAAAGGAACTGTGAAATAATAAACAACGTTTGGGTACAAATAGTAATTTTAAGACGTCTAGGGCGTAATCATAATCAATCGATCAGTTAACAAAAATAATTTATTATTTCAAAGTGGATAATGAATCAGTAACAATTTGTAAATTAATACTTAGTTAATTTAATGAAAATTAGTAGTCTTCAACTGTATGGTAGGGGAGACCGGGGCAGATTGTAACAAAAAAAGTTTTCACAGTTTTTTCTCGAAAGTGTTTTCCTCGATCAGGAAATAATTTGCGTGATTTACTACTTACGTATGTGGTGAACTGATCGCGTGAAAGTACGTGACAAAATCTTGGACACTTAGACATATAACTTCATCTTAAACAAATCTGAACCTTTGTTACAATGTGCCCCAGTCCGGGGGTAAATTGTAACACATCTGTTTTACTTATTTAAATACAAATATGAACTCAAATAAACATTTCTAAAAAATATAAATAAAAACACAAATCATTATTAAACATTTGATATACATGAGTTAAACAATCATTGCTTATTCATCTGATTCTATCAAAATCTTCTTCTTCGCTTTTTTTACTTCTTCCTTTATACTTTTTTTTCTACTTTTTGGATTCTCGATTGTTCTGTTGTTCCTCTAGAGCATCTTTTTTCCGGTGTGTCAGCAAACAGCTTGCTTTATACCATTTAGAGTGGAGTAAGTAGTAACATGTTACAATTTACCCCGAGCTTGAATTTTTGCGTTTTATCTCAGCAAACGAGAAACTAAACATCAAATTACTAAAATGCGTACACATTATAATAAACCAATGTGTACTGATTCGTTTGCGACAAAGAAGCAAAATTTCAAACGGTTTCTAATGTCGGTTAATTGAAACAAAAGTGCTAAGACAAAATTTACTTACGTGCTCTAAATACTAAAATTCTGGGCTATAACCACAAAATGAATACATAACGCTCGTTTGTGTCACTAAAACCGACGGTGCTAATATCGTCAAGCAGCTCTCGTATGCTGTGGGTTACCAGATTTGTCGTTCAAAAGATATTACTTATGTTACAATTTACCCCGTGTTACAACCTGCCCCGGTCTCCCCTATCTTTCAAAACAATGAGGTACATGTAACGCAACTCGACAGTTTTTACATTCCCACGTAGTTTCACTTCTTTTCTTATGTTTCGTACATACTTTGCAAGCTCTTGTTGGATTTTTTTTCAATCGCGTGGGATCTAGGGTAAAGGGCCCATTTACTGCCACCTACCCAATTATTGTCACCCTAAGCTATTTTACGTAAAATAACGAATAAATCTTATAAAATGAAGCATAAAAAAATTTAGCATACAATTCAAACTGTTATGTATACGATACAAAAGACAGTACTTAATTTTTTCATTGTTAATTTGAATAAAACGATAAACAATTTTAAGCGGATATTAGGAGAATGGGAACGGTGACTTTCTTATTAACGAGAGAGAAAGCAAGGCGTTAAAGAAAATGCTGTAATTGTAATATTTAAGCTATTAACATAACAAAATATAATATTTTAAATAATATAAGCATCATAGAAAGTAACGAAGATCCGAATTCAACGATTCATTAAGTCTTTTTACTTATTAATTGGGTGACAGTGATTGGTACAAGCGTTTCAAGAATTTTGGTATTACTGTCATAGCAGTAGTTGCTCATGTACATGACGCGATGTAACCTTAAAATGACAGATAAACAGTATTAGATTAGCTGGCAGTAATTGGGTTGTCAGTAATTTAGTCAAATACATTTGAAGGGTGTCAGTAATAGATCCCGTAATATATTTTTGAAATTGATGAATTTGTACATAAAAATCGAAATTTTAAGATCCACCAAATTTTTTTCATCAAGTAAACATATTAAACGATAATAAATAACAAGAACATCATATACTTTTAGTCTATAAGTACAAAACTACAAGATAATGTCAGTGTCAACCCTTAATGTGCCAGTAATTGGGTCATTTACCCTATATGTTTCGGAAAGTGACCCCAATGTTGCGCCTGTAGCCTCATTGGTATTTCTTACAGGAAGCATAATATCACTGTCCTCACTATCATATTAAAAAGATCTATCGAATCACAATCGGCAATAGTGCCACGCTTCTCTCTACAACCATCAACATTAGATTTCCTTTTGCCTGGCATGATGGGTATAAAAGCTTTTTAATTCCTTCTACAGAGTTATATTTGAAACGTGTGAACGTAACGAAGCTTTACGGGGAACTAAAGTAACAGATCGTCCAGTTTCGTCAGAAACAAATGACAAAAATAAAATACTGACGTTACAATCGAAGGAAAAATACTCAAAGATGTGGAATAACTCCATTCGCTGGTTGTAATAATAATACGCGGCATCTTATGCACAAATTCCTCACCACGAGTCAGACTCGTGGTTTTCGCTTATGACACAAATTCCTCACCACGAGTCAGACTCGTGGTTTTCGCTTATGGGACAAATTCTTTACCACGAGTCAGCCTCGTGGTTATAGGCCAAAGGGTTAAGTATCACAAGATGCGACGTTTCGACGGATTTATTCTCCCAAAGCAGTCTACTTTCCCTCTCGCAATCCATCTGGCGTCTCCCAAAGTAGTGCCGCGCGTTCCCACATCTCTCAAGATCGATCAGACGCGCGCGTTACCATTGCGATGCAAAGAACACGGCGAGCTCTTAATATATTCAGTTGCAGGGCGCAAGTAGCGGCATTTACAAAATGACGTCGTCGCAACGAGAATGAAGCGTGACCCAGAGCGGTGAAACGCGACCAGGCGGAAAATGACACTGTCTTTCGGGGGGGACGCGGCGAACTCCACGTTCCACCGGTTAACGACGCGAGGAATTTTCGCGAGGGCGAACGTCTTCGTCGGACGTGACGGCGACGACGACGTCACGTGTAGGGTGGCTAACAACCGAGGGATAATTAGCGTGGAGGATAGTTAATCATTTAAGAAAGCAACCCCTCGCGCTGACAGCGAACGCGACCTGTCGTCTCCTTATTAAGCCCGAACAGAGATGTTTCGTGTTGTGACGTCATTATTAATTCAACAAGTTCCGACGCTAATGACACCGGCAATTTACGCGGCGAAGAAGGAATCTCTATCTAAGAAGGTGGACGAGCGAGAGCAACGTGTTCGAAAGTGATTAGCGATATTGGTTTGTTGGGTAGCAAACACGATTCGAGGCCGCAACTATGCGACGAGGGTGAACCGCAACCTCGACGTTATTGGTTTCTAAAAAGACCTGCGCAAGGAATTGCAGGACAGCTCCGGTTCGCCGGCCCCTAATGGCATATCCATCATCCCCGAAATTGGCCGGCATTAAACGAATCTCGTCGACCACGGGTGTCTTCGCATGGCGACCCAACATTCCTCGGTATCCGAGGGAAACCGCACGGGCAGGGCGACGCGGCGCAAGAAAGATCCGAATATCAATTCGCGATACAAAATCCCACGGCGCGGCGGGGAAGAAGCGAGTCTCAGAAATATGGCCGGCAGCCAAGCCCGAGTCCTTGATCCTAGGTACTTATCACCCCCTCTCGCACCCTCCGCCGCCTGTACGGCGAGTGTGTACACAATTCCGAACAACTTTCTTCCTTTTGTCGGGGGATAGCTGCCGGCGATAAATTTCCGGCGGAGCTTTTAAAAGAAAAGAAAAGCGGCGGAAGACGAAGACCGGGCCGCGGTGGAGAAAGAGAAACGGTAACGAAGAGGGTTGCGGAGCGTTTGTAAGTAAGTTAGGGCAGGTTAGGGCGCGCTAGGTAGGCGCAAGATCAGCTCGAGTTCCGCGCCCCGACATGTCAGTCGCGTCGCGTCATGTCACGTCGCGTGACGGTGCGTCACGGCGCGTCAGGGCACGCGGCACCTACAGATACAATGCGGTTGCCCGGGGCCATAAATCGTTCAAACGCCGCTCCTGCAATGGGCGCCGGTTACGTGGACGAAATGCAAAACCAATTGCACCCGAATTCTGCCTCCGCTACCTTTCGGCCACCCTCTGCGTCATAGGTACCTGAATGAGTTTCCCTCGACGGCTTTCTCGTCTCGTCCCTCGCAGCCTGGAACGCGGGCCTGCTCTAGTTCTCGACACGCGCTAGAGCAGTTAGACTCGGGCCATTCCCAGTTTAGGGAACCTCAAACTGAACCACCCATCGACAGCTATAACTTTCTCATTTTGTCAGTAAGCACTGTGGCAGCGATGCAACTTGTGAAAAGTGGAAAACGTTTGCTCGACAGGTCGCTCGTAATTCTTCTTCTCGAATCTAGAATTCGTCGCCTAAGAATTCATGGGAAATTCAACGAGAAACGGTCGATTGGCTAGAGAGTGGTGGGGGTTCGGACGAAAATAACATTAAAATACGTGTTCGGGCGGGTGAGATCGGTGGCGACCGCGACGGTGGCAAAACGCTAACGTGCGAGCGCCAGCAATGAAAGCAAGAGAGCAGCAAGTGGCTCGTACGTCAGCCGGTGGCTCGTAAACGTCAGCGGTGGTGCTCGTAAACGTAAACGCGATGCTATAAGGGGGATGTAGAACGGCGCAGCCGGAGAGTCGCCATAACATAACAGTTAAAGAGATACACATAGAGAGAAAGACGATCCATTTGGCGGTTTAAATGCGGCGGTCACGCCGCCGTACACAACGAAACAATCTGCCGCGTTCCGTTTAATCCGCCCGCGAAATATCAGAGGTCTTCGCGACGCGTGCTTTTCCCGAGGTTCCGGGAACTTTTCCAATTCCTCGCCATTCACGTGGGGACAGCCTTTGGGGAATTAACGATGCCTGTTTCTCTTGACGTGTCGGCCCCGTGACAGACTAATCAACTATATTGCCAAGAAACTGGAGTTGCGTCGGTTCCAGTACACAAATTACCCGCCACCCTCTTGGAGGAATTAATAAAGAAAACGAGGGAACCACCGGCAGTAGCTTTCCGCGACATTAGCGCGACAAGCGAAATTTCCCGCAGCAATGATTCCAATTAAGGCAAAGAGTTTATCAATGGACGGGGATGAATAGCAATTAGAGGGTGCGTCGGGGCCTGTCGGGAGCGAATCAAAACGTAACGAGATAAACTCGCGGCGGGGTGGGCTTAGCGAAACAAGGAGACCAGATAAAGGCTGGCTCGCACCGCCAAGGGGTCGCCCCGGCGTTATTGAATGCCACGAAAGGAGAGGCCGGCGAGTTTTCGAGGGGGTGGTGATTAAACTGAGGGACGGATCCTAGGGGTCCGACCGAGTGGGCCGTGGGATCCTCTCGAGGCATCTCCGCGGACGCTGGGAGGGGTTGAAACAACGGCATTCTGTGTTTAATCATGTCTGACCAAGTGAGGGACAGTCGGATGGGGTGGAATTTGCATAGACGGGGCTTCCGCTGGTCTCGCTGCACGTAGTTCCGTCTGTGTTCGGCGGAAGAATAAATTCCCGATTATTCTTTGCTCTCTTCGCTCTTCAGATACGATGAGATCGCTCGCGAGGCGATACGTGTAACTGTTTCGCCGCGGCCTCTGTTCCCATTGCACGCGAGGCGATCCATTCGCTTATTAAAAGTGTCATCAATTTTATTCGAAATTAACTTCGTGTGCGCCGCAAGGAAATAAATCGCGTTAAAAGGAAGAAATTTTAATGATAATTGATTCGAGCGCCGCATGAATAATCGAGAACGCACGCCTACGAACCGTCCTATAAATAACGATGGTAAATTACAAGAACAAAACGGAATCGGCTGCATTAACGCGCCGCGGCGAACGGTAGATAGGGTACCGAGCCTCGCGCTCGAGGAACACGATCGATCCGCGCGGGGTTGTCGCTCAATTCTCGCCAGCTCCGGGCGAACGAGCAGCAGAAATACCGTGCAAAAAGTCCTAATTACGCCTATAAGCTTTCACACGCGGAGCTTCGCCGAAAACTTTCGTACGAAGGGCGATAATTAGTTTCGCGGGTGTCTCTGTTACCGGGGCAGCGCCATTTCTGCGCCACTCTGGAGGCAGCCCCGACGGTGCAGCGGCGAACGGGCGAAAGACGGGGGAGGAAGGGAGAGAAAGCGTAATATAAAAGTGAAGAGAGAAGCGAGAGGGGTACCACCGATATCTCAATCGCCGCGGCGCGTATAAAAACGGGCAATAACTTGCGACGCCACCCAGAAAGATGATTGCACATCGTGCGCCGCGCAAAAACAAGAACCCCGAGAAATGCCAAAATTATGATAATGCTTCGGAGCCGTTTTCAGTTAAGACATTAGGGGACGTGTATAATTTAGACAAAAACCCAGGCCCCGGTAAGTAAAGACCGCAAAGTATCGATTCGTGGCCGCTCACGATAATAAACTTTAATACATATTATGCAGATTGCGGTCAGCGCGCGAAACAGCGGGCCCCGCGCCGCGCCGCCTCGCGTCTACGCCTATCGGTCCCGCGGTGAAACGCCGCGCCGTTTATCAATACACCGCGGACGTAAGCAGAGGAAAAATTTCAGACCGTTCCCGCCGTTATATAATTATTCCACCGTTCCCCTCCGCGATAATGCATAATGCAGCGGGCAAACGGTAACGCCGCTTGCATTAAATACCAGCCGATCGATAAATTGGCCCCGTCGAGAGGTGAAAAATTCGCGTGTCGAAGAAGAATTCGTCTTGGCCCGAAGTACCTGAGTAAGTGAGTAATGTGGTTCGTAGATTCCGCGGAAATAAAAGCGAAACATAAACGAATAGGATTCGAAATCCCCCACCGATTTCCACGTTAATCGCTTTTTAATGATCTCGTTGATTTCGCATCGGCGCGATGCGTCCTGCCTTACGCGCGTGATTTTTATTCGAGCGACTTCCATCTTGAGGGGACGTTAGGCGCGCGCGCGCTCCTCGATCGGATCGTTTACCCCCGGAGAGAAAAATGAAATGCGCGCGACGTGCGTAAAGATTGGCAGAACCCGAAAGGGCAAGGAACGAGAGGAGGTGGAGGGAGCGTAAGAGGGGCGCCGCGGAGGAGACGGGAAGGGCGGCAGAGGGGGAGGGATGATGGTACCAGAAGGATAATAATCCGTAGTTTCGATCGAGATTATAGGCGCGGATAAATGAATAGTTTACGAGCAGCGAAAATGAGACGGGTAAAATATTAAACGCTCCCTATGGACGCGGCCTTTTATACACTGGTCGACTGTAATAAACCTCAATGTTAAATGTCTTTATTGCGTTTCTGGCCCTACGCTGCTTTATACGGTAATTGATACCAGCAAAGCTAAGGGCGAGACGCGCGCGGACTCGACTTGTCCGCAAATTACACGCGGCGTACCTACACCGCTCGCGCTAAAAGGACAGACAGGTATTTAATAACTAGCCTGGTAACGGCTTCATTCGCGGTCCGACAGTTCTAGCCTGATGTTCGCGAGGTATAATGCATTAATTTCGAGTTCCAGAACGAGTGTCAGTGGCCGAATTTTTTGATCCCAGCATCCCTTTCATAGCCGCGTTCGAGCTGGTTCGTCGAAATCTTTCGAGCTTCCACGCAAAATCTTCAAGCGTTCGTTCGACATAAAACTAGGTATCTAACGATAAAAGAACATGTACTTGTATGACGCAGAAGTTATATCGAGAGAACTATCGGTACGAAAGAAGCTTCCCTTCCGCCGCACCGTCTGAAACCCTGAAAAGAAGTTTAAATATTGTTGCGCGGCTCGTCGTCCATGTATCGCGTGCAGATTTTTCTATCCGGCGGAGAAGAGGGGCCCAGCCCGGTTTGACATTTCGCTTACAAAGCAGCTCATCAGTCGCCCGACGTGTCCGTCTCGGGCGGCCGAACTGGACGAAGATTGAAATCGAGAAATGAAGCAAAATAAGCGTCGCATACCGTAGGTAGGCAGGTTAGGCGTCAACCCAGCGGGGATATCTGGCGCGTAAGTACACGCTGCGGGCATGTTCGTGACGCGGCCTGCACCAAGAAGGAAGAGAGGGAGAGAGAGAGAGAGAGAGAGAGAGAGAGAGAGAGAGAGAGAGAGAGAGAGAGAGATAGCTACGTGTCACACAGACGCGCGTGTTCGTGTATCCGAAATGAATTGACCCGTGCGTGGTTGATGGACGTAGCGGGTGGCTCGTTATGCTTACAGCCGGCCCAGCAATCAAGAAGAATTCATACGAACCGCCTGACGTGTCGCTCATGATGGAGGCCCGAGCCACGTAGTCATCCATCTTTCGCGGTCTTCCGAGTGCATGCTTTATTCGAGGCTGACGTAACGACCCGCGCGCCTCTTTTCCTTTTCCCTCGGCAGTGCACGCGGATCGACGAGGATTCGGACACTGAGCACCGCGCGGAAAGTGCTGGGGGAAAATGTTCCAAAGGAGAAAGAGGAACGACAAGCTCCTGACAACATCCTTCGATAAAAGCGCTAGCGCGATGTATTCGTCATCGGGCGGACGCCTCTCCCTTATCAATTATAAATTCCAGAAAGAAACCTCCTCAGCATCGCGGCGATAACATTCATGTACGTATACGCCCGTATATACCTTTCTCTCAGCCAGCCGATTCTCCCGAACTAATTAATGGGCCACCGCCACGGGATGAGGTATAGCGCAGATTCTTTCCCTTCGAAGTTTCTTTCTTCGTGGTAGAGGGGTGGCTGGTCGTGCTGGAAAAGGTGGATGAAAGCGTCGGCTACGTCGGCTGATGGTGGTACGAGCCGAGAGACGGAGGAAGAAGGAGAGGGCGACGAGGGAGAGACGAGGAAAGGATGGTCGACGTGGCTTGGGGGAGTTTTTCTCGTTCCCGGCTTCCGTCTCCTGGGACGCGAAGCGCGAGGATCTTTTTGCTCGCCTCGACGGAGGATCAGACGTCCCACTTTATCTCCGCCGACCCGTTCAAGTCCCCTCCCACCCTCGCCTTCCTCCTCCTTCACCGCTACCGCCACCCCCTCTGCCACCCCCTCCTGGCCTCCTCCACGCTGGCCCCGTATCCCATGTCGGTTCTACCCCTCTTCAAGCTACGTTCTATCCTGCCGCAACCCCCGTTGCGCCTCGGTTTTCTACCCCAACGGCTCCTCCGCCCCTCCTACTCCCCCTACGTCAGCCGGAGCTATGGTTGATCACGTATAGGAGGAGCCCCTAGCAGCGCCTAGAGTGACGCGTCGTGGAGGAGCCATTTGTCATCCATCAGCACACGCTTCTAGCCCAGCGAGATAGGACGCCCAGAGCCTGACCCAGCCTAGACCGATTCTATGCTTCCCTTATCTCTCTTGTCCGCCTCCTCTCTCTCTCTCCCTCTCTCCGTTTAGCTGCTTCCTCTCTGTTTCCCGTCACGCGAGACACATAGGGGAAAACACTGTTCGAGAGGCTTCCACAAAGCAGATCACGGATTGGGATTATGGGTCGAGAATGTCGCGTTGACGGACTGCTTTTCTGGGTCGACTTAGCTACATAAGGAGGAATTCACGATGCTTATCGTCGTGGGAAGGAGTTTTGCAAAGGGTAGACCGATTCGCGAGAGATATCTTCTTAGATTAACGATAGAAAAGATGCAAATACGGTAGTGGCTTTTGTTGTTTATAAGAGACTCCCCTGGGTCGATATTCTTCTGTACTCGACTCGTTTAATTCTCGTCGAATCGTATAAATTCACCTGCACCCTCGTTTCATCGATTCTTAAGTTGTCCCCGTCTTCGATACGCGCGGCGTGTCCTAGTCATTTTAAAATAAATTAGAATCTTGCCGGGGGTTGCGCGAGTTGGAGGCGAAGAACGTGATCGGCGTAATTTATGAAAGCCAGAGCGGTTCGGGGGATGACGCCGCCTAAAACTCGCGGTGCTCGCGATCGATGTAACGAGCAATATGTATACAGCAATGCTCGCTCGAAATTGTCACGTCGTTTGTAATGACGATTCGATCGGATGGTTTCGCCCCTCTGCACCCTGCCGCGCGCACCCCCGCCTTTATCCCGGCTCGAATGTGCACTGCATTCCTGGCTACGTGGTCCCTGGACTTTTGTTCTCGCCGGCTTATCCATGGATTTGTGACCACCGATCCGAGTATCGTGAACTGCCTACTTATCAGATTTATCTCCCGTCTCCGCTGCTCACCCTCAAACCCTCTCCCCAAAGGTTCTCCCGTTCTTTAATCATAGGAGGTAGTACGAATTCTCAGAAGAAAGCATTGACAATGGAAGACGAAGAGAAAGCTCCAGCGACGCATTTTTACCCCCGTAAAATATAAGTATCCTAAAATAATAATCCTAAAATATAGGTCGAAGTTTGCGCGAGGGAAGCAAGCGCGCGGAGAAATTGCAATCTCCAGAAAACGATCGACTGCGTATTAAATTTACGTTGACCCGTAAAAACAGCAATTCCACCCGAATTTCCGGCTCGCCCCTTAGCGACGTTCTCCCGCGATGCTCTCTCTCTCCGGAGTGGACGCGACGCAACGCTTGCGAACGGATCGGCAGCCAGCCCATAATTTCTAATTAGCGATCGATACGAGGGGGCGCGTCGTCGGGAAGGAGCAGCGGCACCCGGGCAGCGCCGGAGCCATCCGTTAAATACACGAGTTTTTTGCGGGAAACGGGAGGGCCGCGGGTTGGGGAACGCGAAGCACAATGGATGATATAGGTATCGCCAATTTTTCAGCCGTCCGCCAGATTTTTCAATGTAACTTGAGAGCCGCTCCCTCGCGAGGTCCCAGGACAGAGGAATGGATGAACAGGCGGCGAAGAAGGGTGGCAACCGGGGGTCACCGGCGACAAGAACGCCGGAGACAGCGGAGCGAGAGGGCCACGGAAGAAAAAGAGGCCGGGAGAGAATGGAGGGCCGCGGCCCGGCCCGGCCGCGGAGAAGAGATAGACACCCGGGAACAGAGGAGGCCAGACCAGTTCCTGTTCTTCTTCCCGGGGAATACAATAATGCCGGGGAAAAAAGGTCCCTGCGAGATGGAAAGGAACGAATCCCGAGGTTACCGCGGGCTGCATCCGCCGCGCTAGAAAATCTGCCCGAGGGCTTCTCGAGGGTGAGAGCCGGGCCGCAGGCCTGGAGGGGATGTGCCTCAGGCATCGATGTCATTAATAAAAGTGTCAATGGTGTCAGTGGACTAATGTCGGTAGTCACTCCCTGGCTGGGTGGACGGGGTGGTGTGGCATCAGCCGACGTCCTATCCAAGTATTTCACCCTCCCCCGTGGCTCCGATCGTTTTCCGTTGCTCCTTGCCCGATAGCTTCTTCTTCTTTCGACTAAATTACCGGGCCTTATCGCGTGTCTTACGCAGAGATGGGGAAAAGAATGTCCCGTGCTCCGAATCGGTGGCAGAGGGAGATGGAAAATTATTTTGGTCTACGTTTGTTTTAAATTAGATATCTCTCTCTCTCTCTCTCCCCTCTCACCCTGACGGCGAGAACATTCTCACAGAATCGAAAGCAAGGCCTTACTCAACGCCAGGATAGGAATGATTTCCCTTCGGGAGTAATTACTTTCGTTGCTGAAACGCATTAAAGCCACACTAATGCTCTAAATATAACTTTCTCTTCGAACCCTCGTTCCGGCTCTTTTCCATTCCCTCGGTCACGGAAGTTTTACATTAATTTCGCCGGAACTGCGGGGCTCGCCTGCGATCTCCGGCACCGCGACCAGCTGTACAGGATATTCAAAATTCCATTTCGCCGTCCATCGCGGTTTTCGAAAGGGATTGCCTCGGTGGTGCTCAGGTCGCAGGACTTTAAACGCAGCCTTTCCCGCTTGACTTTCTCCAGGAAATTGTTCTATTTCAATTTTACCCGCATACTCCGGCAGATAATTGCAGGCTTGGCAGCACCAGTGAAACGGAGGTCTAGAAATCTTCTAGGAACTGTTCGATTCGAGGGAAATCTTGCTCGATTCAATTATAGAGCGACGCCCGTGGCGAAGGAAAGCTTGGCCGATAAGGGTGTAACGTATATCGGCGCAAAATGAAGGAACATGTTTGCAGATCGGAGGGGTGGCGCATAGGAACATCTAATAAGAACCTGGAGCTCATCCATCGTACGGTGGGGCACTCCGGGGGCTGTCACCGTAGGCGTCAGCGTACCATGGAGAAGGGGTGATTTACATAGTAATAATATCGGGACGCTGGGCTGCGCCACGGCTCCGGGGCTTCGAGTTTGAACCACCCTGTCTTAAACTTGTTTCCTAATACGCGTGCGACCACCCTCCGCAGCATACCCTTCCCCCGGCATCCCGGTTGAAAAATTCGGATCGTTATTCTCGGAGGAACAGACTGTTATTTAATTCTTAAAAATCTTGTCAGAATTGTAGAAAACATTGAACACTTCTCCCTTCTACTTTCAGCTTCGAGAAAAATCTACTTTTTCTCCTCGCGTCTATTTTGGAGCAATCTTGACTAATTGTACTTTGGTTTTGTGATAATATTTGGTGAGAGAAAGCTCGCGCGCGGCAGTCGAAGCTACGAGTAAGTATTCAATGGACCGAGACGCGGAAACAATATGGCGCGGAGAAACGGGGTCGGTTCTAAAAATACGCTAGGAAAGGCAGGCACTTTGGCGCGAAGAGGGTCACCGATCATCCTTGCCAATCGTCGGGGTAAGGAATTTCCTTTCAACCCTCCGCAGCGGAGCGTCGTTTCTCCGCGATGTCCCGCCGACGGCGCGGCCACGTCGCGCTTCTTTCATCCTCGAGGAATCCAAGAGTTATCGTCGTCGCCGTCGCCCGGAATTCCACGGAGGCCCCCGAGCGAACGAGCGGGACGGCCGCGGCGGGAGGGACGACGCGAGAACACCGCCGAGCGTCGGCTGATTAGAATATCAAGAGGCGAGTAACAAGCCTTGCCCGGCATAATAAGCGGCCGGGGTAAACAATAAAAGGGGGCGAGAAAGAACGGAGGAGGGTTGCTGCCCCCGGTGCCCGCGGAACAAAAGGGGTTCGGGCTCCGGAGTCGACAGACGCTTTGACGTCTTCCTCCACGCCCGCTCGAGCACAATGTTAATTAACGAGAGGAGAGCCGCTCCGGAGATCCCGGCTCTGCGTCCGCGATTCTCAATCAACGATGGTATTCATGAGCCTCTTCTCTGCCCGCGCGAACCCGCTCTCTCAGTTATGCAAACTAAGTATAGAACGTTTAATGAACGAAAACATCGGGATGCCGGAGCAAGGCGGGTTTTCGCTCCTCTCGCAGAGTAGGTATTTACCGATCGGTATAAGAGGGTGCGATATTAAACTATTAGGTATATAGGGGAGGGTTGCCTATATCGTACCACTTAAGACATTTTACGTTATCTTTCGTATTTGGTACTAATTTCAACGCAAATGGCTATTGGATATTGTAGCTTGATCTTTTAGGCACCTACTATTATATGCTTAGCCTTTTGTTCGGAACAAATTGATTTGTTATTAATCTTTTTGTCACACACTGTAAAAGGTACGATTTAGGCAACCGGTCTCCTAAATCGTACCTCTCGGTTTCCAAAATCGTACCTCCACGCAAAAATAGTACTTATCAATAACAAATAAAGAGGAAAATATTCAACATAAAGTAATGATTATTATATAGTTACATATACAAATGTAGGGTAAAGGACCCAATTACTGACACCTAACCAATTACTGTCACCTTAAGCTATTTTACTTAAAATAACGAATAAATAAACTATAGTATATAATCTATAGTATAGATTATAGGTTGAATTACATCATTCTTTTCGTATATGACTTTACAACGTTTATTTATTCGATATTTGAAGTAAAATAGCTTAAGGTGACAGTAATTGGTTAGGTATCAGTAATTGGGTCCTTTACCCTATATGGATCACACACAGGCCGCAGTAACTAGGGATGGAGTGCAAAATCACTAACAGTGATTTATCACCGTGGTCGCAGAATCACGATCACGGGCGTGATTTAAGTTAAATCACGCCCGTGATATTTTTACCTCAAGTGAATTTGCTCACTGTGAATACTGTAATCGTAATTCTTGCTCATGATTGAATTATTATTTATAAAATACTTTAATATATCTTGTGTCACAAATAAAACGTGCTAATTCAGCGAATATATAATATATACATTTATAAATAGTCAATGTATGCACGCACTGATTTGATTGGCTAAAGTATTCACATATACATTATACTTTTTAACTAAAGTGAAGAAATATTCGGTAATTTAAATAGATCAAGAACGATTGCATTGGTTCAAAATATACAACTGACATTCTATAAGCGCAGTGAAGACTTGAGAATGTTTCGAGAGAAATTGGAAATTGAGGTTATGTGACGCGTGTAAAGAGCAGTTATGCTTTCCACCAATCAGATCACAAAAATCGCGAATCACTGCTCTGCCTGCACCAATCAGAAGCGATCACAAGAATCACGGATCACTGTGAAAAATCACCGTGATTGGGAACGAACGTGATCGGATCACTTGTGATTCACAAATCATGGTTCTAGCCAACACTAGCAATAATCTATGTATATGATATAGGTACATAACCTATATAACATACGAGTTGTCAAATCCTACTGGTACGATTGTAGTGATACGATTTAGGAAACATGATCGATTTATTTATTAACCCCTTCCCGTGCTTTAACGAGTCTGACTCGTGACGAAGGTTTTGGCCCAAACATGAATATGACGAGCCAGGCTCGTGAACAGATAGTCGGGCCAAACATAAACATCACGAGCCAGGCTCGTGAACATAAACATCGTAATATAGCGGTCGTAATTGAATGTTAGTTCCTATCAGTACGCCACGAGAGTTAGTCATGATTCTCATAATTGCTGTTACAAAGCAGTTTAGTTATTGAAATTTAATAAACCCTTAGAAAATGCAAAATACAAAAGTTTTAAATGAAAGCAGTGATAACGAATCCAGTGATAGTGACGCGCTTGCGCCAACCAGAAAACGTCTAAAGCGTATGATTATAGATGAGAGAATTAAATTTTTTGTTTACAATATGCTATTTATTTTTAGGCGTGGTATTATTACATTCCTTGGGACAAAACCACATTTGAAGATGCTTGGATCTCTATCGAAGTGTCGTTTATTCATGAAATATAATTTTGAAACTGTCATCTATTACAAAATATAATATATTTATAATATCTACAAAAGGAAAAAGGATTAGAGTTTACTTCCACAACAGCAGTATCGCGCAAAACTGACTATATCACAGGCATTTACATTTCGGCTCGTATCGTGGCTTTTCTCGAGCATCAGTCTGGCTTGTTTACCACGCGTTGACGCCTAACACTCGGGCCCAAGTTTCGTCGAACTAAATGGCACGGGAAGGGGTTAATATCAAATTAAAACTTTATAATCAATGTAATATGCACATAAAATGAATGTAAAATATTCTACATTAACTCCGCTTTTAGAAAAATACAAAAATACAGGACAAAATTGCATTGTTTGATTATTATCAGCTAAAATAAACTGGTAAAAAGTTACATCAATCATACCTGATTTTTTTAAATATTTATACCACGCACAAAATAGAGTGTAAGCTTAAAAGGTTTTGTTTCTATTTCTTATTTCGCATTTACTTGATATTTTTATTATCAGATCTCGTTTACATTAATTAATTACTGAAAAATTGATGAGGTACGATTTAGGTGACCAGTACTACCTATATTGGCAACTCTCCCCTATATAAAACAGGAGACAATATCATTTTCAAATTAGATATCTGGAGACCGTGGCAAAGCAACCCTGCTGCTCGGACAGGTTAGTAGAATTTCTAAGCTGCGTCTTGCCATTATTTCGCCACCGTCGAGTCCCCTGCGCAGGCGCGACACTATTGCGGTAATTAACTCCGACGACGGAGCTAGCCGCTGTAGAACGCGTTCCACGAAATGATCTACTGTGATGCGAGTTGCCGTCACAGAAACTAACCGGTGAAACCTGATTAGCTGATCCGTGACGCGTTGCGTCTGCGAATGCGCTTAGATTTCCACTCCACTCGTTTAGACCTCTGCCAGACTCGGCCGTCCGTTGCCCGGTGGATCGCAACTATGTACGCGCCCGGGGATTTTCGTTCGATCGGCGATAGGAAATCTTCCGAGAGCGGTTTCGGTTGGTAATTGCACGGTACTCGGCGAGAGTCATGACGCGAGCTCGATCAGGATCTGGCCCAGGACACGGTGAATTTCATTACAAGCGAAAGCCTGCCGGCGAATCTATAATTAACGCGACTAATTGGCAAACCTGGATCAACCCGCGTGTAACATCCTGTGTACATAATCATCTCCGTACGAAGGACGCGCACGATAATTTGGCCGGTGCGCAATCTTATCCGCGATATCGACGCGCGTCTCCGTACAGAGGCCAGTTCACTCTGATTACAGATTCAGCCAGGCTGAAAATTACGCAGTCGATTCGGAGGGGCCGGTGTCGAGGGAGGGTGGTGGGGGGCTGGGAGAGAGCGCAAGTGGAAGAGATTGATAATACGACGCGCCGTAATTTTCCCTATAAGATCAAATTACAGTCGGCGCCGAATTAAAGACTCGCAATTTCGCGCGGCTCTCGCGTGTTTATTCCCTCGCCGGAATGTATAAACGACTCTACTTTGCGGCGGATTTAGGAGCCGATTCTCTGCGACCCTCGCGACCCCCGTCGCCTCCCTTCCCCGACGTCGCTGTCCGAAGAAATGTTTGCCGCGTACGCGACCGATTTACGTCGATTCATGCCGTGTCTTCGAAGCAGCGGCCCCAACGAGCGCCGTTTACCGCCAAATTGCGGTCGGAAGGGCGAGACCTCGCGCGATTAACGTAACTCCGACTACGCTGCACTTAGTCCCACGTGTGAGTCCGTATTATTAAAGGAATTTCTACGTACTACACGGCCTCTCGGGGATGATTACTTTACTAGTGGATTTCTGCGGCTAATTCTCAAGGAAGAATACGACAGAGTTGCTCGAAGAGTGCTGCAGAAATAAACGCCCAACTACGGTAGGACACCTATGTCCACTGTCGCCTCCGTACACCCGACATATTTCTTTTCGCTGCTACAGAAAGGGCGCGTTACTTATGGGATGACTTAATAACAGTTTAACCAGAGAGAGAGACGTTGACCGGTTGAGGAGCAAGCTTAAGCGGCGAGGCGGACATCAAAAAGCCATCACCCCGGCCGAGGAAGGGCCTCGAAATCCAAAGATACTAATGCCCTCCACCTTCCTCGCAGCATCCTTTCACGAATAGAGGTTTTTTGCATAACTTCGCCGTAGAAGCGTTCCCCTCTCGTCGCCACCATCAGCGCCCCCTCCCCGAATCGGTGACTTGCCATGCTTGCGCTTCACCACCCCCTCCCCGTAGGACCTAGAGCGTCCCCTCTATCCGGTGTCCGCCAGCCGTGCACCACCTCCTTCTTCCCTAGCTCTTTCTCTCTCCTCAGCGACACCTCATCTCGCGTTTTCCGCCTCTCTCTCTCTCTCTCTCTCCCTCTCTCTCTCTCTCTGTCTTTCTCCCGCAGCGAGCTGCCAGGGCGGTGTACACGAGGCTGCGGCTAAGAGCAGAGCGACGTCGCCGACGCCACGCACCCCGACGTCGCCCTGACGCGCTCCACTGACGCTGCGGAGCGGAGATTAATGGCTTCGGACTCTGAAATCCTGGAAAATAAATAGCGGGGGCGCCGGTGGCGAGAGCGAGAGTCCTGCGGAGCAAGATGCGATCCTCTGCTTCCCTCCCCGTCCCTTTCGATCGCTCCTCTCGCTTCTCTCGCTTGCCATGCTCTTGGTTCAGGGAAAGGGACGCAAGGTGGTAGGGAGACGAGAGTGAGAGAGAGAGAGAGAGAGAGAGAGAGAGAGAGCAAGGCTTCCCGAGGGACCTGCCTACTGCTCGCTCCTCCGCTGCTCACCGCCATCGCTGGCCCTTCTTTGTGAGGAAGGACCTGAAGGTTGTCGAAGGGCTGACGCGAAAAGCGGCCGCTGTAGAAATTTATCCGAGCGGAATGCTTTTGTTGGCCTGCTTCGTGACGAGGAAACCGAAGGCTCTCCCGGTTTTTTCCCTTTTTCCCGGCGACTGGGATTTATCGAACGCTCTGGGATCAACGCCGCTGATACGCTTTTGTTCCCAACAACCGTTCCCTCCGCCGGAATCGCGCGTGATCCGATCACCTTTGCCAAGAATTTTTGGAAAAGACATGGAACCAAGAGGAGCTTCTTTATAGAGCGCAACTACTCCTTGAAGATTCGCTTTGCCAACGGCATTAATCGAAATCGACCTGGAGACCGACCGCGTACCTGTCCGATGCTCGAAAGTCGCGGAGGAACGTGTGAAGATAGCCATTACGCGGCCGACTCGGGGTAAATTATATTAAATACTAAATAACCGGTGGAAGACCACGGTCTAATTGTTGCGTCGTTTGCATAATGCCTGGTCTGTAACTACTCTCTTCCTTTCGTCCCCTTGCTCGTTCCTCCCTATCCTCTCTCTCTCTCTCTCTCTCTCTCTCTCTCTCTCTCTCTCTCTCTCTCCTCCTGGTACCCTCTTTAGTAGCCACTCCGCGTATCTCTTCCTTGCATCCACCTCATCCTATCGACTCTGCATCCCTCCCCTCTCCGGCCATAACCCCGCTACCCTCCGCTGCTTCGTCGCAACGCCAAAAGATTAACTGCTAATTCTTCCTACTGCAACCAGTTGCTACTAAATGTGGATGGAGGTTGTAGAAATGTCAAGGAACCGCAAGTATCGTAGGGGCGTTAACGAGGATTTCTCTCGTGGCTCACCGATGATTAATGCTGCACGCGAATAATCGCGATCGAGGTTTGCAGGATTATCATGGGTGAAATCATCCTCGAGGAATGTCGGGCACCCTGACGTTTTCACTTCGGCTACGGAACGCCCTTTAATGGATACCTACCCCAGAAAAATTAACACCGAGGATAGCTACAATCGAATTTGTAAGAAACTGACTGAAGTAGAAACAGGCTCGTCAGCTTCGGTGGTGAAACGAGTAACAATAAGATAAGTAGGGTAGGGTGGGGCTAAAAGTCCGGCGGGTAAAAAGTCCCGAATTCAAAATCTCTATTTCTAAAGAATGTATCGAGTTTCGCAGTATACCATGTAAAAGGCGAGAAGAAACAGAGGTGATCACCGAGTCGCCAATCGCTCCTGGACCTTCGTGCGAATTACACGAAGCCTTCGTCATTTTATGTATCGAAAACTAAAAGAAATATGTCGTCTTTATTGTTTTACACGAAGTAAACCACAGTTTAAAAGCGTATCAGCCAAGTACGTTAAGATTGTATGTTCCTTTAGTAATGTGTGCACGATATTGTTATTGCTGAATGATAATATTTTCTAACTTATATATCGCAGAAACTATAGAGGTATCATTGGGGCAAAAAGTCCCTCAGACTGAATATATATAGGAAAGCAGGGCTTCTTTAACAAAAAATAAAAATATAAGTCAGAAACTCACTTTGAACTAAAAGCTAAAAAAAATCGCTCAACTAAAACAAAAACATTATTTGAAGACTTTGGCATCGTTTCTTTATACTTTGGCCATCTTATTATGAAAACAAATAATATATATAGAATATTGAAAGGAAATTAGGACTTCTTTAACAAAAAATAAAAATATAAGTCAGAAACTCACTTTGAACTAAAAGCTAAAAAAAATCGCTCGACTAAAACAAAAACATTATTCGAAGACTTTGGCATCATTTCTTTATACTTTGGCCATCTTATTATGAAAACAAATAATATATATAGCATATTGAAAGGAAAGCAGGACTTCTTTAACAAAAAATAAAAATATAAGTCTGAAACTCATTTTGAACTAAAAGCTAAAATAAATCGTTCAACTAAAACAAAAACATTATTCGAAGACTTTGGCATCATTTCTTTATACTTTGGCCATCTTATTATGAAAACAAATAATATATATGAAAACAATATATATGAAAACAAATAAAGTATAAAGAAATGATGCCAAAGTCTTCAAATAATGTTTTTGTTTTAGTTGAGCGATTTTTTTTAGCTTTTAGTTCAAAGTGAGTGTCTGACTTATATTTTTATTTTTTGTTAAAGAAGTCCTGCTTTCCTTTCAATATTCTATACCAAAAAGAATTGGTATAATAAAATATTTGTTGATTTGAAAACAGTTTTTTACATATTTAGTTTAATATTACACGAAAAGACATTAGGGACTTTTTGCCCCGTGCGCGGAGCAAGAAGTCCATTTTGCATTGACAAACATTTTGTGGTATAACTCAGCAGAAAATAACATATATAAATACGTATCAACAAACGAACTTCGTGAACGTAAAACATAATAGTTATAGTTTACACAAAATAACACCAAATGCCTCTAGATTGTTAGTACTAAATTTTACATAGGTTTATACCAAAAACGGGACTTTTAGCCCCACCCTACCCTACCTGACTCTGGGAAATATTTGGCTTCAGCTGCCAAGGATAGGTGCCACAGGAAGCCTGAAAAGTTCTAGGAGACCGTAAAAGGAAGGCGCTCTCGCGCCTGTGTTCCGCGCGCGGATCTTTCGTCCGCTGTCTTATTTGAGCCAGCATTCGCCCGGCAACATTCTCCCTCGGTCATCGTCTAGTCACGTTTGCGCGGTAGCTATTTGCGAGATTAGGTACAACGAGGCGCTCTCGCTAGGGCGCTCATTAACGAGCGAACGAAAGAAGAGATTATCAACCGACTGAGCGTAACTAACAACAACGCGCCGTCCAATTTGAGAAATGGCTAATTATACGCCACGGATACGCGTCCACCGTACACGCGCGCGCGCGCTTCTGTTCTCTCCTCTCGGTGGGTGCGCTACTTTTTCGCGACCGCGACTAATTACTCCGAACGACTTCGATCGCCACCGTTGTCGCACCGTCGCCAGCGCGAGATTAATCGCGATACGTGCCACGTCTAAATTAATTACACCGCGTCCGCGCGCCCCCTCCGACGCGTACCCTCCTCCAAAATCCACCAGCAGCGCAAGCGAGAGGAGCAAGAAGAATCCGTCGTCTTGAAGTAATAAAAACCAACCGCGTCTCTCTTCCCCCTGGCTAATTTATTATTCAATCCGTACGAGACTGTCCCCGTCGACCCTCTAATCTCGGCGCAATATCGAAATACGGTGAAAACATTCGGCCGAGATTACTGCTGCGAGGATTCTCCAAGGACGGCGACGAGTCGGTCCGCGCATTACATTCCTGAACGATGATTTTCGTTCCTGCACATGGCGAACCGACAGTGGAGCGACGTGTTGGGACGAGGCTGGGGGCAGGGGGCTAGATTTGATTCGTAGGGGGATAGAACGGATCGGGTATGGTGTCTGCCTCGACAGACACGGGGGAGATGGCGGTGTGCAGCACCGTACCAAAGCAATATCCATAGGAACACCCCGTGTCAGAGGGAGAGATGCAGAGACGTGCGATCAATCACGAGGGACCCTGCTGCCACGTTCGTGGCCCTCGTATCAAACGTAACGCACGGTAAACATTTTTAACTTTGCCACGTTATTAATATTCGTTGCGCCCCGGGAACCTCTCCTCCTAACCCCCATCCCTCTCCGCCCGGTTTCTTCCCTCGGTATTGCGTTCCGCGTTTTTGTTAATCAATTTACCACCGTTCGCGAAACGGCTACCCTTGGCCGCGGGAAATCGTTGCCCGAGACCGTCTCCCTAACCGTTAATCCTGTCAATTTCAAAGGATTTGAGTGGCCTGTATTAGGTAAGTAGGTTCTTCGATCCTTAATTTTAAATTTAAAAATATTCTAGTGTTCGTGTCCGAGCACCAAGTACCTAAGTATTTAGGTATCAACAAAGGGACGAGGAACAGGAATTTTCGAATTTTCAAGTTCTTCCCGTCAACCATCAAGCTTTCAACCTAAACATCAAAATGTCGGAAACGGTGGAGATTGTAATTGATATTAATGCCCGCAACGCGATATCGTATAGGTGCGCTTTCAATTACGCGTCCGACATGCTCTCGCTAGGATATCACATTAGACGTAATGCACGGGAAATGTTTTTAACTCTACCGCGTTATTAATACTCGTTAGAGGTCTCGACTCCGGCCTGGCCGCTCTCCTCCATATTAACCTTTTTGTTGTATTAATGCGCATTCCACCGCGCTAATCGCAATAATGGAAATTAATAATCGGCCAGTCGTTAACGTCACGCACAAATAACGGTTATTTACGTCGAAAAATTCGCGTGCGTGGTTCCCGAATTTCGGGGGTGGAAATTGCGTTTCCGCGTGCACCTGGAAAAATCGCGGAGCGTACCGATTAAAATCTGTTACTGCTGCTGTGGGTGCCTACGTTTCCTGGATCCGCTTAGACCTTGTCTGATTGCAAATGTAGTAAAGTCTTTAGGGTAAATCCGGGAGACGCGTTCGGGCCGGAGAGTTGGTAGAGTCGCTATGTTTCAGACTCTATACGTAAAAACGCGTTAAATTGCAGCCCAATTACTTCTCTAGAAGCCAAACAATTGAATGAATAGCGTCACTCCGGTTCCTTCTGTGTTTTTCTAGATTTACAGGCTATAAAAGGTAAACTGAGGTTACATTTAACCTCTTTTGTCAAACAGCGGTGTACAGAATCGTATTTAAAATATATTTCTAAGTTTATTTTCTTTTAATGTTTGGGAATAATAAGATAGTAAAGATATCGAGGGACAATATAGCCAAAGTATTTAATCATATTAACTCTTCCTCTCAAAACTAACGAGAAGACCATCTCTCGCTGCAGAAAGGAGAGATGGTCGAATTATGATTTTTTTATTATTTTTGTTTATTTTTGTTTATTTAGTTTATTTATTCACTTTTGTATTCATTTGCCTTGCTAATCGGCGGTAAGTAGTTCGCTTTATCTTTGATGTGTTCTTTACTTGTTTAGCGTAAACAAATTAAATATCAATGAATCTGTAATTGTATTCACTCATAAACAATTTTGCTTTATCCTTTGTTAATTTTCCATGAATAATTATGTAAGTGGTCTCTGCCAACGACAAAAACCATTTCTCCCGGCACCTCGGGAGAGGTGGTCAGATGTAATGACTTCAGTTTACAACCCGATTTACAGTAAATATTGTCTTAAAGCAAATATCGACCAGTTTTTCTGAATCAGCATAAAATTCTGAACATATTCGGTTTGTTCTGATAAAATAAGTAATATCTGTATTAGTTTTAATAGCCACTTTATATTAGATCGACCGCGTCTCCCGGATTTACCCTACATTCGTTCCGGAGTGAGAAAAGGATGGATATTACCGAAGCGAGGACGCCCCGAATTTCGATAAACTGCTTTGTCTCGACAAGTCCAGCAGGATGGCAATACATCAGAGAACGACGGAAGCGCTCGGCAATATTTCTGAGCGCCTCTCCTCCCTGTGTATTGTAATTATTAGACGCACTCGATACTACAAGGGCCGACAAAATGTCAGATACAAATATCGCCCCAGCACGAGGCACCGTGTTATCGTTCCATATTGATGCAGACAACGTACCGATCAGTCTCCCCTCTCTCTCTCTCTCTCTCTCTCTCTCTCTGCCGCTCCCCTAGCTCTCCTATCTCCTCCCCTGTTTCTTGCACAGAGGATACCTCGTGCCATTAAGTACAACTACACCCACTCGCACGTACCTACACAGAATCGTTTTCCTATCCGCAGGGCGCTATGCTGACAAGTTGTTCAATGATCCGGCCGAAAGAAAATGACGAGGAACGCGGTGCAAACTTCGAGGTCGTTTGAAAGTCGATTCGAGGTTAATTAGAGGACTGTGGTAAATTGCTAAATTACGGTATAGGTCGCCACGCGATGCTACCGGAACGCGGTGCTCTCTTTGTGCAGGCCACAGGAATGCGCGTGGCGGATTTGGCACCAGGACGGACGTCCTAGAAGTCCCTGAAATTTCCTTCAATTACCGGGGCGCAGAGTGCGAGCGTGTAGCCGTCACGGACGTATATAACAGGGACCACGTGTGTAAGACAATTCTCGATGGTTGTTACTGCTACGGGCCCGTTGCAGCAAACGACAAACAACAGGATCCAGCTGCCGCTGTTTCTGCCCACGCAACGGCCAACAAACGTCAGAACTGTAATCCGGATGAAATTAAAGCGCGGAATTAGCAGCGTCAGGTAAATACGCCGAGCCGGTCGCGACGGCCACGGTCTCGGCGCGACATTTTCAGCGGCGATAGCGCGATAAAACTTCATCGTTAACCCTTTCGGTGTGACAGATGATTCGCAAACAGTGGTAATTCGAGCCCTCGCGATTTTTTCAGGCACCTCTTACTGCGGGGAGAAGATGAAAGAGGAGAAACGTGCCCAACGGTACGAATGTCGAGCCGCGTCCGTGATTAAAATTTAACTACGATGCCGATTATGTAATTAAAAGGGTATCCGTGGTAATTGGTAGGACAGGCTAACGAGCTTTCTAAAAATTCCCGAAGATAATTGCGCGTGCAGCTCGCAATTATCGGTGGTTCGCTAATTACGGACTAACGCGCATCGTTTCTCTTTTCCAGCTATTACCGGCGACCAGAGTCGTCGCGGAAACGCTGTCGAGCACCGCGCTCCGTGCACCAGAGGGTTCTCCAAACTTCCTTATCGCCCTGCCATTGGATTCGCGCGAAATTGGAACTCGCGGCGAGAACTTTGACGCAACCGTGGCCTACGACTTCGCACCCGAACTTCCAGTAGATCGGTGCAATCGACTCGGGCGTAGTATCTGATCTACCGCGACTACTCTAGCAGACGATTCTGGGAGTTCCATTTCTTTCTGCGCGGAGTGATCACCATTGATAAGATTTATAGCGTCGGGTGCTGAGTCCTGTGTATTATTAGAGACACCAAGCTATCTGCTGATTTCAGTTACTTTGTCGAGAGGAACGGGGGACGCGCAGAAAGGTGCTGTCAAACTTTCAGGGCAGGCAGTACCCATCAAAATAAATAAAAAGGCTGCATAAACATGGATACGAAGAATCCAAGTGTTACTTTTGTGTGCAGCATATGTTCCACGTGTTCAAAAGAAATGTACCCACTCGTTCAAAGATCTTACTCGTTTGCTTTATTTATTTCTATGTGTATCTACCACCGGTCTGGGAGAAGTCGGGAGCGTCTCAATCCCTCGGACGTCCGGAAGGTTTACTTTATTAATAGTTACGTAATTACGGTTCACAGGACGAATGTTTTCGAAGGCAGGATTGAGTTATACCCTGATGGCGCACAGAACCATTTACGCAGTCATTAAGGTGTCATTAATCTTGCCCTCGGTTTTATGCGCGACAACGAGGTCATTGTTAGAACAGGTGCTACTTCGAAAGAGAGCAGGATCATTATCCGAGCACGGATATCCGAGCCCACGGAATGAAGGAATCGATGGTCGGAATATTAGTTACAACAGAAACCGACCCCGGTGCTTACGCAGATGTGCGATTAAATTCGCGCACATTTTAGTTGACGATGGAGCGTTTGAGGACAAAAGAGGAGCTCGTTTCGTGAAGACGAAATGCCATTAATCCTGTTGCATGATTATTTTTCAGAGAGCATTCGCGAACACTTCCCTCCTATTTCGATTGCATTTATCCTCATGATCTCGAGGTATTCGTGACGGCTCTCCTTATACTCGACCAGAAATTTAAGGAGCTTTAATTAACACATAGTGATCTCGTTAACGCACCCGTGGATTACTTAATAAACTTCTTTCAAGCGTTATTGCCTCTATTCTTTATCCGGCGCTGCGATTAAGCGAGAAAGCACTGACCTAACGCAAGAGCCTTTTATACAGAGAGGAGGACACGCGTTCTCTTCTATTTTCGACTGATTCCAGTGCCCCATTCGAGCCGATGATTCGGTTCTCCAAACGGAATGGGACCGAAACTACGCTAGCAGGCGCGACCCCATTGTTCGTGGGCTCCGTTCAACCGAAACGAACGAAACGAAAAGAGAAACGCCGAAAATATTCGGTGAGAAGCGTAAACGGGCTGCCATTTGTCAGCGAGACGACTCAATGTCCCGCGGACGTCTTTTTAACTTGTGCCGTCGCAGGTTGGCTCGTGGAATCCGCAGATGTAAGATAAACAACGGAATCGAAAGACAAATAAACGCTTCATGGCACGGCGGAACTGTCGGTGAATGGGTCGTGTGATAGACATCGCAATGAGAAATCGTTCCGAGTGTCCTTGAGGGACACAAATTCGTTTGTAACGCGATGCTTCTACGCG
This sequence comes from Andrena hattorfiana, assembly GCA_944738655.2. NCBI lineage: Eukaryota > Metazoa > Arthropoda > Insecta > Hymenoptera > Andrenidae > Andrena > Andrena hattorfiana. Next base: position 2,501,384 of record OX122889.2, on the reverse strand, counting down.
GGATCTGGGTGCCAAGATTCTTCGGTTCTCGACTGCAGTCGAGCGAATTACTGTGCTACACTTTTCAAAAGAGAAAGGGCAAGTAAAGGCTATTTGCAGAATTTGAAACTGCATTCATAATTTTGAAATAGATGTTAGAGTTTCGTTCAGATTAGGCCTGTGCTTGTTGTGGGCAGAGAAAGTTAAGAATATTGAATGTGTTGAGTTCTGTTCGTTCTACTGAGTCGAGATAAGTTGATAACTCCTAACAACACACGTAATTAATACTAATGGAAATTGTAGCCTAGGAGAGGTAAGTGATAGCAAATACTATATAATTTAGCAAGATGAATGTTCCTTATTATCACTTAGGTAAGTTATGAACTAAGGCTTACTACTTAAGAGGGAAAAACACCTTGAAGCCCGGAAAAAGTGCAATTTTTTTTAATTTTATGTTAGATATCCATACTTCGTAGAAAAGTCATTGATATAGGGTTTAAATGTGCATGTAGTGGACAGTATTTTAGAATTTTTGTGTAACAAAATAAATGAACTTATAACTTTAAACGCGTTTTTCTCGAAACTATGTTTTCCAAACTGGTTGAACGATATTCTCCGCCAATTTTGCATGAATCAATCTCCGGTTTTGCGTATTTATTCTACACAAAAATGCCTTCAGTTAAGCGTTCGGAAATTTAATTACAATAATTTTTGGAGAAATGGCGGCGCTTAAAGGGGAAAGTTTTAAAATTTCGCGTCAATTTAAGGAAAAAATCAATACATTTTGGGGTGCAAAAAATAGTAAAAATAATTCATTTTTAATTTCCGTACGCTTAACTAAAGGCACTTTTGTGTAGAATAAATACACAAAACCGGAGATTGATTCATGCAAAATTGGCGGAGAAAATCGTCCAACCAGTTTGGAAAACACAGTTTCGAGAAAAACGCGTTTAAAGTTATAAGTTCATTTATTTTGTCACACAAAAATTCTAAAATACTGTCCACTAAATGCACATTTAAACCCCATATCAACGACTTTCCTACGACGTAAAGATATCTAATATAAAATTAAAAATATTGTACTTTTTTCCGGGCTTCAAGGTGTTGTTCCCCCTTAAGATATACAGCGCGATTGTAGCACAGTTTGATAAAAATGAATTTATCTTTTGCAACGGTACTTTGAAGTACTTACAATTTGTAAATTAATTTACTGAAAAATGAAAGGTAAGGTTAGAAAAATATGCAAGTAGATGTGTATTAAAATCACCGAAGCGACAACAGCTCGGGCTAAAAAAAGGAAAATTAGCGACAGGAAAATGTCGTAGGTATCCATAGGCGATAAGTAGTATCCGCTTAAAAGAAGAAATTAAACCGCTGTGCACCTGCGGTAGAATTTATGCGTCGCGCCTAAGTCACGCGTATAGTTTCTTGTAAGAAATTACATGCATACTTGATGGAACAAGATATACATTCAAGATGGCCGACACCATAACGAAGCCACAGGCTCATTTTCGCACAATACACTATTTACTTCATTTCATCGAATAATTAACACCACGCTAATAATTAATGCCGCACTTTAAGCTTAACAACCTGGTGAATTAATTTAAACGAACGCTTAAAGCCTCTCTCGCCCTATCATCTATCGTCGCTTCAATTTTCCTCTGGATATTCAATTTGCACGAAATCGAGCCGGCCGATCTTGATTCTCTTCGCCATCAACCTAACCTCTCGCCTCGTCTGCTGCTCGCCTCCGTTGATCACAATTAATACTTCTTAAAATTCCTAATCGTAACTTATATCCTGGTACCTATTCAGACACAAAGTATTGTCCAGAAAGTTAACAGTCTAAACTCTCTACCAATTACTTAACAAGGGAACACCGCGAACCCGGACTCACCGATTCGAATGCAACTTTGTGGGTTTTTAGAGTGACGCAAAACAAGAACAACAGTGTGTTTCATTTGGGCCCTATCGCCCTTTAAGGGGGTGAAAACTAACCTCAAAGTCAAATTGGCACTTGCACTTTTCCGCGTATAACTCTCAAAGTACAACAGACAGGAAAAAATGTTTCAAACAAAAGTTTAATGGTGCAATAAGCGCTACAAACATGCGTTAACAAAATTTTGAAAAGAGTTTTAAAAAAAAATTCCTGAACGAAAGAAAACTTTTTTCAAAATTTTTTTAACGCAAGTTTGTAGCGCTTATTGCACCATTAAACTTTTGTTTGAAACATTTTTTTCTGTCTGTTGTACTTTGAGAGTTATACACGAAAAAGTGGACGTGCCAATTTGACTTTGAGGTTAGTTTTCACCCCGTTAAGGGCAATAGGGCCCAAATGAAATACACCGTTGTTCTTGTTTTGAGTCACTCTAAAAACCCACAAAGTTGCGTTCGAATCGGTGAGTCCGGGTTCGCGGTGTTCCCTTGTAAGTAAGCCTTACCCCCAACTTAAAATGAAACAGTATCGAAACTGTTGGAAAATACTTCTAAATCTTTCGTGATCCCCTTAACCCGGACCTACCCATCAAGAATCACAGAGGAATGACCAAGCTCTCCAAATTTCACACACTTTGAATACTTGACATCGAATGTAGCTCAGCTAGAGTTTTCCAAGTAACCTCGCGACCCAATCTTAAAGTACCTATATAATACCTAACCCTCGACCAAAAGGCTCCTGTCGGTACCCACTCAAGAATTCGACCGAAGCAATTGCCTTGCACGTGTTCCCTTTGTCCGCCAGTTATGCAAGACGTTTCGTGACAAGCCCCAGAGGAGTTGTACGAAGCAAGCTTCTTAGGCCTGTTTCCGGGCTCAAGGGCAACGAAAAGTGGCATTGTTCCAGTACCTACGAGTACACACGTGTCACGGCAAGGTTTTCCTTCGAAACTGGAGCAATTTATGGGGCCCGAAGATCACCGCAATATTCGGGCCAACATCTGGCTTTTTTCTTGCCTCGGCCTGGCCAGCGCGATGAAACGTCCTTGCGAGCCACGGCTCATACACTCCAGAGGGAAATGGGGATTTATGTCGGGCAATTCGAGACTGACTGACTTTTACCGTGACCATGTCCCGAAGAAACCAACTTCTGGAACTGGTCTTGCGTCTAGCGATCGCTAACGTGTCCTCCGAGCGGTAATTGCGCCGCAGTTACCTTACACGACGCGGCGTTTATGGCTGCCTTACATTTATGGCGATATTACGGTTGCGATTCAATAGACGGAACACAATTAGTACAATTAGAAAATCGTTGCGAAGGTAATAAAGCGGGGAGAGTGGAAATTTCCATGCCTTCAAGGTTTCTCGTACCGACAACTTTCTGCTGGCATTATTTTCGCGAGATAATATTATTCGTGGCGCTCTAATAATCGCTGTTTAATCCTGGTACACGGGACCAGTCGCCCCGATATTGTCCGCTGAAATTACGAATCGCGCGTAATACGAATGATCGCGGTGTTTAAAGCTGCTCGTTCGACGTTCAGCTCGCGTTCGACGGGAGTTATCGGTACAGTGGCCAGTGGCTGAACTTGAGAAGCTCGCACAGCCCGTTTCCCCGTCGCTACCGAACACCAGTCGCTACGATCGGAGTCGCAAACGATTGGTAGGTATACGGGAGAGAAGATTAGCGGAATATTGCATGCAATTGCAGAAGGCACTCACCAGTTTCTGCGACAGTGGCTCGAAGAGGGCAGACAGTCCAACCGCGTCACGGCACGTTGCTTCCTCGTCCGACGTGAGACGTAAACTGACTCGTCGGCCGCGTTCGGGCCGTGTTTCTAAGCTGCTCTATAAGAAGTTTATTGCTCGAACGCGATAAAAAGGATTTTCCGGTGCGCCGAAACGTCAACAACGATCGTGCTAATGTAATGTAGCCACGACTTGTCAAAACAGTACTGTGATGCCAGGTAAGAGCACGATTGACTGAAGCAATTTCAACAAATTTTTTTGTTTTGTGGATTATTACAATGTAGGAAAAAGATTTGTACTTGCTCAGGCATACATCAAGTACTCAAATGGATCAAGTAGCTGTTCAATCTTGTAGCTAGGTGTGATAAAAGTAAGAAAGGAGAAATAAGTAAATACGAGAATGAATTTAGAAGCTTAAAATTTTTAGTCTAGAAGTTTTAAAAGCTTTAGAAGCTTCTATTATCCCTTCGAATGCATAGAATCCGTATAGGGTTTCGATGCGGATTGATATTAATAAGACAGTGAACCAAAATAGCTCATAGAACGTCATGCAAGAAATAACAATCGTTATTTACCAACTAAATTTTACAAATGAATATCGAAGTATAAAAATGACGATAAAATATTCTACCGTTTTCCTTTAGTAGATGGGTAAACCAGCCAGTAATTGACCGCATACCAGTGAGGCAAAGAAATGTCAATTATTAATTTAAAAATTAACTTTTAATATCCCATATTTTCAGTTACGCGTATTAAGCAAACATTAATAAGTACAATTCTTATTAAAAATATGCGGTCATTTACTGTGCTTCTACACGTTTTGCATTTAATAATCGTTCTTTTTTTTAAATTACGATAAGAATAAGTAATTATTTTTATAGAAATTTCAAGGAAATATAAATTTAAATGCAATTTTAACAGTTGTTTTGTTGTTACACATAAATATATTCAAGTATTAATCTCAAAGGTGCATAAATTCAACAATTCGGTCATTCACTGGTTGGGTTACCCTAGTATTGAATCCAAAAAACTCATAGAGACCACGCGAGTAAGTGAAGACACTCGCAATCTGTTACTCCCGAATTTAATCATAGCTTTACACCGCGATAAAAGCCAAAGCCACTACGAATATCATCGAACGGAACTTAAATCTAAGTTACCTCTGCGACTCCAATCGTTGCTGAGCTCTATTGGGACCCACGACCCGCGAGACTCCATCCTCCGCGCTAGCTCAAGGGGGCCAATTCGGTCAGCGAAAAATCGGCCACTCCCGAGCCATCGGGTCGCCAAGTAGGCCCGCACGGTGGGTCCAGTAACATCCCAAGGAACTAGATAATCGAACGAAGGTACGGGAAACGGCGGAGGTAAGGTGCTGCAAATAAAAAAAGAAGAAAAAAAGGAAGACATCGATCGGCGGCGTTCGCGGTTCGGCCGCATAGGTGGCAGCACCTCGCCACGCGATTTCGCGTCGGCGGGGGCAACCAACCATCGATGGCCGCATTTTTCCCCCCTTTTTTTTTGTTTTTTTTCGCCCCCCTGTTCCTCTTGTAGTTGGCAGATTAGGCTAATGCGATGGACCAGATGAGATATGGGCCAGCGAATCGGAGTTCAGTGTTGGCAGGGCAGGGGCGTGACTGTACCCTGGAAACGGTCGTGCCCCGGGCCACAGTCACGACGTGAACTAAGTGCTGGGTGGAGCCCCGTCTAGGCACTACCTACTCGATGGAACCATCATCCTCTCCCTCGAATGTCACGGGGCAACCTAATGGCTGCCAGCCACCTCGAAAACGGCGCCAATTTCGAAACCGTCTCGCGCCCACTTTGCTTCACGCTCTCCAATTGCCAGTGGGCCTCGTCGGCCCACGTGGTCCCTTGTCTCGGGCATCGTGTTAAGAATGCAGCTGATGATGCTTCGATGGCCATAGGATACCTCTGAATCCTTCTGGAACGTCTTCATCGCTAATAATCGTGCTTATAAGTGGAAGTGTAAATTGTGGGGCGAAGGGAACGGTAGTTTCATCATCACGAAGTGCATGACGATCTTCCAACCCATGTATATTGGAGAACAATGACAGCACTGTAATTGAAATCGCAACTCGTTGGTATAATGAGCGATTGTCTGGGTAGTGTGAATGTTTAAACCATTTAGAGACATCTCCGAATGTAATAATTCTGTATTTAGAGATTCGATCCTTTTTTCTACATTTGGCGCACTGTCAGTCTACTTAAGTCTCGACAGATTCTTCTTCCTTACAAGGGGAATCGGTTCCCATGAATTGTTTATAAACGTTCTTATCGCTGCATTCATTAAAAGTGTGGTAGCTTCGCTTCAAAATCCGTTCCAGTTAGGAAATTCATCCTCGAAGGTCGATACTCCCGTCTAATTGCCAATTAAACTTCATCAGCTTTGGGTAGGATACTTTAATACCCAATTGGTTCAGGTCTGCAAGTGCACGCTGGACTTTAATCCCAAGCATTATGGTGAGTGCAGGTAAGTCGTATCAAGATCTCGGCTGACCAGTGTTTAGAGACATGCGAGGTATAGATACTCCGTCACCTGAAACAAGTAAAATAGGTATTTATTATATCTAGCGTATTAATAGTTTCTATAGCGTCGCAGAAGTTAATACACAGTCGTTCAACTAATTCAGACTTGCTTAGTGTGTTTCTTCTCACTGGAAACTACAGTGGCCTACATAACGCGCGCTACGACAGGACATCAACGATATCGTCGCGCAGATCGCGAAAAGATTTATCGCCAGATCAAGAGATTACACCCCGAAACTCGGTAAGTTAAACAAACCCCATAAACATGACTCATGTATGAAAGAAGCTAATTCCCTTTAATTCGCGAAAAAAGTTCTCACGCAAAGATTGTGAAATTAACTTTGCTAATTCCAATTGTATTCTCGTTCTCCGCTCGAACACTGATTCCTCTGTCACTTTTCATACTTGACACATTCCTTCACTGGCCACAAATCAATTCAGTGCTCAGATTTTCAGCTTCGGTTTTAAGGAATTAGCGGGCGAGAGGCCTGTAGTTGACGCGGAAACTTTTATAAGAGGGACATCTTCTGTTAAAAATGTCGTATGAAGATCGTTTTACCATGGAAGATAATAAAAACTTGGTAGAGACTAATTTAAACGAATCAAAGTCGGTAACAGATTAATTACTAGCACATTCGGCAACCTTCGAAAATTCGCGAAACAAAAATTCGCACCCGTCCGAATACGCTGTAAGAGAGATGCGGAGAATATGAAACTTTTTGTTTTAAGTCAACTTCATAGGTTTTTTTCTTATACAACGCCCGCTAATTCCTTAAAACCGAAGCTGAAAATCTGAGCACTGAATTGATTTGTGGCGTCAAGTGGAGGAGGAAAACGTGACGTCACGAAAACTCTTAATCCCAAAAGTATCATTTTGAATAATTCTTTTATCTTTTAGACAAACAACTTGATACATTAAGTAAAACGACAAATGGGTTCGAAAAAAAAATTATTCGCTTAATCCTGTTAAAACACCGGCACTATGTCATAAAATAAGATAATAAGACCAAAATAGCTGCGGGGACCTGTCAATTTCGCTATCATTCGTGTATAGAGACATAGTCGCTCAGTGTGCCTATGGGTAGAGGGGAAAGGGGAATTAGCTTCCAGACGCGACCGCGTCTGTTGATTCATTCTCCAGAAATGACGCACCTGTCTAGCTATCAATCAAGCTGCGTCAAAGCGCGAGAACACCTGTCACCCGATCCCAGCCCCGAGTGAAAAATCAACAAAGCATCTACGATTCCTCGAACCACGGTGCCGGTAATAACTCGTTACGATAACTTCGTCTTCGTAAGCAGAAGAGTGAAGCGAAAACAAAGCCAGGAAAGGGGCCATCGGCCGCTCGTGCAAACACTTTTCAGTCGATCGAGCTTCCCCGGATATTTTTTTCACGTCCACTCGCCCGTTTCAATCCCCCGCCGGAGCCCGCTCCTCATCCATCTGCCTACCGATATTCGTCCGGGAGCACATCTCTCGGCCACTTTTCAATTTCGCCCGACGAATTTCCGCCCACCCCTCTACGCCCGCCGCCGTTCCCAATCTACACGTCCAATTCTCCGGGACATAAATCGGAGGAAGTTTTTATTATTTAACGGTTTTTCCTTGTTTTACAGGTAGCAAGGTCGGCCGCGGTGTCGAACGGGGATCCGCGCGTCAACCGTCCGATGGGTCAAGGAGAAAGGGGTTGAAAGCTGGACGAGGCGAAATTACCAGCGACGGTGGAGGCTCGTCTCCAACGCCCTCCCGCCCCGCGGCTAGCTCCCTCCTGGGGATACCGCGCCAGTATCATCGGAATATACGGTTAATTGCGAGGATGTTTTGTTGGCCTGTCGGAACTCGAGACCATCTCCCCTTACAAGGTTTTGCATTTAGCCTTTCCGTATCGACGACACGTACAGCACGAAACTCCGCGGGACCGGGGGAAGTTCAACCCCCCCCCCCCCCGAGCCTCGACGGCTCCTGCCCGGCTAACTTCGCTTTAGCGCGTTAATAGACGGCCCCGTGTACCGGTGAAAGTTGCATTTACAGCTTGAGTTTCGGGTGACAAGACGAAGGGACGACGCGCTCCTTCGACGATCGCTATCGCGTCGGGGAAAGAAGTTGCTTTGGCGGTATACAGGGTGATACTACTTATATAGAAGCTACTTACTCTCCTTCTAAACTCGTTAAGGGGGAAAGAAAACAACGCGCGAAGAGTAGTAGAGAGTTTTACTATCTAAGTTCGTACGAAATGGACGCCAAAGGTGTACGGTAATTTTGACGAATCGAACGCGATCTTATCAGCGGCCAATGATGGAATAATTCTCGCAGCGATCGCCGACCGATTGATTCGTTAATTAAGTCGTGGATATACTTTTGCACGCACGCGACAGGACGTATTAATCGCCGAACGCCGGAGGTCATATATTGTTTGTGACGCTTTAGACGCAAACATTGATTGCGAGAGAGACGCCGGCGTCGCTCGGCGGTTTGCGGGGTAGAGACGGTGCTCGGGGAGAGAGAACGGCGGTGCTCCCGGGGGAGGGGAGGAAGGAGAGGGGGCGGCGATATTATTGATTTATGTCCCGTTGCACGTTATGTATTCCAGCTCCTCCACACCGATACCGAATGATCCAACCCCGAGATGCAAGCTTCTCCTCGCTTTCAGGCTTTTACTTCGAAGCATCTCGCCGCTCGCCACCCCTTAGGTCTGCTCTCCCGTGAAATACGGGCTTTTGTCGCGAACACGCGATGACGAGACACCTGCTAAGTTCCGGATATTAAGACGGCAGACGTTCGTGCAGCAATATCGTGCGCGTTGAAATACATTTCGGTACCGATTTCAGCAGTTACCCTCTATTATCTAATTGCGCCACAGTCGTCGGGTCTATTAAACGGAAAATTAAATTGTCCGTGGTTCAGGGACATCACACAAACTCGAATAGGTATCATAGGTATTTTCGTTAATGCTATATTGTATCAGGGAAGCCGAATATGGACCAACGACACAGCTGACTGTAACCACTTTTAGACTTACTTAGTTTCGTCAACTACCTATCGGTGGAAAACGGCCATGTTCGGCATTAAACAGTCGCGAGTCCTTGACAATTGTCGGGGTTAGGTACGATGCGGAGCCGTTAGAGCGTGGCAAATCGAAAGCGATGATCGCCGAGCAGACGTGACGGAAGCGCATCGCGATCATCGAGCCTCCCCTCGTCGCGAGAGGGACGCGATATCAATTATCTTCGATGCGAATTACGGTTACACGAAGCGCTGTGCGCCGATGGCGGGGGTTGCTGGAGGTTGTGCGTGCCGGAAGTTACGCCGGGGATGAGCAGGTGAGGGGGAGCGCGAAGATAGGGGCAGGGAGCTGGAGGAACGGAGAGAGAGAGAGAGAGAGAGAGAGAGAGAGAGACGAGAGGGAAGCGCCGAAAATTGATGTATTCCCTATGCAAAATAGCAGAAGCACGGCGCTAGTAGTAGCTGGACAGCACGCAACCGGGAATCCTCTATGGCCATCGTCTCCCTCCCTCCCTCCCTCTCTGTCACTTTCTCACTCTCTCTCTCCCCGTCTCTTTCTCCCTTTCTGCTCGCCTGTCTCGCCTTCTACCACCATCAGCGGCTCCGTCACCTGAACAGAATCGAGAGCGGTATAGGAGCAATTAACACTCTATTAACACTAACGACGCTCATACATAACAACGGTGCCGCAGGGATTGAATTTATGGTCTGTTAATGGGGGTTACTTTATGCGTTATGCAGTCGTACGCGTCACGACGCCGCGCCGGCCAGTGTCGCGTAAATTTTGCGAGACCCACGATTGGGTTCTTCGCCGGTGAGGGAAGACGCGTGGGATTTCACGCTGGAATTCATGGTTCGCAGGCCTGTTTCTAGTCCACGGGGCTGAATTTCCCTCGGTGAATTCTGATTATAAAACTCTAGATATTGGGTAATTTTTATTTCGATAGCTAACAACCTTTCCCTTAACGATCTTCCATCTGTAGGGTAAATCCGGGAGACGCGGTCGACCTAATATAAAATGGCTATTAACGCTAATACAGATATTACTTATTTTATCAGAACAAACCTAATATGTTCAGAATTTTATGCTGATTCAGAAAAACTGGTCGATATTTGCTTTAAGACAATATTTACTGTAAATCCGGTTGAAAACTGAAGTCATGACATCTGACCACCTCTCCCGAGGTGCCGGGAGAAATGGTTTTCGTCGTTGGCAGAGACCACTCACATAATTATTCATGGAAAAATAACAAAGAAGAAAGCAGAATTATTTATGAGTGAATACAACTACAGATTCATTGATATTTAATTTGTTTACGCTAAACAAGTAAAGAACACATCAAAGATAAAGCGAACTACCTACCGGCGATTAGCAAGGCAAATGAATACAAAAGTGAATAAATAAAATAAATAAACAATAATAATAATAAAATAATGATAAAAAATAAAAATATAAATAAAAATAATAAAAAAATCATAACTCGATCATCTCTCCTTTCTGCAGCGAGAGATGGTCTTCTCGTTAGTTTTGAGAGGAAGAGTTAATATGGTTAAATACGTTGGCTGCATTGTCCCTCAATATTTCTATCTTATTATTCCCAAACATTAAAAGAAAATGAACTTAGAAGCAGGGGAGACCGGGGCTAAAAGTTTTTGTTTGTCATTGTACTTTAAAAGTCATTGTACTTTAAATTATTTTTTCCGTGTAAGTTGATCACGCCACTCTGTCGCCCACTTTAATAGCGTCCGCGACAGCGAATCGTTTGACTGTAAGCAAGGACCTATTAGTCGCGTACCACATAAGTAAATATTTTTCTATCATTATTTTTTGGTCTATTTCGATTATTAAACGTTGATATTATCGATCGATTCGTTCTTATGGATCAAATGACATTTAAGAACATGGTGTAATAGTGTTTATCGTTGCAATATATGTATAAGCAAAATAATCTCTGAAATTGCTACATGTGTCGATAGGGGCTAGTTGTTACCGTGATTTGGGGCATGTTGATACCGTAACAACTTGCCCCACCGCAAATGTATAAATTGTTCCTGCTGTGCTTTAAGATGCGAACATATGAATGAAAGGCGAAAAGGGGCACCACTTCCATTGAAGTTACGCATAAAATTAACAACTGTCGCTAGAGAATTCAGTATCTGTCACTTGACTCTTTCGAGAGTTATTAAAAAACTACAGTCTGGACAAGAAGACACTGGAGGCTACAAGTACAAATCTCAATAAGTAGGTACTCGCAAACAGTTGAATGTAAGACTGATTTGTAGATTTTAATTTTTATACCAAAGATAATGTTCATGGTTATTATATTGTTTTGGTTTTCTTTTATAGATAATATATTTTGTTGATCCGAACCTTTATAAATAAACATTACTAATAAAATTCTGTTTTATTTTATTAGAAAATGAAATATTTCATTAAAAGGCAACTCTTATATCTTAGTAACAACTTACCCCAATGCGATAACAACTTGCCCCATAAAGGGGTAGGAAGTTCCGCTTCGACCAGCCACGAATAAATAATTTTTTATGAAAAACCTATTACAATATATTAAATACAAGCTTAAAGTCATAAAATATCATAAATTTAACAAGAAATTAGTCAATAATGGAGAGAATAATTACATTATTTTCTACTCATTTTTTATGTTTTATCGAAATCGGAACTTTTAGCCCCGGTCTCCCCTATATTTTAAATACGATTCTGTACACCGTTGTTTCACAAAATAGGTTAAATGTAACCTCAGTTTACATTTTATTGCCTGTAAATCTAGAAAAACACGGAAGCAACCGAAGTGACGCTATTCATTCAATTGTTTGGCTTCTAGAGAAGTAATTGATCTTCACTTTAACGCGTTTTTACGTATAAAGTCTGAACTATAGCGACTCGACCAACTCTCCGGCCCGACCGCGTCTCCCGGATTTACCCAATCTGTCGAACTACAGCATAGAGACATCTCCGAAAGGGCAACTTCTCCTTCCTTCCTTCCAAACAGATACAGAATCCTTCGGAATAAATTGAAGCGACCGAATGATTCGTTTCTATCTCACAAGATGTTGACGACTTCGTCGAACCCCCGGCTCCCAGTCGTCGTAACCTAATTCCCATTTCCAAGGGACGTGCCGTTCGGCGTCGAAAGCCCGGAAGACGGAGAAAGAGGAAACAGGTGTACGCGTAATCTCTCTCTGGCAAAACGCGAGTAAACAAGAAAGTTAGGGGGCTCACCGTTCGTCGAGTGCAACGGAGTCGAGTGCCAAAGTTCATCGTGAGATCCTGCCCTCCTCACTGAGACGCGGCAAGGCCGGTAAAGTGATAAAGCGGCCATAAATTCTGACCGCCATCCTCCCTCCCACCGTGCCCCTCTATCTTGCCAGCTCTCCACTCCGCCGGCTTCCATCCCTTCGCCTGTCCCCCTCCTCCCTTTCCCAGCCGCCGCGTTCCTCGTCGGTCGACTTTGCAACCTGGATGCACCTGCAACAACGGAATTGGCAAAGGTCAGCGTACGTTTCCTTCCCTCGTATCCTTAACGGTCTTCATACTCACATGATGGGCTGTTGCTTTGGCAGAGGATCGCGACGCTTTGGGTACAGATGACTATTGGAAGAGCAAGGTCGAAGAAGAAAACTGTTGGCCCAGGATCTTCTTTATACCAACTGTACTTACCTGCGCTAGATTTTCTAGATTTCATTGGCCAGATCTCAGTCAGAAAGTGGTGATTAAATGACAGCTGGATTAGACCGAGAATAGGGATTGCAAATTTACCGACTTTTTCAATTACCGGTAATTCGTTAAAATTTTCATTCAAAACCGGCTTATCGGTAATTTACCGGTAATTATTTAAGGTATTGAAAATATAGTAAACATTACAAAAAAAATTTTCTTGAACTCTAATCGAGCATTATGAAAAATATATGCAAATAAAACTGTTCTAAACATAAAATATAAAATGATATAACACAAAATAGATATATTTGTATAACTATTGACATTACTTATTAATATGGATATTCAACGCGAAAACAATGAAAAGAATCTTAACTTATATACATAATTAAATATTTTTTATTTAAGAATTCTTTTTAACAAGTAAGCACGCAACAAACATAATTTGTCCAAACTTTGGTCTCCTGATAAACCGCTCTTAGATTCTACACTTGTTCTTCGGGTAATCATTAAGAAATCATATGCCATTTGTAGATATTTTCTTTTTACTTTTTCTATTTAAAAATACGTCTATACTTTGGTAGCTTGATTCAGATTTTTAGTTTTCTCTTGGTTTAAAGTTGGTTCTTTCTGAGATACTTCGGTTTTCGTCTCTATTATTAATCGAAGCTTTTTCATTGATAACGGAGTAGACATCGACGGAATTAATGAATGCATATATGCGCTACATTGCTATCCATAATTTCTCAAATTACCGGTAAATATTTGTCGAATTACCGGTAAAAATTTCAGGGTATTTCTCGCGATTTACCGGCGAGCCGGTAAATCGGTTTACCGGTATTGCAATCCCTAACCGAGGACATTCTCCCTCTGGCTTTCGTAGTGCCGACTGTCCCCTGACCTCTCCGCGAGTTAATAACCAATTGTGCTAACAGATTGCCCTTGGCCATGAATTACCCCGAAAGGGAGACGGACTTTGCCCAATTAGCGACTTCACTTGTACAGGCGACTACTGAAAGCTCGTGTCTAAAGCCTAACTTTTCCTCTTTCATCCTTATCTCTCACAGAACTTAGCTTCGCAAAAGCTGCCGTTGATTTTAGGTAGGCACAAAGCATTTCAGATATCCACTGAACTTGTTGATCCGAATAATCTATAGATACAAGGAAGTCGACCTTTGGAATCCAGGTCTCTCAATCCGTTATCCAAACAAGAATAAGGAGTCAAACCCCTCGCGAATTCAGACAGGACAGGGAAGCATCGCCAAAAACCCATCGAATCCTGCTTGTGCTCCAGTTGATCGAATAAAGAAAATCACAGCTGGTGCTGCATAGATGGAATGTGAAATGGGGGGGGGGGGGGGAAGTGGGTCAGCCGGGGAAGCACGGAATTCCACATGGACTGGGAATTCCTGGGGAGAAATGGAGACGTCCCTGTCGAGAAGAAAGCGTTGCAGCTGCAGTTTGGCGAAACGTCGAAATCCAATATCACGGTGTTCCAGGCATACCAGCCGCCTAGAAGCTAGGCACACGGTATGTTCGTTGCAGCGCAGGGGCGAACAGACAGAAATCCCAATAAATCATCCCGTCACGAGCCGTGAGCCAAGGCGGAGCCTCTTGCCTCGTATTAGCCAATAATAATCCTCTCCGAGGTGGAGGCCATCTTGGATTATACAATGGTTCCTTCCGCCACAATTCGTATAAATGCAACCTTCGGGGTTACCGGGCAACCTTTTCGAAGGGTCCCAGTGGCGTACGGCCCGCGATATTCTCGCTCGGGCGTGAACGACGTCGCTGACCGCCGGGATCGATGTCATTCTCGCTAGACGAACGCTATGTACCTACAGGAAATTATATAGGGCACTGTGCGCTGCCTAAGCTTGAAACCATTCTTCAAATTTATACCGATTAATTGGCAAATATTTCAAGCTTTCGGTATCTTCTTATTTATTTTAGAAACGTCTATCCTGCTCCTCGAGTGGAGTAAAACTTATCATTTCCGGAAGAATATTAAATGGAAACGCGATGTGAAATGGTCCCAAACATATGGCTAACGGTGTAGCTACGCGTGTCGTTGCCGCTGAAACGAATAACCCACCGTATTACCAATTAATTAATTGATCGAAAGGGGAGAAGCAACACGGCGGAGGGTCGATCAATCTCGCGAATCGAGGTCGAACGAACCCGACCGGTTTCAACCGCGTATACCCCCCCACCCCTCCCCCTCCCCCCTGCTCGGTTGTTCGCGTATCGATCGATAAACTTTGGTCCAACGCGGAGAGACGAAAGTTGGAGGAGAGCGTGCACATCCGGTACACATCCGCTTCCGCGGCACGTGTGTGACACTCGGCTCGATTTTCATATTCAACCACAATTTATTTCTCGTTTTCAAACACAGCTATTATAATTAATATAATTATTATTATTATTAATATGGACAGACTCTTATATAATATAATACAATACGGTTTAGACTTGTCGACATGATAGCGTATAATACTATTATCGTTTCCCATCGTCATCGTCGTCGTCGTTACTCATAATACATAGCTCATTCGCGTGCATATCGTTCGTCATTGCAATCGTATCGTAATTATCGTAATCTTCGTCGATATCATCATCGTCGTCGTCGTCGTCGTCAACGCCATCAACATCGTTTCGCTGGCGTACTTTTTTTTCCATGTGTACATTTAGTTTACATAATGCGGGACACTACAAAATAATTATATACGTTTATCGTAATTCGTAATACTATTATATTTATATTTATATTTATATTCATATTTATATTTAAATATATATATAATTTATATTTATATATATAGATTCATTTATTTATATCTTCTTTTTCCACTTATACTTCGGTAAACGTGGTGCAGCCTACATATTTTTCGGCCTGTAGGCGCACATCCCTATCTAACTCTTTTTTTCTTCCACATCGCGTAACCGTTTCGAACGAATGCGTTGTACCCGGTATCTTTGTGTGCCTGGGCGTGTATTTCTGCGCGCGGAGGGTCCGCGCGAGTGTGTGTATGTGTGCGCGGACGCGCGCGTGTGTGAAAACATTTTTCTGTATAATATATAATAACATGTACATAGATGGTTCCACCAGCTCGACCGGAGCAATGTGCCCATGTAACGCTGACGACTCGAGTGTGTAGCCAATATTGGGAAACAAAATTAATCCGCTGAATTCCGGTTGGACTGCGCCCTGACGTACGAATTACAGCGGCCGTTCTGTCGAAAATGTGTGCCTGGACGCTCTTCAAGCTATTCGTATACGCGCGTATTTATACCAACAGCGTAGAGCAGATTCAAATTTTGCGCGGGAAGCGGTGGGCGCTGCGTTAGTTAGAAGCGATCCTCGAGGATACACACTGGAGTGGTGGAGCGTAAAAATCGGGGGACGAAAGCGTGGCGGCTCTTAACAATATTGTCATCTTTTTACTCTATTTCCTTCGCCGCGGTTACAGACCATGGGGCCACCGTCGGTAGTCGAATCGTCCGTAATCCACGACGGTGCTCGTATATCGTTACAGTACCGT
This sequence comes from Andrena hattorfiana, assembly GCA_944738655.2. Taxonomy (NCBI): domain Eukaryota; kingdom Metazoa; phylum Arthropoda; class Insecta; order Hymenoptera; family Andrenidae; genus Andrena; species Andrena hattorfiana. The sequence continues at coordinate 2,484,947 of OX122889.2, read as the reverse complement.
ATCAATAAATAGTAATTAATTAGTCCTCTGCTACCGTTACTTTGTAACTCCTTTAGTCTATTAAACAGGTACCTACTTTACCTACGCGGTATCGTATACAGTGGTCGCGGCTGGCGATTCGATGCCGCGACGTCAGACGTCGCCCTTCACATTGCCCCGCCGATAAACGAAAGAATCTCGTTCGATGCGCCCGGCTTCTTTTCCCTCGCGAATGGAATTATTTACAAGTGTGTTGTGTGTTGTGTGTGTGTGTGTGTGTTGTCACAGCGCGGCCCAGTGGCAATAGGACTCTTTCTTGCCGCGTGTTAAAAGAAATCAGAGCACTCTCGGTAAGTGCTGCGTGGATTCTCCGCGATGAAAAAGTTCGGCCAGGAATCGATTTATCCAAGTGATCCTGTCGGCGCATGGAATTGTCGTACGGCAAACGAATTCTCGTGCGGTGGTATTCGTTGAATTTTTCTTTAACTGTTAATCGTATGTGTACGCTGCAACTCGTCACGAATTACCGGGTTTATCAGTCTTCACAGAGCGGAACCCTATCGTCGAGACCGCGCGTTCTAACCTCTTTAGGAAACATTTGTCGAATTGGAAAGGTATTCAGCGCGACAGTGACGACGTCCCTCGAGAACTACCGCTCGGGAAAAGCAATATGGCGCTACCGAATCGGTTACTCGTATTTACTTTTATTTACAAAATGCATTCGATGTACAGCGACTGAGACATCGAATCGGTCAAAATGAAGGAGCATTCTGGATACTCTTCTCTCCTTTCTGTGTAGACTGTAGACGATACGACCGCTGTGCGACAGCTGTTTACTCGAAAATAAAGCCAACAGAAAACGCTGAACGAGATTACGTTGGGAGATGGACGTTGAGGAATAACATATTACGGCACGTGTGATCTTATCGACTGTAGCAAATCCTTCCTCCATTTTACCGATATGAACACCGCGAATTGTTTCGTCGCTTTCTGTCCGTTTTCATTTACATCGTAAAAAAGACGGTTAATTGAGTTATTCTGGATGATGAATGTTTGTATGTTACAAGCACAATCCGAGTGATGGATGTTTCGCGTTGGCTGAAGTGGAGAGGCGATGGACTACCAATTTCCCTTTCTTTTCCTATTCATATGTGCCTAGGTAGATATACAGATTACCTAGAAAGGTATACGAAACTAGCGACACCTGTCCGGGGAGTGACAGGAAGTCAGGAACTCTTCGGCGCATGGGCGTGCGAGGACGTGGCTTTATCGTTTACCAATTTCATTTAATTAAACAGACCACTTTCGACGTAGATCCGTGTCGATCCTTTTTAACGCCCCGCTCAACCGTAGGCAGTGGGGAAACGTAAAGAGGCCCTTACGCGACACGTAACCATAAAAGTATTTAAATGCAACGTAGCCGGAATAAAAGTCGGTAAAGCAACGAAACGAACGTTCACCCGTGTACAGGCTCCTTTGCCATTCAGATTAATGCCAGCTCTCTGCAGCTCGAGTAATCACGTTGGAAGGTTGATCCTGGTGTGCACACAAATATACGTCCGACCACACGGTTCACGTTGTAAAAAATATTTATTGGACAATTAATGAAAACAGAAGGAAAAGATCCACCGTGCTGCGCGCAACACGGTGTCAATAACCGTGCTGCACGCAACACGGTGTCAATAAATATTACGCGAGGCCTACATTAATACGAGGGATCCGAAAGCTGCTTATACCATCTCGAGCATCTCATGTCCCCTTTTCGTTCTTCGTTCCGAAATCTCATAGACGGCGTGTCTGCGAGCTGCCCGAAAGAAACACGCATCGATTATGTACACGATAGCAAACCCCACGAATTCGTCTATTCGGTTTAATTGCGCATTGCCCATGGGTACACAGAAAATGGCGATCGAAGTCACGTATTTTCGATCCGACGTTTATTTCCTTTTTCTCCCCCGTTTTCCATGACCACCGCCCCCGCTCGCTGCAACCGACATGCCCGTTTCCTTAAATTCTAGTTAATTATCTTCTTAAGACTTAGGCTTTAGACGTTAACCTTATCGATTAAGCGCTAGCTTAGTGACTCACTTCGTACGTACACACTGCTCTTTATCATCCCCCGTTTTTTTCTCTCCTTTCGCTCGCTCTCTCTCTCTCTCTCTCTCTCTCTCTCTCTCTCTCTCTCTCTCTCTCTCTCTCTCGCTCGCTCTTTTAATCCTCTCTTACCTTCTCGCTTTAACTCTACAAACAATCACGGCACTCTCTTCTCTTTTTCTTCCCCTTCTTTAAATTACGCATATCTGTGATTTTACGCGACTATATAAGAGTAAAGATAAAATATATAATTTGCATTTTACACGTTTCCAGTTAACGCTAGGAATTCTTTTCTTTTCCCCTCTCTTCCTTTCGCCGCATTTGTATACATATATATATATTTACTCTATATATAAGTAGTAATTCGTTATCCAATGGATACAAATTTTCTTTTTCGTATTTTAAGCTAAAACCGGTGTTCGTGACGATCGCTCGCGGTGATAATCCCGTCGCGTTCTTCGTTCGTCGAATTCCGAAATTCCGTTCTGCCGAGCGGACGTTAGCTAAATGGAATATTGTGTAACGCACGGCTGTCGCGAGCAGCCCCGTTATGATTATTGCACAATTGAGTTTTTCCGCGTGTCACGGACGACTTGCTGGCAAGAGAAATACCGATGATAAATTTACCAATAAGGACCTAACGATACTTTCCGCTCTCGGAGATAAAGAACCCTCCAAAGACTGCCTCGAATCGATCGATTTCGCTATCTGCCAAGGAACGTACGCAATCCCATGAATTGAGACACAACGGCGCGAGCGCACTTTTGCCAATCAGCTGAACGCTCGACGAGAGAATTAATGTTGCGAAGCTAGCCCGGCCGCGAAAAGTTCGAGAAAACGGTTTGTCAGCCAGGCATTTGTGCGTGAAATTTTGCCTGCACCGTTGACCGGCGTGTCGTAACAGTTGACACCGTGACGCAAGGGCAATAAATACTTCCTTTGTCTCGAAAGCCGCACCCTACGCTTCCAATGCCGGCCATTACCTGGCCTACATAGATGGTATCGCTGATTAATGTACCCAGAATTAACGCATGTCTCACTTACCTACCGCGAAATGCGCAAAAATCGCGGCCGAGTCGTGTGAGGTTAATCGATTTATCCGAAGGGTTATAAATCGTAATCGGTAAGCCGAGAGTGGGGACACCTCGGTTCCCTTCGATCTATAGATCGAACGAAAAATTTAACCGACAGTAATGCAATAAGATTTTTGGGCCTATTCAGAATAATTGGTCGTTGGTGAAAATGAAACGTGCAATACGTAATGTCTTAAAGTTTCTCCTTAAAGGTTACGTAAATTTCAGCGAAGGTGGCTTTGGATGCCAGTTGTAAGACAAAAGCGCGTGTTTCTACGTCCGAAAAATGGCACTGTTACCATTGATTTAAGAATGAAAGAACTATTTAAATCTCAGCAATTTAGAGTGATCGATGGAATACGAAAGGTGCGCACATCCATCGTTTATCGCCGGTGTTTCTCTGTCCTCGAAAGTTTCGCGAAAAGCCATACCGACAGCGATGCCGATGCCCCTCGACGGGCCATCGAGCTTAATTGGCGCCAATTTGCCCGAGCAATTTAGGATCGCGACCCCTGACCGTAAACGCACGTTTCGGCAGTTGCGAAAAAAGAAACCGTTCGCGAGAGACAGCGAGCGATCGTCCAGGATCTTCTCTTTTTCACAGTTCGTTGCTCCTCAAGGACAAAAAGTTATACATAAATAAATCTCTGGAGAAAGAAAGGCCGGCCGGTGCTCAATCGATGCGCGTGCGCGAGCTGGACCATGTATTACGTATATCAGTTCCATATATCTCCCCCTTCTCCCCCCTTTAGATCCATTTCCTCATTGTTTTCCCTCGTTAACGCGGCAACGGGGCGGAAGAAAGTTCGCGGGACAGCAGCCCGTCCCTCGGCAACGCTCCCCCGACCCCTCGTTCACGAGATCGCCAGCTCCCCTTCAATATTTATATTTTTCTGCTCTGTGTTTTCGTGTTTTTTTTTTCTTCTTTAAATACCATCTTTTCGCCGTCGTCTATACATACTACGTACTCGTATTAATTATCGTTTATTACGTATATCGTAGATTGCGTGTATACAAGGTATAAACTAAATAATGTCGATCTAAGTTTTACAACACAGCACAAGAAATTCGCCGCGGCGGAGTTCTCCGACGTGTCAGCCAGTGGACGCGGCGACGCGAGCGCCCGCGTGGATCGTCCGCGACGTCGTCGATCCGTCATCGATCGCGAGTTTCGGCGACCGGGCCGACAGATGGTGTTCGCTTACTGCTTGGCACGCTTAACCGCGGTTCGACAGAATGTTTCGACTGGGCGGGAAACGGGCGAATGCGAAACAAAACGAATGTGATCACAGATGACATGCGCTCGAACATGTGACTAGTGATTACGCGTTACGTTAATACAAGGACGACCCTGTTGGTCTGCTTCAGTTTATCTCACCCGAAACGATTTTCATTTCACCTCGTACTGTTCATTCATTGAATATTCAATTCCGATTCCACATACATGCTGTAAGGCTCCACTTATCCGAATGCAATTTACTCCACGACTTGTTTACCGAACTTACTACTTGCTCCAGTTATATGGGCGTCTTATACTTGGAACAAACTGAATTATAGCCGCTCAAGGCCACTTGCTGTACCGTGTGTCATGTCAGACACGACTGCTACTTTCGTTTCACGCCATCTCTCAAACGCAATGGGCGGAGCAGCGAGACGAAATATGGAGAGGTAAGGAAAACCCCTCAGCAACCTTGCGCGAGCAGTGATTTTCTTCGGACTATAGCTACGAAGAGCTATCAGAGCATCGGCTTGGAAGAAACGAATGGACTCCCTCCGGTTATCCAAAGGAAAGATCATAGGCAAAGAAGGAATTCGTCGGCGCGTTCGGATTAATGCAGTTCTACTGTAAATGAAAGTCAGTTTGGATCAGATAGAATGAAACAGAGCGGCAGGGATTCCAGATACAACTAAATATATTTCCGCCGATTCCAACGTAGCTGAGATTTGACTGGACACTTTCCGATAATTGACAGTGGTTTTTTAGGGTGGATTTCAAACGCGGGTTTCTCAAAGAGAGCAAAGAGGTACTGTGAAACATTTCGCGGCGGAGAAGGAAATAGAGTTTTCTGTTGAAGGGTTTGCTCTATAGAGTCGCTATTAAGGTGCCAAGCGGTTTCATGCCGAAAGCATCTTATTCCAAAAATACGCTACGAATTACATCACTTGGTAATTTGGCCTCGTGTCGCGCGGAGCAGCAGTAAATTTTCGGCGACCGTTCGTTCGCGAAGATTTCTCGAGCTTTGGTCGTATCGAGGATCTCTCTCACCGGGGTCACTCTTTTTCGTCGTCGTTCGCTATGAATATTTACAGGAGAACGAAAACACTGCGAAAGTGTAGCTGCGCGGTTTTGTTGGAACCGCTTCGTTTCGAAATACATACTTCGCGTCTCTACGTCGAAAAATGGCGTTTCCAACGGCCTATAAATATGTGCGAAGGACATCGCAGCACGTTCGCATAGTAGCGCTGTTTTGCAACATTCTTAGCCAATTATGAAATACGAGATGTGTAAATTAGAAAATGGAGACTGATCCCGCGAACCTTTGAATACTCGAACGTCTACATAGTTGCAAGAAACGAAGAGAAGGATCACGGTACACCACGATCGTTGGTAAACACCTTTTTCCGAGTAGGCGCGATACTTTTGAATGTCACGCTTGGCGAGAATAAATTAATGATTACGTACGACTGTCTCTTCTGACATGTTCTTCAGGCAGTATACGATCGTGGAGGAATTACTGAACGAATGACAGCAAAAGTAACTCTACGAAGTGTGTAAAGGGAATAGGAATAATACAAGTACACACTTGGAGGGTGCAAATAAATATGAAATTTTATGAAACTGACCTTGCGATGACACTGATGAAGAAATGTCAAGTCGTTTCGATTCTGCTCCGCCGGAGGCCTTCGCCCTCTCAAGCGCTGCTTTCATTCTTTCAGCACCGCGGACAATAAATCCCATTTCGCTTCGCGATTTCAGCCAGGAGATACTGGCGTTCGGCGGGTCTGATCGATCACCAAACATCACTGGAATTTAACCAATTGCTGCACACACTGATATTTTTCACTGGTAGCCACGATTTCCCTCGTCATTCCTTTCCAGCCAGCGAATTCATTCCCGGGCTGGTCGGCGGCGCAGGTGTTCGCACCGCGACCTCCTCCTTTCCTCCCTCTGTTTTACTTTCCGCTTCGTCGGATCCTCCCGGCACCGGAGAAACACACATTCGAAGATCACACTTGGCACGTTCGCGATTCCTAAATTACCCTCGCTGAGCCACCGCGGTATTGTAGAGAAAAAACTATCTAAACGATCCTCTAAGAACACTAAACCGCTCATCTACTCGCTAAATAGAGACACGATCGGACGCGTACGTCCATCCGCTATTTTACTAACCGCTCTACGACTGCTACGCGTGTACGACGTAAGAGAATAAATAATAAAACGCATTTACTAAGGTATATTCACGCGGTATTTCCTCAGATTCTTACTCGCTCGTCTCGTGCGTCTCGCATTCACCCTTCGCCTTTCTCACTTTATATATATAATATGTATATATATTTTTATATATATATATATATATATAATATATATTTATATGTTATATATCACTTTACACGCTTTTACGGTCAGATTCACACTCTACTTACAACTAGACTCGACCATTCGGGCATAGTATCCACGACTTTCGTGACTTTAAAGTACGTATATTCCTTTCCCTCGCTCGCTCTCTTTCTCTCACTCTCTAGCTCTCCTTCTTTCTTACTTTCTCTCTTTCTCTCTCGCTCGCTCTATCTCTTTCTTTCCCTATCGTTCTCTCTCTCTCTCTCTCTCTCTCTCTCTCTCTCTCTCTCTCTCTCACTCTCTCCCCGTTATCTCTAATAATTAATATATAGGCTTTAGTACAATTACATTCGATTAAATGTAACAGAGGTTAACGCGGTTCTGATTAGCATGTGATCCAGTTTTCTTCCGATTATCGATCCAATCCGATCCCTCTTTTTATTCGGTTCTTCCTCGGCGTTCCGCTGCGTTATTACGATTATAAGAGATCGCGCGTCCCTATAAATCTTGATCCGACTCGTCCGTGTGTCCCGTTCCGTTATTCCGTTTCCTCTGCTCCTTCCACTCGTCTTATCTCGCAGTCTTCCCATCCCTCTGTTCCTCTCCTACTCGCTCGTTCGTCCCTTTGTCATCGTGTCCAGTTCACGTCTTCACTTCCATCCACACTGACTGTCGGCTACATCCATTTCTCTCTCTCTCTCTCTCGCTCTCTCTCTCTCTCTCTCTGCCTCATCTTCCTCTTTTCGTTTATTTGGTACGAGCAACTTGATTAACACGACAAAATAAGCGTCATTGCTGTTTGTTGGGGTGGGCTGGGCGGGGTGTGTGGGGGAGGGTGTCGCATTTTGGAGGTCATCGGGGGTTGCAGGGCTGGCGGAGGGCAGCGGGTGTCGCGGGGGCTTCGGGGCTGGGTGGGGGTGTTCGGGGGGGCGGCGGTGTGGGGGAGGAGGTAGTGCTGGAAACAAGGTATTAACGACCCTGAGAGAGATGAGACCTCTTTGGAAGTTCCACTCCTCGGGGCTCTCTCAACCCTGCGGCGAGGTCTGCGGCGAGATCTCGGTGTCGCCATCGCCCGAGCCTGGCTCGCCCTTCGTCTTGTTCTCCTTCTTCCACTTCATCCGTCTGTTTTGGAACCAGATTTTGATTTGCCGTTCCGTCAGGCAGAGCGCGTGAGCGATCTCGATGCGCCGCCGCCTGGTCAGGTATCTGTTGAAGTGGAACTCCTTCTCCAGCTCCAGGGTTTGGTATCGGGTGTACGTTTGTCGTCCTCGTTTCCTCTCTGCAACACGGCCAAGCAAACGGCTCTCGTTAGCATCGCGTTTCTAGTCGCTCTTTCGCGCGGTTATCGGAGATTCAGCCGCGAATCGAGGCCACGGGTACAGCTTCTTCGTGCAACTTCGCTCTGCGACTGATCGCCGAGAATATTCAACGAATAAGCGGAATCTCGTTAGGGATGAGTGTATCACCGTGACCTTGATCGTAGCCAATGTCTGCTTTGATAAACGCGCGAAAATCGTGAGTGCGAGTCCCGCGACCCCTTTCATCGGGACATGGGTAATATTTCATTAAGAGGTGTACAGTGAAATAGAAAAAAAGTAGGAGCAAGCAAAGTATATTTCGCGTTTCTTATTACGCCGCATCCCAAACTGCTCGCGGAGCCAAAGCACGAGGAGGACCAGTTGGATGGCCTCGCGCGCTCTCCGGAGGAACGCGCAGCAGCCCGCTATCCGGGATATTTAATGAACGCTGCGCGCGCCTTGCAACCTGCTTCGGCACGCGGGAAATTTTTGTGCCGTCCGGCGCGCAGCTTCGGGACAAAAATACCTGTTCGGCGGAGAAAAGCTCGAGCGGCGGTGGTTACGTAGGCGCGGTTCCGCGTATGATAGATACCTTACAGATATCCGTGACATGATCTGCGCTCGGTGTGGCGGTACACGAATCCCGAACGGGAATATTAATTGTGCTTGCCAAGGGAGGAAGGGAAAGGGGAGACGCACGAACGGACAGAGAGGACCAGCTGGCCTCTACACGCGTATGCGATACGCCTCGCGATCTCTCGGCCGGGCATAAGCTGAAAGGGTTAGGTTGGAGCTGTTGCCACACGAGCGCCAAGAGGGCAAAACGAGGATATTTCAGAGTGGTACGAGGGAGGGAAAAAAGAAGGTGGAGCGGGGCGGGGGCGAAGGGATGAGAGGAGGGAAGAGGAGGGAGGAGAAGGAGCCTGAGGAGGAGGAGAAAAAGAAGAAGAAGAAAACTCCTTGGTGAGCATTCGAGGCAAACGCCGCCCGTCGCGCTGTCGGCCGATGAAGACGGATGGCGACTCTCCTCGGCCGAGAGAGACGGAGAATTCTTGGAGGGCTCCGCGTCGCTCGGATGAACCGAGACAGAGGCCCGAGGGACAGGGAGCAACTCTGGGAACATGCCCTCTTCTTCCATCCAGCCTTCCCACCCGCCCTTCGGCTACGCTCTCAAATTAACAACATACCAATCTCTAGCCTCCTTACTTATAACTTTTAACCATTTGCCTAGCATCCCCGTGCTTGCATCCTCGGCCGCAATTATCCCCCACCAGGATATCTCCACTCTCTTTGTTCTCTTTGCTATCTGTGTATTAGGTTCGCGCACACGACGAGACAAGGCACCTAATCGCCTTTACACTCAACGGTTAACGAGGAAGAGTAATGGAATTTGTCGCGCCAACTTTTTCATCATTATTCCGAAACCAGCAGCCTTTGACGCCACGTCCGCTAGATCCTCTCCTTCGACTCCTCCAGATGCATGTACCAGAGCTTCTAATAATATTGACCCTTTGACGAGTGCCCGCTTCACCTGGACCGTTTCGAGTGATAAAGCGCGCGGCTTCAAAAGTGAAATACATGTGGACAAAGTTCGCCGCAGAGCTGGAGTCCTAGCTAGCCTATCAAAGGATCCCCGAGATAAACATAGATTCAGAGTTTCATCAAAGAAGCTGGCGAGGCTCGTGCGCCAGCGCTTCCACTTGGACGCGCGGCTTATTAATGTTCATTCGCCGGGCGGTTAATGAAGGTGCCTCTCGAGAACGGTCTACATTTCGACCCAGAAGATCATCAAAGCGTTCACGGAATAATGAAACGCCAAGGAGTCACGCTCGAGCTCCTATGCACCGATTAGTTTATGCCTCTTTATCGATAACAGCCTTATTACCTAATTGCAAAGGATACACGAGCGAAGGATTTACGTGTACAACCGCGTACCCGGTGAACACGAGAACCGCGAGAGCCTGCCGCGCTGAACCGGCGCGGGCTAACGCCCGACCCGGCCAGTCAAAGGGCTTCCTAATAACGACGGGGCATCAAACGCGGTCGTTGACTGATTCCCAGTACTGGCGCATGAAACTGCTTCCCTATTAAACTCCGTTTGTCACGCAGAGAAAGATCGCATCTGTGGGGTACACCACCAGTTTCCGCGTCAGATAGCTGCCATTAAGCCGTTCAGCGAATGGACCCACTATGAAAGTAGACGCAGACTTGGGGAGCTGCGCGGTTAAATCTGTTAACAAGATTATTCGAAATTTGCCTTAATTGCCGATTGGAATACTTTACGATGGCATGCGCGTGAGGCGTCAGCAACGGATCGGTCGTGTTAACTTCGCCTCGAGTACCCATTACCCTAATAGCAAGGTAGCGCAAGGTTATTGGCAATATCCTCTCGGTTTAAATATGCAACGTTCTCATTCAAAGTCGATCGATTCCATCGCATCGGCGAGGACTCGAATCTTGATTAGCCAGGCCTGCCCGCTGAATTAGGCATCGGACAGTGTGTTTTTGCTCGTTGGTCAAGCATGCGGGCTTAATTAAAGAGGCGTTCTCTGTGCCCGGCAAGGCGCGTGTAGCCGTAATGCGTACGGAAAACGGCCCCGTGTATGATTATGCAGGCTCGGGGGACCCTGAACCAGAAATAGGAAGAGGCTGGAGGCGCTTGAAAAATAGAGAATACCTAAGAAAGATTTTGTCAGAGAGCAAATGAAGTTGGCAGTGCTGAGAAGCACCTGGTCGAAATTAATAGGGAACTATACTAATTGCAAGATTCGAGCAGGGTTCGTTCAACTTGCCAGCACGATGAAGAAAATTGCTTTTCGCAAAGAAGGGCATCGTGACGCAAGAATCAAGGGAACTATATTGGTTCGAATCCTAGGCGCTTATAGGAGTCCTTGAGACGGTGCGGCAGCGTTATCCGCGCGCGTGATCTCCGGTGAATTAATCACTGCCGCGGAGTCTCGCTGGCTGGAAAGAATTTAATGGCGTTTTCATCGTGCGAACGCGTCGTGGGAAACACGGCCACGAGGAGGCGAGGCGGAGCGAGGCAGGCAAAGCAAGGCGAGGCGAGGTAGGGCAAGGCGAGGGTGCCAGACTTTCTTACCCGTTGACCACCAACGAAACACTCCGCGATAGTAAGGAGCAGCTGAAAGAACGCTGCTCGAAGGGTCGGCAGCGCGAAACCGAAAAACGGCGCGAGGGTTTGCGAGCGAGGCGGTCCAGCAGCGACCCGAACGAAGATGAGAATTTTTTCCTCCGTGTCGCTCGAAGGATGTATCAGCGAGGAAGAGGCCCGGGGCGTGTTAAAGAGGTCGATAACAAGAAAACCTGGCCCGGTATCCTCTCGGTTTATGCTGAACCGGCGTTGCCGGTGCTCTCGCGGACGGAGGTGACTTTAAACGCGGGGCAATAAATTAACGGCGTTGGGTTACGCAAGGATCAAATGTCCCCTGGAGTATGCCCGAGAGATTTATGGGTCTGCCTTCACTGGCGCAGCATGAAGGAACGGAACGGAACAGAACAGAACGTACACAACCGTACGGGCTTATTATAGGCTAGTTGCTCCGCTTCTCCGCTCCTCTGCTTCTCCGCCGGCCGGCTGACTGGTCTGAAAGACCCGCCGCAGGATACACGCAGGACTTTTCAGACGAACAGCTAGCCGGATGTTGTAACCCGCTAATAAGGCGCGGCCACCACTCGCTGCCCAATTAAGCTAAGCTTTACGTGGCCACCTTAAGGCCAGGCCTTGAAACGCTCTTCGATTAGATACCCTAGATATCCCATTAATTTTATCGCTCGCCCTCTCCGCCTCCGTCTCTTCCTTGGCTACGCGAGCCCGCTGCTTTATATGACCGGTCGACGCCGCTGACAGAGGTTCAGATTAATCGCGAGGAATCCGGAGAATCGCCTTCGAAACCGTTCCGCCGCGGATATTTCGGGGATTCGGATGCCTCCGACGCTGGTGCATTCTGCCGCGGGTATTATTCGCGCGGATATCGATAAACAAGACGATAATTTCACCGCCCGTACGCCTCGACTGTGCAATGCTCCGATTCACACCGCCGTTCAACAAGTATCGCCGCATTCCCATCCATTCGCGAAGCTCGGGCCAAACGTACGGAATAACCCGGATCGAATAAGTCGAAACGTCTCCGCCTGGCATCCCTTTAATCCCGTGCACGTGATCGAACTTCCTCCAGCTCCCTGTCCGCATCCGTCTCAGCCTCCATATATTTTCAGCGCGGCTATCCGTCTTGCTTTTTGTGTTTCCGTCCTAGGCTGCTTTATGTCACGTTGTTTTCGTTGAACTTTCTTCGCCGGGGGACCCTCGGTTTTTGCCTGCCACGCCAGGCCGAGTCACCGTAGGCTTCCTCCGCGTAGGGGTCGCGCCACGCCGACAAGATAACCTTCGTTCAGGAATTTCGACGGTTGTTTATGCGCCACCCGTGAGGAGGGTCGCATTCCTTCCTCGGCGAACTTCCTGAATCTTTGATCGAAAAAAATTATAAACATTCCGCGGTGCCGGAGGACGCATGGAAACAGCAGGAGAGAGGTGACATCCAAAAGTCGCTGAAAGTGGAACAACATCCAGCGTCTTTCGGCCCGCGATCGAGCAGCTGGCCACGATTATTCTCGTCGAGGGTACTAGGTAGCACAAAGTGGATGGTGTCCTAAGCGTGGAACAGCCACCTGGGGCCGAAATGTAGAGGACGGAAGGAAAAGGAATTCAACAGAAGTCGCCGCCGAGCAACGCGGAGTAAGAACCGTCAAGTCCAACCGACACTCATAGAGGGGACCTTAGAAGCCTCCAACGAGAGCAGAGTATCTGATAGAAGAGAGGCCTACCCTCTTCTCCTTCGCCTTCCTTTTTTGTCTTTCGGCCAGACGAACAGACAGCCGGACAAGGAGACGGAGTCTGAGAGCCCGGAGCAGGGCTAGAAGGTCGAGATAATGAGCGGCGAGAATGGCCCAGCACGACATATGCATTTGTACGGAGGATATCACTTCGGCTTATCCGATGTCCTACTTTGTCCACCAGTGTCCCTTTTCATTTACACCTGCTTGTACCGGGTTGCAGGGCGATCCTCGTGAGAAATGGCCGCGTAGAATAGTTAATGCGACGCGGAACTTATGAGTGACTCGGATCTGGCGCGGTTTGCCAACTCTGTTCGATCGATTCGCTACTGCTAACTGTATCAGATTACTCTTAGTTCAAAAAATGGAACACGAAAGCAGGATGAATATTCTTTGCAAAAAGAATGAAAGATGCGGAGCTACCTAACTCCACAGAGAAGAATGGAAAGGATTCGTGTGCTACAGAGCTGTTAATAATGAACACGTTTAACCCTACTATACCCCTCGATTGCTTCACCACTCGCCCCAGCCTCCCAGCAATCTGTTTGAAGAATTTTTTGTGGGTGCCTTCCGAAACGCCTAATCTGTGAGCGCAGCGGAGTCTCTCGTCGTCCCACTTTCACCCCCAGTTTCCCCCAATTTCGAGGCTTAATTTATACGTGCGTAGGTCCAGCAGAAACCCATATCCCAGCGCCCGTATCGTCCATGGTTGTCTCGGGAGTTCATGGCGGCGGCCCAAAAAGCAAACGGACATAGGATTTCTGTGGACTCATCCATCATCGTCATCCCGTCCCTACCGCCCTCCTCCCACAGACTTCCTCTCTGCCTTTCTCCCTTTCTCTCGCCTCTCCTCCCCGGCTCGCTCTCCGTTCCTCTCGTTCGCTCTAACGTCATTTCCTCGACGCTCCTCCTTTCCTGGCCCACCGAGCTCCGTCCCTTTTTGAATATCTCACGAAGCCGCCATCGTTACGGACACCAATCTCGCGTCTGGCAACGCGGACTAGAACGGAACGCATTTAGAGATGAGGAGCCTGAACCCCGCGACCCCGACCGCATACTTCGCCCACGAGCTGAAACTGCACGCCCGCCACGTGACACCTTGCCATTTTTTCCAGGGTAAAGGGTATTGCTCGCGGGTATCTAGCGTTTGCGATTCACAGAGATGATTCTCGGTTGGCTTGAAGGTAGGTCCACAGGTAGGTCTGATAGCTGAGAGAAACGGAGCTGGGGAACAATGAAGCGCAGAGGATAAACAGATTTGAGAAATCCCTGGATTGAACCAAGCTCTGAACCTATGTAGTCCTGGGGCGCTGGTAGGGCAAGGCTTAAGTAGTTCTCATACTTTCCACGAATTTGAACCTCAAAGTAGAACAAAAGGCTATGGAGTACCACGCGCTACAAGCCGCGTGGGCTTCGAGCGGACGAGCACCACCCTCGTCCATAAATCCTCTTCGTCAATTAATCGAGCAAGAAAAAAATGAGGCGGGCCGGGGAGTACGGGTAGACCACTTTAATTCCTCATTACTTGCCACGGGTTATTGGCCAGTTACGTAGATATTCGCGCGATTAATTCGACGGTAATGCGGCGGTCTTTCGCCGCGGAGCTCGACGGCGTAAGTTCCCTAAGCATTCGTGTCGGTGCTCGGATTACATAAGAATTGTGGCGGTGGTGCACGTACACGAGTCCGCGATAACGGAAGCCTCACACCTATGTAGCTGCACCGCTGCATGCTTATTTACCGTAGGCACAAGGAACGAGCGAGGGTGGGCGGGAGGGGCGCAAGAACTCGATATCATAAATCTTTTCGCGCACGAGGATCGCAATTATCTTGAGCATTAAAAGCATCGCCGGTGTGGATGGGTTCCTCTTCCTACTGGTCCTGACCGTCGATCGACCTGTTCGACGGCGAACGATGCCCCGGTATACACCGACGATTACGCCCGCTGCCACGGTCCAGATCGGCGGAATTCAATTTTGGCGGCCGAGGCGGGTACATCAAACGGTTCTACTTGGGACTTTTATCTAGGATCAGGCAGAGTTTTTTAGACGGCGTCACGGTGCTGGAACTTGTGAATTATAACCCTATCGCGGGGTTCTTTTTTGTAGCATTGCGATGGCGTTTCACGCGCCACGACTATGAGAAATATCATGTTTTTTTCCGTATGATAATGCGTCTACAGAGATAAATCGGCGCTCCCCAGGCAGCGTATGCTTATTCCTACGGTTGTTACCTACTTTGTAATTACCAATGGTCGAAGCCACCGTCCGAGAGCCGTACTCGCACGGAGGATAGTTTCGAAGTTCCTCCCCGTATGAAGCTAATTGGCTCGGCGCTGATGCGTTTCCCCGAGATTCGTTCTAATTTAATCAGCCCCGGTGATCGTTAAAATATTCGCTAGTCAGTCGCTATCCGTATGGATCTCCAGCAGCGGGCAGAAATGACAACGAACAATTAAATTGAAAACGCACTCCAGTTCGTTGCGAATGCATCCGCGGACTCGGATGACGATGCGATCTTGGCAGAAGCACTTTTAACGAAGGCTTGATTCATACACGGATATATTCATTATTAGGAAGTAATAAAGCTGTTTAAACGATTCGAGCGCGCAATTAAACGCCGAGCGGAACGAGAGCCAACATTCTCCCGAGAGTTTAGCAGTTTTTAAACATTATTTATGGCACGATTAAAGTCTTAATAGGATATAAACTGTCACGTGACTCGACGCGTGAGGGATTCAACGAAAGCCTCGTTGCGTCGCTAATGGCGGGGCCAAGGAAGCGCTAAAAGAGGCTCTCGCGTTGGGAATCCCGCACGCTCGCGAGCACTTCGTGATGTTCGGCAGTAAACGACATGCGATGTGCACTCGGCAGCCAACTATGCCAGCGGAATTCCCTAACCTATGTAACGCAAATGTCCCGCAAAAGGTGCCAGGAAATCTCGCCGGTTTCACCGGGGCAAATGCCCCATGGAGAGCACCTGCATCTATAAAATTGAGCCATGCATTATTCATGGGGATCCTGGCCGCTATAGCGCGGCTCGGCTAGTGTTTTGCAACGTGGAAAGAAACGGGCGGCCACCGCCTGAAATGGATAGGCAGATAAATTGATATGAAGTTTATATCGTGATTGGTAGCCCCGTAAGGGTAATGGGATCGACTGGCAACTAATAGACACCGGTGGCAACGTAGAATAGAACACCGACGAATGGCCAAAGAAAATCGAAGATCACGGGGATATCGAAAGAACCTGGCGAGAGTCGAGCGATTCCGACATGGAAGTCGATTGAAATTGCCGCAAAGGGGTGGTGGTAAAGGTGAAACGAGGAGAAACTTTTGCAGGAACGCTGTTGCTCTTGGACGTTAAAGATTCTCTGCTGAATCTAAATCTCATGATGATTACATGCACGAAAGATGGTGCGCGTCATGTGTCCTCTTTTTATTTTTCCATGGAAGACTAGGAGGAGCCAGTAGAGGATCGATACGTTCCCTACGTCAGGGGAAATATATACGGTTTTATGATGCGAGAAAAGACTTAAGCGTGCCGACATCTGTGAGCAGATCCGGGCACTCGATCCTCTGTCTTCCTTTGACTGGGAGCGAAGTACGAACTGGCATCGTCATCGTGAACCGGACCTTTTATCGGCCAATCGGGCAGCTTTGGTACCAGCTTCCAAACCTAACCGAGAGATGGTCTCCAGACAAATTGCGTTGTTGTTTACACGAACCCCGGGAAAAGCGAACTTGACGCAAAGTAACTACTCTATTAATTAATCTCTTACTTAAATCCTTGTGTCGCGTGGACGATTAAATTTGAAAAGTTAATGAAAACTATTGCGCGAAAATGGAGAAAATGTTACAGATTAAATGACAAACTTACGTTAAAAGCGGGCAACGTTGAAGATGCAGCGAGTCTCGCAAATGCACTATTTCGTAAAGTTAACAGGAAAAAAAAAGTAAGATCCTCGTTACTCAAGCCGGATTGCAAGGAGACTAATGCCAGCTGTCTCCGCAAAGTTCACCGAGCGACTGAGCAACCGAGCAAGGGTAGTAAGAAGGGAAAAGCGGCTGGAGGAAACGTTTGCGGCATCGAGGAAGCCTGACCTTGCAAGGTTGCGGCATTTCTTTGGATTTGGAGAATGAAGACCCACGACGACGGAAGGGAGTAAGGAAATAAGAGCAAGCGCAGCGGGGTGCTGAAACCTGTGCTCTTACCCAACCGGGGACAGATAGCTCGGAGTTGAGGGGAACGGCTATTATCACTTCGTTATTGCCGTCATAAATTTCCAACTCGTTACACCGGAATTACCCCTGCGATCCTTTACAGTCACGGACGGCTCGAGAAAATTTCGGTAAACCTCTTCCGCGCTACAACCCCTGCCGTCTTTCAGAAAGCAGGTGGCTCCCGACTACATCTCGTCCAAGTGAATAACGATCATAGGGAGACGACCTAGGAGAGTCTATCTAGCAACGCTCCTCCCCGCCCTTCAAAGTACATTCTCCGGCCTTCCAGAAGCGTCGACTCGTTTTTCTCTGGGTCAGCCCGACCCCCGAGTGCCTAAGTAGCAGGATACTCGAAGGTGAAAACAGTTGTACCAGTTTCGCGCAACATCGAGCGGTAGCAAGAGGCCGGGAGTTATCATGGGAATAAAAGTGGATGAGTCTCGACTCTGGCAGGCCGCGGAGCCAACGCGAACGCAGCCAGCAAAGATAACTTTTATGGGGGGGTACAGCACGGTGTACGTGCGGTGAAACTACCGGGCTAAAAGGTCAGGGCAATAAATAACTCGGGCCGTCGGTATACCTAGAAACTGGAGACATTATGCCAATCTTGGCTCGCGAAACCGTACAAATGTGGTCTAGTTTTACCTACTGTTGCATAAATCTGAAAGCGGCCGACCGGCTACCTGGCCTCCTCTCTAGAAACCTTGCTTTCTACGAAACCTTTTGGTCACGCGGCAACGAACCTTGAGCCTATTTTCGAGAACCTGGTCACGTGTCCCGATTACGCCGCTCCGTGTTCGCGAATATACGATTCCGCTATTTCCTCGAGATACAAGCATCTTTTGCGCGAAGGGAATTGATGTCTTCCAAGTGGTTACAGAGGTTAGCCAGGAAGGTAGAGAGAGTACGCGAATGGAATAATTTGAATGTAAATAAAAGATTTCACATGGACGCTGCTGGGTTTATATCTCTACGCCTTCCTCTCTCCTCTAAATTTATGTAAATACTTATTTCTGACCAGGTCGTAAACTAGACACTGTCGATAACGATTTCGTGTTGCGCAGCTCTTCATTGAATTTAGTCGTTCCGCGTGGGAATCGGAGACCGGTTGCGTTTTATGATACTCTTACGCAGATACTTGTAAAAGATTTCTCTCGATAATCGTACAGGAGCATAATGATGCACTTGAGGGTCACCTTTGCCTCTTTCCGGCCCACAGAACCGGCCAAGAGTGGTGTAATACAAGGGACGAAGAAAAAGTTGAGATTGAACGCGCAGCTGCGTCTTACCGAATTGACTTCTCATCCACGGGTAGAGCGGACTGGGTAGGTTGGCACTGGCCGCACCTTGAGGAGTGCTCTGTTGCTGCTGACTAAGCGGCGACGTGACCACCCCTTGGTGTTGCTGAGGTTGCTGCTGCTGGGGATGCATGCCGGGTTGGGACTGTTGCGTGGCCGTCTGCGACTGTTGTTGCTGTTGGTACATCATGTGCTGCTGCTGCTGCGGCTGGATGTGTTGATGCTGCTGCTGTTGCTGCGGATGCTGGGTCTGCTGGGGTTGCATGTGGGGATGCTGCGAGTGCATCTGATGGTGCATCTGCGGCTCGACGAGAGGCGGGCTGTCTGGTCCATCGAGCACGCTACCCTGATGATCGACCGCGGCCGCCTGAAGCTTGCAACTCGCGTAGACAATAGGAGTGGACGGATGTCCGTTCGGGGTGGGCGTGTGGCCCATGTGGGCCATACCGGGGCTTGGGGATGTGGACCTGTAGCCACCCATGCCGTCGATGCTGCCGTGCTCCTGCTGATGCTGATAATAGGTCGCGTTCCGCATGTCAATCCGATTGTAGGGCGGAAACCTCGGATAAGGCATATCTTGCTGGCTGCCAGCGGCCCCATAGTGGTGGCCAGGCACTCCCTGGCGTAGGAGACTAGGGTCGCAAGGGTCCCCGGCTTGCTGAGACTGCTGCTGAACCGACTGCGTCTGCTGGGGCACCTGGACGGCGGCACCGTAGTGCTGCTGATGCTGATGCGGGTGTTCCACCCCGCCATTGCGCAGGTCCGGGATGTACGAATTCGCGAAGTACGAACTCATGCTACTGTCCCACCTGTCCCACCTGCTGATACCACCTTGATCTTGTTGCGTGCTCTCACTCTCCGTCCTTTTGTGTCCTTGATCAGTATCCACCTTCCTCTATTCACGTCTCCTTCCTTCGTCCCGGGACAGACTCTACGGGCGTCCTTTCCTCCCTCTTTCTCCACCTATATCCGTGCGTTTGTGCTTTTTTTTGTACTCTCTCTTCCTGCGAACGGACACACCGGGCACGCGTGCTTACGTACTGGATATCTATTACTATTTATACATACATGTAATATCACCTCCGTCGCGATTCTCCTCTCCTCGCGCACTCTCTCGGACGAACAAGCGCGCGCGCACACTCTTTGTCACACCACCATCACCGTCAATCACTTCTGTATCATTGAATTCCCGTTAGCTCTCCGCTTTCCCTCCTCTTATCACACTGGGCTCACCGAACGCGAAAGAAAAACCATAAAACTGGAGCACTACAGAACCATAAGTTATCAAGCTGCTGGCTCGTAAACGGGGCGGAGGGAGGGGGATGGGGGGGGGAGGGGGGGGGGGGTATATAACTTGTACACGAGGCGGGGGGAAGATGGTAATCAGAGTTCTTCGTCCTCTTCGGTATGGTACCTTCCTTCAAAGCGCCAAGCCGCTCCAGACACGTTCCGTTCCTCTGTCCACCCTGCTAATGAAGTTGTGCCGCACCTGCAACACCAAACAGACACTCGGTTTTAATTTCACGCACGCCACGGCGTCGCCTGTAGAATGATACGCGTATGACGTAGCCGTAATAAGGGAACCAGGTACGGTTTCGTTCGAGAGCTTTCAGTACCGTGCTCGAGGAAGATTCGAGGGAGAGCCTCGCTCCGGGACGAGCAAAAGCTCCGTTCGCCGATCTTTGTCCGACGAACCGAATGAACCGAGTGGAGTTTGACTGTGAGTGACAGAAGGCGAGGTACACACGTGCTCGTCACGGTGACGGCCATCGCCCAGACGCCGAACTTGCCCCGGGCCTTCTGTGTGGGCGGGCTAAACGATCGTTAAATTTGGAAAAATTCCCGTCCATTAGGCAGCATGGCTACTGAACGCTTCGCCGAGATTCCCCCCGACCTACTAATTTTTTTTTTTCTTCCAACCGCCGCCGGAGGTTCCGTATGTCTCATTACTACGCGTAACTAGAAGCACGCGGGTGCTTTCTTTTTGCTTTGGTATTCCCGACCAAAGCAAGTTCTGGGAATATGTACGAGACGTGGAAGAAGTAGGAGGTAGATTGCAATTATTATTGATTGATTCCACTGTGCGTTCGTGGTGAACGTTGTTGCGTTAAAAAACTTTCTTTGACAACGCATCCGAAATCCGCGGGGTGATTGGCGATTTTTAAGCGGATTCACACATATCCGTGTCTATTGTCTCTTTGTTGCAGTGTCGGTAATTCACACGAACAAGGGTGAACTGTTACATTTAAAAAAAACCGGGAGAGCATATTTTGCACCATCGACACTGACGGCACTGAACCGTCACGGAAGTGATATGTGTGACTTCGCCTTTAAGAAGCTTGGAATCGCCAGCGACGCGTCGGTCCCTTATCCACAGCATCTCCTCGAACCTTCCAAACCGATCTTCCTTCCGATCGTGGCCGGAAACCTTCCATACCGACTGCACGTCATACTTCGGTTTAAAGTTAGCCGCCTGACTCACGTTGTACGGCCGGTCGGGAGGCACGAGTCTGTGTAGCGATTGTTTCAAACCACTTGGCGGAACAGGAGAAAGAGGAGATGCTACACGAGACCAGTAAATTGTCCATGAAACCTTTCCCGTCTCTCCGGCTATTGGTAGCGATGGCTTCGAGACGATGCAAAGTGCTAATGCCTCTAAACTCCCAAACCACTAAAATCCCTTAACGAGTGCAACAATTCTTACAGCCCCGATAACACTGCAAGCGGATGGAAAATTGATTTCACGATAACTGCGGTGAAACTTGAACTTGAAATCTCCCTCTTACCGAAACATCTACATGTGCCGTTACCCTAATCCTGCCAGTAAAATACTTGTCAGTTATATTCCGATATTTGGTGGAGGAGTTTCAGGGGAGAAAAGTGAATACCGTCGCCATCGACAGCGATAAGAGAGAAAAAAAAGCAAGCCCCTGAACAAAAGAATAGAATGTACGGTGCGACGGTATTGTGGGCAGCACGGTGGTCGTGTTGATAATGGTAGGGAGTGTGGGTTGGGACGCGGGGGCGGATGTACAAGGGATCGGTGGAAGGTAGGCAGAGCGGGTAGGGTGGGTAGGGTGGATAGGGTGGCAGGTTGAAGGGTTCGGGTGGAGGTGGGGCCCTTGGGGAGTTTGCTGTACACGGGAATGGGTCGGACGCGGGACGATCGCGATTAACATTCCGGCCGCTGGCTCGCTGTTCGCGCGGCGCTTTCATTAATTCCAGCGTATTGATTCCCCGGATTGATGAATGGCTGCCGATAGCGATTCCATGCGCTCCGTACTCCCCTCTTTCTCCTCGCACGCCGCCCCGGATCGCGTATAAATTCTACCTCTCGTAGCATTTTAACTCAATTCCCGCTTTACTTTGGGACTCCGCTCCGCGCAGTCTTCTCCCCGGAAACATCCTTGTCCCCCGGACCGTATGTCTCCCCCCCCCCCCTTATTTATTCACCTCCGCTCCTGCCGCGATAGCGATAGCGGCTTATGCCTCGTTTCCATCGAAACAACATCCTATTACCGTCCTCTCTCTCTACCCTCCGTTCATTTTTTGCCACGCGCTCGAACGAAGGCTAGAGCCTACCGGTCTGGGCGCGATTAGAGGCGATCGGTGTTACGCCAGCCGTGTAATAAACCACTTTGGAATGGAAAACGTCACGGCTCGGTGTTATCGGGAACGCTCGTGTTTCATTGTTTTCCGCTGAAAGCGTTTCTTGCTTTTCTTCCTAAACGGAGCAGAATTTAATTACACGCCGGCTGTTCGGAACGGAAAGCTATTTCCTGCCGATGGAAACCTCTGGGAAATGGCGCGGTCGAGTACCAGAGACCGACCCCCCTCCCTGTCGGTCTAGATCCACCGTTCGGGCGGCCAAGATTTTCCCAAACACCCCGTTACAGGGATTTTTCGACTTTGTTCGGTGGTGACACCAGACGGAAAAGGCATAAACTAACTCGGCTGTTTGAAGGTCTAAGGAGTTCTTATTATTGCCGACAGATGGCGATGCTGATAGTCAGAAAGTAGTGGAAAAAACGGGGTGGAGCGTGTCTGACAGCTGGGTGGGTTCGGGGCCAAGGTGATTGAAAACAGGGTGGAGCGTCACGTGACGCCATAGTTGGATATGGAAGTGACGTCAGGCAGCTATGATGGCCTCTAGTTAACAAAATGGCTCCTGCCCGGGATATTTCTTTGTCTCTCTGAGTGGCTGTTTGACGATCCCCGTTGTCAACGCCTGAGGGAACGTTTATGTTCCGCTTCCGCGATCGACGGTGGTGGCAAACTCCTTCAATTCCACTTAATAAATGGAATTTCTCTTCGATCGAATGTTGTGTGCACGTGTTAGGCACTGCTCGACATAGGCAATCGCATTTCTTGTTAATATAATCATTCAAAAATTCATTTAAAATTAGTAATTGAAATATGGAAATAGTTTTAGTTTAAAATTAGGCATCTTTCGAATATATATAGTTATATAGATTCAGAGGCGAAAATTTGGCGCGCAAACAGACTCGATAGGGACAACAGAATTATTAGCAATAAAGAAAGCGATGGAACGAACGATTACTAAAGGGGACGCGTGTATTTGAACGCGAATGCTCGCGCAGTCATGATCCCCGAGCGATAAACTAATGGATGCTAATCGACCAACAGAATTGTTGTCCCGTGGTATGTAATCGAAGCTTGACGATCGACCGCGGCCGAGTCGAAAAGCACGGGCGCGATCGCCGAGCAGCGTAGATGAAGCGGTCCGATTAAATAAACGACGCGATATCGCGGACAGCTGGTCCACTAAAGATTGTCGGCCCATAAACGGTGGCAGGATTTGACAGTTATGGGCCTCGTAGCTCGTGCCAGCCGTTCGCACGCCGTAAAACAGTCGTAAACTAAAGGAGAGCTCGTAAAACGGCCACCCTCGACGCGAGCCACCTACGGGTATCGAGATGTTCCGGGGAAGGAAAAAAAGGAAGGAACAGAAAATTGCGGCCTTGAACGCATTCCTGTTCCGGCCGCGTCGGACCTGATCCCTGCGCCCATCGATTTCCTCTTCCTCTCGCACCGCAGTTTTTTACAAACTTCCTCGGGCGTCGTTGGGCCTGGATGTGGAGACGTTTTCGATAATATTTTAAAGACAGATCTTTGATTATTTGGTAGATATGTCTGCGAAGTCTTAAGAAATTTTTGTAGATAGGGTAGACCGGGGTGAATCGGATCAAAATAAGAATTTAGTCCATACTGGCTTAAAGTACCCGGCGCTGCCCGGGGAAAACTTTGATTGCCACAGAGTGTCAAGGGGGTGAAATAAAGGCGAAGGGGAGGAATGTCCAGATTTCATGGTAGCCTATATGCTCCACAGGGTTTAGAGAATAATTACGCATATTTGGTCCAGATCGGTTAAAAAAATCGGGATAAATAGGATCCTATATGTTATTCCCTGTCCTAGACTACGTGTATACAAAATTTCGGAAAGATCCGTTGCGTAGTTGCGACGTGATTGAGTAACAAACATCCAAACATCCAAACACACTTTCGCATTTATTATATTAATAGGATAGGATATTTGGTCCAGATCGGTTAAAAAATCGGGATGAAAAGGATCCTATATGTTATTCCCTGTCCTAGACTACGTGTATACAAAATTTCAGAAAGATCCGTTGCGTTGTTGCGACGTGATTGAGTAACAAACATCCAAACATCCAAACACACTTTCGCATTTATTATATTAGTAGGATGGGAAGTGGGATTTCTTACATCGCGATAAAAATGAGCATTCCGATCGTTCGTTTTCTCCCCCCGCACCTACCGCGATAGCCGGTCAATTATTTTAAGTCAGTGTTTAGAACTGACATACGATTTCAGTCAGATGGACACGCGCGAACGTTATACAATTTTGGTGCGAATCTAATCTACGTACCCTGCAATTTCGCATTTAAAATAAAAAGTAAGCTTGAAAATTTAAATATGTTAATTGTTATTAGTTTGCAAGGTGTCCAAGTTTAGTATTTAATGTAGTTTAGACTATTATATCATAATATGTTTATGTAATCTACAACCTTTGAAATACTTACAGTGACTCACAGCCATAATCGTACACTCTTTAAAATCGCATAGCATTTTTAAAATTGGTCCAAACGACTTGAGTTTTTTTGAGAAGCTAGATGGATTAGTTTGCTAAGTGACGTGTTTCGTCGTTTTTAAAAAAAATTCAATTCGTCGGAATAGTGAAAAAAATAGTAAAGATCTTTTTTTGAACTTTTTTTTGTGAACCTGTAATGAAAATTCAAAAACCCGTTTGTAGATTGAAGTAAGTTATATACATGCCTAAAATTTCATAAAAATCGGTTAACATTGCTCTGAGCTACAAACGTTTAAAGATCGCAGAATAAGGTCGAGAATCGCTGATTTCGTGAATTTCCGCGATTCTCGACCTTATTCTGCGATCTTTAAACGTTTGTAGCTCAGAGCAACGTTAACCGATTTTGATGAAATTTTAGGCATGTATATAACTTACTTCAATCTACAAACGGGTTTTTGAATTTTCATTACAGGTTCACAAAAAAAAGTTTAAAAAACGACCTTTACTATTTTTTTCACTATTCCGACCAATTGCATTTTTTTTAAAAACGACGAAACACGTCACTTAGCAAACTAATCCATCTAGCTTCTCAAAAAAACTCAAGTCGTTTGGACCAATTTTAAAAATGTTATGCGATTTTAAAGAGTGTAGGATTATGACTGTGAGTCACTGTACATATGAGGCTAATCGGATCACGTCATTTTGGGCGAATCGGATCATTTTCCATTTTAGTATTTTTATGATTGTAAATAGGATAATTGTTTACATACTCATGTTTCGTAGGTACATAAAAATGAGCAATCAGGGATCATGGTGTTTCAAAAAAAGAAAAAAAAAATAGAGGAAGTTGTGATAAAAATTCAATCTAAAGAAATGACGAAAAAAATAAATAAATTAATGATCTTAAGAAGATGACAATTGTATTTTCTGTGGTGAAAAATTAATTCGTCCACTTTCAGAAGATTGTCGGAGAAGAGTGATGCCACGAGAATCACGCTGGTAGAGGCGGCAAAGAATGGCAATATCCTTCCGATCTGTGTGCTAAGTAGTGTCCCTTGACTTCACTTATTAGATTAGATTTGTTGAATTGATTCTAAAGATTTTGTTATGAAAATTTCAGTTTCTTCAGAGATTTCTGAGCGATTTCAAGTTTCGGGGCGAATCGGATATTTCTCACTTTTTCGTTTTTTGTTTATAAATGAAAGATTTTATGTTTAATTTCAATTTTTATGTATTAACGTTCAAGCCAAATCTGTGCTGGTCACGAATATATAATAAAAAATTAGTTTTTTTAATGTTTGACTATATTTTTTTACCATCAAACACAAAGTGATCCGATTCTATCCTACCGAAAAGTTAAACTTAGTACACCATATCGATAGGACCAATATGCCGTTAATTTTTACGGATAATTAGCGACCCATTGCCCTGAAACATTCCCTGTAATTTTTTTTCTTCGGCTGCTCGTCGGCTGATGAAGATCAGAGGGATCGCTAGCACGCGAAAGCGCCGAGAGGGATAAATATTTATGCCTTCATAATTCTTGTAAACGCGCTGATATCATGTTAATCTAATTAGTGGTTTATTGCCGGTTTCATTCGAGGGAATTAATTGTACGCTATTAGGTTAAAATCTGCGTTATAATGAGCAGCCAGCATTCAGCGAGACCGGTTTCCAGCAAAGTGACGCGTAACGAATGGAGAACTCGCGACGGCCGCGGCGGCTTTTCGTACCGCGACCCAGTTCGCCCAGCCAATTCGAATAGAATAATTATCTGACTTTTTCTTTCCTAACAACTGCCTATACGAGTAGCAAATTAGCTGCTCAGCTGCGCGCTTATCTCCGCCTGAAATCAGGCTCGCGCTTCCATCCTCTTAACGCGTTCGTTCAACGAACGAGTGTCGGCTAGTCGCTGCAAACATAATAGCACGTATTACCGGTTCCCGACGCGATCCCGTGTAATTCCCCGAGCCTACAAACAATCGAACGAATTTCAATTCATCCTTTCCTCCTGCGTTTATTTTCAGCCGCCGTTTATCTCTGGTAATTGATTCCCCGTAGATTACTCGAGCCGAGAGAATATAATTCTTCCGATCGATTCGGCGAATATTGGTCTTACTGGCTACCGAAATTTAATCTCCATATTCGGCGAAACAATTGTCAACACTGCAGCGGAGTCGGAACGGTCGGAGGTAAACGGGATCGAAACGGGCGCGAATTGCCGGGAATTCAGATTAAATGGAACGAGATAACAGTGAGTCACTTGCGGTCTTATCGTTGCATCCCTTCATTGCCGCAATGTTTCGCCACCTCTACAGAGCCCATAAATCTGCGAAACCACGCTACGCGCGCGAGATAAATAGAACGGAATGCGTTCTGCTCGACGATATTATCGGCAAAAGTGTTTCGCGCATCGCCGGCGCAGGCTAAATCTTTCTCGGAACACCACGTCGCTCCAACGATACTCTCGAGTGGATTACGTTTACATAGACTCGCGTCGCACAGACACCATCGCGCTAACAATCAGTTAGATACTTTAACCGTGTAACGAACGGACCGTTTAGTGGGCGCGTAAATGATGGAGGAGACGCGACCGAGTCGTAAATTATATAAGTGAAACACGAAGGAGAACAAAATATCTAATAAGTAGGTACAGAAGAAGCATAAAAGAATCAAAATAATAGCTGAACATTTTGTAACACCTCCTCGTCTTTGTTACACACATCCTAAAAACTCGAAACGTTTACAGTCAGAATAAAGTATACCGGCCGCTAAAGGTTACCTAGAAATTACCCCCACCGTGACGTTCGGCTGCCACTACCGTTCCGTCTCTCGCCTCTTGGCTCCACCCACGTCGTTAAAAGGACGGAGAATGCAAAGGGAAGAGCAAGGTGCGTTGGAGAGACGGAGCTGCCCAGCTACCGAGCCAAAGCTTCCCCTTTGATCCGACTACAGTAGCAGCGAGAAGCGATCCGCCGAAAGGAGGAGCGGAGAAGTAACGGAGAAAACCGGAGGAGCTTGGCGACGAGGGAAAGCAACGAAGGATACCGTTACGCACGGTGGATGGTGTCCAGCTGGCGGAAGGTCGAGTCGACATTAAAGGGTAGCCGCGATCAAGGTTTCGAGCGGAGCGCTCGCTCGAGAAGGATCGCGGCCCGCGCTATGTATCGCTGTATATCCTGCGAGGGGTGGTGGTGGAGGCGCGTGCACGCATAGGCGGGCGAGTACGCACACGCGGGCAGGCAGGCAAGCAGGCAGACCGGTGAACGGAGAACCGACACGCCGGCGGATCAGCCAAATGCTAACATGCATATGCGATTAGCATAATCGAGTCGGCCTGCAGGAAACCAGTTTGCAAGGCCGCTCAAAAGCCGGCCGCCCAATAGCTTATGCCGCTCTTCGCGGACCGGCACGCACGCCGCATCCGTAATTCCATTTCCCCTACCGAGCCAGGCCGCGGCGACCCGCGTCAGCTGACCGCGAGAGGAGACCGGACCTGGACTCGCCTCGCCAAGTCTTGACAAGTCTCTCGCGGCTGATTGCAAAATCCACCGGAACGACGCAACGCGGTGCTAGGAATCTTGCGCGCATTCTTCTTACAGATTGCGACTAACCCCTTAGGTCTCTTACCAAGAGTCGCGAGGGTGTTGACTGGTTCGCAGCCTGCGGAGATTCGTCGCCGCTTCCAAAACGGTGGCGCGACGGCGTAGGTATTTAATAAACAAAGATACAGAGGCGGTCGTGGGCCTCTGGGAACGGAGTCACGGCCTAGGGGATGAAGAGGGTCGAAACAGTCGGCCATGAACGTTGCAGATAAATCCCACCAATGCTCCGCTAGCCGACGATATGTATTACACCCACCGCCACCTTTTACCTTTGTGCATGCATTTTTTCCTCTTCCTTTTCTACTTACTTCGACCGCGGGGTCAGTTACCACCACCTCTGCCGTTTTTCCCTCGGCTCTCAATTCTGCATTCCAGATTATCAGCGGCCGTATTTTTCAACGAGCTCCCTCTTTCCCGGTGTTTTTGTTTTCCGCTTCCCGATCGAAGGTACTCGCACCCGATAACGCTTTTTGTCCCGGCAGATATACTCGTTTCAATGAAACCTTTATCGGGCAACGCGTGGTCAAGCTTTTTCACCGGTTTTGGGAGCCGCTCGCGGACAGTTTCTCTCCATGGCATTGAAAGGTCGCCCCTCGCATTTTACCAGCCGAATATTTCTCGTATTTACGCTGATACGGAATAAAGCTCGCGAGTCTACCTTCTGTCGCAGATTAAGGGGGAACACTACTGTGGCGGCTTTTTTAAGAATTTCTTTTTAGGAATAATTTACAGGTTTCATATTAAATTTTAATTAACTATTTTTAGTACAATGTCTTAAGGGACTATAAAAATTGAATAGAAAAACATGCATAAATTTTAATATATTAATTCTACTTAATAGTTCTACTTAGGCCTCTCACAAAAAAAACAAAGGTCGCTTGCGGGATGTGTAATTATGGAACAACAGCTCTGAAATGCAATTCAATTTTTTTTTTATAAAGTATATGGCAGTTTCCGTGCACGTACCTACGGGTTTATTGATCGAAATCTTTTTTTTTTAAATACGCTCGAAGAACTGTCTGTCGTAGGGGAAATTGGGAAAAAACCGGGTACCTGGGTAAAACCGGGACGTGCTATTATTTTTAAAACGGCCTTAAATTTTCACGTGTCGTTGCAGCGATATATTGTCACGATGTGCATTGCTTCATCAACAAAAGACGATCGTCTTACAATCGCGCATAGTACGGTTATGTCGTCTTATGTGTTTTTGAATGCTCTGATCTAATTTTCGATAGTTAAGAAATTTCAACACTTTTGACAGTGTTCAAGTAAATACTTTTTCTATGTGAATGATGTTAATTGTTGCATATTAAAGTGTAAATAACGAGGACAGTTTGTTTGTACTTCGCCCTGGTATTGTTGATAATTCGTAATATTTACAAAATTGTATGCTGGGGCAAAACCGTACGGGGTAAAACCGGGTACCCGAAAAAGAGGAAGTTATCAACATTAAACTAAATCTTAATAAAGGACTACAACTAAAGAGAAAGAAGATCACAAAATTAAACAAAATACGGAAGGATAAATGATAACAGTGGTGATGAAGACGGTGAACACATTTGCATTTATGTCCAAGAATCCTATGGTTCATTTAAATTGAATGATGGTTGGGCGCAGTGTACAGCTTGTTGTAAGTGGGCTCACGAAGGCTGCACTAGTTGGGGGAATGAAGAATTTGAAGAATTCCGTTGTTATAGGTGTTACGGCCAGTTTTTAGTATGGTACCCGGTTTTACCCAGGCCATGGGGTAAAACCGGGAATTTTTTTGTATTTGTTATTGTATTAAAAAATGGATATATACTATTATTTAATAAAGAGTTTATTCTAATGAATCCTAATTTCAATTTCTTTTTGACATTAATAATGTCAAAGTTATGAGCTTTCATTCTTAACGTCCCGATTTTGCCCCTACTTCCCCTACCTGCGGATTTTCAAAACTTTTTCTTCTAAACCACCATATTTCTACAAAAATATTTTGTTTAAAAAATCAGTACGCGCAACGGAAACTACACTCATATAATTTATAAAAATGATTTAAATTTGATTTCAGAGCTGCTATTCCAAAGTTACACACCCCGCCAGCGAGCTATCCCTTTTTGTGAGGGATCTAGAACAGTAAATATAAATATATTAAATTCTATGCATGTGTTTCTGTTCACATTTTTTATAAGCTCTTAAGACATTCTCCTAAAAGTAGATAATACAATTTTATATGAAAACAGTAAATTATTCCTGAAAAAAAATCTTAAAAAAGGCTTATATTTTCGGCCGTCACAGTGGTTCTCCCCCTTAATATACGTTTCTGAAATCAGCTCGAGGAAATCTTTTAATAAATTATCGCGAGCATGCAGCAGATTGTCGGCAATGAGTTACGCGCCTTCCACTATCAATCATATTAATTTATTCGACGAGACAGCGAAGCTCTGCAATGACGAATAGACACCGACTTCAAACGTCGAAGTACGATCGTAACCAGATCGATTTCACTACCCCCAGAGGCGTGCGTTCGAGGCACAGTCGGCAAGAGAACGGAACTAGTAAACAGAGGCAAGAGAAAGCGGGCGAAGAGAAAAGCACGGATGTCCGAGGACTCGCTTGTTGACCTAAATGAGCTGCTCGAATTTTGCGTGTCTGCCTCGCAGCGGGGCGTCTGGCACCTAGAACTCTGACACCCGGGCTCGGAGCAGCCCCCGTTTATCTACCCCGCCGGTAGCGTCGCGCTGAAAGGCCGCCGACGGATCGCAGCACGCCTAACTTTCACATTTTTTCGTGAAAACTTTTTTGTCTAGGAGCCTGTCTGCGCTGAAATTTAGGGCGGTCAGCTTTCACTTCTGTACCCGGGGCACGGTCTCGTTTCGTCCAGCCGAAAGTCGTCTAATCCTGTGAACAGCGACTCGAGGCGGTTCCACGAAAACTGCTGAGAATCCAGATAGTTCCTCCGGCTTCCCCACATTCACGAACATCTTTACGCTAAGTCTATGGCATCCCTGACTCTGGGTAAGAATCGAGAATCTCTATCGAAGAGGATTAAAAGCTGGCAGAGGGGATTTTCAACCGCGTCCAACCTTTAAAAAGTGTAACGAAGGCACACGGATGCGCGTTCGTCGGTCAAGAAAGCGAGAAGAGATAGGATCTCGCGTTATACAAGTACCTATTGCATACACGCGGGTGAATATAAAACGCGTCAGCCAGTTGCCTGCCTGTGAGAACGTCGCGTTTCACTCGAGCGAGGAGGTTGAAAGTTCGGAGCAAGATTTCACGAAATCTAAATTCTACTTCGTTAATAAGCGTCCGAGGAAGCCCGTCCTATCTCTCAGTCCATCTGGGGGCAGCGAAAGTTTTCTAAAGGGGCTTTTAAAGTCGCGGCGAGATAGAGGAGGCGAAGGTAATTCCTCGCGGCACAGAGTCACGGAAATTAAGCAACAACGGGGACTCGTTCCGAAGCCCGGTGAAACTGGAATTCGTCCTTAACGGCGGGACATTTAGATTCTTGTCTAATAGTACCTGCACTATTAAAAGAAAAAGATAGTGGAATGAAAAAGTCTAATTATTTTGATTTACCGTAATAAGGCCTTAACACGATTTCCCTGCGATTTAAAGCGGCTAATTAGAATTCATGACGCAAGGTAGTTGCCTTCCAGAGGGACAAGCTGAAAGGGATAGGGTGGCGGGATAATTCATTATTTATGGACGTGTGGTTGACCGATGAGACGAGGCCCATACGTGCCCCGAAAACACCAGGGTATCCTTCGTTACGTGTAACATTAAGGCTCATTCCTCTCGACTGCTAACAACCCTCGAGGCCTCGTTAGAAAGTGCTCACGTTCGCACTTACGAGCAAACGTTTCCAACCGGAAACTTCGGATTTCAATGCAACTTCGTGTGGGAAACAAGGAGCAATAATTTTTCTTTTCTGCGGATGTTCACTTTGAAGGGGTGAAATCGCTTGCTTTTTTAAAACATAAGTAAGGTAAATGTCTCAATTAGCGACCCTGTAAGATCTACGTGCACGTTCTAACATATTTACATATTAAAAATATTTATCGCAGTTACTCATTAATAGCCTATCATGTGGCTGGTTCTTTTCCAGTATGAAAAGGCCCCTTTTTATAATGAATTTGTTCGAATATAATTATTAATAATAAATATATTATATGGTGCACGTGTACCTATTTCTGACCTTCAAATCTCTCTTCGTCCCAAATAGTGGCCTATTTCGGACCCTATCATTGACTCGTATATAATGCAATCGAATTTGCTAACTACTAACTGTATTATTACAGTATTTTTCCGTTATATTTATAAAGAAGTGTCCTTTTTGGTATGCCATATGATTTACTCACACTTTTAATGTGTATTGTTGTAATGTAACTGTTGTTACGAATTATTTTTCCGTCGATTATTCTCTTTACTAAACATCTTCACTTTTTGGGGTTACGATGCAAACTGACAGAACACGCAAGATGGAAATATGACGTGGCATCTCGTGTCAATAATAGGAATTCATACATTTTACGAGTACCGATTATTGCCCCCCATAATTATTATGAATTTAATAAAAAATTCGATGCAATTTTTTTAAATTGTGAATTTACAATTATTTTTTAACTTATTTGTATAAATTTTTCTTACATTAATATGCTCATGCAAGAAATACTTAATACTTCAAATTTGGCCGTTCTTAAGTTCGGTAACAAGAAACTACTTTTTCACGGATTTGTAGGTGACACAAACGAAAAAATTGATTAATTACTTAATTACACGTTATGATATACATCAGCGAAACCATCAGCAAGATACTTTGAATATTCACGAATCGAATTCAATACTTTTAACGCCCGTTCGAACAGAAAAAAATTCATATTTAAATATAAAGGATAAAGTGTCAATAATTGGGACTGGGTCGTTAATTAGGACATTTACCTTAGGTAACTTTGTAACGATGCGAGATAGAGCAAAATGTTAAATGTAAGACTTGTTCAGTTTTTTTATGCTGTATCACGATATCCAAAGAAAAATAAAGTTATTCATTCTTCAACAATACTCTGCGATTTTAATAAACAACGGGATGAATTCATTACAGAGTAAGAAATATCCTGCTGCATCGAAGTCACACAAATAAGCACGATTTAGTCGAGATACTCACGAGGGAGTTTGAGAGGGCTCCAGTTTGGAAGAAACGATGAAATTGTAATGAAGAAATCGAGGGTGGAAATTTGAGAAGGACGCGAGTGGACGTGGACGGAGCGAAAATTACGAAGGTGAGCCTTTATTTCGTCGCGAGCGCGAGGGGTTGCCTACAAGACCGTCGAGACGCGGCGTAGAGTAGAAAGTTTTGACGCCACCCTATAAATCAAGCTGCAGGCTCACTCGGCCGGAACGTTGTACGGGCTCACCCCGGCTCGAGAGTTTCGCTCACCGTATGTCTCCTTCGCTCTCGGCACAGACAGCTTGTACAAGGTGAGTCAAAAATTCCAACAGTTCCAACCCGCCACCCATCCCCCACCTCCGTGGCCGCCCCGACTTTGAAATAATTACCTCGGAGTTAATTTATGTCGCGACTGCGGCCCGCCGCCCTGGGGGAGACGGCGACGCGTTTTTCCGAATTAACGCGCGACACCCTCGTGAAAAAAAAATTGTTCGACTGATAGTTGCCGGGGCTTCGCGCAAGAGGGGGCGAACTGGGGGAGTAGCACCGGGTGAAATCGTAGCCGCGTTGAAATTCAACCGTGAGAACTGCGAGCATTGATCCGCAGGTCCGCGAACTTGCATTCCGCGGATTCTTTTTTCTTATAAAAGTGGTGACTGGAAGAAGTAATAAGTCTGAGAGGCTATGGCTCCCGCGAATCTGAATTGAAGATCTTGCAACATGAGGGGTGCAGCTTCATCTTTACCAGGTTAAAGTAAATTAGAAAAAACTGTTTATAAAATTATTGCTTTCACTTAAAATTAAACAGAGAACATTACTTAATTGAAAAATATATTTTTTTCACAGAGTAAGTAGTAGTTATTGAGTTGTTAAGTTTTTAATTCTATTTCTGGCGAAAAAATATTCTACAATAGAAATATTAATATTAATATTTCTATCTTTATGTATTTATCAATAAATCGCTCGTTTCTTATCAGATTTGCATCAAATGCGCACCAAACGGCGTAGAATTTTCATTTTATATACCTACATTACCACTCATAACTCAAGTTCAAGTAAATTAGAAAAAACTGTTTATAAAATTATTGCTTTCACTCAAAATTAAAGAGAGAACATTACTTAATTGAAAAATATATTTTTTCACAGAATAAGTAGTAGTTATTGAGTTGTTAAGTTTTTAATTCTATTCCTAGCGAAAAAATATTCTACAATAGAAATATTAATATTAATATTTCTATCTTTATGTATTTATCAATAAATCGCTCGTTTCTTCTCAGATTTCCATCAAATGCGCACCAAACGGTGTAGAATTTTCATTTTATATACCTATATTACCACTCATAACTCAAGTTCAAATAAATTAGAAAAAACTGTTTATAAAATTATTGCTTTCACTCAAAATTAAAGAGAGAACATTACTTAATTGAAAAATATATTTTTTCATAGAATAAGTAGTAGTTATTGAGTTGTTAAGTTTTTAATTCTATTTCTAGCGAAAAAATATTCTGCAATAGAAATATTAATATTAATATTTCTATCTTTATGTATTTATCAATAAATCGCTCGTTTCTTCTCAGATTTCCATCAAATGCGCACCAAACGATGTAGAATTTTCATTTTATATTACCACTCATAACTCAAAAACTGTCAAAAATGGAGCTGCACCCCTGTTGCTGCAAGCTCCTCAATCGTTGTAATAGAATTTGCAATGAAACGGTATCTGACAAATTATTGCACTGTAATTGGATCATAGGTACAATAAAGAACTTAGGACAACGTAGGAGCGTGCTTGAGAGAGTTGGAGAGAAAAAAGACTACAGCGAAATAGGCGAATGGAAATTTGAGTTCGCGGCAAGGGAAAGACGAGGGCAGTCGGCCGTTTGTGGGCGAGCCAGAGATATCGCGACGCGATAATCGCGGAAATGCCCGGTGCGAGGGGAACGGTTAGCTCTTACATATGCCACACACACATGGCGGATGCGCGTGAAGCGCAGAGGACACGAATATCGTTCGCACGCGTTACAGATATTATACAATTAGCAGATATAATTAGTAAATGGGGAGCGAATTTATCTTGGATCGCGCGCTTTTAGCGCTCGTATCGTTTATCGAAAGGAAACAGCGTTGCCTGCTCCCGCGGAATATATCATCGTCTGGATGTTACGAGGAGCACGTTGAATAGATCGAATACCGATACGCGGCACAAAGGCCGCGAAGAAATGGAGCGAGCTCCGTATAGATACCTATAGACGCCATGCCCGCAGCTGGAAATTCTTTCCCCCTTGATAAGGAAACCGGTCGATAACTAAAGGCACCAACTTGAGAAAGTCACGGTACTTCGCTCCAACTTACTCGTAATCGTGTCTCGATACTTAACGATCAACCCTCGAACGTTGAAACTTTCGAGCGAAAGAATTTGCAAGTATAATTATTAAAAACAGAGAAAGTTAGACTCCATTTTGCTCCATACGGAGCTAAAACTGAAAAGAAGTACCTAAGATGAAACGGCCACCCCTGAATACACTGCTCCTGTAGCTAGCTCATGATCCTCCCGCGTGAAATACGTTTCCGGTAGCTAGCTGGATGTGGTGGAAATCGCGTGACGGATAGACGGGCAGAAAGGAGCGAGTACGGAGGAAGAGGTGGCCTGCGGAGGAGCAGAGACGCGGGAGAAAAGGAGGAAATTGGGTGGAGTAGCTGGTCGGGGCAGGGTGAGAAGCGAGGATTCGGCTAGCTAACGGCGTGGAGCGGTTGGTTCAGGGTTGGTATTGGATGCTGCTGCCTCGGCGAAGCTCGCGGTAGGGGTACAGGGGTAGTTTGACAAGTTGACAAGAGCACAAAGGCCGCGGCGGAGCCGCAGAGGTGCAGGATGGCCGAGGGAAGGAGACGGGCGCGGAGGGAGCGGGGGGAGAGCGGGAGAGGGCAGGCACGAGGACGGTGAGACGGGGACGAGGGAGAGGGGGAGGAGGAGGCGTCGCGACGCTCAGAATCCGACGGAGGGTTACCCCGCACAGGGTGGTAGGGGGATGAAAGCCCCGGCAGATCCAACGCCGTGAACAAAGGCCGGCTGGCTTCACCCCACTGCCTCTCTCGGACTTTGGAAACGAGATCACCCATACAGCCTGATCGTTGCACGTGTGCGTGCCAGCGACGCAGGCAGCGGGGGAGTTGGAGTTTGCTTGCTCGACCCGATAGATACGGGCCGGGCCTAATATCGAAAGTTCCTGGCTCGGGCAGAAACCGTGCTTAATTAAATCGGAAGTCCGTGAGAGATAACCGGCGGCATCCCTCCCCAACCGACGCACCACCACCCGTGTCTGGAAAACACGCTGCCTAGACTCTGGATACCATTTTCGCGACCAATGCGCTTACGGAGAGCCTGTTGACGCGGAGAAGCTACGAATAATAAGATTTCTCGTTTCGGTTGTAACGCGGTAGCGATGAAAACATTTTTACCCTCTCCTCTTTACACGAATCTTTAACACTATTCCTACCGACGCTTCACGTATACCTATTCCTACAAGACAGACTACAAATTTTTCTCAGAAAATAAACGATAAAAAAGAAGTGAATATTGACAAATATATTATACGTATATTTGAGGAAAAATCGTGAAGTTTAAAGGCGATTCAATTACGTTGTATATAGGAAATTCTAATCGAAATTTTGAAAACGGTCATTTGACCGGTCGTGGTGGGAATAGTGTTAAAGGTTCTTCCGATCTCTTTGCCACGACACGTTGCAGTAAGTTAGTACTCGTTAACAGACCACCCCGAGAGATGAATGAATCCGCGGGATCGGAGCGGAGCCGCGCCGAATGGGAGGAATCAATAGAATACAACGTGCGATCAGCGATCTGATGGACGGTTCGCGGTTCGAGCGATGTTTCTAATGATCCCGGTGGCCCTTTCGATCCCGATAAATCACGCTAGCAGCTCGTAAACCGTAAGGGGTCTCCGGTATACGTGCATGTATATGTGTATCAATGCGGAGTGCGGACACGCGAGTAGGGCAGCGCAACGAGGTAGGGGAAGCAGGAAAGACTCGGTACATCGTGGTGAAGTTATGCCGCGGTATGAATGGAACGCTTTTGCGGAGCACGCCTTATACACGCCGGTGGTTAGCTGAAATATTTATTGCCTTTCGAACGGGTATCGGCGGCCCGTGGTATGCCATTGTGGAAACTCCTGCGAGTTGTTCACGGCCACGGTTCGTATTATTTATTTTTTTTTTTTCTTTCTTTCATTCCGACTATCCATCCTCTTCGGGGATTCACGCGTCAGCAACGTTTTAGGGGTCGCCGCCTCGGGAACGTTCGGGAGCTCTTTGACTTCTCCGTTTTCAGAGAGATCATTAATTTCGCCGCGGCAATGCATATCGCGACGAGGATATGTAGATTAGATTTGATTCAGAAGCCAATTAATTTCTGTTAAACGGGTTGCAATTAGTCGTAAGAGTGTGATAAGCTGTCTTGGTCTGAAAAAGGGAGATTATTATGTAGGCTATTATGTTGTAGGCTTATCGTGTCAGTTGTAGGATTATTTTGAGAGATGAAATAGGAGAGGCCTTTTCTTCTAGGTAGGGTAAACCCGGGAGACGCGGTCGGGCCGGAGAGTTGGTCGAGTCGCTATATTTCAGACTCTCTAGGTAAAAATGCGTTAAAGTGCAGACCAATTACTTCTCTAGAAGCCAAACAGTTGAATGAATAGCATCATTTCGCTTCCTTCTGTGTGTTTTTAGGATTTATAAGCTTTAACCCGGGAGTAGGCGCGCCAAATAACTTACGTTAGCAGGCGCGCTATGGTCGAAAAGACCGACGCGTACCAATGTATGTTTTAAAACCTACACGAGTGCATTAACAATAAGTGTCGCCCCACGACATGAACAAGTCGAGACTTCCTTCAAATGAGAATCGCTTCACGAAAAAAGTAAACTCGGCGGGGGCACTACCGTGCCACCAGAACAGTCGAACGCTATGGATCATGTTTCAAAACATACGAAATCATCGGTCGAAAAGACCAACATGCGCTACTCCCGGGTTAAAAGGTAAATTAAGGTTACATTTAATCTCTTTTGTCAAACAGCGGTGTACAGAATCGTATTTGAAATATACTTCTAAGTTCATTTTCGTTTAATGTTTGGGATAATAAGATAGTAGAGATATTGAGGGACAATGCAGCTAATGCATTTGGCCATTTTAACTCTTAATCTCAAAGCTAACGAGAAGACCATCTCTCGCTGCAGAAAGGAGAGATGGTCGAGTTTTTATTTATGTTTGTTTATTTTTTATTTTTATTATTTTATTATTACTTCCGTTTATTTAGTTTATTTATTCACTTTTGTATTCATTTGCCTTGCTAATCGCCGGTAGGTAGTTCGCTTTATCTTTCATGTGTTCCTTACTTGTTTAGCGTAAACAAATTAAATATCAATGAATCTGTAGTTGTATTCACTCATAAATAATTTTGCTTCCTTCTTTGTTATTTTTCCATGAATAATTATGTGAGTGGTCTCTGCTAACGATGAAAACCATTTCTCCCGGCACCTCGGGAGAGGTGGTCAGATGTAATGACTTCAGTTTTCAACCCGATTTACAGTAAATATTGTCCTAAAGTAAATATCGACCAGTTTTTCTGAATCAGCATAAAATTCTGAACATATTAGGTTTGTTTTGATAAAATAAGTAACATCTGTATTAGTTTTAATAGCCATTTTATATTAGGTCGACCGCGTCTCCCGGATTTACCCTACTGATCGCAAAAGGAGTTGCGCGTAGAAGTACCTATCAATTTGTAGAATCACCTTTAGAATTCTCGAAAGATACTGGATGCCGCGTTTATGCGGAACCCGCCATGCTGCGAATTGAGGACCCCAAGCTGCTCCGGCTAGCTACCCCAGAATTAACGGAAACCCGTGAAATAATACACCCATGGGCTGGAATTAAATCAGCCCTCGCAATCTCAATCGTTCCGGGAACCATCTCCGCCAGATTACGTGTCATTAAAAGGCGATCGCGGAGCTAATAACGCGTTTCATCCACGATGATTCACAGAATCTAAATCTATTGGAGTACGAATTTCAAAGAGACTCATAAGGGCAATGGAGAAATTGAAAAATAAAACTCCTGCTTGCGAAAGAGTCCATTTTACACGGAAGGAAAGGGGAAACGAAACTTTGCGAGAAGTAGCTCGTCGAAGTTGGTAGATTTTTAATGAATTCTTGTCGATCCTTGCGTTTTATTGCTCGTGGTTCCACGTGGGAAACGAGTACGAAATAGGATACACGGGAGTTTGCAGAAAAACTTGTTTGCCAATAGCCGCGGTGGGACGAAATGTTCCAAGGAAAACTGGCGTGCGCGCTTGCGATTACGCAGTGAAAATAGTCCAGGAAAGGAAATTACGCCGCGGAATTCGAAGCCGCACGCACGCTGAGAAACATTTCACAGGCATCACGCCGCGGCGACCGCGACCGTCCGTTTTCTATCGATTTCCACGCTGGATCGCTTCAAATCTGCACTCTCGCGACTATGGCCAGCTAACGCTGGCAATTAGAATAATTACTTAGGCTGCTGATTGCTGATTGCGCACGAGAGATTCAGAGAAATTTGACGGCGATGCAGATGCACAGTTGCGATAAAGTTTGTTTAAATTTCATGAAGGTGTAATTAATATGGTAACGAGGTGTAATTGCGACATAACAGACATAGGGAGACTCGTTTGGGTCTAGAATTATCTGATACTATCGAAATTATATGTCGATGGCTTAGTGCGCAAATATTGTATGTCCATTTTTTGTGTCATTTTAATTTTTATATGCAACAAGTAGTTCTTGACTCTTTCTTTATTATTATTATTATCAACGGGAAACTCTTTAGAATACAGAAACATAACGTAACGTTTATTCTATATAAAATTCACATTTATATCTCATAAATTTGTTAAAAATAATATTTTCCTTCATTCTATGTCGCAGAATCTTACCTATGTAACCAGTTTTTTTCGAAAACGCTAAAAGTGGACGTACAATACTGTCCTCCTTAGTTAAACTGTCCTATCTAGCATTTTTTCATTTTTTGAGATATATTGAAATATTTGAAGTTCCACACGTCTTTTACCTTTTAAGTAAAGTTAGAAAACTCTACGTGCTTCGTAAAGATTTATAAACAGTCCAATGTATTTACCCCAAATTCTTTCCAAATGGTTAAAATATCCTATCTAAAACAATTATTTAATTGGTACGTTAATAACACATTACCTACCGGTATACTTAGGGGAGAGTTGCCTATATTGGACCGGCTTCTAGATTGGACCATTTGTATATCTCGATAAACAAATATATTTGCAGCGGTTTTTTTGGCTACATTGATTTAGGAAGTGGAGATAGAACTTGCGAGGGCAGCGATACGGTTATTCGTTAGTTCGTCGTTCACCGTCGTCGAAATATAGAAACACGTGGTGCGCGATCATTATTTTTCATGCTATTTCAAGTGAATTTCTTTCTACAACTTGTAAGTACTATAATTTTAAACGATACTAGTGTAAAGTGTGCTGTCTTAGCTATAACTTCATGTCCTTACTTCTCCATATTCGTATAAGTATAACAATGAAAACATATCTTTTTGATGTAACCAACAAGTTGCCTAATATTGGTCCATCACTAGTTGCTTGAATTGGACCGGTCCATTTTAGGATACAATCTATGTTATGGTAGCGAATAGTTCAAATCATACTAAAAAAGTTTAAAAAACAATTAAAACCGACTTCAAAAAAATAAAATTGCACTAAAAAGTAAAAAATAATTTTTTCCCTTATTTAATCTACGACTCTCATATTTTTTAAGTCGGCGCCAGATTTACACAGTGTAAATGACGAGGCACCGACTTAAAAAATATGTAAGTACCGTAGATTAAATAAACAACGTACTATTGCCCTACGTGCACCGTGAGATGCTTGTTGCTTCCTGTTTCTATTTTTTTTTCAATGCCCTGAGCAGTGTTTTTTAGATTCTATATTTAAATTCGTTGATTTTTAGGAGCGGTCCAAAGTAGGACACCGGTGGTCCAAATTACGAAACCGGTTGCCTGCAATGGACCGAAGTCACTAGTTTAGATTTTTTGAGATATTATTTTAATCATATATTTATATCCTTTTCCCGTTTCTGTTTGCTTTTTTCAATGTGCTATGTCCGTGTAGGAGAGAAAAATAAAAAAGTGGTCCGACATAGGCAACCTTCCCCTATTACAAAAAATATATTAGGCTGTTACAAAATAATGACAACATGTTTTAATTTGAATGAAGGGAAATAAGAACGGTACAAAGTAAATGATAAAACTTCAGT
Source organism: Andrena hattorfiana (assembly GCA_944738655.2). Classification (NCBI taxonomy): domain Eukaryota; kingdom Metazoa; phylum Arthropoda; class Insecta; order Hymenoptera; family Andrenidae; genus Andrena; species Andrena hattorfiana. Next base: position 2,443,413 of record OX122889.2, on the reverse strand, counting down.
TTTCTCGATTGTTTCAAAATGCCAAATAGGACATTTTAACTAAAGAGGGCAGAATATCTGTGCACTAAGCCATCCATCTGTTGGTTTGTTAGGTTTCTAGTACGTCGCGCACTGCATGTAGCAGAAGAGTACACTTAGGTAGAAAAAAGTACTAAAACTTGCAGCAAACAAACACATTTAATACATGTTCGAATTAATGATCTTTAATTTATCCCGACCTCCGAGACCTTTGCGCTTCCCCGCCGTCTCTCATCCTCGATGTAAGCTTCTCTAAGCTACTAGACACCCCAACACCGACCCCGTGGCTACGAATCTACTAAATCAGAAGCGCAGCGAAGCGTCTTCACCCCGGAGGAGTCTCGGATCACCCTCGAATTCGGGTTTCGCTCGTAGTTGCCACCTGAACGGGAGGCAAAGTTCAAAGTCTAGTAGACAGTGTCTACAAAGTGGGAATTTGCGAAAGGGTCAAACGTTGCGACTCGTCGTCGCCCCACCGAACACGTTGCTTTTCCAACGATAACATTAATTTTTTAACTCTCGCGTTCCTTTGCAACTTACAAAATTAAACTATGTTAAAATAAAGCGTATTCTATACTCTGGTAATTTGTACTCGCATTTACAAGTGCTCCATTTTCAAGGGGCCGATTAATTCTACCGTATCGAATGAAGAAAGAGAAAGGGTATGATAGTCACGCGTTATTGACAATCGGGACGCTGCAGCAGAGTCTGCGCCGCGAGACAGCTGTTGCAAACATCGCATCCGGGTAAAAGCTACTTGTACAGTGACGTCGCGACTCACGTTAGGAGGAAACAACTTCGCGCAACTTGGCCGATCCATCAACTTTAAATGGCAACATTATACGCACGCGTGTGCAAAGAGAAGTCGTGTCCCCGTCGATTGTTGGAGAGCTGTTTGCCCGCTGCGAACGCGGCGCCGCGGTAGAATGGAATATTTGCGCGCGGGCACGCTTCTGCAGTTAGAAACGTGTTCTTTGCATGTGACAATGTTGCAGACCCGCATTCCTTCCCTCTTAACGAACCCACCATTAAAACAATGCACGTGCTAAAAAGTGTTTCACGTTTTATCGTAACGCCGGCAACCACGCCGTTTATCAAAACCCGCAATTTCTCCATTTCCTCCCAACCTGTTGCCGCGTCATCAACATTTTCCCCCCAGATTTATCGCGGATTCCCTTGCACGAAAACTCTCACCCGCAATTCCTTCGCCCCTTCTAATTTTTCTTCTGTCTTCATTAACGTCTAACTCTCCTCTTATACGATAGCTAATCTCGCGAATTATCTCGCGATCGCGAAGACGGTTTTGTGGAGCTCGCGTTAAATCATGTGTAATCGCACTTTTTGATACGTCGTTCCGCCGATTATCCTCGGGAGGATTAATCCGTGCACCGGTGACCCTCGTCAAATCGAAGGGTTCGAAGTTCATTAAATATTTATAGGGTCGCGACACCACATCGAAACGGCACCTCTCTCCAGCAGCCGGGGTACTATATCAGGTTGGACAATGGTGCCAAGATTCGCAGTGACTGCGAAATTTCCTCGATCACTTTTTCCCCGCTAAGTGAACGAAACCGGCCTCGTGTAGATTTCTCGAAACTTTGATTGCATCGCGAACGTAAACAAAATTCCTGGCTTTTTCCACGGTTCTCTCGGTGGTTGGAAGGCGGAGGTATCGGGATGGCAAGATGGTCGCGTGCTGGTCGAGCTTAAAAATAACCGAAGAAGGACGGCGGGCCCGTCGTCGGTCGACGATTACGCAAGACGAGTCTGTTATCTGTCCCAGGTAATAAGGCGACAGCCGGCGCGAGTCCTTTCGCTACCCGTGTTGAGGAGGACCGGGGTCCTCCGGTGCCACGTGGCCCGCCGAACACCGCCAGAACCGTTTGACCTGCATTTCAGATTTCAATCCGAGATAATACGGGGGTGTCTTTTACCGAGGCATTTGTCTTCGCGTTCCGTCGCTTCCAGAAGCTAAAACTTCTTCTCGTCCCACCCAACGCGTTGGACGAATATTTGAAAAATATTCTTTCGTAGATGATAATGTCGAGGGCAAACAACATCGAGGAGCGTTCCTCAGTAATTAAGAAAAAAAATCTGTTCTAACATTTCTGCCGACAACAACTTCACATATAACAGCCTGACGCGCGCAAAGGAGACTCAGAACTCAGACCCGTCCCGATCGCCGATAACGTTCAAACAAGTTCCGAGCGTCCGTCGATGATAAATGATCGAAGCGCCTCCGCGATCGCCACCGAGTGTCATCGAACAGACTGTACCTGTCTCCGCCATGATGCGTCCTTGGTGAGGCGATATTCCCGTGCAGTATCGCGAGAGCGTCGCGGCACCGCCACCAACGATCACTCGCGCGCGGTCGCGCGTGAAACGCGATTCTCTTTCTCGCCGGTGGCTACGTAGCGGTTGATTAGCATGAAGCCACGCGGCTGGGAGCGCTGGAACCGCTTAGAGGATAGAGACAGGGAGATGGTGAGAGCAAGAGAGAGAAAGAGAGAAAGGGTGGACAGCGATTACGGGTGAGCGCGGGACAGGTCGAGTGCGCGGCGTTATCGCGGCGCGTTGTCAACCGCGAAAACCGACGACGTGAGCTACTGCACCAGCCAGACTGTGCAAACACGCCGCCAATTACGTACACAGGCGGGTAATGCTTCTATCGATACGCCCGAAGGAGACGCAAATACGTAACGAACTCGTCGAGTCTCGCCACGCTTTCCCTGGTGGCAGACACGCGGCGCTACAACCAACGCGCGCCGGATTAAGGAACCTTTCCGCGGGAGCGGAACTGTTTTCGCGGCACCGTTCGAATCCGCGGCGGTGCACGCTCCTGACCACGATAATTAGCAGCGTGCACGCGTCCCCGGAGCGCATCCAAGCCGCCGAGATGATTAGTGGCGGCGATCGAGATCCGATCTCGCTGATAACCATCGAGGAGACCGATCGCAGCAACCTCGCCGCGATAGATAAGTAGAATGGCCTGGCGAGAGTTCAGGACGGCCCCATTTAACGCTGCCTGGCTCGCGCAACTTCCCCGATCCTTTTCGAAAAAGTGAAACTATCGATACGGAACTCGATCGTTGCTTCCGTGAAAGAGGAATTTCAGAACTTAAAAAGGACTATATTTAAGTTGTGCAATAGAAGCACAGATTGTGTGGAATATTGTTCTTTGAATCGACCCACTTGAAACGGGATTAATATACTTCGCGAAGAGTAGGCGAATATTCGGTGGGTCAGAAGTGTTAACGAAGGCAGCGAATCGAGCGACAGTCAATCGGAAACGTTGCGGGGATTCGAACTCACATCGGTCACCTGCGGCCATCCGCGATCGGCGAAAATCCGTGGCGGATTCAAGTGCGACGAGCGTGGTAGACTTCGTTGTCGGCACGTGCAGGAAGAAGCCGAAGGATGCCCCGACGTCGCGTCGTTCACAAGCGGTCAGCGCGCAAATATTTCCGCGACATTCAAACCGTGCCTGTTCACACACTTCACTGTCATTCGTCGATCGGCGAATCGTTGCGCGCAGCGAACGGTGACACCTCCTCGGTTCGCTCGGTGCACTCGGCTCACTCGGTGCACTCGGCTCACTCGGTGACACGTGGGAGCTCGGGAACGTCACGTTCGAGATCACGTGTCCAGCGTTCACCGCGGGACGAACCGTTCGCGATTACGAGCCCGAGCATGATCGCGGGAGACTGATCCCCTCGGGACTGTCATCGACGACGACTGCTCGTCTCAGTGCCGGGGCGCAAGCGAGCGAGCGAGTGACACAGCCAGCGCAACTCCGCGTGTCCGTGTCAGAGCTCTTCCGACTCGGCAGAAGTATCCGGACAGAAACGAAACTACGCAATGTGACGGCTGGCTAACGCGCGCACACCGCCGGCCGACTCGCGCGGGGAGAGAGAGAGAAAGAGAGAGAGAGAGAGCGCGTGTGCGTGTAGGAGCCGGAGAAGACGAGCAGAACGCGCGAGCACGGGAAAAAAGGGAAACGACGCGCGGCGTTGTTGCACACGTACATGGCGCACGCGTAGCGAATGTGTGTAGAGCGGCGCGTACGCGTGTGCGTGAACGAGTGAATGTGTGCAGAGGAGCGTATCCTCCTGTCGAGCGTGGAACGGACGAGAGCGTCGAGCTGTCAGCGCACCCCACCCCACCCTGAATCCCCCCTCGAAACAACCCCTCCCACTGTGACGAACCCCCACCCCAACTTCCAACCTAGCTTTCCTTCATACCCCTACCCTTCTCTCTCGCTCTCTCTGACCCTCTCCATCGCTCTCTCTGAATCGCTCCCTGTCTCGCCCTCGATCGCCCACCGCCCCTTGCAGCCCCTGCGACTCTCGTTGGAGCGACGTCGAAGAAAACCGAATGAAACGGGAAACGTAGTGAGAGGAAAACGCTCGGATTTTTTAACGTTGCAGCAAATGGTTTGCAGTAGATATCTGTTCCTCCAGAAATTCTACTCGTTTCTCCTTTATAATCATGAAACTTCTGTTATCGATTTCTTTCCGAGGAATGATTCTACTGGCTTCGGTTAATAACATTTATTCTATTGTCTATTTACAAACGTTGCGTCTCGTTTTAATCATGAAAAGATTCGTAAATATCGCGCGAGGTTTAATGCACCGCTAATGGTACATACCTACGCTCGATCCCACCCCTAGTTCCACCCTCTCTGGAAACATTTCAAACATTACCGCGTTGAAACACCGAGGCACGAAGCGAACGAGGGCGAAAGAGGGAAAGTAGGGGGACGGAACACGAAAAAGGGGAGCGCGTAACGCGAGAGTACAAGGAGTACCCAGGCGCGGTTACTGGAAAACCGTGCTGGTCCCTTTGCGCTTGCATCGACGTAGATGGATCATAATTCTTGCTTACCTCGCGGTTGATACCGTACTCGCCCCACTGGCGACGCGGCGCAGCGCGGCGCGCCGTCTCCGTTTTCGCCCCCTTTCTACTTCGGTTCCGACTTTCGGCCCGTATCCTCCCTCGCCGCGGCATCGCACACCGTGACCAGAACCCACCCCATAATCGTGATAAAATGTCAGCCCACCGACGGGGAGTCGTGTCCGGTGGAGCGGGATGGACGCGACCCCCGTAATTGTCGAAAAGTTGTAAATCACCGCCATCGGCGGAAAATTTGCAGAATCTTGGTCGCCTAGCAACGGGTTCCAGCTTTATTTTTCAACGGGGATAAACGTGCGAGACGTCACGGAAACTGTTGGCGTCGAGGAACGCGCAAAACATTCCCACAAAATAATGGACCCCCAAGGACGGCCACCTTTCGCCGCTTCGAAAACAATTATAAACACCTCTTTGCAGTGTCACCTTCGCCAAACGGAGGTTAATTTTTTATTTTCACGGAGCATTCTGAATGTAACTCACTGTTTTTTTTTTTTTTCGATTTCTTGCGTATCGACTGGGAGCCGAAGAGCTGCGCGCTCTGATAATGGCTGCCACCTTGGTTCCTCCACGAGAATTGGTTGGAAAACAGTATCCGTGGTTATTGTTCGACGCGGAGTTCCATTTCCTCCGCTGTTTTCCCCAGCTTCCTGTTCACCCCCACTATCGAACCGTGACCAAGGCCCACCCCGTCGTCACGGCGAGAGAATGTCAGCCGACAGTTGGAGGGTTGGCCCCGCGAGCCAGCAGCTTATGGATACCCATCGTCTGGGAACGAATGTGCGCGCACACACACGGCCCCCCGTCTTTGTGTTTGCTGCAGCCAAACGCGAAGCCCAAGGAACTTGTCTCGGGGGACGATTGAACGGTCCGCCATTGGCGGAACAACCGGAGGCTGACCTTTGGGGAGGCGAGAACCGAAGGGTCCTGATTACTGGCGAAACGGATCCCTTTGTCCCTTGTCCTTGCGGGCGAAGGGGCAGCTTCTTTGTCGACAAAATTCGCCGCGTATCAAATCGATCGTACAAATATTATACCGGGCTTCGTCTGCCCCTTGTTCTTTCGCTGGAAGCGTCGCCCAGTGCTCGGAAGATTGAAGCCGACGTGGAAAACGGGGCCCGCCACGATGCGACTTTATTGCCCGCCACGCCATCGTCATTTGTTGCGCTCTTATCGCTCATTTTCTTCATTCGCGCGGTCGTTTGCGAGCCACTTGGCGTAATGGAGACGTGGGTGTCGCTGAGGAGAGCTTTCTTCTTCCTCATCCTCTCGACTCTTACAGTTCGCCTCGGCGTCCCTGGGAAACTCAGTGATTTGTACAGCTTTCTCTGGGACTGCTGGATTAGATCTTTAGAATCTCCATATCAGCTGACAACCGTTCCACGCTCCCAACACAAAAAAAGGGGAATTATCACGGTTAGGAATGACGGCGGAGGTGACGTTAGCGGTCACCCAAGGAATTCTCATGGTTCCACGAAAAACGCAAGATGTTGGAAGGGGTGCTTTCAAAGAAAATGGAGTTGGCCCACGTGTGGGTCAGCGGAGTGATGACTCTATCCAATCGACTGAGCCGATTTCTCATCCGTATTCATCCTGTTGGCCGTGGGCAGAGCCGCGCGGCCCCGGCCAGGGAAGAAAGAAACGAACTGGTCGGCCGGGGGAGAGAAGCGCCTATGATTTATGGCTGCCATTACGGTCCTGATAATTATATGCTGCCCTATGGCCGCCCCCTCTTGCACGTCGCACGAAAGGAACCGGAGAGGATCGGTAGATGATATCCTGCCTGCTGACCAGCAACGCAACAACGAGTCAGCTTGAACACAGCCGGACGCGCATCGGCCCCGTTCCTCTTGATTGCCTCGATCGCTTTGATACGCTTCGATATTACGGCAGATCGGGCAAGTATGGGTTCCGACCCTCGTCGGGCAGCCCTGCGCCAAATTGCCGCGGAAGAAGAAAAATTGCGCGGCTCAAATTACGCCGTGAGATGCCCACCATCTGGTGACGATTACCCTTCTTCGGTTAAGCGACGCCTGCTACCGATCCTGGCAACTTTGTGTATCGAGTCGGTGGACGCTGATGGTATCGTGGCAACGGATCTTCTGGGCGGAGGTTCTGCGCCACCTCCAAGCTGCTTCGCCGCTCCAGACAACGTCAACGGCGAAAAACTTGGAACAGCGAGAGGGGAATCCTTGCCCCTAGCCCAAGGATATTTTACTTGGCCGTTACGGCTCCTTCGCGAATAATTTTTACTTGTCGGAGCATAAATTGATCTTGTGGATGGGTTATGATAATAACGCGTTAAATAATGTATATTTATATTACACTGAGCTCTGTTTATTAAGTAGATAATGTGTGAAGAAGCGTCTACCGATATCATCAATTGTTCCAGGGGGAGGGAGAAGAAACATACGACGATGGAGCGATCTTTGGGGTCGTCCTTAAATTACGGAAGGTTTTTTTGAAGGAGTCATATTTTTTAATCTAACTTTCAATGTGAAACCTTTAAAAAAAAATTTATATAGGGTAAACTCGGGTAAATTCGTGGTACAGGTTACTCCGTGATACTTTTTTATTTATCTGTAACTCGAAATTGTCTGACTCAATTTAGATGGAACAGAAACTATCAGACAGCGTTGATGTTCTAGTTTATGGTGTGGTAAAATAGTTAGTCAATTGAAGTTAGTGTGATAGAGTGACAGGGCATTTTGTTCCAGCAGCGCATTATTCGTGAAATTTTTCGTGCTAGTTGTGGACGATCGATTGATTATGTATTATATGTGCTTTAGAAGATAAATGGAAAGTTCAAACTGCAGGTAAGTGATGGTAAAATGACACTTTAACAAGTCTTACTCTTGAAATTATCATACAATAAGGCGTCGGTGTTATTTTTGCTTATGAAAAGTGGCTACTTAAGTTCTTATTTTTCGTGTGTCCGAGCCTGCGTTTCTGATTGTGCTGTTCGAGAAATTCTGATGGCAAATACCAGATACCATGTTTTCTTACGTCTCAGACATCTAACGATCATGAAACGATTGATTATACACGAAATAACAATAATATAAAATAATATGAAATAATATAAAATAATATAAAATAATATGAAATAATATAAAATAATGTAAAATAATTTAAAATAATGTAATGTAAACTAATGTAAAATAATATAAAAAAAGTAGCTGATGGCCATATCACAGGCTAGCGAGAATTATCACGGAGTTACCAGAGTACTATCACGGAGTTACCAGAGTACTATCACGGAGTAACCAGAGCTATCACGGAGTAACCAGAGCTATCACGGAGTAACCAGAGCTATCACGGAGAAATCAGAGTATGTCATGACAACTTAATTTTGTATATTTTCAATTAAATATACTTACTTAGTAAATTTCTGTTAACCTATTATTTGTTTCTCTGATGTCTGACCTATTATTATATCCTAGACTCACTTTCAGAATATGTAAATATTAGCAGTTAATAGACAAATTCTAAAACTATTACGGACTTACCCAAGTTTACCCTAAGGGGGTGGAATATAAAATATTCCCCCCTATAGTAATATAGTAATATTACCCCCTCCCCAATTCCTTAGTGGGAGAGGGGGTAAGAAATCGCCAAAATTACTCTTACGTAATTGAAGGACGGCTCTCTGCAATTCCTAACGTATTTTCCGTCCCTTTGATACACGTTGTAGGTTTCCGTTCTGCTTTTAAATTGTCTACGACTGTTTGCTGATACTCGATGGTTCATATCCTGATGCGCATGTCCTATTCCAGCTGGTTGATTTTATATTTCCCTTATTTCTTCACAAGTTATATTTTCTAAAACGCTCGTTATATTCGGCAAGTTTTCTCACCTCTTCTTCGTCAGAAACACAACTGCGTCAACGAATAACTCGAGAATTTTGTACTTGCGAAGATGCGAGACGAAAGAAGCCCAGGGATTTTTATAACGCTCTAATGGACAGAAGAACGATGTCTGCAGGGGTGAAGAAACGAGAAATGAAAGGAATATTCCGGGCCGCGAAAATCCCTACACTCCTGCCCGTCCGACAATGGCGGTCGTAAATATCGGCGCAAGGGCTCTCTGGGTAGTTTCCTTACTACTCCCCGAGGGCCACTTATTACGCTGATTCCCTTACAAGCCACAATCATCTAAGTATTTCTTAACGACCGTGATCGAATGAAATTGACTGGACTAATGACAGAGCGTCGCGTGTACTCCAGAAACCTGCCTGTACCGCGACGTTATTACCAAAGATTATAAAGACGTCTGCCCGATGATTCCGCGCCAGTCTCTTGCCACCGAAAACGAGACTCTTACGAAATTAGGGGAACGCTCGGTATCGAGAAGCGGCTTCATCCTTTGAAGCATGCGTCGTCGAGGTAGCAACTACATAACAACCCAGCAATTCCGACAAAGTACAGCATATAGGCTGATTCATAACTGCATGTCAATTGTGCAGGGGATAAATCTGCACACTAATATAAGTAAAAACGTCATATGAACATATCGATGGCAGAGTGCACAAATATTGTATATCCATTTTTTGTGCAATTGTGTATTTCTTTATTTATAAAGTACCTTCGCATTTTCAAAATTGTTTTTCTAAAAAAACAAACCGCTAAAAGTAGACGTACAATATTTCTACACTAAGCCGTTGACATGTTGATATGGCGTTTTTACCAGGGTTCGAAAGAGTTCTGGAACTTTTCAATAGGTTCTATTTAAAACATGGACCGTGGAACTATTTTAAAAATGTTCTCACATTATAAGTTCCCATGAGAACCGATAAAGTAAAAGTTCTCGAAAATAAAAGTTTTAGTTGGAATGGAACTTACAAGATATAAAAATAAAAAATTTTTTATAACAGGAATAGATATTTTGTTCATCAATATTAAAAAAATTTTCAATCGTAACAAATACCTGCTGCTTACTATTCAATGAATAGTACTACAACAATAATAAATAATTATTACAGTTAAATTGATATTCTGAATGTGTTATTTATTTGTATTATTTACCTACGTAGATAATTTCTACAGATATTATAGAATTTGTATGTATTTTGATTCAAGTAAGTTATAGAAAAATGATATTTAGGTATTATTCTTGACAAGTTCTCTTTTCTGATCAATACTTCTTATGAAACTATTAATTACTTACGTTATGATTTCCATACATTTTATTAAATAAACATGAAAAATATTATATTACATTGATAAGTAATACTACTTAATACCTAATAGTTTAATACTTTTCTTTATCTTATGGAACGTTTTTTAATAAATGTTCTAATCTAACTTGTTTCCATGAAATTTGTATTATACGGGTTATAAAATATCTGTTCCATGAGAACACTTTCTAAAGAAGTTTCCAAGCTTAACATTCCTTTCAATAAAAGTTCCATAGGAACAGATAGATATTTTCCTAAACGAAACATATAAGTACTAACAGAATTGTTTTAAAAACGAGAGTTCCAGAACCTTTCCGATTCCTGATTTTTACTTACATTACTGCGCAGATTTACCCCCTCAATTATTGGCATGCATTTATAAATCACCCTGTATATTCCAATACGTTCGCCGCGCAACAAATTGTCAAAAAGAAAGAGCAGAGCCGCCTGGTTGAGTATCGTTCTGGTCGGCGGTCGAAAAGAACGCCGATTATGTAACGTTGATACGTGACGAGCCTCGTTACACTCGTTACAGCCAGTGAAATATTTTACAGGGGTGGTCGAGCTGGCGAGCGCGCGCGAACAGACGAAACAAACATCCCCCGGCCGCGCCATAAATTACGGCCGCTTGAAAAAAGAGCCCTGGTCGCCGGTGATTTGCGTTCTCGCGGCGGAATTAAGATCGCGACCCTACCACGCTCTTATCTCTCCCTCTTTCTCTCTCTCTCTGCCGACCAGTGCCTTGTATTGAGACATCGAGCGGACTCTAACGCGGCGTTACGTCACGCTTTTTCACTTTTACAATAATAAATCGGCAGGCTATTGTGGCTGCCGAGCATCGTCCGCGATGCTCCACTGGATACGTACGCCGCGCGTGAATGTATACCCACAGAAGGGCGTCATTTGCATAACCAACCAGACGAGCCGGCGTACCGGCGCACACAGAAGCACCGCGTAAAACGTTCCTGGCTACACGTGTAAGCTCCGTCTTGCCGGGAACACGACGTACAAGGAATGGCGGAGGATTCATGAGAACCGACCAGGTGGGATACCTGCGCTTCCCGCTTCCAGCCACGTGCCACGATCCCTCCGTTACCATTTTCACGGAATTTTCTCATCTTTCCAACACTTTTTCTTGATCGTCGATTAATAAATGACACCACCTCGATTGAGTTTCTGGGCAGTCTTTGCCAAAGGCAAACAGCGTTGTACATATTTTTAGACGCGGCAGGAAGCGGCGCGAGCGGAGAGCAACGGATTATAAAGAAGAGCGTGGACGGAAATCGGCCTTGACAATCGGGCGGCGTGGACCGCGGTTATTGTTCGCTGCGGTGCAATTAGCGCAGCATAAATCACGCGTATAACGAGACGCGGCGCCCCGAAGGCGTCACACGGCGCTGTTGCGCGCGCGAGGAGACGAGCGTAGCTTCGGGAAGGAGGACAGAGGCCGAAAGCAGAAGGCAGAAGAAGAGTCGACGTATATACGCGGGGGCGGCTGGCGTTCGCCAACTACGCGACGTTCCTTGGGAAGAACTTCCAACGCGGAGGACGAGCTCCTTCTCCTTCTCTCTCTCTCTCTCTCTCTCTCTCTCCCTTCGCTGCTGCCTCCTCTTCATCCTCGGGCTTCTTCTTCTTCGCTGCCTAGCAGTTGCCATCGTGAAGAGCAACGATGTTGCCAGAAACCCCACGCGCCATCAATCTTGCCGCGCGCTAGACGAAAATAACTGGAATTTAAGAAGCTCACGCTCGAAAACAATACGGGGCGGGTTCGCCGGTTGCGTAACAGCTTTATCGGTTCTGGAGAAATTAACGGCGGACTCTCGAAAGGAAATTGAATTAAGGCTGCTCTCTCTAGGAACCCACCGTTTCGGAAACGTTTCGAGTAAGATCGTTTTAAAAATACGTCTCTAGATTATCTGGGTAATTATCTGTGCCAGCTAGCTTCGCGCGTCGCGTGGAAACGTCCGCGAAACAATGTAGGAAATAGGTGCCGTTGTTATCTAATCGTTATTTATAACGCTTTCTACTATAAACAAGCGAACACGGGCGGGTGAATAATTGAAATTTTACAATTTCAACAGCCGATGGTGGACATTTTATTGCACCGAAAAGGATTAATGCGGATCGGTGGACAATGGAAATGGTGAAGTCACGGTTCGGGAATTCCATCGATTTTCCCGCCTTTTCCCTGTCGCGACACGGAGAAATGGAAAGCCAGCATTGTGCCCGCGCTGCAATAGATATCGGCGCAACCCCGTTATCCCGCCGAAGACACATTTCGAGCATGTAACGCGAACAATTTCCAGCCATTATGCGGAGCCGCGTATTTATCGAGGTCGGCTTCGATGCAACGGAGGGCCGAATAAATTTATGCGCGTTTAAAAAGCGGTTAAAAACCAACGCGACAGGTAAAATCAGGCGGAAAAACGGGGCCTCCGTAATTTCGCGGGGCAGCCCCGATAAATTATCGAACACCGCCGACTTCCTGCGCGGCTTCGGTTTCGGCTTTCCGTCTGGCAACAACGTCGCCCTCTTCTGTCGGTCTTACTTCCTCAGCCCTTCCGTCGGCGCCTGTGATTTATCGCAATGGAAAGTACGAGGAATAACAGGAGGGATCCCGGAGCGCGTTGCATGTCCCGCTCATTCCCGAAATAAAAATGTGATCCTGAACCACGCGCGACCATCGCGGTCGCCTCGGCGCTCCGAACGCGACAAGTACCTTCGATTTACGACGCCACCCTCGAACCAACCGTTTCCCTTCATTTTCTACTAAAAGAATTATCGCGGGAAATGGTCGAAGCGAGGGACACTCGCAAAAGGGCGAGAACTCTGAATGAAATTATTATAGAAAATTCCCCTTTTTGGAATTCTGTGACTTCGTGGTCCAAGGCCAAGCAGTATTTTAGGAAAACGTATTCTCGTTCGTAGGAGTCAGCGCGAAGGGTGGCAGAGGTACTAGCAGGACGTAGACGAGGAGGGAAGAAATTCGGGACGATGGTTTCCCGCGCGCACAGCAGTCACGTTTTCATATTCCCGACCTTGAATACGAGTGTCGCGAGCGGAAGTGAGTCGGGTGGGAAGGGAGGAAGGAAAAAAAGGTCGGGACACCTCGAGAACTCTGGTGGCTCCTGGTGGTGTGTCCTTTGTAGCGAACGGTCCGGCTCCGAGTCCGGGGGAAATCGGGGAAAGTTTGCGCAAGAGCGTGCGGGCCATTGTAAGCCGAGGGAGCGAAAAAAGAAAGTTAAAACCTCGTGAGAGCATTGTTGGTTGCGTCACCGGCGGGCTATTCCTCCCCTTTTCTCTTCTGCCTCCCCGAGCCGACGAGGCCTCGTGTATAATATCAGAATTTATGGCACTGGCCGCGGCCGCTCCGGGGCCTTGCGTTAGCTACAGTCACAGTACGGGCAGAGAGAGCTGCTCTTCAGCACCTCCTGCTTCTTCCGTCATCGACTCCTTCGCCTTTCCTGCCTAAGCTTCTCGAAACTCGGGGCCCTGACTTTAAACAGCTGTTCCCGACAGTTTTTTCTAACTTCAATTTCACGCACGTCTCCGTATATACAGCTTCGTCGACTGGAACGTGTGGCTGCAGTTTAAAAGGATTACTTTAGGTGTCCTCCGAAATCGCGCTTATTAATAACCGAGTCATGAGAACTGGCGCACATGCGGGGCCAGTTTGCGTGCCAAGGTAATCAGTATAATGATCAGTGGCCGAATTGACGTATCGTCAAGATAATATATATGACGGCGCACGGCGGCAGATGTGTTGCACGACGTGACGTGCTCTAACGCGTCATTGATAGCCCTCCGCTCCGCTCCGCTCCTCCTATTCCCCTTGATCGCCTCTCTTTCCCTCTTTCTCTCTTCCTCCCTTCCACCTCCTCTGCCCCTTTCTGTTTCACTCCGCGTTCCCCTCCTGCGAGCCACCCTCCATCAAATTTTCCTATCACCCCCCGACCGTTCCCTTCATTTCCTGCCTTCGCAACCCTCCCCCACCCCCCCGTGCCCGCACTGTCACGAACGGAAGGGACGTAATACGAACGAGGGGAACCTCAGCCAACCAGCATCGTGGCCTTTCGGCCTAAGAACTCTGCGCGAGCCGCGCCCAGGGACAGTGCTTTTCCAGAGAAAAAAACTAGCATGGCGTTTTTCGAAAACGGAGAACCGACGACGGACGATTCGTGGATCTGCGAGGGAAAACGCTAGCGAAGAGGATTGAAAGGGAGCGTTAGTACGTGCAGAGGAATAAAGCTATTTATATACACGCTTAATTATGTACCTAATATCTAAAGTTCTAAAGTTTCATGTGATCATTCCCGCACAGCGGAACCCCACGTAATCCAGATTCCATCGAACCGTGGCGCAAGGGGAGGAAGGTGAGCCGCGCCAAGAAGTTTCTCCGCGAATGCACGACCGCGCGTTTAGCACGCCATCGATTTCACCGCGGACACGGGGCGATTACGGGGGTTGGCGCGAACCAGGACGCGTCGCGTCGAGACTTCCCGCTGCGGCGATACGCGAGCTGGAACCGAGCGGCAAATTTCTTCCACCGACAATTATCGGCATTTAATCAAAATGACCGGCCATTAGAGTATCTAGGTAGGCGATCTAGGCGGCCGATCCACGCGGACAAACGAGCCGGAGGAATGCTTCCTGGGAAGCGTTCCGCGCGCACCGGCGGTGGCCGAGAAGCGGCCGCTGGCATCCGATCGGCACGTCGATGAAATTTGTTGACGCGCCGATCGAGAAAAACGAGATTGTGACGCGTTCCCGGCCGACTACCGTAGCCGGCAGCGGTGCCCGCGCCGCGGCAAGAACCCCCCCTCGGTGAACGAATTGCAGTTAACACTGGAATCCGCGTTTTTGCGAGGGCCCCGGGGCCAGCTTGGAATCCGCCGCGCGGAACAATTACAATTAAGAGCAGTTAGCGAATTACCGAATGGCCGGGCAGCGCCGTGTACCACGCGGATTCGTTGTCCTCCGCGGACGCTTTTCTTCGAACCCGTAATTCCTCGTCGTTAGCCACCAGCGACTGGCCACCTTTTCGAAAGCTTGTCTACAAATTGGCCGAGGACTGGCGAACCTCCTGCGCGAGTAACTGCAGTTGGTACGAGAAGCCAGTTGCACAAGCCTCGTTTTTTCTTTCCACGTTGACCCATCGAGATCAATATCGATGCACGCTAACGGCCAAAGGAATGTTTAATGTGTTTTACTGAAGTAAGATAGTGGCGTATGTGTGGAGGAGTCTTAAGAACGAGGTGGTTGATAAGGGGAAAAATTTTCATCCCCCTCACGAACGTAGGGTGAATGTACCTGATATCGCTCGTGTTCTTAATATCGCTACTTGTTATATCTCGCGAAGCAAGCACTAAAATTCAACGGTTATGAACTGAATTACCTGTTCATAGAGGCACCTAAACATATGTAAGAAGACATACTGTAATTGCAGCGTCACGTCATCAGCAATTACAGAAAGGGAAGTATTTTAGTGAATCTTAATAGTGTAAAAATTTATTGGACTGCGACAATTTCAGTCACAGTGGGGAAGGTAAATCTAATAATTCTGTGAATGCAAGAATATCTACTAGAAATACCTAATTAATGATGTACTTAAGAAATGAAATCGATTGAAATATTTTTTCTAATGAAAATAGCGTTTTCAATTTAGCAGTATGCGTTTTCTCAATATCTCCGAGTGACATCACTTGGCGATAACAAAGTTAGGTTAACTTAGATTTTTTTACATCTAATCTTCATCAATAAATTGTCCAAAAAATATTTAAATAGCAAAAACTAATAAAAACAGATGTGAAAATAACTTTAAAAACACATATATCCATTAATTAATCACTTTGTGTTGCGTAGGCGATATTATTTACTTAAGCTACAATTTTTTAACACCCGATTTTTGCATGTCTTACGGTTTTTCAGTCCAAATTAAAGACGCGTAGGTTCCAACAATTCTAACTTATGCTGCACGAAACATGAATAATTTCACTTTATGTAATATCAATAATTTCACTCTTCACTTCGGAACAAATTGCATACGAAAATATAAATTATTATTCGATTAACCGCGATTTAACTTCGGCTAAGAGATATTAGGTACTGTTACACTATGTAGTAGTCTTGCAATTAGTAGGTTGCAGCTCGCTCGAAATAAATTACAGAAGGACAGAGGCTCGCAGCGTCTCCCATTTGTCAACAAGCACCACCCAGAATCAGATAGCAAAGAAGGATTATACCGAAACAGTTCGGACCTGTTTTGTTTTACCCCTTGGCCCCTTGACACACAACACACGCCTTATCGACAAATAACGACCGACCCTTCGATAACTTTAATTTTAGCTCCTTGAGCTTGCCAGACCGCGTAACGCGATCGCGACCATTTGTTTTTGCGAGCGCAGCGTTTGATTTGATCGGTGACGGCCGAACAGGGCTGTGAAAGAAGCCTGGTGGAAAAAAATAAAATTGGAAAAATCAGATAACTTCGTCGGCGCTGTGGAACGTTTCATCGATACGCGCGGAGATTTTGACGAATAAGCGGGAATTCGGTAACGAATTTTGGCGGGAGCATTGATCAAGCGTTACGGGGTATCGTAATGTGACATTCGAAGCGTGTCGCGTGTTGCGGGTCCGGCGTTAATTTAAACGTCACGTTATCTCCCGCACGTCGCGCGTTTTATCGTAACATTCATAACGCTCAGACCGCGAACTTCACCGGTTCAGGCATCGTTCAGGATAATTCCCGTTCCTCCTTGGCGAGATTCAAGGGTCGGCACATGTATTTCAACATGTCTCGATAGTACATTCATTATTCATCGAGTAACCTGTTGTACGTAAACACATTCGTTTGCTCTCGATTTTCTTTCAAATTTATGGTGCACTTCGTCGTTGCCCGCTTTCCTTCAATCGGAAGACCGCATAGTCACTGTGTCCTAGCCTCGCAATTAGTTTTAGATTCTAGAAAAGCCACGAAAATGGAAATCCCCGATCGGCGCAAACGGCACGGCAATAAATCACCGAGCAGCGACTGGTGAAATTAATTAGTTGGCCGGTGAATCAGAACTGCGAATTATATTTAGCGAAACGCGCGACGCTCATTGTTGTCGCGAGCATCGAATTCCACTGCTATGATTGTCCGCGCGAAACGTGTTCCTCGAGGAAACGGAGCGTATACGGAATTTCGGTGCCGCCGCACTCCACCGAATCGAGGAACGTTTAAATTCAGCCGACGGACAATCGAGAGAATTTTTCCGCTATCCTGTCACCGCGAGCATGCCCAGGAAACATTCCTCGAGCGATGCTCACACAACCGGGCCTTATTTTTTTGCCACTCGCTCGCATTGTCGCGGCAATTCTCCTCGTTACTCATCGTTTTATTACTGGTCGCGACAGGCTATAAGAACTGATCGTCGAAAGATACTGCGGGTCGTAAATATTTCTGTAACGTTCGTAACTGTCGAAGCTGAAAAACATCGTGCCCAAGTCAGAACGAAACGTAAACAATCGACGCGATTCTCGAGTGAAACTGTTTGGGTAGCCAAAGAACCCAGTTGTTTTCAAAGACCCCCTGCCACGCATCGGAGGCCTGAATATCTCGGACAACGTACACGCAACAGAAACGTTGAACGAACACCGAGACCGTACTAAAAAGTGAAGGGACGCGTGATCGACGGATGGAAGACGGCGAGCAAGTGCACCGGCTACAACGGTTCCCATCGTGCAGGAGCTTTGTAATTGTTATCTATCGTTGAAAGTGAACGCGCTCACCTCCGTCGCTTCTTTTTCCGTCGCCTCCGTCGGCGCGGTGTCCTCCTGGTTTCCCCCCTGTGCAAGGGGGTAGCTAGGTTCCCCTGTAGTTTCAGGGCCGTTGCTGCTACGCCGGCCCCGGTCTCCCCTTCCGCCTGGCTTCTTCCCTGCACCGGGGGCCTAGTCCGTGCCCCGGCGCCGGGCCCCGTCGTGGCTGGTTCTTCCCTCCGCACGGCAACACCTCCTCGGGCAGCCTCGTCGTCCGCGCGGTCCGTGCGAGATCGCGGACAGTCACCGCTCCAGCCAGCACCAGACTCCCCGTGGAATGGTAACGACTCGACACCGTCCTCGAACCATGTGTCCACCGTGGAAACGTGCTCTGCTCTACGTGGCTACGACGCGACGATACGAGTCCAATCACCATCACCCTTCTCTCGCGGTAGCCTGTCCTCGGGCAACGTTACGCGCTACGCAAGATCGGGACCGTAGCGGAAGACGCGGCGCGCTCGGTGTCTGTCGACGCTCCGCGCTCTGCACTCTGCCCGACACTCGGTCACCGTTCTTCCCACCTTTTGCCACCACCGCACAGAGAGAATCGAATCGTTCACTGGCACGCACCGGGTTCCGCGCGATGTCGGGAGCGAGAACGAGAGAGCGCGAGCGAGAGCCTCAGCCAAGCGGCCTGCCGATGAAGAAGAATAAAAAATAAGCGAGCGATTGCCTTAGCGAGTCATGAACCCCTCCGCCGGGTCGTTGGATAGCGCTGGGCGATTGGCTGTACACGCGTGGCTCACGAGGGAAGCCCTGTCAGCATCGCTGCGACCACTTGCTCTGCGCCAAGGCCGCACCGGGGGCATCCACTGGAGCTGCTGTCCAGAGCTGCACGGGGAACGTCGCGTCGCGATCGTCTCTGTTAACTGGAGGCACGGTCGAGGATAGCCGGGAATGAGGTGCACGGGCCTGGACTCAGACAGTTCGTCGGCGAGCGGTCATGTCGCACGTGCACTCCGTCGCGATAGGATCGAGCAGAAGCCTGGCCACCGATGGTATCGTTCGTCACCGATGGAACCGTGCGCGCGGCTGCATCCTGTCGACGATCGGGACGCGGTACGGCTGGTACGTTCTCGTCGGCCAGCGTCGGTAGGGCCGCGCGTTCCTCGATTTTCATGGAAAAACCGCGGGCCTGGACTGCGCTGAGCGTGTGTATATCTGAACCGAGAGATGCGACCACTCTGATCCGCGAATTCCGGCCGCTCGGTTTCGCAGCCTCCGACCGGCGGCGGCGGGACCAGAGCGCCGCGACGCGAGGCGCCCTGTGCACATGCGTTAAGCGTCTCTTGCTCTATCCTTCCTCTCTCTTACACCCGCCTCCCTCGTTCCTCCTTCTCTGGCTCCCTTGCTTACTCCCTCGCTCGCTCGCTCACCCGTCCTCCTCTCTTTACTCCCCCGTGATCCAGCACGATGGTGGTTGCGTATACGCTATAGCCTCCCCACCCACCTCCTCCTCTTCCACCATCTCTCCTTTTCCCTTTCTCACCCTCTCTCCCATTCACATTCACATCCCCTGCCGTTTTCCCTCCTCGCTCTTTCTCTCCCTCGCTTGTCGTTTCCTCTCTGTTTTCTCTCCCTCGGTTCTGTGCTTCGAAGGATCGAGGGTTGCACGGCGCAGAGGAGCGCTGTCACGCTGTTCCTTTCTGCGTCAACAAAGGGAGGCGTACGCTCGATAGCGTTTGATTGCCCGTATTGGACGTTTCGGTGCCCGTATTGGACGTTCGTTCAGAAACGAGCGAGTGAAAATAAATTGGTTAGTCGATGGACGGCCGACCGGCGACGGACTACTTGCAGGCTGAACGATGTTGTCCTTTCTACGAGCACACAGGAATAACAGCGTCGATTTTCTTGCACCGTTAACAAAATACTGGCTTTTCTTTCAGCTTGATGGTATTACGAACATCTTTATTTCTCTTGGACGCAGGTTTTGCACAGCTACTTCGCACGTTTTGCATGCCAGACGGAACTGGCGGAGCCGAGGGTTCAAGTACACTTGGGGCGCGAAGGTTAAACGATTCATTTGTTTCAATTCGTCGTCGATATTTCGCACGTATATCTGCTCTATCCTTTATTCATCCCACCAATCCTGATTGAAGAATATTGCACAACAGTATCGCAGATCATTCATCGATTGTGATAAGCTGAAGAAGAAGGTCGTACCGATAGTTGGACTGATCGCAGGGCCCGATTTCGCTCTTCCGCCGCTCTGGGTGATTTAAAAGCAATTTATAAGTTTGATACTGAATTCAGGGTATTTTTACCCTGGAAGGATTACCCTGAACGCGGGGTAATCACGAATACGGTGGTCACGGCGTTTTAATAAATAAAAACGATGTTCTCTCTCCACTAACTAATAGCTTAGGTCGTATCCAACGCCGGGCAGAAAGTAATAAATACAGAACGCTCATGCTATTCAAGATAAACACTATTTATTATTTTCATCGTGTTTCAAGTAATATTTTGTCAATTTTCAATTGCATGTAATTACTGTTAAATTAATGATAAAATTGTTTTTTTTTTAAGTTGAACTAAAGCACTTTTTTACCAACATTTTATGACCAATTTTGCTTGAATCATGATTCTAACCTTTGAAATAAATTCTTTTTTATTTTTTGATGTCATGGGGTATTTACGAACAAATCGGATGGGGTAATCTCGAACCTTCGAGATTAGCAACGTTAACCGAATTTGATGAAACTTTCAGCATGTACAAAACTTACTTAAATCGTCAAAAGGGATTTTTGAATTTTCATTACAGGCTCAGAAAAAAAGGTTAAAAAACGACCTTTACTATTTTTTTCGATATTCCGACCAATGGCATTTTTTTTCTAACGCACAAGAAGAGGAATTTGAAAAATACATTAGGTATAGGTTGTAGCAACATTTTTTATGAGTTGACCATTGAAGTCGCGTTTTCTGCGTGGCTTCTGCGATATTTAGCACTCTGTTCGTGATTACCCCACGGCGTAAAGTTAATTTTTATTATAATTTTTCAAAAATTCGTCACAGTACTTTATAGACGAATAGTTTAAGTATGTTTGTAAATAATAAACAAATTCAAATCTCACATAGTTTTCATTTTGTTTCCTTATTTGCTTAGGTGTTCGCAAATTACCCCACTCTCCCTCAACCTTTTTATTGATTTTTATTGACTTTAATTTTCTCTTTCCTCCAAATTCGCCGCTCTGGACTGTTGCCTTTTCCGCGCCAGCCTAGATCGGATTCTGCCCCGCTAGTAGAGCTTCGTCCATGAAATCGTACGTGAAATCTTCCTACACGCAAGAATGTCCACGATATAAGCCACTGAAGGCGGTTTAGAGCAGTGGTTGAGGGTTTAAAATGCCGCGAAAAGGCGAGGAGTGATCGAGTGGCGTGCGAGGCAGCCCCACGTGCCCCTGGCTCGAGCCTCGCCGAGACGTACGCGGTACGCGAATCGAATTGAATGCGAAGCTCTCGAACCTCGGCGAGACGTGCACGGCCTACGAGCCCGAAGGCCACGAGGAAAATTGCAGAAAATCCCAGCCCCGTCCACGCACCTAACACCGCCGACGGATTCGGCCGTCAATCTTTCGGCAGGCATCGCGAAGCTATCGGTCGATCGGCAACACCGTCGCGAATAGAGCCTGATAGATCTACCTCTAACGCCCCACTAGGCAGCGAATGATATAAATAGGCAACGACGGTGCGGACGTGCGCACATGTGGATCGAGGGCCGCGCTCTTGATTCACCTGAGTCGAGGTCTACGCTCGTGTGCCGGAGCCAGTGATCGGGAACCGATTATTTCGCCAGGACGAAAGTGGAAGCTAGAGGAGTCCTGTGTACGATTTTTCGGGCAAGTGTCTATGAGTTTCGTGACGGTACAACGTAGCGATTTTTAACATACACAGTTAGTATATCCTGGAGGATCGTAAACATGAATCATCGTCGCGATGTCGATCACGAGATTCCCGGGCGCCGAGCCCTCCCCAATGACGCTTTACGAAACGCAGGATGACGCATCGCGCTCGGCAACGAACACTTACCGACATGACTTTCAACGGCATAAGCGTAGGAGAAGCATCAAAGCGCTCTTACCTGTAACAGTTAGAAGAATTTGATTAATTAGTGCCGAGCGGTTTGCCATGCAACGAGGAAATTAATTACGGGGCTGTGGAGATATCGCAGATACGGGGAGCGAGCGCACGCGGAACGCGCTATTAAAGAGTGCGTCACGTTATAAATATTAATCGACGCGGGCTCCGGCGCACAACGAAATTCCGATGAGGCCGGCTATTAGCGCGAGCGTTACGTCACTTATTACGACTGTAATTGCTTGTTTGGAAAACTAAACCCTTTTCTTTCGCACGGCGCGCGGCGTTCCGTTAATTGCTTGTAAAACGCGTGCGGCCGTGCTCGCGGATTCCCGTGAAAGCGTTTCCCTGTGCGCAGATACGATGGAAGAATATAAACACCGTGCGTGAGCTAACGTTATTTGTCGAGGGTGGTTTCTTTAGCCGGCAGTGGTCTCCGGTGGTCGCGAGAATTACTCGACTTTATTGATACCTCACGGTGCCAAAGTCAGGCTCGACGCACTGATAAAATATCGATAAGAGAAAGAGCCTGCACGCTGGCATGCCCCGTCAAACGGGCAAATTGCTGGATGATCAATTTTAATTAGCCGCTAGTCCCGTTTCAACGAGACGATGTTAATACGCCTAATAAATATGCCCGCGCAAGAAGCGTATTAGGCGCGGCTAACGCGTCAGCGGGTACGCTATTTCCGGCGGCGCAGGAGGCCGCGCGGACGCCAAGATTTAAAGGGTAGCCGAAAAGTGGTAAATTTTCGGGCGGTCGGCGCGTAATCGCGGCGCGGATCGCGAGAAATTAACGGGAGGGCAAAGTTGCGGCGAGCGTTGGAGGGCGTCGCGGAATCGCAACGCCGGCTGCCAGCGGAAGTTCCTACGGTCGCGAGCGCCGAGAGGCCGAGCGCGGGAAAAGGAGAGCGAGAGACGGAGGAAAGGCATCAGGCAACGGGCAGCGGCCGTGAAACAAAGCAGGAGCCGCTGCCCGTGTAATTGGACTCGCCGCGACTCGATGCTCCCTTTAAGAACTCACCAGACTGTCGTGGATTCGTTTTTTGTACTCGCTAATCCGGACTCTTAATCGGCCGCGCGTGAACCTCGAGCGCGTGGACACTTTGAGGATCTGGTGCCATCCGTTTGGAAGTATTCGATGAGCCTCGATTTTTAGAGGCTACTCGAAAAGGTAGATGCCAAAGCGAGCGAAGCACTAAGTTGGCAACGTGGAAGCTTTCGTTTCGCAAAGCCACGAAATGCACTCGTGTGTCAAATTATGTCGTGGCAAATGGCGTCGGTGGTGACCGTCAAAACAGCCGCCGACGTTGATTCGCCGAGTCGGTAGTTACATAGTGGATCTGAGAGAGAGAGAGAGCAGGGGCAACGAGCTTAACCGGATCGTCGGCGAGCAGACACTCACACCGAAGCGGGCCCCCTCTGGCAATCAGTGACCTCTTCCCTCCTACTCCTTCGGAGACCGGTCGTATCTCACGATCGTAGATATGTTCGGCAGTGGTCCGCAAATGGTCGATGGTTGCGTGAGCGTGTGCCGCCACTGCCACCAGGGCTGCGTGACCTAATTCGGTGATGAAGCGCGTGACGCCCGCGTGGACCGCTCACTGGCTCGAGATCTTTGGATCCTTGGGGCCGTTGCCCTACCCCTTTGCGAATTTAGAGAACGCGGTGCCCGAACTGGCGTCAGCTACTAATTCTAACGGAGGCAGAAAGTAAGTAGGTATATCAAACTTGGAACCCAGCCGACGGAATCTTATTTCGCTTAGGTACTATCAGACCCTAGGCACTTGAGCGAAAGCTCTAGAGCAACTGCGGATCGCCAACAGATCAAGGACTGCTTAACCATCGATACATCAAATGTACCTACCTACTCTATCGAGGAACACACGCGAACCCAACATGGACCTTGAGAGACATCAAAGTCACGGGTGAGAGAAGCCTCCGAGAGCGCGGTACGAGCCGTTGCCGTGAACTTTGCATCCTGAAATCGAACCTACCGCGAAGAATTCCCCTGGCTGGACACGGTCCGTCGAGCCCGAGCAGTTGGAAGGCGGAAGAGCGATTCCGAGCGAGGACGGGGGGAATGGTAAAACGGCGAAACGGCGAAATGGTAAAAGACGCCGCGCTGGCAGAATCGCGCGTGGATGATCGTGGTTGTTTCCTGCTCATCGTCGACGACTTGCGAGCCGCTGTCGGACGTAAGGGGGGATACACATCCAACCCCCAGGCAGAAGCGAACTCTCTGCGGGAGTAGCCGGTGGAAGCGAAGCCGGAGAAGTTTCGCCCGGAGAGCGTGACGGGGGTGGAACGAAGGGTGGCGTGCTACGAACGGAACACGGAGGAGAACGACGGCTGAAGGAGGACGGAGGGAGCGGAGAGCGTGAAGAACCGTGGATAAGGGGGTGCGAGGGGATCAGCCAGAGTTGGAGCGATGGCAGAGTATTGATTTAGTGGGTTCCACCGTCTCCTTCTATTTGTCTCTCTCGTTCTACATCTCCTCCGCGTCTCCGCGTCTCCGGCGTCTCTGCACGGGGCTGCGAGGGCGCATCGGCTCGTTGTTTCACGGCTTCGATTTCTTGGCTCTCAGGCCACGGCACTACGAGATGGGCGCTCCTCTTTTTCTACGTCCAAACGAGCGTTCGCATTTCCATTGGAAATTACTTAAATTCGGATTCAGAAGCGAAATTACGGTTTTATTAATTTCCTTGGGACGCACGTCGCTTCGAGTATGTTAATTTCGGAGCCTTGGAACTCGAGTCACGTTCGGGAACCTTGCGTCGACATTGCGATACGAATAAAATCAGTTGTCGATTTTGCAAGACTTCATTTGATTAACCAGTTTTCAGCCCTCGCGGGTATTTTAGTTTATTGCCTTTGTATGCGGAAAAATATGAATTTGCGGGTTGTGGATGGTTCGCAACGACTCGCAGGACGAGCGGCGAAAACAGACTCTTATCAGGTCACGTGAGCTTATGTGTTGTCACATAAACTCGCGTCAGGGGCTTTTTAGTGTGCGGTGCTATTTTACTTACTTGTTCTTTTACGGTACTTTAATGTATCAGAACTAGAGTAAACGACCCAATTACTGACACATTAAGCTTTGACGCTGACATTATCTTATTGTTTTGTACTTATAGACTAAAAGTATATGTTGTTCTTGTTATTTAATATTGTTTAATATGTTTACTCGATGAAAAAGATTTGGTGGATTTTAAAACTTCGATTTTTATGTATAAATTCATCAACTTCAAAAATATATTACGTGATCTATTACTGACACCCTTCAAATGTATTTGACTGAATTACTGCCAGCTAACCTAATACTGTTTATCTGTCATTTTAAGGTTACGTCGCGTCATTTACACGAGCAACTACTGCTATGACAGTAATACCAAAATTCTTGAAACGCTTGTACCAATCACTGTCACCCAATTAATAAGTAAAAAGACTTAATGAATCGTTGAATTCGGGTCTTTCTTACTTTCTATGATGCTTATATTATTTAAAATATTATATTTTGTTACGTTAATAGCTTAAATATTACAATTACAGCATTTTCTTTAACGGCTTGTTTTCTCTTTCGCTAGTAAGAAAGTTATCGTTTCCATTCTCCTAATATCCGCTTCAAATTTTTTATCGTTTTATTCAAATTAACGAAGAAAAAATTAAGTACTGTATTTTGTATCGTATAAATAACAGTTTGAATTGTATGCTAATTTTTTTTATGTATCATTTTATAAGATTCATTCGTTATTTTACGTAAAATAGCTTACGGTGACAGTAATTGGGTAGGTGGCAGTAATTGGGTCCTTTACCCTACACTGAAGTCACCTCGTGCGTATAACGTTACATCACCATCTTCACCCGCGACAGTACGTTTTTATTTTCTGTGAATTCACACATTTTGTCGTATTTTTCGTGATAGGTAACAGTCTGTTTCCGCCTTTAATCGCGCGAGGTCCACGCGTCGACATTTTTCACGCAACCGAGCAATAAAATACTTGCGAACGCAGCCGAGCGTCTTCGCGGATCTTCGTCAACTCGGATCCTCCGCGTTTCCGCTTTCAGTACACGTACTTTTACAACGTTCTTCGCTTCGCCTCTCTCTATCCCTGAGTAAAATAGGATCCGTGGATTTCCATGTTGACATCGCCACTGATCGAGTCGAAGAAGCTAACCGGCTTTACCAGTTTTCCACGATTTTCCTAGCGACTCTAGAAAGCCTATTCGTTAGCAACAATTGGCGTCGTAGCTCCACTGACCGCCAGAAATCAGCTTCGGAATCGCGGCAACAGCGACGACGATCGATCGATGATAAATTCCTCCACAGATCGCGACGAAGGCACGATTCTTTTTCACTCCTCGACACGCATTCTGATCGCAAGGTCAGAAGTTCTTTTCTCGAGCGGCGGGAAGGCTCAAATATTGATTCGGTTATTGACGGATAACCGACTGGTTTGTTCAGGTGAGCGTGGAGCCGTCCGGGAGCAAAAATGTATCATCGATCGACACCGGCGGGGACCGCGCGTTGTCAGATACAAAACGACGATGTACACACGATATGCAAATCGACCGGCTGGCAAATAGGTTCGTTGGGAGCTAGCAGCAATTTCATTGAATTCGAACAACTACCTGCCGCGACAGCGAGACGGCACGTGCTCCGGCGGAGGCCAAGTTTCACCGTTATTTACAACAAATTCCAGACATTTCCGCGTGCTTCCGCTTCTTTCCGGCTGTCCTGCTGGCAACTTTACTTTCGATTCCGCGGCCCGTCGCCGCTGACACTGATCGCGATCGTTGCGCGTTAGCGAATCGCTCGTTACCGCGAGCCTCTCGGCGATTTCCTTTTCCTTATCGGCCGAGACTCGAGCGCTAATAACCCCGAGCTCTCCGCGAAACGTCTACCTGTCCCCGCAATCGCCCGCCGCGAACATTTATAACATCGATTCTTCCACGTATTTCGAACGTTCCACATCAACGATCACGCAAATGAGGAGGAATAGTAGGAATATCAGCAAAAAGTCCTAGCATTCCCTCTGGGATGATATTTTCCCCAAAAGGAAGGTTTCGAAACCGTTGATAGCGACTCTGAAGGAAATTTCGCCGAACAGTGTTGCGACCTCCCACAAAGGGCGGAAACGAGAGAGCGCGGGGCGAGGGGTATCATAAAACTGAATCGTCGACAGCTTAATTACCGTCGTCCCCGATTAACAGCGCAATTAATAATCCGATAGTCGGTGCAGTTCGAATCAATTAAACCTCTCGGCGGCAGCGCAAGGGACAGAGACAGAAACGGGGAGGGTGTGTACGCGGGAATGATAGAGAGAGAGAGGGGGGGGGGGGGGGGTGAGAGAGGGAGAGAGAAATAGATGCATTGCCCGTGTGCAATGGCTGAAAAAGAAGGGTGAAGAGGAGAGAAAGAGGAAAAAATGGGGGAAAAAGAAAAGGACCGCGTTGTAATCGCGGGGCGATCTAATTAATAATCCTTTAGTTATAACAGCCGCGTAACTGCTTAGGATACACGAGAAGGGAAACCGAGATACTATCTCTATATAGTTAAGAGGTGTTTACAAGTTCGGGCAGGGAATCTGTGGGTAAGTGGTAGAGAAGATGGCAGTAAATATTCCTCGGGTGCCGGTGTTCTCCGCTCTCCGCTCTGCACTCCACCTCCGCCGTTTTCCCCGGTTTCCTGCCCTCGTCTTCACCCCACTGACCCCCTGTTTGGCCCCGTCAGCTAACCGAGGGCACTCCTCGCGTCGCGGAATTCCAATTTACCCTCTTCCAGGGGGCCACCCCTGCTCTCCCCCGCCACGATCGGGCGGTGGGCGCGCTTCAAAACGAAAACATTCAATTGATCGCGTCCTCGCTTTTTCCCGCCATCATTATTCTCTCCTCCGCCATCCCCTGCCAAACCACCCTACTAAACTTCCATCCTCCTCGTCGTAGAAGAGGTGCCGCGCTTCTTACTTTAACCGACAATTTGCTGCGTTTCCTGGGCCCTTTTGCGGTCTCTTGATATTCTTATATCAAATGTTTTCACAGCGCTGTATATCGGATTAAATAATAATTGCGGAGGTGGGTAGTGTTTCGTCGAAACGTGCAAACGGAGTTGGACTTGGAAGTAATCGCTTCCGAGCATTTTACCGAGGGCTGTCCCTCTTCCAATCAAAGTTCCTCCCGTGTCGTGGAATTTCAATTTACCCTCGCCGCCCTTTCTCCCTTTTCCTTCGCAAGCCATTGTTCAGAAGGAAAACACCCGATTGATTGCGTCCGTGTTTCTCCCTGTGATTCCTTGCCCCCGCTTCTGACCCTCCAACTCGACAGAGTGGGGAGAACATTTAACTTCTGCTCAGAAACCTACCGCGAAACACGGGGATATGCCTCATCGTTTAAATTAAACGATAAATCGTTCGTTTGCGATGATTTTCCTACAAACTTTCAGTCACCTACTCGATTCTGTCGCAGTGCAAAGTAAACAGAGCTTTGAAACAAGAGTTACATTCGGAAAAAGAACTGGACGGCAATGTTAATACCGATTTAGTAAGGCGAAAGAAGAGTTTGGAAGCGCGCAGCTCCGGAGAGCAGAGCAGCTGTTGCGACGGGTGCTTGCCCTCCCGAAAGAGGTTCCAAGACCCAGGCCCCTCTTCTCCCTTAGGCGAAAGATCCTCCAGGACGGAACTTCCAGCCACTGTTTCTCCAACTCGGAAATTATCGTCTCGTAAACAAATTTGTCAAGCGCGTAGCAGCATCTTGGTGAAAAACCGCGCGCACTCCCTGATCAACAGAAGATCTATGTGTACACCCAGTCGTTGCTTTTCACTCTAACAGAATCGGCATCTAGAGCGTATAAATTATTGAAAGTTCTGTCGGGCTCGATTAAATTGGATGCGTTTTTACTTCACCTCGGAGCAAGACAGAAAGAATTCACAGCGAACGCTGGCGAGCCGGGAGCAAAGTGAAATCGATCGGAGCGGATTCAGTGTTTAGTGAATACGCGTAAGTTCATAAAAATAAACCGTAGAGGTAGACGGGGGCGGCGTGGCCCGGCGCGGCGGTATGGAAAGGGTGTGCGATATCTTTCCGCTGGAAATGGAAAAAGAAAAGGGGCGAATGATGCGGAGAGCGAGGTGGAATCGCGGGGGGATGGGAAAAAGCGTTGCTGACGGCAGGCTCGGCCGATACGGGAGAAAGGGAGGAACAGGGAGAGAGTGAAAAGGGAGGAAAGGACGGAGCTACCGCGTGGACTGGAAATGAAAGAGCCCAACCCCGAACGGGGCGATAATTCATTCGTGAACCGAACGAGGCAGCTGAATCCGGCGTTGCACACGTGCACGATTTCGTAGAATGGGCGGCGCGTTACGTGCAAACCCGCGAGCGGGCCTATTTCCCTCATTTCTGCCTCTTTTGTCTCCGCGGATTATCGTTTCTGTCGCCAGCCCTTACACTTCGGGGCGAAGCGACATTGCGGCTCATTAGATGGACCAACAACAAATACTGCGACGAGGGGTCGGGTCCCCTTTACGAAATGGTGGTTTCGGGATGCAAGTGCCTTTATAGGAAATACAGACGACACGTAGTCGTAACAGGATCAGAGGAGGGATCTCGCGATGCAGCAACATCTCGGAGCAACCAGAAGATTCGATCTGATCTGTTTACTTGTAAACTCGAGGAGAAGGCGAGTCGCGGACAGATTACTCTGGCTGCTCTAAAATTTATGAACAACGTCGTAGAAAGTACTCGCGGCTATTATTCACGCCCTCGCTTTCGATTTTAGGTGGGTATAGTCTTGTTGCGATGCAACTATCTTGGATACTGTGCAGATCGCAGCACAAACTGAACAAGAACGTAACACCAGGCATCCAAAATAGAATTCCACTGATTACATAGTGTGTCTTGTTCGCAGCTTTATGTCTGCTTGAGGGGTTAGGCCACCTTGGAGGCCCGAAAATCATATACAAGTTTCGGATTTTTGGGGGCAGAATTAGAAAATAAATGAAAAAAAATTTATGGGTATCATTCCACTTTCACATCACGCTTTATAGTAATTGTAATATTTTTTTTTAAAGAAAATTACGTTGCTGGTGCTCTTCCAGTCTTGAAGTTTTTGAAACGACACTCTCCACGATTATGTAGCAGTAGAAGCTCCGTATACTTTGGCGTAGGATAAAAAACCGAGAATTTTCATTATTTACATGACATATACTACTTGGAGACGTACACAGCGATTTGTTACAAAATTGATTTTTGTGAAAATGGTGGACATTTAAAGAGAATAGCAGTTTTAGCCGAAAAGTTTGACTAAATTGTGTCTAAAATTGCCTGTAGCAAAAAAGTTTTTAATGAAACGTAAAATCCATATGTAATTCTGTAGATAATCTATTACAGAAAATACTATTAAAATTTCAAGTGGGTCGAATAAAAATTGTTCAAGTTATGCTGTCCGCCAATTCGAAAAAAAAAGTGCTTCCGAGGAGCTTCGCGGGACAAGGCCATTATTTAATATTTTTGTACACTATTTACACAAATATTCATTAATACGCGCCCCTCACATAAGAAGTATAGAATTAATTTTAAACTTCATAGTATCGTAAAACAAACTCGTCTATTTAATTCGGCGGCGTTTTGAGCGCCTCAGGGTCGTGTAACCCGTTAACGACCGCTTTTAGAAACGATGAGATGCATCACAGATGTAAACGAACCGCATCGATCTACATTCCTGCCGGCACTGATTCCTGCCGAAGGAGCGCCGTTACAGGCCCTTTAGTTTTCTCCACGGCTGTTTGCCTCTTTTCAAAGGTTTTTCCTGAGTCGCGTGGTGGGGCAAAAGTGAAACTCTCGCCTCGCTCTGGTATTGTCCCCGTTTTTCCTGCACCGGGCGAAACTTAGGGACGTGGAATGCCTTCACGGCCGCGACCCCTCGAGTCCACTTTCACTGCCATAAAAATATAAAAGCCCCCGCTCTCCTCCTCCGTTCCTGGGTTGCGTGAAACTGTACCGATAGCCTGGGACCCGCTGGAAAGCCTTGGACAATGAAGCTCGCGCTTTCTATGCGAATTTCGTGCTCTCGTTTACTCTCGTCTGCTCCCATCTCGGGCTCTGTGTTCTACGGCGTTTCGTTACGCTCACGCGTGCTGTGCGAAAGAATTTCACTTTCGTTACGTGATCCTTTGTGACCAAGGATAAGGACGTTGAGACAGGGTACGGTGTCTCAATTTGCTTGTTAAAATGGCTGCGTAAAGGTAGACTATTACCTTCAAAAATACTCTAAAAACTCTACTAGGTATTCAAACTTTGACTAACAATAAGTAGACTGCATGATAACCATAAAACAATTCCCACCTTGTCATCCAGTTATTTTCTATGGCGGAAAGAGACCTTGTATACCACTTAGGGTAAATCCGGGAGACGCGGTCGGGCCGGAGAGTTGGTCGATTCGCTATATTTCAGACTCTATACGTAAAAACGCGTTAAAGTGCAGACCAATTACTTCTCTAGAAGCCAAACAATTGAATGAATAGGGTAAAGGACCCAATTACTGATACATTAAACATTGACGCTGACATTATCTTATAGTTATGTATTTATAGACTAAAAGTATATGTTGTTCTTGTTATTTATTATTGTTTAATATGTTTACTTCATGAAAAAAAATTTGGTGGATCTTAAAACTTCGATTCTTATGTATAAATTCATCAATTTCAAAAATATATTTGGGGATCTATTACTGACACCCTTCAAATGTATTTGATTGAATTACTGACACCCCAATTACTGCAAGCTAACCTAATACTGTTTATGTCATTTTAAGGTTACTTGGTGTCATGTACATGAGCAACTACTGCTATGACAGTAATACCAAAATGCTTGAAACGCTTGTACCAATCATTGTCACCCAATTAATAAGTAAAAAGACATAATGAATCGTTGAATTCGGATCTTTATTACTTTCTATGATGCTTGTGTTATTTAAAACATTATATTTTGTTATGTTGTTAGCTTAAATATTAGAATTACAGCATTTTCTTTAACACCTTGTTTTCTCTTTCGTTAGTAAGGAAGTCATCGTTTTCATTCTCTTAATACTCGCTTCAAATTTTTTATCGTTTTATTCAAATTGACGAAGAAAAAATTAAGTACTGTTTTTTGTATCGTATAAATAACAGTTTGAATTGTATGCTAAATTTTTTTATGCATAATTTTATAAGATTTATTCGTTATTTTACGTAAAACAGCTTAGGGTGACAGTAATTGGCTAGGTAACAGTAATTGGGTCCTTTACCCTAGCGTCATTTCGGTTCCTTCTGTGTTTTTCTAGATTTACAGGCTATAAAATGTAAACTGAGGTTACATTTAACCTCTTTTGTCAAACAACGGTGTAAAGAGTCGTATTTAAAATATACTTCTAAGTTTATTTTCGTTTAATGTTTGAGAATAATAAGATAGTAGAGATATTGAAGGACAATGCAGCCAAAGTATTTAGCCATATTAACTCTTCCTCTCAAAACTAACGAGAAGACCATCTCTCGCTGCAGAAAGGAGAGATGGACGAGTTATGATTTTTTTATTATTTTTATTTTTATTTTTATTTTTTATTGTTATTTTATTATTATTGTTTATTTAGTTTATTTATTCACTTTTGTATTCATTTGCCTTGCTAATCGCCAGTAAATAGTTCACTTTTTCTTTGGTGTTCTTTACTTATTTAGCATAAACAAATTAAATATCAATGAATCTGTAGTTGTATTCACTCATAAATAATTTTGCTTTCTTCTTTGTTATTTTTGTTATATTTATGAATAATTATGTAAGTGGTCTCTGCCAACGACGAAAAACCATTTCTCCCGGCACCTCGGGAGAGGTGGTCAGATGTCGTGACTTCAGTTTTCAACCCGATTTATAGTAAATATTGTCTTAAAGCAAATATCCACCAGTTTTTCTGAATCAGCATAAAATTCTGAACATATTAGGTTTGTTCTGATAAAATAAGTAATATCTGTATTAGTTTTAATAGCCATTTTATATTAGGTCGACCGCGTCTCCCGGATTTACCCTAGTAAACTTATATAGTCGTTAAATTTGCGTAAGGGTAATTTTGAAGACTTCATACACCCCCTCTTCCTCAGTATCAGAATTTGTAAGATTTTATATTCCACCTCTCCCTCCCCACCACCCCCTATCTTACATAATATTTTTTACATTGCATTTTTTCACTTATTAAAATTCTTTCAAAATTCTTTCTATCATTCCTTTCTAATTCTCTACGTAATATTCATTTTTCTATACTTCTCTATATAAAAATTATGAAAGAAATATTACGTAAGACTTGTAAGAAAACGTAAGAAATTCGCGACCCCTCGCTCTCCTCCTCCAAGCCTTACGTAATTTAAAAGCAACCCCTCATAAGAACAACTGATACTCATAAACCGAAGAGTGACGCAGAAGCAAAGCGATCTGGCCATCGATTCACTCCAGCATCGCTGGCAAGGGTGGGCAGAAGATTTTGCAGCAGAGTGTACCCGAAAGAAGCCACCCCTCCGGAGGCAGAGAGCAAGAGGAAAGGGGGCCCCGGCTGCGAGCGTAGCCAGCGAAAGGGCGGGCAGTCAGCGTGAAACGAAAAGGGAGATTTAGATGTCATCCCCTGACGTGCTACTCTCCTTTCATCCCCTACCATCGGCCAGAAACTTTTCCTCCCACTGGCGGGCCCAAATGCTCTTCCCTGATGATGGACAAAAATGCCGACAAGGCGTCTGGAAGACTCATCACGAAACGAGCTGCTCCTCGTGGCACGTTTCAGGATGGTGGATGCAGTTTCTGCCCCGATGAAGTCATCCATAGCTTTCCCTTCGGACGGAAAGATCCTCCGATACGCGATCCAAGGGACAGCCTGTGTGCAAGCGGCGTCAAATTCGAGCGTCGCCCACCCTCCGCTAAAATGGAGGCGAAAAAATCGAATCGACGCGAATGCACGCGGCTGGTAAAAATATCCAGTTGTCGGAAAGACGCAGCAACGTCACCCGCAAGATGAATGCCACGCTTCCCCCGGGGGGGTGGGATAATTTATCGGCCGATAAATCATTATAATTTTCTTAGTAGGCCGCGAAAAAATGTTAACGGTCCGAGGAGCCGGGGTCGCCTCTCCAGAAGGGAAACCCTAAATTTTCTACGAACGGGATTAGCTCGTCCAATCAAACGAAACATTGGAAGGGCGGGCTTAATTAAAATCTTCTCGGAGGCAGGCTATCAAGACTCTCTGGCCCGTAGATGCTGCGCGATGTAAGAATAGAACATTAAGAGGTTTCCCTGCCGATGGTATTTCTGAGCGGTCCGCCGGATTAACGAAGAGTAGAGCGCTCGGTTCTACAAGGAAATACGGTGTAACACGCCGAACCTATTTATATGGTAATTTATTCCGTATTGTTGCTGCACAGTTCGTGCCTCGATAATCCCGATGGATTTTTACGTTTCCGTTCGAAAAACCGGCGGAGGGCACGCGTTAATCAAATTCCGCCCAATTACTTCGTCAGGCAGATTTAGAAATACTTTCGTGAGAAATTCTGCGAGATAAAATACAGCGTGATTACGGCGGAGGAATATTCATGAGCCTTATTGATCGATAAAGCGTCAATTAATTATTGTCCTTCAAACCCGCGGCTAACTCTGTTGAAATTTTTTAGCCAAGACTAACGGTGAATCCAGCGCGTTACAGAATGCTCGGAAAGGCGTGTTGCCGCGATTCCGTTTGAAAATGGACACGGTGTATTTTCGGATCCCGCGGGAGATAAATTCGTACGAGGGCTAAACGACTGCAGGCCAAATGAATTTGCATACCGTTTGTTATTCAAATGCCGCGATTCACTCGTCTGACTCTCAATGAGGGAAACGGAGGAGTATCGCAACAGGGCGATGACGTATCCGTTTAATAAATTATCGTTCTTCATAGGAGGTACACGATTGCGTTTCTAAACACGTGCTTAATGTACGAGCAGGATGATCGACGCGCCCGTATATATAATCGTCCCGACCGATTTCCTCTTCGTTTCTCAAATATTAACCTTCGTAGGTATTTTAAAAAATCTTACGAATCGAATAATAGCTGTAATCTAGTTTACAGAAATTCCTAAATTGCTGAAATTTAACAATCCAGCTGTGCGTTTATTTTACGAACGCTGCGATTCTTGTTTGGCTAAAGCTACATCCCTGGATCGGTACTTGGCAGGGTTAAGGGTTAGCGGTGAGCGCGTCGATACAGGATCGTCTTAAGTGGATCTATAAATTTGCCGGGACCGAGCACCGAGCCTATATTTACTCTATTATGCAGGCCCGTTTTTATAAGCCGTTTACGTTTAACAGCAAATAATCGTTTAGATGCCGCGCCATGATACGGCTCATAAATCTTCTGGCAGCATGGCGTTCAGGCTGTGTGTGTGTGTGTGTGTGCGCGTACGGTGGTGAGGGACACGCGCAGGTCAGTACCGTCTTTATTTTGCGCGGGCCACAAAAGGTGGCAGCACAAGGGAACAGCTGGCCGCCTTTGCGCTTCGACCTCGAATCACACTGCACGCCATCTCTCGTGCTTTTCCGCAACATCCGCTTCCTCGCGGTTCCTTCCGGCTGCGGTAGGTGGCCGAGCCGCGTTTGGCGGGAAGGCGGGAAAGCGGGAAAGCTTTGGAAAGCTTTAGAAAGCTCGCGCTCCTCTGCGTTACGGTTACAGTCCGCTGACCATCGATTACTTAATTCAATTTGCCCAATGCCTTACGGCCGCGAGGAAATCGCGATTACTGCCGGGGAAAAAAAAAATGATTAACGCAACGCGATGCATCTTGGCAAACGGGTTCCTATGCGAATCGTATCCTAGTTAAACGGATACGCGGCGCACCGTTCCATATCGGATCTTTTTCAGACAATTATCTCCGATAGTTGTCACTTAATCCGATATCGCTATCTCAATATTCATGTATGCAAATAACTGCTGGCACCGGTGCCGCCGGCAGCGACGTTGGTTATTTACAGCGAATATCGGACAAATTGTGCATACGTTTAGTACGAAATGCTAATTAAGGTTACCACTCGGCTAACGATTCGACGGGAAGCTCGCAATGCCTGCGCTAAAAAAAACTTCACGGACTCGGACACGGACTTCTATAAAAAAAAAAAAAGAAGTAAGTACGATTGCGTTTCTGCGATTCTCGCGGCAACGATAAATCAACGATAGCGATAATTCGCAGCATTAGACGATCGCGTCGAATACGAAAAGCGCCGATCGTTCTTGTTTGTCGCGACTCGCAAGCATTATAGCATTATAGCTGGTGGAGCACCGCAGGTGGTCTTGCCGCCTTCTCTGCGACGGTATTAGCCCTCACGGATGCCGCGCGATGTCGTGTACCGATCGCACACGCGCCCACCTTTTTCCGAGCGTAATTACTGTCCCGTGGTTGTTAACATTGTAGCGCGTTACGTTTTTCTGCTCTATAATCGGGTGGGTTTTTCGACAGCTCCCTAGAGCGATCCTCCGGGGAGAAATAAAGGCCGTGCAGGCATACCGTGTGTAGCGAATGCAGACTGCGGGCGGTCCTGTCGCCTTCCCGACGATCGTATTTGTCCGTCGAATGGCGCGTGGCGCTGCTTATCAATCACTTCCCCTCGACCTACGCTGTTTGTTTGCGCGTTGCGCTAGCTTGTTCCTGTAATACCAATCAGGCCCACCGTTGACGGAGCCAACTGGTTCTTGCGGCACGATTATTTGGGTGGTCCGTCCGGCGAACCAGCGAGGTGTTAAAGTATATTATTAGAGATCGGGGGCGAATAGAGCGCGCGTGACGGCACGCCGGTTTTTGCGTCAAGGAGCTTCTAACTTCCCCTTCCTCTCGCTGCGCGGAATGTCAGGCACTCGTCGAATAACGATTAGACGATCCAGGCACCGCACTTCGAGGCGCTGGTCTCGCATCGAAACGAGCATTTAAACCGGTCACCAATTTCTCGCCCAATCCCCACGGCCAAGGAGGCACTTTCGTCTTCCTCGAGTTAACAGTGACGCGACTTTCTTTCCAGATGCAACGCGCGACCCACGCTTCTCGTGATCGATGATAAAATCAACGTTTGTACGAATCGTAAGTTAGCGGGACAACTACATAGTATCGTGGTTCGAGAGATGATTGGTGGAGTTATATCGGTGTAAACGCTATAGGCTACACACAGCGTGGCGCGCCATCGGTTGACTATAAAATGAGATGATAAATGATAGGCCGCGGCAGAGTATACGAGTCGGGTTCGACAGGTAGTAATACTCTTCATGGATGCTGTAGTAACTCATAAGCGTCGAGGCGGGAGGAAATTGTGATGTGACGACGAAAAAGGATTGCACGAGCGTAGAAGCGAGTAAAGAAAGAAAGAGAACCGCGGCGGTGGCGCGGAGAGGACGAAGGGGGACGAAGAAGATGAAGAAGAAGGAGGAGACGAGAAAAAGAAAGCATCGACGACGACCAATTAGCCCACATAACCGTTTTTACGAGTACAACGATATACGGAACGTAGAAAAGCGAGATTTAATCTTGCCACGAACCAGGATGCCGGTTCGTGTCCGTTTTCTCACGCATCAAGAACTTCCACCAAAACTACACAATGAGAGAGGTCGACACACCGCTTACCGAGTAGCAGCGCGATAAACTCGAGGAATAATCTTAATTAGTGGTTGAAACACGTTAGCCCATCCCTCGCGGGGGAAAAAACACACGCCGATCGCGGGTACCTGAATTAATTTACTCCTCATTTGCCTTATTCCTGTTTACATCGTAGGTTCGCCGAGCGCGTTTATCACGCCGAACGCTTCTGCACCATAAACGCCGGGGAATTATGAAGGTAGCTAACAAAACCGTCTACATTGCACAGCTATTTGTACGCGGCGGTAGAGGCGATAGAGAAGCTAATTTCTTCGGAATCCTTCCTGTTTTTACGAACGGCAAAAAGACGCGGATGAAGAAAAACATGTTCAGAATTCTAACCGTCGATGGTAATTTCATAGTCGGCTTGTACCCAGCGAATGATCGCTATCTGGAATCTCAGGCGAAGGATTGTCGAAGAACGGGTGTAATTTGCCGCACGAATCGCGGACCGGGCGACACCAGGCGGGAGCGCGCGGGCTCGCCGCGTAATCGAATCGAATTTTAACGGGCGTAGAAAAGTGCGGATTTGTTCGTGAACAAGATCGGCAGGAAAGCGCGAGAAGTTCAACCGGTTTGCCGGTTACAACGCTCGCTATAGGTCCGAGCGCCACGCAGCGGTTCGCGCAATCGAGCTGCGCAGCCGATCGCCGAGCAGATAAACGTGACACCGGTGTGTAGGGTACCTCTGGCACCGCGAGCGTTCGCGGTACCAGCGTCGACCACGAAGCGCGGATTCTGTTGCTCCAACATTTCGCGCGTCGCTTCTAGATCCGCATCATCGCGCCAGTCAGGCCTTTATCGCGGGCTACCGATCGAAAAAATAGCGATCCGACACAACCGTTTATCGGACGCCGCAACGCGCCGCTTAGCAAGCGATCTTACACCAGTTATTGAAAAATATGTGTTCTCCCATGTACCCGAGAGGACCGATCTCCCGATGCCTATGCCTCGCTTCCGTGTTGCGATAGGGTAAATCCGGGAGACGCGGTCGACCTAATATAAAATGGCTATTAAAACTAATATAGAAATTACTTATTTTATGAGAACAAACCTATATATTCAGAATTTTATGCTGTTTCAGAAAAACTGGTCGATATTTGCTTTAAAACAATATTTACTGTAAATCGGGTTGAAAACTGAAGTCATGACATCTGACCACCTCTCCCGAGGTGCCGGGAGAAATGGTTTTCGTCGTTGGCAGAGACCACTCACATAATTATTCATGGAAAATTAACAAAGGATAAAGCAAAATTATTTATGAGTGAATACAACTACAGATTCATTGATATTTAATTTGTTTACGCTAAATAAGTAAAGAACACATCAAAGAAAAAGTGAACTACCTACTGGCGATTAGCGAGACAAATGAATACAAAAGTGAATAAATAAACTAAATAAACAAAAATAACAATAAAGTAATGATAAAAAATAAAATAACAAACAAAAATAATAAAGAAATCATAAGTCGACCATCTCTCCTTTCTGCAGGGAGAGATGGTCTTCTCGTTAGCTTCGAGAGGAAGAGTTAATATGGCCAAATACTTTGGCTACATTGTCCCTCAATATCTCTACTATCTTATTATCCCAAACATTAAATAAAAATAAACTTAGAAGTATATTTTAAATACGATTCTGTACACTGCTGTTTGACAAAAGAAGTTAAATGTAACCACAATTTTCCTTTTAAAGCCTATAAATCCAGAAAAATACAGAAGGAAGCGAAATGAAGCTATTGATTCAACTGTTTGGCTTCTAGAGAAGTAATTGGCCTGCACTTTAACGCATTTTTATGTAAAGAGTCTGAAATATAGCGACTCGA
Organism: Andrena hattorfiana; assembly: GCA_944738655.2. NCBI lineage: Eukaryota > Metazoa > Arthropoda > Insecta > Hymenoptera > Andrenidae > Andrena > Andrena hattorfiana. The sequence goes on along the minus strand of OX122889.2, from coordinate 2,403,962 downwards.
CCAACTCTCCGGCCTGACCGCGTCTCCCGGATTTACCCTATGCTGGGTACCCTCCAAGAAAAGATGGCGCTGGGTTCATGGAAAAAAGTTATGATGGAGTAGAAAAAGTGAACTTAATGGGAGCTCATCATCTCCAAGTACTAAGAAGGCAGACCTGGTTAAATTACTTACTTAGGTACCGAACTTAAAAAAGTCACTGGGGTCACATTCAACTCGCAAGACTTGAAAGATGGCCCTGTGTCTTAGGCGCGTAGTCGGGCAATAACGATAGAGACGCGATAAGAAAGATGAGGCGCGGGGAATAGGATAATACGTACGAAAAAGCACATCGTGCGGACGGAACAAACCCGCCGAGAAGTAGAAATGATTTTTAATGTTTCACGAGTGGTAGCGAGATTTGCATCTCCGCTGCGTGCCGTTGCTTATCCGCTGGCCATCGCCGAGAATTCTCGCAGCTACGAGCGGGGAATTTCTCTAATTTCCAGAGACCTCTGCGCCACGGACGGGGCCGCGTAAAAGCGCGCTCGGAAACGGCAGGTGGGGAGATTGGAGGCAGGGGAAGACGAAGACGCATGACTTATACGCCTATTTCAGTTAATAATCCCGTTACGCCCGGTTCCAGCCTTGCCTCGCGGCGCATAATGGACGCAGCAAGGATCCGAAGCCTGGGACCCAAAGCCGAGAGCGCGTCGAGGGCGTAAAAGGGGAGAACTGAAAGGCCGCCTCGTCATCCGTCAACTGTCAGACGTCCGACCAATCCTGCACACCAGAACCAAGAATCGAGCAACCACCCACGGGGCAAATTGCGTCTAGCCCACCTCCCACCCTCCGCCGCGCCATCCCCCTCCATTAGACGCTGACGCCACAATTTTTCGCAAACAAACACCGCAATTAAAAATAATATTCTCCCTCGAAGTGGGCAACTTTATTCAACGCGACAATGCACCTGACCGTGCATAAAGATTGCATAGGACCTATGCATATAGCGTCGCCATTTACTTTCTTAACCCAGGCGGCCCCAGGTAATTGTTTATCGCGAACGTTGATAATTTTTGCTCAACGTATAAGTATGTGTGTCAAGGATATAAGCTGACGATATTTGCAGCACAAGTATGCGAGTCGATTTTATGCGGCGAGTGCGTGCATGGGTTTCGTAGCAGCGAAAGAGTAAGAAGAGAATTTTTTCGAATCGAAGAAAACACGGATGCCGAAGCCAGGCGCACAGAGCTGATATCGTCCACCGAAAGGGAGCTATTTAGAAATATGTAGGTAGCGACTGACTTACAGCGGGGTTGTCGCAGTCCTAGAAATCGTCCGCAGGAGGCACGATGTTAGAAAAAAAAAAATCAGGGTCAAGAGGTGGACGGAGTCGAGCTCGCAGGGCTGGCTCGATGCCTGACGGACAGAAATGGCGTTTCACTTTGGCACGGCAGAAATGCGTATTACTTGATATATACCGACGCGCGGAGAAACCGTCGGGAATGGATTTAACTAGGAAAAACCGTCGCTCGCGCATTCCTCGGCTACCGCGTACCTTGCGAGGGCACGGCATCGTCCTCCGAATTCTCGCGATCTATTTCGAGATAAGTATTCTGGACGTTCGGCGAGCCTCTGAAGAGCGGCGAGGCCCCCCCCAGTCGGAACGACTTTTATGAGCCTCCTTTTGCTCGGTTCTCGGAGCTCGCCGCTAGCGGCCCGGCAAATTGTAACCAATTTTTTTGTCCCGACGTCTCGACCGTGAAATTTTGAAACTTTTCAACCGGAGAAAGAACAACACTTGGGTACCTTCCATCCTCGGCTAACGTTGCTTTCCGCTGGGCTTCGGTCACGGCGGTTCCACTGCTCGCAACCTTGTACTCCGAGTTCACCATTACCGAACGAGAGCCACGAGCAACGATGCTTGGCGCATTATCGCGGCGGACACGTGTAGCACGTCAGGGATCGAGGCGGCACTTTGCGCCCTCGATCCAACTAGATTCACTCGCGCAAATGACCCGGTACGAGCACTCGGCTCCGCGTCCACCCATCAAGATCGATCGGCGGGGGAAGTCTGTTGAAAGAACCGTGAACGAGGGTCACCAGAAGGTGAAACGAGTCGATATTGTTTACCCGCGGATCCGAGACACAGAGAAGACGCCGATCGACCTGAGGTAACGGATCGAGACGCGCAGAAACACTGCCAGGATTATGAAGTGCGATGTTGATAGGATGGCAGGCAGGCAGGCAGGCAGGCAGCGCCGGTGAAGGAGGCAGGAACGCGAGGGCGCGCGCGGGAAACACACCAACGCACCCACACCGTCTGCCCCATACACCGAGGAGACACACGGGCACACCTATGCCGGCAGAGCTGCCCGAGCGCACCCACTTGTTTTCGAGAATCCCGGAAAAATGCGCCGCCGAAGGTATAAACATACTGGTACCCCTATCCGCCGATCCTTGCACGTGCTGACACAAAGATGATTAACGCGGTCGAAGAAAGTCATGCGCGTATTTCCTCCTATATAATTTTAATACTGCAAAGAAATTCGCAGGCTTGACCGGTAAACTCGAGTTAACTAATTTCAGGCCAGAAACGGCGCGCATCTGCGCCCGGGCTGGACATATTACAATTTCAAATTCTGCCGTTTTATGACGCGATTTCCATAGAAAGTAGACAGCCCTCAGATAGTCAGACGTATTCTTGCCGCGTGTTTTCAGGAATATGATAGCCATGGTGGTTAGAACAGATAGAATCTAAACCGAAACTGATGAATATTGAGCTGGCAAAGCGCGACGAAGTATTTCTCCAAATGCTAGGGGCTACAAAAGCTAAGGAGTCAGATGCTTTCTGTTTCGGATCTTACGATTCTCAAGGATTTCCTTTTACATCGTTTAGGTAGGTAGGTATACCCGTGAGCTGGAATACTCGAATGAAAAAAAATTCGATGGTTCTACCGTAAGTTCTACGTATTTCCGGTTGTCGGCGAGCCTTCGGCTCCATCGAGACTGTTCCTTAATTTCTGAACCACCGCGACCCCCGTCTGTCCGTAATTACCAACGGAGAAAGCTTTTAGTCTGCTTCTGACGAGGGGACCAGAGCAACGGAGTACCACGGCCAGTACTCGTGTTAAAGGAACGCCGGCTAATACTCGGGGACGCGGACGTAGCGTAATGTATTGCCCCAGAAACAAGCGTGTTACAATGGTAACACGTTCCGACGCGGCGCGTGATATAGTACGCGATGACGTGGACTGGAAAGGTGGACGTATGCGTCGATCCTAACGCGCGATAGCATTCAAATTTTCCGCGGGTCGCGGATAATCTTTCGCTGGTCCCTCGGCGATCTATCGATTACAGTGCCTGCGTCGGAAGGGCCGCGGAATAGTCTGCTACGCGTAACGCGAACGCAAACGGGCGATATACCGTTGCTTATTATTGGCGACGATACGCGCGCGAGGGCACAAAAGGCCGCGAGAGCCGAGCTTCGCCGTGAAATCAAAACTCACCGGGGTCGGTTGTTACCGGCATCGACGGAGGCCCCAAGTAATACTTGGAACGCGAACATAATATATCGCCGCGGAAATTGCAGTGTGTTGGTACAATGTTGCACTCACACCCCACGCCATCCGGGGTCGCATATAACAAACGGCGCGATGCTGTGAACTAGAAACCCGAACACGCTTGCTCGCCTGTTTGCGGGAATACACGTAATATTCGCACTGGAAAGTGAAACAGAACCGAGATTTCGTTTCGAGAACACTGTTTAGATGAATTCGGAACTTGGGGTGGTATGTTCTCGTGGACTTGCTAAAATTGTAGTGGGGAGTGTGACGTAAAAGGGAAGATTGATTTTCAGCTATAGAAAGCTTCTTACTGGTAGAAATTCATTGGTCAATTTTGGATAGGGTAAATCCGGGGGTGTCGGTACACCTAACATGGAATGGCTATTAAAACTGACACTGATATTATTTATTTTACCAGAA